>CAMQGK010000638.1:18162916-18783333 GCA_947000775.1 Pterois miles
AGTGCAGACCAAATCTGACGCTGATCTGATTAAATCTGTAGGAGTTTTTTATAAAGCAAAGATCCTGTAAAAGGCAAAAAAAACAGGCTCGGCTTTTTGGTGCATCTTGTGTAGGTGAAACCTCAATAAGGGGCTCTAGTTTTCCAACTTTGTAGGAGGCGTTATGAAGCCACTTTGCCACACCCAAGCCCAAGACCCCTAAAATATAAGAAATTTGTGAGGGTCACTGGATTCTGGTTTTGTGTTGTGTACATACATTTGCATAAAGCAAGCATATCTGCACACTCACATGCTGATTAGAGTATTAAAACTTGACAAATCTCCCTTTCAGGTACATTTTGAATCATGAATCATGCGATTAATCATTCACGATATTTAAAACTACTTACAGCCCTAATTTAGGCACATTTGGTTCAAATGCATTGAAGTGCATGAATGAAATGCATTCATTGCTGTTAGCCTGCCTGAAAGACTAAAAGCTTCCTGTAATATGCCTTTATTTCCACAGGTGTTCTGTGACATGAAGACTAGAGGCGGCGGCTGGACGGTGCTGCAGCACCGGAGAAACGGCTCCGTAAACTTCCATCGTGGGTGGAGAGATTACAAAACGGTGAGTTCTGCAGAGGCTAGGGTTATCACTATCAGTAGAGGTAGTATGGATCAGTACTGTGAGGCTGGACAGGAGGTTCCAATAACTGTCCACGGGTGATTTGGCACTGAGAGGCGTGGGATACCGGTTAGGCTGTGATCCCAGGTGACCTGTGGTTGTTGTATTTGGCCGCCCTCGTGTTCCCTACCACCCCCATGTTATTGCACCTGTTCTCTTTCCCCTCTCCCAGTCATACTCCCACACACCCATATACACAAGCTAACGCACAAACACACACACGCACATCATGTACTTCAATGACCCGCAGAGCACTACTGTTTGTACCCATCTTTAATCCCAATAGCTCCCACTGTTGCAAGCTCTGAAAAACAAACTGGATGTAATACAATCGCACACAAGAGACAGAAGAGATGAAGTTATTCTGGCTGAATCAAGTGTGTTTTAACACCTTTGGCTTCTGCTTTATTCGGACTTACATTTAGATGATGCTTTTTTTTTTTGAACCTCATCACAAAGGTTTCTCAATAGAATCAATATTCTGTTCCATATAAAAAAAAACAGATGCTTGCAAGCCTTTTCAGCCCTGTTAAATTACACATAACAAATGAGGGGGGCTAGTTTGGGCTTGAGCGGAGTAGCAATTTGTCCCTCGCCCACGCCAACAAATCAGTTGCTACAGCTCGGATTGGAAACAGAATGCAAGAGAGGACCATGACTGCAAACAGACAGAGCGAGAAAAGAGGACAAAAAAAAGCTTTAAAAAACTCTTTCAAGAACAATATTTTTACAAGTGGATGATAAATATTTGGTTCCAGTTGGGCCGTGGGAGCACAGGGGCCCTGTAGATGGCAGATAACGTATGTACTAAAACGCTTCACTGCCTCGGCCCACACTCCATATTCTCAGAAACTGGTCAGTGTTGATCAAATGTCGCACCCAGGCCTCGCTGGCCAAATGATAAATGCGCCAAGGCTCTCACTATATATTCACTCTCACTTAAGACCAATAACAAACAGAGAGTTTGACAGTGAGACAAAGTGACTTGAGATACAGAGGTAAACAAGAAAAAATGTCCTTCTGTTAGACTGAACAAAGAATGCTTAATATCTGCAGATGTACAGTTTGATTATTCACAGCTCCGGTCTTCATGGCTACATGTTCATTGACTGTTAGAATGTTATCAACATTCTGAATTTGGCCTTTTCACACTGTGAATCCATGACCTCTTAGACTCACTTGTGTCAGTCAATAAGTGACATTTTGTCCTTGACAACTTTGTGACATTCATTACGTCTCTCCATTTAAGTCATCTCTTTCAATAGAGCGTTTCTGTTATAATCATCTTCCTGGAGAAGAAACATCCATTCCCACAGTAAAACCGTTTCAATCAAAGCCATCATGCTCTCGTGGCTCACTTTATCTGATTTCATGTAACGCTGCGGTGAAATCCCGTTCCTATCACTGTGACTTCAACCTGTTGCTGAGTTATGTCCTTGACACTTAGCTTTTGCATAGCGGTTTCTTTATATTCCGCCTTCATATAACAGCTACATATACAGAACAGCTTGAGTGCTCATCTCTGAACTTTACTGGAGCAATGAAGACCTTTCCAACAAAAGATATTCCCTTAATTCAGGACTGGATGATGCTGATAGAGAGGGTAACGCGGGGCTCGAGCTACAGGACGTCCCGTCGTCCCTGGGGTCGAAAAAAATATGATCGCAGAGGATGAAAATTAATTTTGGGATAAACTGGGGATGAGAGCTGAAAGAAAAATACCTATTACATTAGAATGAACAGAGTTGAAAATGACTTCACGGTTTGTGTAGCACACCATGAGCTATTATTGAACCTCCTTGACAACATGAACACACACACACACCTATACATATATACATATACCGCCTGCCTCTGATCTCAGGACAGCTGCAGCAGTAACATGGGATTATTCCCCAGACAATGAGGTAAACTATCATTAACGTTATCAATTTGTTAGCGTTAACCTGTTGTTGTTGTTGATGTTAACGGGGACGTTACAGTAAAAACTCACTATTGGCACTCATGGTTCGGCTTAAGATGACTACGTTTGTTACATTATGAAGCTACAGACATCAATAAAATACGGTGCTGTAGTGGCCTTCTGTGTTTGCTTGTTCTCTCCGTGTTAACATGGGTTTTCTCCGGGTACTCCGGGTTCCTCCCACAGTCCAAAGACATGCAGTTTAGATTAACTGATGACTCTAAACTGCCCGTAGGTGTGAATGAGAGCATGAAGGGTTGTCTATCTCTATGTGCCCTACGATGGACTGGCGACCTGTCCAAGTAACCCCGCATTCGCCCAATGCCAGCTGGGATCGGCTCCAGCCCCCCCCGCAACCCCTAACGGGATAAGCGGTTGGCGATGGATGGACTGACTTTTAGTTCCACATGGGACACTAACCGCTGTTTGTTTGAATTTCTTTGACCCATCCACCACCTGACCTCCTCCACACGTGAACTATCATTATAATGATAGTTTTAATCATTACAATTTACAATGCAGTTTTATCGTATGGAAATCTCATTTTTAAGAGACAGGTCATTTTTTTCTGAAAGAAATTAGAATCTCCCGTGAGGATGAGGAGTTAATATTAGCAGAGATAAACGTGATTCTCATCATCTTCACATTCATTAAACCATTAAATGACACCTTGTGCCCTATATGCAAGTACCTGCATTTGTTTTCTTTCACCTGCCCGTACCTTTAAGTAGCAGACCATGAAATTGCCTCCTCAAAAATATTTCCTTTGTTCTTGCACAGTTTATTCTGCACTGGTAATCAGTCAGCATTGATTTCCATTGCTAAACAATGAGTTAGAAAATGTATGTTCTCATCCAGCTCTCTAGTTCAATCAAAACAGTTGATCCATCCACAAAGTAAGTGTCACAGCAACAGATGGAGCATTGGTAGGATATTAGGGTAAAATTAAAGTCTCAATTGACCGGCCCCTTGCTTTGGGAGTGGAGTATTTCACATTATAAGTTCAGTAGACTGTCTTGGGGCATCAAAATGATAAATGTGACGTCTTAAATTGAGGTCCATTTTCATATTAACTCCAAAAACACTTGGCAGGTTCCTGGTAAAACCATCCCCCCTTGTTAGACTGTTTTCTTGCTCCATTGTTTCCCTGTCTTTGTGTCTAATCCAGGGCTTTGGAGAGCCGTCTGGGGAGCACTGGCTGGGGAATGATATCATCCACAAGCTGACCAGCTCCCAGGAATGCAGTCTGCATGTCCAGCTAAAAGACAGAGAGGGGAACGAAGCTTTCTCACATTACGATCGCTTCTACGTAGACGGAGAGGACAACAACTACAGGTACCAGCATTAAATACAATTTTTAGACATAACTGAACTGTGATTTAGGGGTAACAATTCAATATATGGTGATATATTGCGATACTGTAAGCAAAGCAATATATTATGGTTTTTAAATTTAACTTTAACAAAGTGTCAT
This sequence comes from Pterois miles, assembly GCA_947000775.1. Lineage (NCBI taxonomy): Eukaryota > Metazoa > Chordata > Actinopteri > Perciformes > Scorpaenidae > Pterois > Pterois miles. Next base: position 18,167,021 of record CAMQGK010000638.1, read on the forward strand.
TGTATAGAGAACACAGCTAAAAATACACCATTTTAGAAAAGACAAAATAAAGACATATATACTACATGGTTTTTGACCCAAACTGCATGAAAATATTAGAAAGTGGTCATGTCTGTAAAGGGGAGACTCATGGGTACCCATAGAACCCATTTTCATTCACATACCTTGAGGTCAGAGGTCAAGGGACCCCTGTGAAAATTGTCATGCCAGTTTTTCCTCGCTAAATTTAGCATAACTTTTGGAGCAGTTTTTAGCTTGTCAAGCTAGTAGGACTTGGTTGGTGCCAATGGATTCCTTAAGTTTTCTAGTTTCATATTCTATTCTTCACTCTAGCTTTAAAACTGAGTCCGCTACAACCTCCGAAACATCGAAAAGCATCCAGGCCCGATGCGGGCCATCTGATTTTCAAGAGGTTAATTAAAAATCAATCACACAGCATAATGTTGCGCTACTAATGTGAATTAATACTTTTTTACACCTGCATTAATTATTTAATCATCTAATCATCCAAAAGTGTTTAGTATAGCACAATATATGACCAAATGTTAAATTAAAACACTTCTTGTTCACTCAGGTCCCCAATTCAATTCCGTCACTTTGTCAGAAATCAGACATGAATAGGAGTAAATGAAGGTGCTCTATTTCAGTTAAGTGTTTTATCAAAGGCCTTCTAATGTGAGAGGCATAATTGCAATGCAGTAACACCCTTTCAATCGTTGCCTTCCCTCTGGGTTTAAGACTCTAAATATCAAGGCAGATTAGAAACCGTTATCGACAGTTCAAACTCCTGTCTATTTTCTCGTTCTCCAAGCTTTTGCATCCCCAAGCCCTGAAGTTAAGGCACCACTTGGGCTATTTTTAAGAATGCTATTCAAAATGATGAGCTCAGAGAAAGGCATGCAGTCACTTTTCCTCCATTTTTTTTTTCTTTTCTCTTCACTGTGGCTACCGCTGCCCCCGAAAATCCCCAAGGGGAGCCACCTCCACTGGAGGATAACAGGAACGCTGAGCAATACCCGCCCCCCTGCCAGGAACTGACAACTCAAACCAGGCTCTGCGGTAACCCTGCAATCACTAACAAGATTATGTGTGGGTGTGCTGATGCCGTGCTCCCTTCAAAACATAAAATATAAACCAAAATAGTTCAGATTTCTTAAAAAATTCACAAGAATTCACCCTTGTTTTGGGAATGTTTATGGAGATTGATGCTCTGAGAGATGAAAAATCATAATCATATGTGGGTGTATGCCTTCCAAGATCCCTAATAGTGCAGCAAATGGCATTTGCCTGAGTTTGTTCCACATAATAAGCGCAATGAAACTGAATGTTTCGCTATTTTTGCTGAAGGCTACACTGTGTGAGGTGAAGCACCTGAATGAATATAATCACCTCTGTAGCTTGCTACCTCTGAGATCATGTTCTGTTTTAACTAGTTCAATATGCACCAGCTTTACTAGTGTGCTCGAGACGCTGGCTGTGACTGTGGGCTTATATTAAAACTCCCCGGCTGGAGCTGCGGTGCTATGCAGCTAGTCAGCCAAAGCAATCCTCCTCCTCGGCTGCATCCAGTGTGCTCCCTAGAGCAACTTGGAGGTCTTCACCTAAAAGCCAGTAACATTATTCATACATTAATCATCAGCATGACAGGCCACTTTGAGGTAGCCAAAAACAGCCAGAGTAAAACCAAAGGTAGGCATTCCTTTTAATGTAACAGTATATTTGTCATCAGTAACATACAACAACAATATGGAAAGACAGTCACCTTAAAAACGATTAGCGTGTGGTCTGCGGTAGTGCTGGGAAAGCTGAACTAATACATCTGGAAGTCATGGCTAATGCAAAATTTTTGCAGAGGAAGAAGAGTTGGCACAGTCCACAGGCCACTCTCTCAATAGGATATCCTGTAGCCTGTGGTTGCCATTCTGTCTAATTCGCTAGTTTTTAATTTTCTCCACATCACTAATCCATCACGAAGAGAAAAGCTAAGTTGTCTAACAAAAAAAAAAAATCCCCTCGTGTTATTCCAACCTCTCTGCCATGCCATCATTATTTCTGTCCCAAGCAGCGCCATTTCAAACTCCCCTCCTGCTGCCCCTCATGATGTGTTGCCCTGCCCTGTGAACTTACAAATTCAAGAGGAGGATTCTTCATTTAGTCATCACAGACAGCGTGCCCAGGGCCACGGAGGGGGGGTCACATAACTCAGGGGAGAGTCCGGTACTAACTAGACAGAATGACAGGACTGAGGAGAGGCCAGACAGCAGGGCTGACCTCCTCCTCGTCCACTCTCTTCAAACCAGTCCTGACACACACACTCACACATGCCCACAGACGCCATTGCTGGGGACTGCTGTATGAAAATAACTGAGCAAATCAATTTCACTTGGGCCGAGATTTCTTTTCAGACTGTTTGGGTTGTTTCACAAAGCACAGCGTGGAGGGAAAATAATGAGAAGTTCTTTACGTTAGTTTTTGTATTGATGTTTGGCAACAATGTGAACCTCGGGGAGATGGTACCTAGTAGTAAAAAGTATTGCGCTCATACCAAATGAGCTATGATCTCCTACAGTGGTTTACAGTTGGTTATTCTTTGATTATATTTCATTTATCTTCATTATCGCTCATTGTGAAATAATCTATGCAGGGTTTTTTTTATGTAATAAGGCACAGCTCTACACAGACTCTAAATGACGAGATGGAGCTGCAATAGAGAAAAGCACTGGGTTGTGCCCTTTTTAAAAGGTATAGTGTGTAGGATTTGGCAACATCAAGTGGTTGCAGATTGCAACCAACTGAGCACCGCTCCGTTCACTCCTCCTTTTCCAAGACTTGAATAACGTGAGCCACCAAGCCACGGTGGCTGGCGGTACCACGGTTTTGCATTCTGTGGCTCACTTTACTGTAGTTTCACAAGCGTGTCGGAGAACTACGGTGGCCTTCAGGTAAGGTAAAAATGCCAAACAACTCAAGCTAAGCTAACGAAAACACGATTCTTAGGGTTATTCTTAATGTTGTACGTATGATTGGTTCACACCATAGATCATTAAATTAGCCAAATAAAGTAACAATGTTGTAAAAGCCCCCTTAGTTTCAGGTTAGGGCAGTGTATTGGCAAGAATCTGGCAATACGATATGCATCATGGCACGGGGTAACGATTCAATATATTACCATACTGTGAGGCGATACACTGCGATTTTTTTAAAATTTAATTTTAGGAAAACTGTCATAGTATAAAGGACACACTATATTAGAATAGGCAAAACAACACTTTTAGACTGCATGCCCCCAAGCTGAATAGGAGCCCTCTGAAAATCGTCATGCCGGTTTTTCCTCGCCAAAATTTAGCGCAACTTTGGAGCGTTATTTAACCTCCTTCACGACAAGCGAGTATAACATTGGTACCAATGGATTCTTTGGGTTCTCTAGTTTCATATGATGCCAGTAACTTCACTCAGACTTTACAATTGAGCCAACACCAAATAATCAAACAGCGGCCCGAAGGCAGGCCGTCAGATTTTTAAGAGGCTAATTAAAAATCGATGCAGTGTCTTGGAGAATCTATACAGTATCGCATAATACCACAATACTCATGAATCAATATTTTTTCACACTATTTCAGGTGATTACACACTAACAAAAACATAGTGATAAATATCATATTCAATTTCAGCTAATAGAGCCCCCTAAATACTACACACTGCCCCTTTAAGATGCTGTCTATTTGCTACGTTGTATGCCAAACTGATATCCTAATGTCAAGTATGTTGAGAGGCATTGTGGGAAGTCAGACAAAGAGAGACAAATTAAAAATGAACCACAGACTCCTAAACAGCTGCTCCAACCAAAAATAGTTGGACTCACCAAGTTGGATATTTTTCCTCTTTTGTCCCTCTGGTATGCTGTGGTATGAAGGAATCACAGACCTGCCGGCTTGGTAAACATGATTGCGTGTGTTGACTTTACCAACATTGCATTAGATGATTTCAGGAAAAAAAAAAAACAGAATTTCAAACAGTTTTCGTGCAGTAACCACTCATTACCTTGTTAAGTTGCCCAACACAGTTTTAAATAATGAAAGCTGCGTGTGGCTGAGCTTTTCCCTGAACTCCTTTGCTCTTGTACTACTCTCTCAAAATGCAGCCTTCATGCCGAGGGCTTCAGTGGCACAGCTGGACGGACCAGCAGCCTCACCCACTCCGGCACCCAGTTCAGCACCAAGGACAGAGACAACGACCGCTGCACCTGCAAGTGCGCTCAGCTCGCGTCAGGAGGTATGCAGCCTCCCTCAGCTCCTAGCCCTGCCTCAATCTGTCTCTCCTTATTACACATCTTGTTAAACATTTCTATCCACCCCCTTGTAAATGTCCCAAAGCGCATTTCATTTTCTCTCTGCGCCAGTATAAAGTTACTGCTGACTTGCAGCTGTACATTTGGGTGTTACATTTCATGAGCGTCAAGTGAATTAATTTGGACTTTTTCCTTGAACTTTCTGGCACATTCCCTCTCCAGGATGGTGGTTTGAGGCATGCGGTCCATCCAACCTGAATGGCATATATTACCCCAGCTCATCCAGTGTGGTTCGCTACAACGGCATTAAGTGGTACTACTGGAAGGGTCCAAATCTAATGGCTACCATGACGACCATGATGGTGCGTCCGGCAAACTTCTGACGGCATGGCTTATTAATGATGTAAGACTATGAAGCAAATGTCGCCTCTGATAAATATAACGAACAATATCCTGGAAATGGTATATTTTGGGAGTAAATTTGAATCTGACTGTTGGTGGTTTCAGCTCCTGGATATCTTGGAGGGGAGCTTTTGCCTGGGGACATGTGGACTCTCTGCAGATTACTGTGGATTTGGTGAATTCCTGAGTGAGAAATTCAACCAACAATATCTAGGGATGTTATGAGAACCAATACATTGGTACTAAGTCAATGCCAAATTCTGAAAACACGATAGTACTCGTTTTTCTACAGTACCGGAGATACTGTAGGCATTATCAGGGTGTGAAACTAACGGCGTCCAGATAGAAAATATGTTTGGGATGCAGTAACTGACTATTGACACGTCAGGGGACGCACTCTACTTTTTCCCTGATAATGCTACATCGTGAACAACAAATCAGTGTTGAAATCGGCTAGACAAGACCTACTTAACATTAATCATTAACATTAATCGTTAGCTCCACGTAGGACTGTACTGCTTACCGGCTGCTCACAGCTAATATAAAACAGCTCTCATCCTGCCAGTTTAAACATGCCATTGATTTACATTATGTGTTTAAGCTCAGTTCAGTGAAAAGGGGCAAAGGTAAATTCTAACATTACGATTCAAATATAATCTTGTAAAATGTAGTTTTTGGTGAGAAACTTGAATAAATAACAGCTGTTTAAAGGAGAGCAGTATAATGTAGATTCTGGCCTGTTCAGCTTCCTAACAAAAAAACAGTACATAAACGGTAAATATTGTTTTACTTTTGTTTTTTACCTTGGTATCAACATGGTATCGAGAATCGTGGAATTTTCCTGGTATTGGTATTGACCACTAAATTTCTGGTATTGTGACATCCCTAACAATATCTACTCACGAACGCTGCCCTGGCTATATGTTAATAAAGATTGCTCAGTTCAATGAGGGTATGAGCTTTGCTACACAACTGATGACATCAAATTATGCAGCTACATTTGACCAGTTACTCAACCCAAAATAAAATCCAACTGATTAATGGATAAACCTTTAGAGACACTTTATCGCAATACATATTTTTATATTAAAGTATGAAAACTTGTGTTGTGTATATGTGTGCTTGATGTAAATACATACAGTATGACCTAATAATTCACAGACACGTCCTTGTATATATTTCACAAAAAGTCAACTAATTGTACATTACTATAAAGCCTTAATTTCACACTTAATGTTTTTGTTTAACTTGGATCTTTTCTCATATGCAATGGCCTGATTGTAACTTTATTCCAGTAGCATGATCAGACTGTAAAACGTCAGTACTTGTTTAAAACTGTGGTTCAGTCCATACGCAATATAACGTCAGATAACCTACGGTGACATCAATGTTTTACCACCGTTAATAAAACAACACCATAAAGAACAGCAACAATAACAGGCTTTGCCCTTTGCTGCATCTTCCAAAGGGCTTTTCAGAATGAAATATCCCCAATTCTTTCCAGGCACTCCTCTCATAAAACTTTATTTGTGAGAGATTTTGCTCATAAAAGTACATCATACACTTTCCCTGGTGTGATTTACTTTCAAAAATGAAACATTTGTAATAACATCTGGGAACAAAGATGTAAATTCGATTTGTACTTTGTTAAAACAATATAGTCATATATTGTATTTGGTGCCTGTAATCCACAGCGCCAGGTGCTTGTTACCATGTAAGCTACATAAACTCCAACAAGCCCCACATGCTGGACTCGGGGAGTCAGATGGGAGCTGCCGACCATTGATCTGATGAATCATCCAATAACACCGGTCCCTGTGGTACCCATTAGATAGCGGATGAGTTTCACCTCGACTAACTGTGACCTGGATGTCTCAGTGTACGCTGGGGACAGCAGCCGTTGCTAACTGAAAGACAACACACACACGTTGGCTGGCCATGTCTACGACGTCTGTTAATTGTCACGCTTCATTCGGCGAAGGGCAAACAGAAAGACAACTTAAAGATCTCATCCTCTTTGGCTAATGCAACTCCCAAGTGTGATTCACGTCTGACTGCAGCAAATTTAATACAACAGCAGAAATGAGACATTAAGTGGAATGAACTGTGAGCCAGGTCTGTTTTCACAAGTCCTACTGACTCAGAGATACTTAAGAAAGAAATACACTGAACATATATTCATTTTTGCAAATAAATGGCTGAAATAAATAGCTTTTCTGTGTGTGCCTTCACTGAATCTGTGAAGGACTTGCACACGCTCAACTGCCATTGATTTACAACTCTATTAGGAAATATACGGGAGCTGCTCAAGACAGTAAAACTACTCAAAGAGATAACAGCACTGCTACTGTGCCTGACCAGCTTAAATATGTATTTAAATATATGATGCAATCATGCAAGAATCGGTCAGGAAACTTCAAACATCATCACAAGTGGATACAGTGCGAGCTAAGGTATGGATATACAGCGCACAGGTTGTGACAATAGACCTGAGCCACGTAACGTGCTGTAGAGGCAGTAAAGCACTCACACACAAACACACTCACATCCTCTGCTTGCATGCAGTGACCCCATTGCTAAACAAGTTTATTACGACCTCCAAGGGCTGGACAGGCGATAGATCACAGCGGGGGAGGCCAGGGGTGAATCCATCAAAGCGACTTTAATAAAGACCGCTTGATTTGGCCTGCTGGCTCAACAGATGAAATGGTTGTGTTCAGGTCCAGTGAAGCAGACCAGATCCTGGGCCGCTCTGCTTCTCTACTTGCCCCAGTCCCTGTTTATTAGATGGGTTATTGTCATTATGAGCAGAGAGACGAGGAGACAGTGACTTCAGAACGGTGTTACAGTATTGTCAATATTTGTGACAGTCTGTTCTCAGCGTGGTGAAATAAGGAACGTCTAAACTCGACTGTTATAACTACAGATTGGACTTTTATCTCTATTAGCTCCTCGCTTACACTGTAAACAGTTCTACAGTCTAATACTTAAACTCCTCTGTGGCACATCCATCAAACCAAATCTATGTTGTTGGGACAAGTATTGCTCAATCCCATAAGACATTATTTTGAAGATACTAATAATTAACTATTTAACCGATAACCAACATTAATCATTTTAATGGATTAACACTATCGGTTAAAAGAAATACTATTAATGTATTAAAAAAACTGAGAAAAACACAGAGGAGTGTCTCGTCACTTTAAGGAGAAAAGCTGGTCCACCTTAAGAGAGTCTGAGCTGGAGCAGTTACAGGAAGTTGGCTCGGGACTACCAGCTGAGAAGTTGTAGCTTGTAGCCTCGTAGCATTTATTCACTGACAACTGTACACACACTGTCTGCTACAGCTAAGTTCACAGCTATAACACCACCAACAAACACACTCACCGCTGCCACACAAACACTGTCTGTCAAAACAAGTTATGCTACAGCGGGCATGAAGCTTCCAGCAACACTAGCAGCTAGCAGCTGCTAACGTAGCACAAACACACACACACTGCGCAAACACTGCTGTCAACCTGCTAAACTAAATGTGCGATGGAGACTTTGACTGGGACCGGCTGCCTGTCCATGTCACTACACGCAGCAATTTTGCTGCTAGCGCTCTCGGACGGTGAACTGGGGACAGTAAATGCAGCATCGTGGTTGCTGCACTGAACTGTTGACTCAGTTGTCTGTTGTGCTCATATACTGCAGCTGGCGCACCGCTGCATGCGAGGCACTAATCTCGGTTAACGGTTAGTAACTGGTTAAAAAGGGGTGTTGTTGGTTAAGAAAATTTTTCAAAACTAGCATCCCTAATCCTAAAATTTTTGAACATACCAAATAAAGGTGTTCAAATCTTTTTTGTTTTTATTTTGTTTTTTATATTAATATGTATTTTAGGAAAATACTTATTCCCTTTCTTAGTGAGAGTTAAATGAGAAGACCAATACCGTTCTCATGTCTGTGCAATAAATAAATAGGCTAGAGCCAGTTGGTAGTTAGCTTTAGGGCTGTGTATTGGCAAGAATCTGGCAACAAAATATGCTTTCTTTGTAAATTCCAATATATCGTATACATTCTGATCTATTGCGATTTATCAAAATATAATTTTAGGAAAACCGTTTTAGAATAAAGACCAAACCATTTGCATAAAATGTGAGTTAAATAAAGTTTTGTTTTTTTTAAGCAATGAGAACAGTGGGATATGCATTTGCATTCATCACAGTCCCTGAAACATCAAACATCACAGCACTATTTTTCATGCAATCTGAGCTAACTGAAGTATACACGTGACTACGTCCTGTTTTCAAGATCTGGTGTTAATATAAGGAAATGGACTGTATATACAAAATTCATATATGGAAAGTAAATTGATTGGTTTACGTGCACCAGAAGTATAAAACATGTTACATGTCCCTTAAAAATTAAAACTAAAATACCACTAATTTGTGGGGGAAATGTCTTCATTCTTTGATTTTGGAGTTGCCGGGAAAAATGTGATAAATAATTCCTTACAATGACTGATATATTTGACTTCAGCACATCTCTGACTACATACATGCTGAAAATCAAACAGTCTTACTGTATTAATTTAGATATAGTCCCTAAGTAAAAATCCCTAGTGTGTATGATTCATTCCCCATGGTCTACTGTTAAAAAAAAAAAATTGCAATAAATCATAAGATCAAATCACAACACTTGTAGAATTGCAAAACTTAAAAATCGCAATCCATATCGAATCGGCACCCAAATATCGTAGTAGTATTGAATCAGGAGACAGGTGAATTGTCCCAGCCCTCGCTGTCACCATACCACCTAACAACAATTGCCATTTTCTTTTGTTCTACTCAAATATTTTAAATAATATTCAGTATAGGCTGTTTTGTTGCCTTTTTTTTGCATGCTGCATCAGCAGTGTTGTTTCTAACAAATAGTTATGTCAATAAAGCAACTAAATTTAACTAAGCTGAAGAGAGAGAGAGAGAGAGAGAGAGAGAGAGAGAGAGAGAGAGAGAGAGAGAGAGAGAGAGAGAGAGAGAGAGAGAGAGAGAGAGAGATGTGTTTGTGGGCAGAAGGGAGGACAGAGGAGGGGGTGGGCCTGGGTGTATCCTCGTACATGCTGACCCGCTATGTATAGCCTATTAACTGATGTGAACAGAGTGTAAGCTGGGCAGTTTCTGCTACGCGGGTGCTTTAAACCTTGCGTGAGGATTTATCATACAACCCAGCTAGACAGATAAATGCAGGAGAGGAGAGAGAAAAATGTAGAGACTGCAGGAGGGAGAGAAGAGAAAACTGGGAGGCAGAGCCAAGTGCTCATAAGTCCTTGTCTCTCCCTTCTTCTGCTCCAGTGTCTTTGATTCATAAGGGGTATGATGGCTGGCCGGGGCAGGGGCCAGGTATGGCGTTTGGCAGGAGGAGGGAAAGAGGGAGGGCTGGGGACTGATTTGTAATAGTCGTCCTTGCTTTGTGGTGTACTGTGTCAGCATGCAGCCCATTTAACAGTAGTCATCGAAAAAGCAATACCATCCCTACATCTGCCTGCAATGCATCAGCTCCTATGTCTCTTGAGCTTTTCTTTATAGAAACAAAAAAAAAAAAAAACCCCGGCAGTTGTCATGTTTGAAAAGGTGAAGAAAGGAGAGGGGGGAAATGCCACCTCATGCCACTTGGGGGCACTAGTGGCACAAAGAAGCTCTTTACCTTTCTGTCTTGTACTTTGTCAAGAGATGTTGATCTGGCTGCCGCTCGCTCTCTCCGTCTTTCCCTCCACCACAGGTCTGGATTATATAACTATGCATTCATTAACACATCTTCTGCCATGTGCTCCCGTCCCAGCAGATGGTTAACTGAAGGCTACAGAGGACATTATGGAGGAGGAGGAGGAGGACGAGGAGAGGGACAACCTCAAGAACATCACATTAGAATCTCTCATAAGGAAAAGCAATTTAAATCAATCTGTGACTTTGAAAAGGCTGATGTTCGATAAAGGCTTTTAACTTTTATGCTGGTCTAAAGAAAAAAAAAAAAAAAAAGGAGGGAAACAAAGCTTTGCTATCAAGAAACTTAAATGTAGTCGTGAGAAAATCATAGCCAGCAGCCACATAATGAGGTATACAGCTGAATAACTTTAGCTGTCTTGTTTTGCTTTAAAATAAACACAGCAACTCCTATAGAGATTCAATTATTGGTAGAATAAAACCAGCAGCGGAACTGTCTGTTATATCAGCTTGCCACCCTCTGTTTTTCTCTCTCTCTTCATCTCTATGCCCCCCCCCCCAAAAATGCTTTCACTTCACACCTCCCTTTTTTATGCAAACAGCATGCCCTCCCAGACTGACTGATGTGTAAATAAGACATAAGGCAGGCAGACAGAGTTGAGAGGCTCAGTTGCTGTTCAACTACATGTTGGAATGGGCAAAGACATGAGATTTAAGTTGCTTTGATTATGGCACGATCATTACAGGCGCGTTGGTTGCAGCATCTGACAAACAGATGTCATACTGGGAGTATTTACGTATTGTGGAATTTACAGAGAATAGCGCAAACAAATCCATCCCAACAGCAGCAGTTTCTCTGGGACAAAAAGGCATCATAGACGAAAGAGGCCAGTGAAGAGTGGCATGATGGGTTCATGCTAGCTGACAGGCTGCAAATGTAAACCCGAGTAGTGCTACAGTGACGTGCAGAGGGATGTCTCTAAACACCATACATGCACATGGACATGGTTCTACTCCCCTAGACTACAAGATAAAGCTACCACGGCCATGTGATCTCCAATAACTGGAAACTGAAAATAAGAAAAAATGTCACCTTGTTCAACAAATCCCATCACGGAGCACCAACTGAGCACTATTTGAACTCTACAGTTGCACTCGCAGGTTGTTGCTGACCAAGTTCAGCCATTTATCACCGCGGTCTACTCTTTTTCAAATGGATGCTTCCAGCAGGATAATGTGCCATCAGATGCATTAATGTGCCCCCAGAAAAATATTCGCAAAAAACTGTGCGATGCTATCAAGTCAGCATGGGCGAATATCCCTGCGGAAAGTTTCCAGCATCTAGTGGAGTCTGTGCCTCAAGGAATTAAAGGTAAGAGGCGAAAAGCAGCCAGCTACTGATATAGTATAGCTTTCATAATGTCTTTAAATCACATGCAAAGACCAAAAGCAACAATAAAGTGATCTTATTAACAGGTATGTGTAGCCAAAGCTTGTTATAGTTTATTCCTCTGTGCCAAAAAGCTCACTGTTGTCCAAAAACTATTAAATCATTCAGCCACAGTTACATTGGTTGACGCATTTCTTCATTTCACTGAACAGAGGCGCTGCAGTGTATTTTTAATCAATCCCACATGCATCATTCCTCTGCAGTAAATACTCACTAGGGCACCAAATTCACAGTCGAAAATAGTCACCAACAAACGCACCATTTACTCCTGTTTGAGTAGCGTTTGCTAAAAGCTTAAGACTACCTTACGTCTGGAGAGGAAACGAATGGGCTCGTGGCCGAGAGCTACAAAGTGGGGGAAGTTGGAGAGTATTGAGATGGACTGATGGATTGTTGGCTTCAAGTTTGAGGGATTTTTTTTGACAATACCAAAACTCTGTATATAACATCCTTACTTAAGAAAGTAGTACATTTATTGTAGATGTTGAAATCACCAGAGGGCCCATAACCACAATACAATATTATCACAATATTTAAGTCACAAGTGTGACAAGGTATATTGCAATGTATTTACCTGTTCTCATCTGCAAATTATGCAGTTTGTCAAAATCTGTTTTATCTATCTATCCATTCCTCTAAGAGTTTTCATTCACATATCTTGAGGTCAGAGGTCAAGTGACTCCTTTGTAAATGGCCATGCCAGTTTTTCCTCGCCAAAATTTAGCAGAATTCTGGAGGTTTTAGCATTTTTCCCATTAACATGACATTGTTGACAACCATCGATTCCTTCTAGTTTCATACAATACCAGTACCATACTTGACATATGTGCATCAATACAATATTGCCGCACAATATATCATGATACTGTGCTATACTGATTTCTCCCCCACCCCTAATTTGTTGCCTCTGTCAGGTATTCCTCCCATAAAATAGTCAGAAAAGGTGTCAGTGCTCTCTTGACCCTTTAGTGTGTGTGTGATTTATTAATCAAGACAGAGAAAAATGCAAACTTGAAGTAATAACTCAATTATTTATATGAAGTGACACCATCTTAATAGTAATAAGAGCTGCTTATTTCACTAGTATAGACTCCTGTGCTCATCTACTAAGGGGTGCTTGCACAAGTATATGGAAAAAATATGCATAAATGTTATAGATCTATCTATATATGTGTTCATGCAGAATGATTATTCTGTGTGGGTGCTCAAGTTTGTGGAAATGGCAGCTTGTCTCTTGGGCAGTGGTGTGTCTGGCCAGGTCCTCTAGTATGTGGGCAGAAAACAGAGAAGCTGCTTTCTGGACCCATCACAGTCCTGACAGTGAGAGGAGTCACCGTGGAAAACACAGTGCCGTGAGAGAAATGCTTGCAGAAAGATATAAGCTTCCCTATAACAAAAAAGTTCAGAAATATCATATACCAAAGGCAGCCAGTTCCTCTGTACACTGCGCCCCTGTTTTATTTAGATTAATGTGGTGGGTAATTGTTTCATTAGAGGTTTTTATGTAATTAAGGCAGACTTAAATATGATAATTGTTCCTTTTGTTCTACAGTAGAAACGGTTCAAATCTGACTTTTGAGATGGAGCCAGTCCCTCAAACATAAATGGATATCTGACAAATGGGTCTATTTCTGTCTTTCTCTGTTAGGTACCTGGCTGGGCCAACCAGAACAGGTTTCTCTCCTCATAAGCCCAAATGCCAAGAGCTCTGCAATTACTGCTGTAATTGGCTTGAATTGGCCATTAGTACTCAGCTTGAGTCAGAGTCCAAAACACACATCCACAGACAGATGCAAATTGAATCAAACAACCGCAGTCCCTCACTAATGCACTAGCTAGGCCTTTTTTTATTTTTTAACTTTACAGGGATTAAAACGGAGGTTTTATGTTCTTGCGAATAGTGGAAAACACCTGTGGAACTAAGTTTTAAAAGTATGGGAGGATTTGCTACTTGGATGGTTAGAAATGCTTTCGGCAAATGTCCAAATTAATGAATGGGCTTGACAATGATAATGGAGCTATGTGTCAAGATGATAAGCTGACAGGATGAATGAGACACAATGCATATTAAAGGGAATGACATTGTAAAATATTCATTGCCAGTTTTTCACGTTAAAATCTTTCACACCAAGGCTGACATGAATATTCATGTTCAGTGCATTAAATGGAAAACTAAAGTTTCACACCGCTACACAATCACTGAGGTTGGCGTTTAGCCTTTCAAAAGCAGCACTTTTATTGCAACCAAAACTATTTCCTCTTCAGCTGGAATACAGGTGTAATAACAGGGCAGATTAGCAAAAATCTTATCACAACATACCAAATCACGTTTGCCATTATTTTTTTATGGTGAGGCATCATAAAATATGACACCAAACATTCAAAGCTTCAATCAAAAAGCTCAATAGAAGGATACCATTTTGCGATCGACGTCCATATTGTCCGTATTGTATTTTAAATTGTTATCCAACAATGCTATCAGGTTAATTTTGCTTTCATTTTTTTCTATTCACACATACTGCCAATTGTCATTATGAATCACTGACACTCTTCATCACATCTAATACTTGTAATCAGTGTCGTTGGGCGTGTTGAGTGTCAGTTCATTGATGGTGGTCAGACATAACAGGTGTCTAAGTTTACAACTGCCAATAATAATAGAACAGGAGTTAATCATCACTCGCTGGTATTACGGCACGACTCTGGCTCTGATTTCATTATAGTAGACAGCTCTGCTTCACATTTCTACGATCAGAACCTAAAGCACCGTGCTGCTCTGGTAAAACGTGTTGAAGGGTTGCTAAGATGTTTCTATGCTCAGTTCAGTAAATTAGTCCTTGGCATCTTTCCTCCTGCAGGTTGCATGAAAATTCAAGTGGTGCTGAGATGTTGTTGTTGGTTGGTCATGGTAATGTCTCATCAAACTATACTTAGAAAGCTACAACCAGCCCTCTATTACAATTACAGTATTTTGAATAGCACAGTTCAGCATAATTGTTAAAAATATGAATGGATTTGCATTTATATAGTGCTTTTTTGGTCTTCCGACCACTCAAAGCGTTTTAGACGTCAGCATTCACCCATTCACACACACATTCATACACTGACGGCAGCGGTTGCCATGCAAGGTGCCAACTTGCTGTACCCTCTGAGCCACAGCCGCCCCATGCACAAAACGTACCACCTTAAAAGCAAACCAAAGCTCTCGACTGAACTCTCATCACTCAGTCGATACTCTCAACTCACTTCACTGCTCATTGAGGTTATGGCTCCATTTTGCAGCATGGCCATTAAGCGTACACCAAACAGTGTTGTGAAAACAAACAAGAAAACATAGAAAAGAAGCATGAGTTAGTTTTAAATGCAAGAGTCCTTTTAATTAGTGGTTGCCTATTTATTTCAGTAAGTTTTAAAAACAAATCACTTACAGCAAGGCTCCAGAATAACAGAGATCAGAGATGACACTTTATGGTTCCCAATACCTTTATTTACAGTAAGACAAAAGGATACATTTCCACTGATGCAAAGCACTCAAAATAACTACCAGGCACCAGGGTTATTAGAGTGAAATAAAACCGAGACTAAAACAAAAGTAAAAATAGCGCTGTCAAAGCTAACACTAACACATTAACGCAAATTCATTTTAATGCTACTAAGTTCTTTATCGCATTAACACAACTTTTGATTTTTGAGTTGAAAGTTAGGTTTTAAAGCTAGAGTAAAGATACAACATATGAAACTAGAAAATGTAAGCAATCTATTGGTACCAGGTATGTCATGTTAGTGGGAAGAATGCTAAATAACGCCCCACAGTTATTGCACAGTTGTGCAAAATGTTGGTCTGGTTTTGGCTTTTTTTTAAAGGGGCTCCTTGATCTCTGGCCTCCAGATATGTGAATGTAAATGGGTTCTCTGGGTACCCACCAGTCTCCCCTTTACAGACATGCCCACTTTATGATCATCACATGCAGTTTGGGGCAAGTCATAGTCAAGTCAGCACAGTGCACACTGACAGCTGTTGTTGCCTGTTGGGCTGCAGTTAGCCATGTTAGGACTGAGTATATTTTTTATAATAAATGCAGAACCTGTGAGGGTTTGTGGACTATACTTGTCATTGTTTTGTTGATTGACTTCCAATAATAAATAGATACATGTATTTGCAAAAAAGCAACTTCCATGTTGATAAGAGTATTAAATACTTGACAAATCTCCCTTAAAGGTACATTTTGAACAGATACAAAAATGTGTGATTAATCATGAGAAACTATGGACAGTAATGCGATTGATCGTGATTAAATACTTTAACTGACTGACAGCCCAAATAAAAATTAACATAAATGCATTTCAGTTTTAGTTGATATTCAACTGCTGAGCTGCAGCCTCCCCAGTTTGAGACCTGGGGCCAAATGCATAGATGCATACATAAATTGAAAAAACCTACATAAACTTTATTATTTAGATTACATCTTTTACCTTACGTCATATCTACTTTATATCACCTGCGCCTGGCTCGAGGCAGCCATGTGTGCTCATGGTATGACTGGCCTCACTGAATATTTTCCTTTTATAAATACCAGTGTATGTTGTGGGAATTGTGTATGGTTTTCATGGTTTTATGCATTTATACATCTGGCCCCTGCAGTTCTGGACCTGCAGTATGAGGCCGATCTGTGCCACCTAGCAGCTTTTAAAACTAAAAGTGTAGGAAAGTTACAGTTTTTGAAATTTTAACTTGTGACACCTGATTTCTATAAGTGATATAACTGCATCTGTTCTCATTTTGGATTGTTGTACAATATATTCCTGTCTTTATAATGTATTCAACTGCATGTATCCGGTTAATACCAGATAATACCAAAGTATACCTGAGCGTTTGACAGGTACGAGCTAACGAAGACAACTTTTGTTAGTCGGAGCCTAATGAAGGTTGAACTTACGTGTTAGCTACTGTTACAATCTTGTTCACATTATCACGGCAACTCCAAAGATCTGATTTTTACATGAGCATTTGCTTGACACCAACAATTAAATGAAATCCTCTTGAGAAAATAATTGTGTTGAGTAAAACAGACATTCTTACACGACACGGAAACAGTGCTGTCTGTCAACCTAACCAATAGCAAGTACTCTGTTTCACCTTTTGCCCCAGCACTGATTGTTCTGTTTCCTTTTTTTATGCCGCTGACCAAGTACCTGTCCAATCCACTCACACTACATACCTTCAATTTCCTTGTAAATTAAAAAAGGAAAGAGAAACGGGAAACTTGACCAAGTTCCTGCTTAAGCTGGGCAGCTGGGAGACAAGTCTGCAGTATATGATTTACAAGTCCTGGGGCTGCTCCACAGTCAGTTAATAATAGAACAAATCCTGCGTCAGTGTGACAGCACCCATTGTGATTTACTGGGATATACACTAGGATCATGCTCTGATTCAGATACATTCAAATACAACTCATT
This sequence comes from Pterois miles, assembly GCA_947000775.1. Classification (NCBI taxonomy): domain Eukaryota; kingdom Metazoa; phylum Chordata; class Actinopteri; order Perciformes; family Scorpaenidae; genus Pterois; species Pterois miles. Next base: position 18,184,323 of record CAMQGK010000638.1, read on the forward strand.
TGGATGTAATATATATTTGGAAAAAAATCCCATAAGGCCAAGGAGCTGGACACAAATGGTGTCACTGAGAGTCACCTGGTGACATTATTAGTCCAGTTCTTGCTATGATTTCCAGTTTGAGACAGCAATCAGTGTTGTAGCACAAAAATAAACGATGGCAAAGTTAGAGATGCTTCATTTCACCAAAACAACCCACGAAATCCTTTTCCTCATATCTGAAAATACCTTAAAATAGCTAAAATATATCTTTTTGCCTGCATGACCATGAGGCTCACTTCTTTCTCTCCTTTAGTTCTACCTTTGTTTCTTCATCTTTTTCCTCTCTTTTCCCATCTGTATGCCCCTCGGTTTCTACCACTCTCTTTCTCTAGCACACAAACAGCAGCACACTCCCATACGCACGGACACCACAATTCACTACACACTTGCGACTTTTCGCAGAGCTTTGTAATGGCTTTGATCAATAATTGATCAAGGGAATCTTCTAACAGTTCAAAGAGTGTAAGGAGCGTGTGGAGGCAACCATTTTCACTGTCTCCCAAGATCCACGTCGAAAAGAGCCCCCGTCAAAGCAAAGAGACGTAGCCACAGCCACCGTGGCGGAAGCCAGATTGGTCCCACAATAAAACAACACAACGTCGCCGCATGTTTGACATTACCTGAAGCTGGAGCACCTGCCAAGTCATGTACAACCAAGCACAGACAGCAGGACCGAGGTAACATGGCACCTGCTGAGATCTTAAATGTCATGGCCTCAGGGTTCAACTGCCTTTTGATAGGCAATTTTGCATGAGAAATCTGTCCGGGTTCAATAGCTCGGCTGTGCCTCTGCCACTTGACAGCTCTATTTTCTAGCCCATGAAAAGGACATGTCAGGCTGTCTTGTACAGTTATTGTTTCCATCTTGTGTGCTCATGGATGCAGAAGTGATGCATAGGGCAGATGACAAAAGTGAAAACCTTTTGATTCTTTACCTCTCGTTTACTCTTTCATCTGCCAATCTTATGCCGGGTACACACTACACAAGAATCCCGTTGATTTTGGGCCTGATTCACCCCTCCAGACAATGGTCAGCAAGGCCCCAATACTTTGACAGTTCTAAAGATTATCTTTCCAGATATGTCTGCTGGTGTGAAGTATGTTAAGAGTGTTTTTTACATGTCCCCCTTGCTTAATGTTTACGATCGGCTATGCTGCTGTGTGTGGGGAACCCTGTGGACAGATATTTCCAGATACAGTGGGACCTCTACTTACGAATGTCTCTACATACGAATGTTTCAGGTTACGAAGTACCTGAACGGGAAAATATTGCCTCTAGTTACGAAGGCGTACGAACGTAAACAAACTTGTAGCTGCTCTGCCATTGGCTATCGCCTAAAATCTGCCTGGCAACCCGTTGCGTATGCGTGCATCCCAGCATGCTCTTCGTGTCCCTGTCCCGCTCTGTAAACAGTCTATGGTACCGCTACGAAGAGCTGTCATTCACAATGGACCCCAAGAAAGACATGTGCACATTATGTGCCTCTCGTTTTATGTTTATTGTGCGGTAATCTAATTTTAACATGTATTTGTTTCATGTTCTGATGCTCTTTTATGATTTATTAAAAAAAATATCATACTTTTGCGGGGCTTGGAACGGATTAGCGCATTTACATTCAAAACGCGTCTCTACTTACGAAGGTTTCAGGTTACGAAGCTACTCCCAGAACGAATTAAATTCGTAAGTAGAGGTACCACTGTACGCCTGTGGTGTTAGGAATGTTAAGACTGTTTTCTTACATACATGTGGGGAACCCAGAGGAGAGCCGATAACGCAGTCATGTGGGAAAGAACGATAGCCATTTGGGAACCAAGCTGACTGCAGGAGGAAGGACAGCAACCACCATCAGTGGTCACAGCAGCCTCGGCAAATGCAAAATGCAGAGTATTAAGTAGTAATTAGATGGACTCCATGACTTCATTCATATTCTTTTATTTTTTCTTTGTGAATTTTCAGGACAAAATCATGCAAAAACTAACATTACCATATCTTTCTACCCCTCATCCGCCATGTTTGTTTACACAATAGTCCCATTTGATAGTGAGAGTTTTTGTGGAAATTTGCGGTTCCTGTTGTTCAGGAATGAAATGCCGGCCCACGCTAAACAATTTCTCAAATCTTAACAGTTGCTGACAAATGTGAGCGACCCCACACATAAAAACATGTTATGTTAAACTTCACAGATTTATTCATATGGTGTGTGGTGAGCAATGATTTGGCTAAAACAGCACAACACACACTAACAGATTTCAGAGTGAAAAAAAACGAAAATCTTGCAAAATCTCTTGTGATCAAATGTGACTTTAGTGTAAACAAACATGTCAGACAACGGGCAGGAAGAATGAGTGATTTTCGCAGTGTTTTCCCACTACTTTGTACTGAAAAAAATATGAATGAGGTCAGGGAGATATGTTGAATAATCATAAATCCACTACTTGGTCCTCCATTTCTAAGGTCCATCTTACTACTACTGTACGCTTCACGTTTTTTATTAGCTGCTGTTGACCTTCCTTCTTCAGTCAGCTTGCTTCCCAATTGGCTATCGTTCTGTCCCACATGACTGCGACATCAGCTGTCCTCTGGGTTCTCCACATGTATGTAAAAAACACTCTTAACACACCACAGGCATTTCTGGAAAGATAATCATAAGAACCATCCAGAAAAATCGGGGCTTTGCTGAGAGGAGGGGAGACTCAGGCCCAAAATTGTCTTGATTCTCATGTAGCGTGTTGCCCTTTATCGGAGAGAATTTAATCTCTCTTTTACATCTGTCAACTCCTTCAAGTGACTACAAACAGTACAACAAATGACTGCAAAGGGAACAGATTTGTGGGTATTGGCTGGGTTACGTAGCATGTGTTGACGCAGTGGAGGCGAGTGTTTCGTCTCTCCTCTGTAATTCCTTGTGTGTGAATTTGTGCGATTCCAGTGTGTATTCTCTGCTGCTGTCCTGTGTTTTCTCGCTAACCCTACTCTGCAGAAAGGATTCCTCTGCATTCCTCTGCCATCTCTCTACATGCCCAGCCTCAGGGACCCCAAGAATAAGGAGAGGGTGGAGGAAAAAAAAAAACAAGAAAAAAAAAAGAGAAAACTGTAAAGTAGAATACCAAGTAATGTTGTCCAGAAGCTGTTTACTCTGTCTGCAGGCTACATGCTGTGTTTGAGCAAACGTGAAAGCGTGAGTGTGTGTGTGTGGGTAGGTGCAGGTGTTTACCTGCTTGTACGGGTACCAGGTGTGCTATCTCAGACTGAGCAAGAGACAATACTTGTTGGTGAGAGGACTAGTGAGGGAGAGAAAGGAAGAGAGGGGGCGAGAGTTGGCGGAGGGAAGTGAATGAAAAATTCATACGGCTGCAGGTCCCAAAAGCCCTTCTGTCTTTGCCAGGAGTCCTCAGCTTCAAACTGCTGGGCAGGGGCGGAGGGACTGAGCCAAAAAGATGGGTACACACACACACACACACACACACACACACACACACACACACACACATATATATAAGAAGCAGAAGTGCCAGAGGAGGTGTTATCTAGGAATCAGGTGTAAGCTGAAAGGAGAGTCAACTGCACAACAGTATCCCTTAACAACAACAAGCTGCTCGTGACAGCATCTTAACAGTCCTCTGGATCCTTTTCTAGCGGCAGATATTACAACCAACCCCTGCAAGTAAGTGTGATGCAATGTTTGTCTCCTAAAACAAATTGCGCGTGCCAAAATAAAGTTTATACAGTTTCACCCTTGGCCTTTTTTAACAGCCACCTGGGTGAAACAGCGTTGCAAAGTGATTTGATGCAAATTTGGCTAAATGAGAAGCTGAGAAAACTCCCAATGCAGGCGTTCTAAATAAATCAGAAGATAGGGATCTTTGTCATTATAAAGACAAAATCTAGATGCGCACCCATGACATAGCCTTGAGCTGATGAAAAGACAAAAAAAGATAGAGGAAGAGGGAAAAAAGGGAGTGAGGAGAAGAAGCCTCCTCTTCTTTACTCACTGCTGCAGCGTTGCCATAGTCACTGCTGCATCCTTAGGATGCCAGGGCAGAGCGAAGAGGTAGAGCAGAGGAACGTTTACAGCTCTACCTCTCTCTCACTGTGTGAAAGTGGGTCAACAAACACAAGCAGTACGAGTCATTTTCCAAACTGCTCACTTCTACTCGTCTGTGTGCTGGGATCAAGCACTGGGAGAGGTGGGGTCCTGGAAGAAGTCTGCCTTTTCTCCAAGGGCACATGAAAATGAGCAGAGAGGCGAAGACAAACATGGTGTGTTTGACATGGATTGCCTAACGCCGCTGAGATGTGCATCAACAGTAAATCCAATCAGGCTTGTCAACATACTCTGCATGGGAATATTTGAGGAGTTTAATTCTGCTGCACGATGCTGTACATCCATTTTGAAAGGAAGTCAATACTTTCAGGCACTCATTCAATGTCATGAAAGTATATTTAACATTCTTTTATAAACCTGTGCTGTCCTTCAACAGGACCTTGACTTCTAAGTTTTTTGGTGTCTACCATTTTTTTGTAGGTTTATATTTTTTGGCAGCAGGCAACTGCAGGGTCTGAAAAGTGAAGCCAGAAAAACAGGGCTAAGTATTTTCTGTTGCCTAAACTTAAAGATGCGGTTTTGCTTGTGTTCAAAACGTAACATTTCATGCAGTTTTACAACACTGCTTTTAAGTTTCATGGTCACTTTTACAATATAGTAGGCCCCAAATGACCCACATCTATGGTACTTATAGCTACCAGTAACTCTTATTTAATGGCCTGATAACAGTCAAAGCAGGTGGATGCAATGCATTAACAACCAAATGACACATAATGTTATTTCTGCAAATAAAATAAGGCTAATGTGAAGTATTAGGACTTGTTCTGCAGAAAGGTCCTGGATTTTCAGATAGTGGGCCTCATTCATGAAAACATTTCTACGCACATATTTGCCTAAGTAAACACAAGTGTGAAACTAAACATCCAAATTGTACAGTACATGGAGAGATACTGTAAGAATATCTGGATTTTTCTTTGTCAACCAATAATCAAGCAAATAAATATATATTTGGCCACTCTGAAAAATGATTGTATGAGACATAAATCTGCTTAAAACAAAGGTGATTTTTATCTTTACTATATATCAGTAATTTTCCTAATAAAATATTGTTTTAAGAAGCGAGACCCGGATTTGGAAAGCACACGTTAACCATAATACTGTACAACCATATAAAACTTAAGCGACGACCAATGTTTTTGTTTCATTGTTTTTGAACTTATGATCAGTGCAAATGTCTGACTTTTTTTTGTTACGGCTTAAGCACAAATTGTCACACCCATGGCATTTTAGGGTTGGAGGTGTATTTGTATTCGGGAGAGCACCAGGGTTGTGTGAAAAAAGCCCTCCTCGCACACTGTTGACTCCCCAACCCCCAATTTCACCATCAGGTTTGGTCATGAAGTCCTTTCGTCGACAAGAGAGCGGACATCCATCTGTGAGGACTATTGGTTTATCCTCACGGTCAGGATGGTCGTTTCTCCGTCAGGGTGGAATCAGGCCCCGGAGAGCTGTAGGGGCCATTTACCAACATTGTAAGACATATGGCACATAAACACATAACTACTCACATGTGCCCAAACACATACACAAACAGTCCAACCATTTACCAACATGACACAAACACAAGAGTGATGAGAATGGACCCAGATGTCAAGGAAAATCACATTTAAACTGAGGAAATCTGTGTGTGTGTGTGTGTGTGTGTGTGTGTGTGTGTGTGTGTGTGTGTGTTATATATATGTGTGTGTGTGTGTGTATATATATATATATATATATATATATATATATATATATATATATATATATATATATATATATATGTATACTTGTATAGCTATCATTGTGAGAACCAGTTTGAGTTTTAGACCTTCAGAGTGAGGACATTTTTGGAAATTGAGGACATTTTGGCCGGTCCTCACCTTCAGACCGACCTTCAAAGGCCTTTTTGAGGGTTCAAACTTGGTTTTAAGGTCCAGGTTAGAATTAGGTTTAGATTAGGGTTAGGGTAAGGGTTGGGATCAGGCATTTAGTTGTGATGGTTAAGGTAAGAGGCTAGGGAATGCATTATGTCAATGAGTGTCCTCACAAAGATAGCTGTACAAACTGTGTGTGAGTGTGGGTGTGTGTTTTCGCATGTGTGAGCTCTTCCCAAGCGCCCACATCTCTCTGTGACATGATGAGCATGTGACGGGAGCAGAGGAGCACTGACCTGAGTCATAGTCTCCAGGGGTTAAGCGTGGTGATCAAGAGGACCTTTGGGAGAGCAAGTGAAGCTTTACCTAAACAGCCCTCCACTCATTCCCAGAGTCACCTCCCTTACCACTCACTAACCTGGCCCCATCAATTCACCAGCCCGGTCCCTGCGGACCTCTACTGCTGACGCTCCTCAAAGAGTAAAACTTATCATAGGCTATTAGTCTGGTGGGACGGCTGGAAGATGTGTGTGATTTCAGAAAGCAAGAAAATGCTTCTTATTCTCCTTTTTTTCCCTCCTCCATCACACCGTGGCCTTGTTATCCTCTTATGGCCTCCCTCTTTCTATACCACCACCCTTGCAGACTCTTCCTTCCTACCCTGACCCCCTCTGGACCACGGTGTCCACAGTCGAGGCCTAAAAGCCTGAAGCATCGCCGGCAGGCACCAAGACAGCAGCTGTGCATGACACATGTTCACCAAAAAACTCCTCTCTTTGCTTCATTTCACTCCTCCTCACCCTTCATTTCATTTCTCCTCTTCCAACCAACCTTTTCCTTTTCTCCTTTGGCCCCCATCACTCCGTTCGGAACAGGTGATCCCCCCAGAGGGCCGGTTTTAAACCCTTCACTTACTCGCCATGCTGCTCCCTCCTCCAGCTCTCTCAACCCCCACTGAAACCCCGGCGTGAGTGACAACCAGAGACATCTGTCCCAAGAGCCGGCAGCGCAAACTGAAGAGGACGCCTCACAGAAAGGTCCAAACTCAGTAGAAGACGGTGAAAAGAAGCCAAGGGGCAGCTGCTAAGGGAAACTTTTCAAATCATATTCATCAAACAAGTTTGACAGCATTGTACAGCTTGCCACCTGCTATTAAACTGCACTGCTCTGACAATAACTCTGGATTTGTAGACCCACACTCAACGCAAGAGCAAATGGTAAATAAATAATCTGCTTTGTTTTCTTAAGCAATCCACCTCATTTTCAGAACAGTGTCCTCGACAAGCAACCCGGTACAAAACACAGTTGACACTGTTGACAATTCATAGGAAAGAGGTCGGGAAAGCACAGGACACTGACACTTAAGAGATACTGGGGTTTGAATGTTGTAGGTTTAAGCTTGATTTATATTGTAGTTGTGCAATAGAGGGTTACAGCCTGGCTACAGACACAGACAATGATAGTACCATCAATGGGTGAAATCCAAAGCTGAGCTATAAATCAGCACTTATGCTCTAGGTATCTACAGCGGGACTCCTGTTAACCCCTTGCATCGACTATAAATCTAGCTTTAAGGGTACAACAGTTTGCCATTAGAGGTCAGGAATACACAAGACTGATAGTGGAGACTGGGGTTCATATCGTCCTGATGTTGGTGTTGGCTAGTGGTTTAAGTTTTATTTATGGTCATGCGCAGAATTCAAAGTAAACACTTCCTCATTACGTATGATTGTTTTTTTCCCCAGGAGGTAATACATTTCCTACAAAACACTGTGGTACCGTAAATTCATGTCATTTTTAGGAGACTGTGTTGTAAAAGACAAACACAAAGTAGGAATGATAGATTTGGTGGGTCAAAAAATGCATATTTCTTCACAGCTACTCAAATGATTGTTGACAATGACAATAAAGAGCATCCATTATGGGTACAGCTACCCGTTTGCTGCTTGGTGAGGTTGAGAATTACATAACACACTATTTATTATTAGTGCTGGGCAGTATACCAGTTCATCTGTTTTAATTTCATATACAATCTGAATTTTAATATACCGCAACACCGGTGAGTGCTACGGTCGGGGCATGCTGTGAATTTATTTGGAGGTGACTCCTATTAACTGCATACCCTTCTCACTCATGATTATAATTTTATAACACAACAATCAATAACCCACAACTAACTCTCTTTAACAGGGTAAAAGGCCATGGCACACCACAACTTCTAATACAAATAACTGTGCATTTTAGGGATGTCATCATAGCAGAAACTTTCTATTATCTACTGTATATTGCTGTGAAAACAACTTCTTCAAACAACCATGTCACTTCTCACAAAACACTACATTTTAAAAGATTCTGTTTAAACACATAACGTAAGAATTTACCTTCGCTCAATACTTATTTTAATGGATAGAGCCTGAACGCATCATAATGTAAATCAATGGCTAACGTTAATTAGCACGCGTCCTGCCAGTTTCAACACAGATTCATTGTTCACAATGTAGCATTATCAGGGAAAAATAGGGTGCGTCCTCTGGATATGTCAATAGTGAGTTAACTGCATCCTTACCACATTTTCTATCCTCCCTGGAACAATGGGACGCTGTTAGGCTCAAGCTCTGACAGGACCTGTGGTTCCTGCAGTACTGTAGAAAAACAAGTAGCGGCATTTTGGAATTGACTTGGTACCAAAGTATCAATTCTTATGACATCCGTAGTGCATTTACAAATTCATACCACCGAATGGTATGCTGGATAATGTTATATCTGCTAGGTAGTAGCATAACAGTCTGTTACAAGCAAGGACAGCCTCTGTCCACCGATGCACCACAAGAACTTGTGACTGAGAGAGGAGCTATATGGAAGTTTTTTGGTTTAAAAAAAAAAAAAAAAAAAAAAGTCTGACATTGCCACTGTTGTTGCCAATGATGCTTACACTAGCAACTTGGTGACCTCAGCAGAAAACACACCGGAATACCGAGAGTGCAATTATGGCCATCAGATTCGAGGCCGTCATCTAGTAGCGCCAGTGAAACTGTCAAGCCAAAGGGTCGGACATTTCTTGAAGAGGCATTAGCATGAGGCACTGCTGCATATGACAGGAAATGCAAGGTGTGGAGTGACATTACAAGCACAATAACATTCAACCTAGGCAAGGACATGGCCCTGCTACAGACAATCGAGAAGACGGGTTCAGAGCAATGATTAAAACATTGGATTCAAGGTATATTGTATAGGATATGGAAACTGCTAACCAAATTTATACCAACAACACCAAAGCAAGCTAGAAGTGGAGCTACATATAGGCACCCACTTTCCAAGCCATGCAAGCCAACACTAACGCCTTCAGTATATGATGACATTATAATATTTTTATATTCGATGCTCTCCTGAACAGAGGAATAAGCATCTATAAACCTAAATATAAAATATATACAGTTCATTCTGTCAAACCCCCACGAACAAAACTTTGATGCAATTTTTGGTCATACCGCCCAGCACTAATATATACCCAACAACATAACATTTGAACTGCACAAGAGTAAAAGGAACGTTGGCTGAAATATAGTATCAGAGAGCTCCATCACCCTAAGGTGCACAGAAATGAAATCCATCAGGTCTAAATCTAGCGTCGATATCTCTCAACAATGGGCCCTGACTCCAGCAGTTTGTTCCATTACCATTACAGTGGGTTTATCTAGAATATGCCTTTTCCAGCTCATTATGCCCACTTTAGCCTCCCATAAGGTCATTAATCCCAATCACAGTGTTCATTTTCACACATGCCAAACCAGTATTCCACACTTGGCATATCTTTTTACCCTTCTGCAATGCTCTCTTGCGCATCCACACACACACACACACACACACACACACACACACACACACACATCGCCACAGTCTCCATCTACTTAGTCATCCTGTTTGCATCACACCGGCTGTGATTGCACAATAACATAAAATACTGTGAAGGGGGGGGGGGATCATAAGACGATAACGATCAGAGAAAAATCTTGCCAAATATAGGCTTATGGACTTGAAATTTATCTGTGATGGCACATTTCAGCACACTTCAATACCACAAGTTAGATTTGTGAAGCAGCTTGCTCGTGTATAAATGATTTGCCCTCATCCAGAATATTTGTCATGCTGGAGAGCTTTCCAGCATCAGCGCTCGATGCCTTATAGAGATTACTGCTGTTTTGAGAATATATTAAAAAAATCTGCTGAGGTGCCCCTTGGCACCGAAAAAACTCAGAGAAAAAAAGAAAGAGAAACAATACAAATACAGATTAGTGTTTCTCTAGCATTTGCTATTCATTTAATTGTCAAGTTATTGATCCTGAAACAATAAGAAGTCATGCTAATAGAGGGAATGGGGAACAGAAAACTGGGATCATTAGCATTACTCAACATATTCTAGTTAACATGGTATGCATAAAAGTATGTAAGCGCAAGCCTGGTATATGAGTTGATGTGTGCATATGATACTGCCTTCCCTCTTTCTCTGTATTTGCACATGGAGACCTATGATCAATGCCAGGGTGCTGAGCAGCAATGGGGAGTCAGTGGCAGAGACACTAATGAGCAGAGCAACAGGGTGGGAATCAGAAGACACAATCAGAGGAAGAAGATAAAGAAGGAAGATGATCAATGAGCGCGATTTAGCTTGAAGCTCTATTAGACATGCCAGAAGTTCATTGCAAGGGAATGTTCAGGATACTAGTACTGTGCATTGGCAAGAATCTGGTGATACGATACATCTGTCTGACTCTAATAGAAATTATTCAGTTACAAAGACCATAAATTAATAACATAAAAAGGTAGAAAATATTCTGGTTAAACAAGTAGATTTTTTACGGGTCAATAAACTGAGGTATTAAATCAGAGCATAGACTCTGTATGGTACTGGTGTCAGTATCAGACTTTAATCCTTAGGTTTTCTAATTTCATATGATGGGCTGTCAAACTTAACACAGTAATAATACGTTAAAGCAAATTCACGAGCAAATCCAACCATGTCACACTAGCTTGTCATGAAGGAGGTTAAATAACGCTCCAAACTTCTTGGCGAGGAAAAAACGGCATGGCTTTTTTTAAAGGGGTCCCTTGACCTCTGACCTCAAGTTATGTGAATGAAAATGGGTTCTATGGGTACCCACAAATCTCCCCTTTAGAGACATGCCCACTTTATGATAATCACATGCAGTTTGAGGCAAGTTGTAGTCAAGTCAGCACACTGACACACCGACAGCCGAGGTTAATTAAAATCGATAATGTTTTGCGTTTAGTGCGCATCGATATTTTCTTATACCCCTATTCAGAACCTTATAGGTTCTTATAGATCAAGTAGTGCCGAGTAAAATATGCGCTGTATAGAGTAGTCGCAGAAGAAAAACACCGATCAAATTATTTGTTTTACAGTAGCATGCACGTCTGTAGTAAACCCTATTCTCTTCCCCTCTCTCACACGCATACTGATGCTATCGATACTCACTCTTAGCAGCTTAGTATTCACACACGGCCACATGGCTGTGAGGGAATAGCCCCGCACTGGATGGAGAGGAGACGCATAATAGAAAAACTCATTTGAAGGGAACTCAGGAGCCCGGGACCACATTAAGCTCAGCCGCCAGCCTGAATGAAAGATCATGTCGAACTCATCATACAACGAGTCGTGTGTGTGTGCGTCTGTGTGTGCGTCTTGTGTGTGTGTGTGTGTGTGTGTGTGTGTGTGTGTGTGTGTGTGTGTGTGTGTTTGTTTGCGTGTGCGAGAGAGAATAAGAGAGACAGTATGAAAACTGTATAAATATGATATGAAAAGATGAAAAAGATGTGAAAAATCGAATAAAGAAGGCTGAGTGTGCAAAAACAGTAACGCATTCAACACAGTCCCCCGACTCTCCAGGCTATAAAATTTCCAGGGTCGGTCTCCATCCCTCATTCAATGGATTTCACAGTCTGCAACATTAACAAACTGTTTTCCTGCAGTTTATTCTACAGTTATTGATTCTTCTGGACACAGCATTGTGTATTCGGTCCTGAATATAAAATGTACCTGGTGAGTGTTTTAATGGCTTACTTAACTTTTACTGGGCTACAAAAACTGTAAAAGTTCTCTAACTGAGACAACTTGTGTAAACTGAAACGATATATCATGTGGCAGCGGATTAAATCTTTTATGCATCACAGGATCTCAGATCAAGATCCCGTTTTTTGGCAGACGATCCCCTGTGTGATCGTCTACCAAAGCGCTCAGTCAGGGGAACACTGCCTTTAATTCCACGGAGGACGCTAACCTCCTTTTCCCCTTCTGCTCTCTGTCTCAGACTTGAATTTCCTACAAGGCGCCGAGATGAGTTTAGCCCATTTTCTTTCATTTTGTCGAGGTCAGACAGGAGGAACACCTGTGGGACTCACCGTTAAAAAAAAAAAAAAAAAAAAAAAACTTGTTTTACTTTCTTATTCTTAGCTTCCTCTGTCCCTCCTTTTCAACCCTATTTAGCCAAGGTCGAGGAGATTTTTACTGGCATTCCCGTCTCTGTCACTGCTGCCGCCTGTGGTCTTGTATCCCAAGCCAAATTGTCATGCAGAAACTGAACGTATGGGGAACCTGGGAAGATCCATCACTGCATTTAGGCGGCTTCATTCATCCACTCTACTGTTTCTAAAATATCAGAGCAGGGGGTCTCTGAATAAAACATTGTCTGACTTTCACTCTGGAAGGATTTACCTTGGATTGAACTCCATAAAGTGAAATTCTCCTGACACATCAGCTTGAAAGTGACTGACCCTTCCAGTGACTTTTGAAATATATTCAATCACAGGGACGCCCTCGGCAGAGTGAAACAACGCAACTAAGAGATGCATTTTACAGATCACACACCTTCAGCTGACTTTGGTCTTCTCAGCCGTTTGGTAAAGCATATTATGAGCTGTGATATCTCAACTCGACCTGGCTTGAGTCATCTCTAAAGGATTTTTTTGTCAATTAATCGAACAATTATTTTTTTGATTATTTGGTTAATCAAACAAATAATTCATTGATTATTCTAGATTTCTTTTTTTAAATTCTGATTAATATAGCAATTAATTTACCCTGAATAAATCTCAAAAATGTCTAATTCATATTTCAATATTTTATTCAATGATTTTCTCTTGAAAATAAACAAATTTACCAAAATAATAGACCCTCTGTCAGATGCCTGATCAGAAAAACACTGGAGATTAAAATTAAAACGATAGCAGTGACACAGAGAAAAATATGTAAATGTATACCATAGCAACCCTTCCTTGTATTTCCCCCAGTACTTTTACTGAAGTACTTGACTCAGAACTTTACATTGCTATCACACTGATGTATTTCATCACTGGAGAAATAATTGCAAATTTATTTTTTTGCTGAAAAAAATATTTTACATTTTTTTTCCATTTTTTTTTCTGGGTGGGACCATTAAAAGGTTAAATCTGCAGTTAAATCAAACAGAAATGATTACCATGCTAGTAGCCTGTGATATTCTCTTATCTGATACCCTAATTTTCAATAATTGATTAGGCAGAGCCCACAGATGTAACAAGTGTTTTTTTTTTTTTGTCTGTGCCTTTTTGTCTCAATAGCTGCTGCTCAGACTACAATTAGGTCTTACAATGTCTAACCCGCATGACTTGGACTGAGCTTAAACAATCAATTCCAGTAGTGAGTTTCTATTGAGTTTTAATCAAGATTTCTACTTTGTTCTGTCTTCTCTCACGGTTGCCTGGCCTGCAGATTTCACAGGTCAAGGAACCATTCAGAAAGCTTTAATTAGCTTTCTCAAGCTAATGAGTTCTCAGGCATCATACAAATTGCTCTGTCAAACCCTGACTTTGAGCCAGCTTGGATTGTTTGGGTGTGAGCTCAACAGAACGAGGGACTTTTAATCATGTTCAAATTCATTACCCCCCAAATGAGTAATGTTTCATTCTTCTCAGTCATTTTGCCCCTTACTCGTAGTTAAAGCTGCCCCTCTGGCCGTGACAGACACCACCGACCTGTTTAGTGCGACTTCCATCATCATTACACCAGATGGATCCGTCCCGGGCACATTTTGAGAGTAAATTGTAATAACAAGTCGAGGGCTGATGGACTGAGCGGGAAAAAGAGGCGACACAGAAGAAGGGTAATTTCGGATTTGGAGTATATTCGAGCACCGAATGTCTTGGTGAAGACAGCAGGGTAGGGAGAAAGCTCAGTCAAAAATATGAGCTTTGGTTTAAAGATGAAATATGGCGGGCTGACCCCATTCCCTTTCCCCCCAGATCTAATTCAGCTCGGCCTAAATGGGAATGGGTATTGCCTAAACCGATAACTTGCTGGACCTGAAGTGTCTTTTTAGAACCAGTTTCCCAGGAATTGAATTTCAATCGTGTGAGCAGTAAATGAGGAGGAGATTTATGTGGCTGTGCGTGGGAAAAGGGTATAACAAGGCAGCAGCGGCAGTCGCTTTACACTTTGTCACATTCACAAAGAAGGCATTAGGGCTTTGACCCACTTAAAGCAGGGCCCGGAATAATGCTGCTGGTCTCTAATGCTGCCATAATGGTCGTTGTCATCATCCTTGTCAACTTATTTTCACTGTCATTGTCATCATATTCATGCAAGATTATTAGGGTACTATTAATCTTTTGATGTTTATGCATGTTTTTGACTCCCCTGTCATGCTGCATAACGCTGTTTGATATGGTCATGGTTTGGGTAGGGGAGTGTTAAAGAAGAGGAGCTGTACAGTTAAAAGGAGCAGCCGTTATATGCTTCACCCCGTCTCTTTCTCCCTATTTCTCCATCTCTCTTTCTCTCGCTAGCTTCTGATGTGAGACTGATAGAGCTTGGAGCACAGCCACTCGCTGTCAGGTCCCAGCTAATGGAATCAACATGGTTGACGGATAAACCCACCGAAAATAAGTTGTCAGAGAGCTGCGGACCCTTCATCAACCTCCCTGCCATGTGTGGCACTGCCTTGACCCCTCCCAAAGCCATATCAGGAGGGTGTTTTATCTTCAGCATGCTGAAATTAGGTTTCAACTTTTTATTTATTAATGTATACTTGTAGTATGTGTTCTCGACAACATGAAGAATTGGGTTTCGGTTGCTCTTGGGGTCAGAAAGATGGTCTGAGGGATGGGTTTACTCTCTACAATCTTGAGTTTAGTTTAGAGCTTCACATACAATGTATGATTTGTTGAAGTTATAGTTTTACATTTTGGACAATATACTTATTCACTTTATTGCCTGTGCGCTAAATATGTAGCTAAAGCCTACAGCCAGTCAACCTACCAGCAGACTGTTCCTACTGCACAGTAACTTCCAGTCCAGACAGTTGCTGCACCTGGCTGCACAGCAGTCTTTTACGATCAGTTTATTCCGAATAAAATAAACAAGATATGACATACATACTGTATACATACTGTACATTACATGTTATATATAAGTTGAGGTTCTGGTAGTTAGACTACCTTTGGGCAGAGCTGGCTAGCTGTTTCCAGCCTTTATGCTAAGTTAAGCTAACCAGCTGCAGGCATATTTACGTACAGACATGATCACTGGTGTCTTCATGTTGCAAAGGTGCCCTCCTGAGTGCCCCTCCAGTAGAGAAAACATAATGAAAAGCCTTCTAGGTAGGGGTGGCAATTTTTTTTTTTTTTTTTTTTACAGTTTTGAAATAAATGTTTTAATGCCACAAGCAATATACAGTATTTGCTTCATGAGTCTATGCAGAGGTAGAAGGAAGCTACCGCTTTTATTGTTGTAACATGATGTCATATCTGTTCAGTATCCGACAACCAAAACAAACTGCTGCTGGCCACAACGAGGAAGTACAAAACAGTGGAGGGTTCACATGGATACGACTTGGAACCCTCACATATTAATCAAATGTGGTAAACACTACAAATACAGTCAAGTATGGAAACACTGGGTTTCACACGTTGGCAGGAAAAGCAGAGCTGGACATCATGGCTAAAGCTGCATGCTAACTCTATCATGGACAAGAAACGTTATCGTATTGTGGTAACATATGATCAAGTCAACCTCATCTCTGTGGTCAAATTGGCCAACGCTACAACTGTAGAGCACCCTTATACCAACATTTATGGTAAATACAGTCACTGTGGATGTATAAAGAGCACAGAGCTGATGGCATAGCTAACAACGGAGCGGAAGTATGCACATGACTACGTCCGGTTTTCAAAATAAGGTGTTAAACTGAAGAACAACCGAACTGTGTGTGTGTGTGTGTGTGTGTGTGTGTGTGTGTGTGTGTGTGTGTGTGTGTGTGTGTGTTTTATATATATATATATATATATATATATGAAAATAATTGGATCATATTCACCAGAGGTATAAAACATTACATGTCCCTTTCAAATGTCTTTAGTCTTTGATTTTTGGGTTTCTGGGGAAAAAAATTAATAAATAATTCTTGACCATGACTGCTACTTTCGGGACATGTGACTACATACAGGCAGAAAATCAAACATTTTTACTATATTAATTTATATATTTTTTCAAATTAAAAGTCCCTAGAAGTGTATGATTCAATGTCTTCCCATGGTCTAATGTTAAATCATAATATCAAATCATAATATTTGCAATACTTAAAATTACGATACATATTGAATTGACACCCAAGTATAGTGATAGTATCAAATTGGAGATGCTGTCGGTGCATCATCCCAGTCCTACTTCTAGGGTGGTTTTAAATGGAGAAAACACAATTAAGTGCCCTTTAGGGTGCCCTTCCAGTGGAGAAAACATGGTGAAGAGTCCTCTAGGGTGGCCTTAATATTGAGAAGACGCAATGCTGATGTGCCTTTTTGATTTTTTTTCTGTCTTTACTTTTTTCTATTTTCTATTATGTATATACTAATTTATTTTATTTGTATTTTGGCTGCTGTAATGTGTAAATTTCCCCACTGTGGGACTAATAAAGAAATATCTTATCTTATCTTTTTTCACCCTTGCCCCTCAGACACCCTGAGTCCACCAACACACATGATCATCTAACTCCCAGCACAAAAGCAAATAAGCTTATTACCCAAAATGTCGAACTATTCCTTTACCATAAGAGGTAGGATGCAGTGAGTTGAAAAGTTTCTCCAGCCTTTCTGTACAAACAGCCTGACTCCAGAGTAAGACATATGCATTTAAAGACAGGAAGTGAAGACGCTAGAATTTAAGATTTAAGCTATTTCACATGATGACAAATATATATGGGATGCCTGCAGAAAAGCAGAGGTAAGACGGGACAAGTAAGGCTGATGTAAGCCTGAGTAAAAACAAAATACCAAGAGCATAAACAAAGACCTTATGTATGTCTGCTTAAATAAATCTCAGACTATGGCATGTGTACCATCCACCAGGTAGTGCAAGATTCCCCAGACCACCTCTGGCCAGCAGAGATAGAGGGAAAACCTAGAGTGAACTGTTTCAGCGCTTGAGAAACATGATGACTTGCTTTGCCCTCTCTCCCTGGACTGTACCAAAAGCTTGACTTACTTTATGCCCTAAAGGGTCTAATGGTCTGTGCAGGAATTTTGCCCACATACTGACTTAATCAATACTGTATGTGAATAAAAGAAGTCTCTCACCAGAACTGCATTCACCGTGGACTTATTATACGAACAATACATCTCCACAGCTGTCCCCAGAGATGGAACTGAATGCAAGAAATCCTGGTGTCTACGGTATTTGTTTCATCTAGGACTGCTTACAAGAAAAAAAAAATCCTTCTGGATAGATTTTATTTTATTTTTTTTAAAAATCTCTTTTTTTTTCCCCCACATCAACAGCGCAGCATGTTTGAGTTTTTCTCATATGACGTAACCCTCGTCCAGTTGCCAGAATCCATGAAAGCAGTTGTGCTCAGTGCCAGCCTGCTGCTATATTCTCTTACTCAGAATCAATGGATCTGGGCTAATCTGACAAAACTGAGGAGGCTGCTCCAGTCTCCTTCATCCACGATTCATTTTGAGAAAGGTCTACCCAGTTTCCAAACATCAATTTAATTATCAAGGGACATGGAATGTAAACAAGAAGAAGATCTAGGTCAAGGATTTCACACAGCCACTGCATCCCTGATCCTTAGGCGCAGTACCTCAGAGCTCCACCAGGAGCCACTGTAGATCTATGTGGGCTATTAGAGCGAGGCAGACAGTGGAAGAAGAGTGGGGTGCATACAGGGAGGTAAAAAGAGCTCAATGTATTAGATCAGCCACCCCACTGGTTTTGTATACCAACAGCTGTGCTCTATAACCCACTTGACAAGATTAAAAGTCCAAACATATAAACAAATAGACAATCTGCATCCTGGCTTGCAGAGGCTCAGTCATCGAGCTCAGCTCCCTCCCTCCCTCCCTCCGTCGTCTTCTTCTGCACCTTGTGAACCACAGATGAGACAGCGAAGAGTGTTGGGAGCATAATTTAGGGCTGCTTATATGATCACAAAATGCGACCCACTTCAATGTTGCGCTGACTAAAAGACACGAGGTTCTAATAATATTTCAGAAGATGCGTCCTCATAAATCTTTGAATAGTATTCCATGCATGTATTAGACGCAATCCCTAACCTCTCCGAGCTTGGCTTGTGGGTGCCGGTGCATGGCTGTGCCATTGTTTGCAGACAGAAAGAGAGAAAAGAAGAAGCGAGACGGAGAAAAATGACTGATGACAGATCCACAATGCTCAGCAGTACATCTCTCCCTACACCGCCGCTCCTCTTCTTGCTCGCTGGAGCTTTGTGTTTTTTTTTTTTTGTTTAGTTTGTTTGTTCTGACATGTTAATGGGACAGTTGATGGACTGGCAGTCTGATCCAGCTGGAGGGGCAGGGGCTGCTGGGTTTATTTTATTCTGACAGCGAGGAGGGGGAGTAGGTCATCACGCTCATAGCTCACCTGCCTTCTCCGCTCTTCCTCTCTTCCTCTCGTCTTACTTTCTGCTCTCTCTCATCCTTCCTGCCTAATTTCTGCTCTTGTCTCGTTTGCTTCCATCTCCCACGGTGTGTTTTTGGGCACATCCGTCTCGGCTCATTTCCTCTCATGTTTAGAGCGCTTCTGTAACATTTCCCCGATGATTGACCGGCGGCTGCGAGGGAAATCGGGACAACAAATTAGATGAACTTTGATGCAATACCGAAAGTAATATCCTGCAACAACAGTAAGAAAAGCTCAAATAACACCTTCTGCAAAAGGAAAAAAAAAGGCTAAAGGCAAGAAAAATCATTGTGAAACTCACAGGACTAATCTCTAGAAGAGTTTCTACAGGAAAAAATGTTTTGAAAGTTTGCTCCCTGAAAGAAAACACAAACTCAACATGGAAGCAGATGCATGTATTAGCATGTGCGTACACTGAACTTCGGAGCAGAAATCCTTGACGTATTCTCCTATATGAAATGCACACACGGGAATTTTACTTTGATTGCTTTGCAGCTTCAAAACAAAAGGAAAAATCATTTTTGAAAAGAAGTCTCCACATGCTTTTCCATCCCGTAATTCCAGAGAGCTGCCTGGAAATGGGTAATAGCTATCCAGGCAGGCTGGCGTGCTGCATGCCACAACAAGCCCAGCCCATATTAGGCGGCTGAGACAGGAGGTGATGGAGGAGGAGGATAACTCACTGTGAGCAGGGCAGAACCACAGCACAGCCACGCACCACTAACGGTGCTGAGGAGTGCAGCAACACTCCACAAGTCCCATTGTCCGACGCTATCATCTGCTTCAGGCCTGAGAGAAAGCGGCAACAAGGGATGTTGACCCTTAATGCGGAAAGGTCAAGCGTCCGTGTGTTTGTATCGGGTGGGATGATAACCATGGGTGAACTCATTACCGCCATCGCCGCAACGTTTTTTGCAGGGTCAATCGCATGTTATTGCACAATGCCTTTGTTTTATCACAATATATCATATTTATTCTTTGGACAATGATGCGATGTTTCTTGATATCACCTTCTGTCACAATAAGATTTTAAATCCATTCAATTCATGGGCCTGTGATCAATATGCCGATTTAACAAAATCAGTTCTCAACTTACAAAACGCAACTAAAATGTAATTTGACAGTTTCATCACTGGGCTCTTCCAGACATTTAAATGAATATTTTTTGTTTTAAAAAAAGACGAATAATATACCTGTTGTTGGAGGTCTGGTTGCTGGTCAATGTTGGTGAGTGGCTTGTCACTAAAAAAAGTAAGAATAGCTGTTCCACCTTAAAAGTCAGTCCACTTTAAGAGAGCCTGAGCTTAAGTTGTTGCCAAGTTCGGGGCTAACCAGTGGGCAACTCTGGGGTCATAAAAATGAAGCAAATACTGAAGTGGCTTAAACGAGCATTATTTCAAATAGCCAGCAGGGGGCGACTCCACTGGTTGAAGAAGAAGAAGAAGATTGTATAGTATTATATAAGTCTACGAGAAAATAAGTCTACTTCTCACTTGATTTATTACTTAAGTAAACGCTGTAAACATGAGTTTATGGTCTCAATCGCTGGCTTAAAGTCTTAAAAACGATGGTCCATTTAGAGTCAAATAGACCATAACACAGGAGTTGCTTTAAGGCAGGGGCGTCAAACTCAATTTCATCCCGGGCCACATCAGCATTATGGCTGCCCTCAAAGGGCCGGTTGTAATTATAAGACTACCGGTATATAAATATATCTACTCTTGATCATTTTACAAAATTGCCTCTGCATTTGATTATTATTAGTTTTAGTAATAATTTATTTTGTAACTAGCTCTGAAGACAAAAATTGAGTAAAACAATTCCCGAAATATGTTTAGAACTACAAATGAACTTTCTTCTGTCAGTTCTGTTTTTTTGTTTTTTTTAATACCACAATTCAACCCTCCTCTTTTATCCAGGCTTGGGACCAGCAAAAGTGACCCAAAGGGGACACTCTGGCGGAGTAACTTCTTTTTTTTCCTATATTTTTAAATTCAGGGTTTGATAACCAAAATTTTTACATTTCCACCAGCCAGCGGCGGCTTTGTGCATGCGTGATTCATTCAGTCTGGATGTGGAGGGGTGAACAGAGACTGCAGCTAGGAGGGACTGCTGACGAGGATTGTGCCGTTTGTGACTGCTTTGGGACCGGGGAGGGTCCACGGCTGCACCCGCTGCTCACTGAGAAGAGGAAGAACGATACCTGCTTTCATGAGTCTCCAAAAGTCTCCAGTAACACCAACAAAGCTCGTTAGATTTGTCGCTAATTTTGTTTTTGAAAGAGGGGTCGAGGGGTCTGAAAACTGGCTAAATATAGCGACTAAGTCACTAAATTGGCAACACTGCGCTGCTGCTGGAAACCGCTGAGACTGAGATGCTACAGTGCGCATGTCAAAAAAGCGAGATGCATTGTGGGAAATGCAGTTTAAGGACACTACATCTGTGAAACGGTATAGAATTGAATGATATGCATTCCATATTCTTTGCAAGCCCTCGCGGGCCACATAAATTGAGGTGGCAGGCCGGATTTGGCCCGCGGGCCTTGAGTTTGACACATGTGCTTTAAGGCATGGCTATCTTGTGATTAACAGGTTGCTATCTGTCAGGCAGTTGTCCGTGTTTTTGTCTTAAAACTTGAACCCTTTCACAGTGTATTTTCAATTCATGAAATTAGATCTTAACATTTTTTTATTTCTTATTGTTGTTGTACTTAGTTCCACCCGCTCGTGTCACTTCTGGTTGCAAATAACCAAGATGGTGAACTTGAGGCTTCAAAATGACAGTCCACAAACTAATGGGTGACGCCACTTCTTCTATACATGGTGCCTTCAAATGGGGTCCTGTTTATCGTGTTCACGGAAGGACTTCATATGATCGCCCACCTAATCTGGTCTTCAAGACCTCGCAAGTGAATTGTTCCTGAGAGCTCAGACTTCATGAGTTATGGTTTGCTGACATTGTCAGAAATGGTGGAGGGCTTGGAAGTTCATTTTTCGGTGCAAAATAAGTGAATATATTTTTTTAATTTTAGTCACATATTGATTGTCTTATTAATTTTAGAAAATGTCTGAGGAAAATGTTGATATTCCCAATGGCCTCCTTTTTCCTCTGTCATTATGTTACCTGCTTGCTAAATTGTTTTCCTTTGTGGCTTCTAGACTCGGACAGTAACGTTAATACTACTGTTGCTTAGCAGTGGTGTTCTCCTGACTTAACCACTTGATTGCCAAGCATATCGTATACGAGCTCATGAGTTTCATTTGAAGGCACCAACAGCATATGGGGCTAACCCCCTTCACTTTAAACAGCATATCACAAGCAAGA
The DNA here is from genome assembly GCA_947000775.1 of Pterois miles. NCBI lineage: Eukaryota > Metazoa > Chordata > Actinopteri > Perciformes > Scorpaenidae > Pterois > Pterois miles. The sequence continues at coordinate 18,206,609 of CAMQGK010000638.1, forward strand.
CACTGGAATTTGGATTGAACTTGAAAATATATCTCTGCAAGGCAAAAGGTTGGGGACCCCATCGTACGCCATTTATTTTAGTAGTTGCCCTATTTGAGCTCTGAGCTTGTGACACCAGAGGAAGTAAATAAACGCACTGTAATGTGCTGCATACCTTACTGTCAGTCATCAGAATTTGATTTCCTCAATTCAGTCCATGTAGTGCTGATGATGCAGGAGGACATCACCAAAGCTTCCCGACGAAGGAGTTACCCGTCAGTCAATATGACATGTTTACTCCTCTTATAATAAGTCAGTGCGAATATGAACCCGACCAGAACTAAAAAGGCCAAATAAACCACGCTACAGGTGTGAAAGCACCCTAACATGCTAATTTGAGGTAAGGTTGAGGTTAAGCAAGTAGAGATGTTCAAAGTCAAAGGTCTTAAGTGCAAATGTTGCAGACGATTTTGGATAGCCAGTTTCTGAAATTGTGTATCAAGTGTATAAAAATGCAAAGAAGATAAATGGTGCTCTAATGTTGCCATCAGCCAGACCATTAGCGTTAGCCAGCAAACCCCAAACAGATGGAAGATATTCAGCTCTCAATCATTGGTAAGAAAGAAAAAAATAGTACGATCAAGATAATAGCACAGACACTCTCTGCAGATAATACCAGATAACCAATGAACAATCAGAGAGGGAAAGAAAAAGAGAGATGAAAGACTGAGAGAAAGAGAGGGAGAGAAAATAAAGCTTGCTGTTTTCTGCGAATCCTTAATTATCTCTCCGTTTATTTACTCTTCATCCATCCCTTTAAAGCTGCAGGGCCTTTAACACCCTTAATCAACCTCTCTCCCCAGCAGGGCCTGTAGCAGGCATCTTCACTCGCCTACGTAATTGACTCTTCGCATTTGAGAGGCAATAAAAGTTTATGACTATTAAACATAACATCAAGCGGGCTGTCTTTTTACCAAACTATTAGCGGGGGGAAGGCACGTTGTGAACCGATAATTAATTGCTTACTCTGGGGATGCCTAATTACCAATTGTTGGTGTTATTAGCTGATTAGCGGGTAGAGTTGACAGCACTGAAAGGCTGTCAGTTGACAGAAGAGAGGATGGGGCATCCATTGGTGCTTGGAGGTGCTGACATAATTGGTCTTTATTTTTTGAAGTACGCAGCATGCACAGCCTCAAACGAGCAGGAAGTGGCAGAGCTCTTGTGTGAATCCCAAGGCTCCTAGTCGATTTAACAGTGGTGGACTGGAGGGAAAAAAGGTTAAAGGATAATTGACTGCTTGTTTAAGCTTTGACGACATGATTCACGTGTTGGTGAATTATGCAATATATTAGACAAGTGGCATTTAATCAAGAGTTTCCCCCATGTGCCCCCTGTCCAGCCCTGCAGGACATTCAATACTCTCATCCAGGTGACACCTTTCGGGTCAGACCTACAGAAACTGACAATAGCCACTGTCGTCTCCTCTGTATAATTGGGTGTATTTTAGGGTTTGGTTTGAAATTGTTATGGGAGACAGGGGCGCTGCTCAGTGATCCATCCTTTGGTGCCAACCTTGGTGGCCGCAGTGACAAATTTAGACATAGTGTGTTCTCATCCACCAAATTAGATCAGGCCAATGGGCCATGAAAAACTTGTCTGTGTGTCCCTGGAAACAAGTGAAAGCCAAACTGCTAAAGAAATTAACTTCCCAAGTCAGAAATTCTATCAAGACTTTGACACATTTTTCTACTCTATTAGATTGTGATTGCATGGTTGTCAAGCTACCCAAACATGTATAAAGGATATTACATTGATTAATAATGGCATTTAACTGAATATTTGTATTTTTTAAGTTATATTTGTTTGTTTTTTGAACTATTACATATACTGCAAATTAAAGCAGAAAAGGTTATTACACAAGTTTGGTTTCTGAAAGCATTTTTGAATCGTTGCACATGTCAGTCCATTGGTAATTGTGGGGGAGTAGCTCAGTCTGTAGGGGGTTGGGTTGGGGAAGGGGGGGACGGTTAAGTCCCGAAAAGGACAAAAAAAGGGGGGGAAATGGAGTGGGGGGGGGCCAGTTTACCTTTTGGGATTGCGAGGGCCCCTGAGAAAGGACAAAACCCCAAACGGGGGTTGTCTGGAGGAGCCCCCCCTAATATCTCCATTAAAATATGTATTGTGTTTTGTCTGATGTACATATATAAAATTAAAGAGGGGAAAAAATATTTTTCCCCGGGGGAATAAAAGAGGGATTTCTTTTTTTTTTTTTAATTTACAGTCTCTATGTTAAGTGGGCGATTCCTTTTGGTGTTAACGTGGAGGGAAAACAACCGATTGAAGCATGGCCTTGTGGCTATGTAGTGTGAAGACCAGTGGGCAACCTCCGGGTCTGAAAATACAAAAAAATAAATCATGCATTCTATCCAATAGCCAGCAGGGGGCGACTCCTCTGGCTGCAAAAAGAAGTCTGATTGTATAGAAGTCTATCAGGGTATCTACAGCTTTCAACAAGTCAAATTTTACACTTTTTAAGACCTGCTTGCAACCATTATGCATGCAAACTAGGACCCAATTCTCATCCATTTAAGACCTACTTCATGTCCATACTGGCAAGGAAATACTAATTATATAAACAAAAATTGGAACATTAATATCGTCATTACTGTTATATGACTGATGCTTCGTTACCAAGTGTTAAGTCCAGAGCACCTCAGCTTTTAGTGTTGGTGTAGCTCCAAACCTTGTCTGGAGCTCAATTGGAGTTGATTATCTTGATCCCGATTGGCTGACTGCAGGCATTTGCTGAGGTATTTTTTTTTTTTTTTTTTTTTTAAACACTATTTTTTTCTGACTTGGCATTTGACTCCAAAGACATGATGCCCAATGCTCCAAGATTCAAAGTTTTCTTGCAGAGGGTGCACCAGCTTCAACCACACACTAAGCTATTCCCTTTTGGTTCTGCTCAATGGTTTTGTTACATATGCTTAAAAAACATTTAAAATCAAGATAACGCACTTCTTTTGAAATGAATGTAACGTTGATGAATTTTTAAGACGATTTCGTGATAAAACATTTTGAGGCCTTAAATTCAGGTTATTGGATTTTTTGGGACTTTTCAAGACTTCGTGGGAACCCTGTCTATGGGAAAATTACTCTACTTCTAAAAGAACACAAACACTGCAAACATGAGTTTATGGTCTCGATTGCTTCTTCAATACAGCATGATGTTCAAATGAGTTCAGTATGGTCACATTCAGAGTAAAAGTTGAAGATAAAGTTGCTGGCAGCTATGTGAGAGAGGCAAAAATGGGCTACAGTAGGCCAATGTTCTGCTATATATACTGTACTTGGTATAGCATTGCTAACACAGTGCAGGGCGGCTAAATGAATGAAATATACAGTACCTCAGAGTCTTGGCTTAAAGAATAGTTATGCCAATTACATTTGGTTAGCTCAGAGCTATAGAGTATTAAAATCATCGCCTTCAGGTAAGCTGTTTTTACACACAGTATGTGTATGGTTGGAAAAATCACCTGTATTAAGATTTCCTCTATCAATTAAATATGTCATTTTGAAATATGCCATTTCTGTCTGTGGTGCTTTTATGTAGACTTGAAGTAAATTAAAAACGAAGCCAACCTAACATGGATTAAGTCAATTGGTTAGGCTCATCGGTTCAAAATTCTTGTCTTGTCCTCCACCGTCACTGTCCATATGACATAGTCTCTGTAAAGTCCTTTAAGACATGCCTGTGATAAAGTAACTACCTTCAAAGATCCATAGATAACTCTTAGTCTGATCTGAGATAATTCTATGTTACACATACAGTGCAGCTGGCAGGTATGACGATATCAGTGACGAAAAACAAACTCCCAACAGATACTCGAGGAAAGGAAACAAAGCAATAAAAGAAAATGGAGACAGAAAATAATAAAGGTTAGAAACATTATTTTTCCCTTTTCTCCACACAGGCTGCAATTCTAGAGAAGATTATTTCTCCAAGTGCTCTATAAAACGTAATGTAGGGACGTAAGAGGACTTGTTGCATTATTGAAAGGGAGAATGGGAAGTCCAGCCTGTGCTACTCCGATGGGTCAGAATGCATAGAGGAGCACAGCGAACGGAGAGAAAAATCATCCCCGTATGCGCGTGCGTGTACAGGCATGAGCAGATTTTAGTCGGCATAAAGAAGGTGGTGAGTCATCCTATTTCTAAATTCAGGGATGGAGTGAAAGGAGGACTTACTCTTGACAGAGGGATTGGGATCCGAATGACGCTGCCTTTTATCAGTTAGTTAAACGAGGCCAAACCCTATCATTTTATAGTTGGCAATTTGGCACGCTGGCAGCCGTGTTTGATCAAAGTTTGGCACAATTCGCAGCACATTTTGATCATCTATGTCAAGACCAGAGCGAGCTGAATAAAAAGTTTAGACCAATACTTTATACACGAGGGAGCTGGAAGTTCAGTATCGTCAAGGCAAATTGGAAAACTGTCGAAAGTATGGTACATTCAAAATGACAGGGATAAGCCTGTGTTTTCTACTGTGGTGTGCACTGTGGCTGAGATTTGCACGTCACACATCACAGGTTTTCATCCCCAAAACAACATCGTCCGTGGATGTTCATCACTTTAGCATCATAGCAGAGTGAGCTTTTCAGCGTTCTCACTCAGGTTTAGCACAAATTGAGAGTTTGCATAAAAACTGTTCAGGGCTCCAGAGTGAGGTCAGTTGTGGTCGGTCACATGGTAGTACCGCGAGCATCAGTAGTACGTCATGCAGGGCTCAAGCTTAAGGATGTTCTGACTTCCCGGGGATGAAAAAACTATGATCGGGGAATGCTACCTTCCTATAAACACACACACTACAGTGCCCGATCCGTCCCACATGTCCACATAGCACATACCGCTGGCCTCTGATCTCAACACAGCCACGGCGGCAACGAGGAATTCAACCAAAGTCGATGAGGAAAGCCTTCCAGTATTAAGGTTACCAGTTAGCTAACGTTAGACTGTATGATGTTACCAGGAACATTACATTAAACACTCACTGAGTCAGCAGCTGACGTTTGCATTTACAGTGAATGACCTGACGATAACTGTACGTTTACTATGAGGAGTCAGAACTCTGCCACAACACTCACTTTGAATAATTATCTAATGATGATGTAGAAAAACAAAGATTTTAAATTTGGGACGGTCCACATGGAGGTGAAAATAGTTAATTGACAGCATTTATTTTTAAACGTTTGTGACGTCTATTCTTGTTCGCAATGTGGGAGAGGGGTGTAATGGCAATGGACACCCTACTTCCAGCGAATTTTGGATCCAACATCTTTGGTGGAGACGGCCTCATATGACTCAAAAGACACTTATCTGCACCTTTACTCCTGTTGACATCAGGTCCTGTAGACCCCTGGTCCTTTAAAAAAACACCAATGTATGTGGGAACTGACAAAAAAGTAAAGCTTAAAGTATTATTGTGGCGCCACAAGGCACAGTGAAACACTGAAAAAGGCGCAATCAGTGTAAAAGTCTGGAGTCCTGCAGTTAGATTGAAACTCACCCTGAAAATGTGCGGTCAGAATCGTAAGCTCTATTTCTGCATTCATAGAGACCATGACCAGGCTAAACACAGGAGACAATGCTGTCTGCAACACTGGTTTTGCTGTATGTTAAGTAGGATAAGTGCTTCCAAAGATGGGAGTGTGGATTTTTTTGTTTTGCATTTGCTCACTGTCTTTTGAAGGTTATGATCTCTTACAGATTCAAAAGTATGCAAATGATCTGAGATAAAATATATATACATAGCGGAAATTTCGAGGGCTGCCTGAATCCTCTGATTCCTTCTTCTTCACAACACGTGGTCACATAATTAGAGGAGGTGAAGCATTGCAGGTTGAAAGTGTTCTTGATGATAAAGGCTTATCGGAGTAGAAAACTTGTTTTTGTGAAGGTAACACAGCTTGCCTTCAGGCAGGGTTAAAGACTTCAAATTGAGGTTGCTGGTGATCAGTTTGCTAAGTATTGTCTGCCTCTTGAAAAAAGAAAATGAGCGCACAAGGTTAAAAGAGAAATCAGCAGAGAGAGAGGAAAGTGAGGAGGACCAGCACTGATAGAAACAACTTCTGATTTTTGTCGCCCTGATGGCCATAAACCAGCAGAGCAGGACTACCTGCAGGACAAGCGAGCCAAAGACCTAGGGGCCATGTCTCTTCTTAACAACAGAGCGCAGTCTCGTTCAATTACCGTTAACTTACAATCAATAAGATGACCTACAACACATGAGTGGAACTTGGCTGCCTTCACTGATGCCTCCATTTTGGAGAAAAAGAACATCTTCCTCCTCTATAGATTTTCCCCTTGTCCTTAGGCTGGTCAATTACATCAATAACTCCCAACAACAACACCACCAGAGGAAAATAAGGTGAAGTAGCTCCTCAGTGAGTTCACTCCCCTTTCTTTCTTGACGTTCTGCCAGGCAGGTTGTATTTTTTTTTTGTTCCCCTTTTTTTCCCCCTTTCACAGCCTTTCTGCAATTTTGTAGCCGTCAGAGCCTGGCAGCATGGCAGTTTTACTGCACTCCCTCACTGCGTATCACGACAAGATGGAATCACTGCCTAAAGGTTGGCAGTCAGTGAGACATGGCCTGTATGTTAATGACGGCACTGGGTGGGGGGGCACTAGATCCAGGAAGAGCTGGTGCCAAGCCTCTATGTCGGTGTGAGTTACAGAAGCAGCAGTTTGCTGAGAGCGGTGGGAGGTCTCCGTGTAATCACTTTGCTTTGTATTCAGCAGACAGCAAAGTCACAAAAAAAAAAAAAAAAAACTTTTTTTTTTGGGAGTCGAGAGCTGCTGCATCCGAAGGGAAAGGGAAGTGGGTGGAGGAGTGTTGGAAGTGGTGTACATCTCAGCATCACACTTATGAGTGTACATGTACCCATCAATCATGCAAAGCTGACATTCCTATTTTTAATACAACGCATACTCTGAGAGAGTGATACATACGCTTTTCAATATCTGGAAGTTATGCTAAAGAGCAGGATTAATAAAATCTTGCACATAATCAAGTACTGGAGAGGTCACATATCACAATGGACAGGCTTCCCTGCTTGTTACTAATCCCTCTATCCTTGCCTTAGCGAAGTTTAAAGGAAAGTCCTAAAGCAGCCCGCTCTCATTCATCTTCAATAATATCCCCTTTGTGGCACCTTCAGGATGATTTGTAATTGTTAAGCCTCTAAAGTCACAGGGTGCGCTGTGGACAAAAGGTTTGTCGGAGCAGTTCAGGCAGACAAAAGACTAAAAGACATGAACGGGATGAGCAGGGAGGACGAGGTTTGCTGCAAACGATTGGAATAGAACAGAAATGCAAAATGGAGGGTCTGTTCTGTCAGATCACCAGCTGGAACTGGAGCTGGTTCCCCGAGCAGAAATATCAGAGAGACAGGCAACTTTATTCTTTTACAGATATTTGATGATGCACGTCATGCGGAGAGACACTGGCGGGCCTATGTGCACACTCGAAACAATGAAACTTGTTATTCCACCCACCTTTGTTTCTGCTTGCCAGCAACGAAATGGCGGCTAGCTATTGATCAGGCCGTGTCTGTCCGTCTCCATCTTAGCTCATACCTCAAACAGCACTGGTCTGGGCTCTGTTTAATGAAGCAAGTTCAGCATAGTCACAGAATACTTGTGACTGGTAGCTTTAGAAAGACTTCGGTGGTAATCGATGTGCTCTGTCGACACAGAACCTTTCTAAATAAAGTATTTTCATATGAAAAGAGCAGGGTTTGTGTTGGACTGCTGTGACGGAGGAGGAGGTGAGTCTGGAAACAAAACTCTTGATTTATCCGTTTATATTCTAGTCTTTACCAGTGATCATGGGCTTTGGGTGGTAACCAAAACAATGAGTTGGGCATAGAAGTAGTGGTAAGTTAAAATCACTGTGTATGTAAAAAATGATGCATTTTGAAATTTAATTCACAAATATTAAATTGCCTTTCAAATTTGATCTATCAATCATCTTCCCATAACTGACTTTAAATGAGTTTTTTGAACATTATTATTGCTATTATATTGCTACTCTCTTCTGCCACAGTTTTTTTGTTAATTGATATCTCACCATGCTGCTGCTGGTATTTGTATTTTCTGTCTATTACAGTCTGTGTTGGTCAACCACATTTTGGATCAGATCTAATTAATCTCTGGTCTATTCAAATTGGGTTTGACTGTCTTGAGTTTTCCTCTGAATCATTCTTGTTTTTTTTTTTCATTTCTGTACGTCCAGTTTTGATAAAGGTTGGTGGTTATAATTTTGAAAAAGATTTTTTTAATGCAAGTTAATATAATTGCTTCATTTGAGTCTATGCAGAGGTAGAAGGAAGTTACCGTTTTAATTGTTGTAGTCTTGGTAACATGACACATTTCAAAAACCAAAACAAACAAAACGAAAAAGCAGAAAACAGCAGAAGTTCCAGCTGGCACTGAGCGAAGGCGGAGTGCACCCTGGACAGGTCAACTATGCATACAGTTAAGTATGGAAACTCTTTAGGTTTCACACAGTGTCAGGAGACACAGAGCTGCACAAAGCCGCATGCTAACTTTATGGACAGGTGACATGATGATATTGTGCTAACGTGCGGTCAAGCCAGCTGTCACTCATATCTGTGGTCAAGTTAGCGGTAGCATACACATACAACTACATCCGGTTTTCAAAATGAAGCGTTAAGAAACGTTACCAGATTTCCCAAAGTGAATGTCCCTAGAAGAGTATGACTCAACTTTTTCCCATGGTCTAGTGTTAAAGTTAACAAAATCTCAATAAATTACAATATCGAATTGCAACACTTAAAAATTGCAGTACATATCGAATCAGCACCCAAGTCGAATCGAGACAGCAGTGGAAAGAAGTAAGACTGCTTCTTCACACTGAAAGAAGCCAGTTCAGGTGAATGGAGAATGTGATCAGGACGCCTGCATCAGCCACTTGCTGTAAACATATTCCAAGCACGTCACACTAGACCCTGGGGCCGACCCAGGAGCATCAGATGGAATATATAGCCTGGAAATGCCCTGGGGTCCTGGGAGAAGGACATATGGGGTACTTTGCTTAGCCTGCTGCCCATGGAACACTCGATAAATGGTGGAAAATGGACTAATCATTAGGCTGTGCACAGCCATCACAGTTACAGAGGTGTCTGTACTGCATATTTTACCAACGAGATCCATCATCCCCCCGAACGAATCACACCTGGCAACTAACAACCAACCTTTCAAGGTAGCCTGTGAATGTACTGTACTCACTGTTAACAAAATCTGGCATGATGTGTGCAAGAAATAGCACTAAAACTGTCTTCAATTTGCTTTGTCTACACCCACCTTCAGCTTTAAATCGCGACAGGAAATTTGTGGAACGTTCTCTAATGCAAACACTTATCCCGTGCTGGTCGTACAAGTGTCTAATCAGTAAAATATCTGAATGAAATGTCTTCAAGAGCAGGCGCTGATGCGAGGAAAATACCTCTTCCCTCTTACTGAGCATGTCAGAGGTGATGAAATGAATCAAGGGACATTAGCAGAGCAAATAAATGCAGGCAGACTTGCACGTGACACACAGTGGAATCACGGGCATGGCTGCCATTGGTGAGGAAATGGAGACAGATCTGCATGCGAAACGATTGATTGTCATCCCTTTGCTCAGTTCAACACAACCCTTCATTTATATGATAAACAGCTGAATTATAATCCACGCACTTGTCTTTTGCTTGCCTTCTGTCCCTTCTCATTTAGCGGTGCTGTTGCATTATCCGTCATCCCTCTACCCTTGTGTTTATATCTCTTTTTCCCCCACTTCTTTTCTCTGCTACAGCTTTCACTCTCTTAGCTTATGTGTCACCACATCATCACTCTGTCAGTTTCCAAACAGCGGTCAGATGGAGAGGAGGGGAACCATATGCAAAACTTGCCATCTAATTGGCTTCATGTAGCGCTGCCAGACACCTCAGCTGTGTTTTTCTTGGTGTTTTACTCACGTTAACATGTGGCGTAGCCTGTGGGAAAAAAGCGTGTCATATTTGTGTGCACATTGTTCACATCGAAGCGTGACTTTGTGAGTAGGGGAGTAATTTAAATTGCTACGTAGGTGCCCCATGCAAGTTACCCCACAATATACACATGGACCTTAACACAACCTCAGCCCATTTCCCGATGAGTGTAACATGACCAATGTAGCCCCGCGCATAGCCATGAAAAGATTACAATAACTACCATGGAGTCAATTAGACATAATGACTAAACTAAACCTCTGTGAAGGTGACAGATGTAATTACACTGCCAAAAAATTGGTGAAGAATGTGTTCGGCCATGTCTGTGAGAGCACTGCCGCCCAACGTGGCCACATTCTTCTTTTTGTTCATTTATGTGACCTTTAATAGACCAGTGTATGTCTAACAAAATGTGGATAACTTTTTCCGCGGCTGAGAGCAGAAAAAAATAGGTCCCAGAATTCTCACCAAGCGCAGCTAATGACTCACGACATGCACACACACAGACAACACAAAAGGAACAGAGAGGCTGGGAGAAAAAGTCACAAGAAACCCAAAGAAAGTTCAAGTCGTGTTTCAAGCCAGTGCGAGATGTGGGCGAAAAGACAGAAATGAACAAGAAAAGGACAAAGGCACAAATGTGCATATATCAAGGTAGTAGGAGCTCCGAAACAGAAGTCTTTTAGAGTACAATTTAAAAAACGGTGAAAAAGTTATACTTGTCACACTGATATTTTCAAAATAACCCCCACCCCTTCTCCCGGCCCGGCATCCCACGACGTAAAAATGGCACATTTGATTGATGTTGGCCGTTGAAATGAGGAGCTTTCTTCCTGCACAGCACCATTGATATGTTAAAGTAGTCAGACTCACCAACTGGCACCAACATATGAACTGCTTTACCTTCTGGAAAATAAAGGATAAGAGAAGGAGAACGATCAAGAGAGAGAGAGGGGAAGGTAGGGAGGAAGAAGGGAGTGAAACAGGTAAAAGACTACATCTATCTGACCCCCACAGAGGGAAATGGATGAGGTAGGGACGCTACAGGGGAGCGCGATAGGAGACACATACTCATTCAGACCCACTCATGGATGACTGACAGTGCCACTGGCATATCCATGGAAATAGATTTAAAGGGCTACAAAACTCCTATGGGCTGCATGGCAGAGGAACCCCCCCCCCCCACGGGGTGAGTAACTGGGGAGGTTAAGTTGAGATCAGCCTCACTGCCTCACCCAGTAAAATATGACTCAAGTTCAAATCATACAAGAGGTCCACTGTGCTCCTGTGAAATGGAGAAGAAAACCTTGACCCCTGCCTGAGCATGTCCATTTAACTCTCATTCTGCGAAGACAAAAGCAGCCTCCATATACATTAATTCAAATAATGTCTTATCTCAGAGAGCCCCCATATCAAGGCAGAAAATGAAGCCAGAGATGCAGCTGCGAGGGGCAGAATTCAGTCTCAAACTTAAAGCAATCAATATGTTGCCTGTGGCTCAGCATTTTGTAGATATCCCAAGTTCTCTGACAAGAATTTCCTTCATTTAAACAAGCCTGACAAAAGGCATTTGCACACTGGGCAAGTTTTTATTGGTGTGATTAATTTGCACACCTTTGAACTGCTGTTTCTGTCATGAATACCTGAGTACCCCGGGGTCATGAGTACCTAATAGAACGTGAGATTTGCCGGAGAATCGGAGCAACGGGGGCGGTATTGCATTTGCTTTACTGCACCGTTGTGACGAAGAGAGAGCTGAGCCGGAAGGCAAAGCTCTCGATCTACCGGTCAGTCTTCGTTCCTTCTCTCACCTATGGTCATGAGGGGCTGGGTCATGACCAAAAGAACTAGATCGCGGGTACAAGCGGCAGAAATGGGTTTTCCCAGGAAGGTGGCCTCCCTTTGAGATGGGGTGAGAAGCTCAGGCATCTGTGAGGGACTCGGAGTAGAGCTGCTGCTCCTTTCCGTTGAAAGGAGCCAGCTGAGGTGGTTCAGGCATCTAGTAAGGATGGGTGCCTCCCTAGGGAGGTGTTCCAGGCACGATCAGCTGGGAGGAGGCCCCAGGGAAGACCCAGGACGAGGTGGAGAGATTATATTTCCACACTGGCCTGGGAATGTCTCAGAATCCCCCAGTCAGAGCTGGTTAATGTAGCCCGGGAAAAGGAAGTTTGGGTCCCCTGCTGGAGCTGTGACCTGACCCCGGATAAACGGTTGATGAGTGAGTGAGTGAGTGAGTGAGTGAGTGAGTGAGTGAGTGAGTGAGTACTTTGACACAGCGCACAAATATTACACAGTAAATTCAGAAGACGGTCAATTTTTCTGAGCTTTCGCACCACGAATAAAGGCTTCAACCAATCAAGTTGTGTGGAACGTGCTGAGTTGCACCTATATTAACGAAATAACATCACAGAGGCACTGAAATCCAAACCAAGATGGTAAACTTTATTACTCGTTTCAACTTTGAAAACGGCAGTGCAGACTAGGGGTGTAAATCACCATTTTCTAGGGGTGACAATATGTCGTGCTGCGCTATTTTTGCGATATATAAACGTGGCGATATGCATTGTTGTGATCAAAAACGGTATCCAATATTTTGTGTGTGTGAATGTGTCGGACTCTCATCCTCCAAAAAATGATTGTCACAGAACTAGAAAAGAGCATAAAGAAAAATGTTATGAAAAGAAACTCCACAAACAGAATGTGACTGGGTACTGAGCTATACCAACAAATAAATTAGTTAAACATCTTTAAAACTGATGCATTCATCAACATACTCAAGATATGGATATATTTATACATTTTAGGAAATCTGAAGACGATGATTGCTTATTAGTGCAGTGAGTGGTAAGAGCTTATTTATGCAGCACTTCCCATATTTAACTCAAATAGCAGGGTTTTGCATGTTTAGCTGTGGTGCCAATCATGTCTGATTACAGTTATATTGACTAAGAAGAGGGGGGTATTTAATTCAGTGCTACAGCTCAAGGCTCAATTTCATTTTTGTTAAATCCCAACTCAAATAGAACTGGCTTTAATAAAACTGTCCATGTTTCACAACTTGACTCAACCGACTGTACGCGGACTTCAGTTTACTAATTAGGAGGAGTACTCAGCCCGTAAAGATATTAAACCTGCAGTAGGCCGAATATTTTCGGCATCACTGGGCAAAACTTCCATAATTACCTTTCAGCATATTGCAATTCAAGTGTTCTGAGAGAAAACTAGACTTCTGCACCTCCTCATGGCTCTGCTTTTGGCTTTAGAAAATCTAGCCTGTGAAGGGAGACTTTAGCCAATCACCAGTCATTTCAAAGAGAGAGCGTGTTCCTATTGGCTGTCCATTCAATGCAATTCAAGCAGCTGTCAACTGCCAACTCAAAATACGCAGCGCTGATCAAACATGAATCAATGCTCTGTTACTGCAATACCTACTTGTCGCCTCAGATGTTTTCAGAAACATCTTGTAGTTACTTTTTAGCTGTAAAATGAGAAAGTTTGCTCCAGCTGGTGGGCGGTGCTAGGTATTTCCTCAACTGATCTCAACATGGCTGCCGGGTCACAAACTTTCTCATTTTACAGCTAAACAGCAACTACAAGAAGTTTCGGAAAACATTCGAGGTGACAAATAGTCATCATAGTCATTAGAGTAACAAAGTCACTGATTCGTATTTGATCAGCGCTGCCTAGTTTGACCATTTGGTCAAAATGCTTTGTCACATGTCATGTCATACTGACACATAACTGATGATTTCAATAATAAAGAAATGTGACTAAAGGGAAGGGTCAGGGAAAGCCCCATTTACAAAATGAGCCATGCTTTATCAAAGATAAAGGCATTGACCAGCCAGGGCAAGGTGAACAAAAGATGCTGTTGAGTAGCATTATAGGAAACATGGGATCCCTTTTGGAGGTTGATTGCATAGGCAACTAAGAATCGGGATAACTCAGGCTATGCTGCATCAGTTTTGATCTCACAAAACCTCAAACTTTGTGGAGGAGCAATATGTATGTATCTACAAGTAATACATGTAAAGCAATGCTATGGTATTCTTACTGTGAGTATGTTGGAGAGCAAATAAATCAGACCCAGTGAGGTTTGTCGAGCTGTTGGAGAACTGGCTGAGGCTGAAGCTGTCCTTCAGCTTGGTGCCTCGCTACCTTCATATTCCTTTATACTCTGTCTGTTATTGCAGGGGCTGAACATACTGCAGCTGGTATATCTGGGGCGTTTGAAGATGTACCATGATTTCCTGAGGGACGGCTACTGGTTGACATCATGGATGTGTGGAAGTATAAAAACCATTGATGTACCCAGTAGACTTTACCACCCTCATGAGAGACCTGATCTACAAGCGATTTTCTACACTGGGCAGTGTTGGATCTGTCGAAAATGTCTCCAGATTTAAAGCTTAGTGAATTCCCTCTTAACTTGTATTGCAAGTTCGAGCTGTCCTTGTAAAACTGTCATTCTATCTTTATACTCACCATGAACATCTTTTCAGCATCAATAAAAAAAAGCTATGGCTCTGGTTACATAAAATAGTCAAAGGGAAAGCTGTGCAATCACACATAAATGAAACAGAAATAAGATCTCCAAAAGCACATTCACACTGTTTAGTGAATCATTCAATCCCATCCCCCCACATACCACTGTGTGCATGCATTTTGATTTCAAAATAAAAAAGTAAAACTTTTCATTTGTTTGAGCCTTTGAAAAAGTAGCCTTGGAGAGCTAGTGAAGTACTCATCCATTTTCCCTCTCTTTATTTCTCTCCTCCGTCACCCTGTCTTTATGTGTCTCTGTCTCCCTCTTTCACCTTTGTTTTCTAATACTTTGGCTGGGGGAATGAAGAGGAGAGGCAACAAATGATAGGAGGGACAGTCACCCATCTGTTGGCTGATGCATTATTGATCCCTGGCTCCCATCAGGGTGAAAAGTGAGGCTTTCTGTGGGTGGAGTCTCACAGACCATACACACTAGCACAAAAAAAACACACAAATGCACGTCTGCATAAGTCTGCTTGAGCATGAGCTTGCACACAAACAAGTTTAAAAGATTTGTCTGCCTCCTGTTCAATTATTTCAGTATACTCAATAGACAAATATAAGCCCTGTCCCACGGGACAAAAACCTCAACACCCACTAACATCTGGCTTTTGTCTT
This sequence comes from Pterois miles, assembly GCA_947000775.1. NCBI lineage: Eukaryota > Metazoa > Chordata > Actinopteri > Perciformes > Scorpaenidae > Pterois > Pterois miles. The sequence goes on from CAMQGK010000638.1 coordinate 18,221,806, forward strand.
CAGTGGGAAAGGTTACAATCAGCATTCATTCCCAAGACAAATAACTCTGCAGTAGTCACAGGTATTTATCAGCTCCAGCTCTGATCTGCAGAGATGGAAACATGACACCCAGGTGGACATGGCAATTCCTCCCCTTCTTCAGTTTAACGCTATATGATGCATGTGAATATATGAAAATTAAAATTAAACAGGGATCTGGGTAATTATTATGTATCAACATACAAAATGTACAATTAACATGCTCTCCTCAAAGCCAGCAGATTCATCAGACAACAGTAATTTTACCTCGCTTCACTTCAAACTCGACAGAAACAAAATAAAACCGTCGTTGTCTTTCCACTGTTCCAACAATCACCATCTCTGGTTTGAAAGCTTAAAAGAGAGACTAAATAAGTAATAGAGGAAACCGTATCTGTTGATAATTATAAGGGGATGATTATTATAGCTGAATTTTTGATGTTGTGCATCATTTCTTATGCAGATTACCATCAAATTGGCATTTGTATATTTATTACATGAATATAAAATAATGAAACGGACTGCATTGCTATTTAATGACTGGCTGACAATTCTTCAGCTGTTTCGCTCTGCAGCGCGAGCATGCATGTAGAATGGCGCCCATTAGCCGGGGCTCCTTGTCCTCTCACTCAGTAGCAGCATGGAGGGAGACGGGCGCCGGTCTGCACGAGCTGTCGCCGCTGCGGTGCCAAGAAGCCGGTCAGCAGAGTTTCAATTTGGGGTCGTAACATGACGAGGCATTATCAATCCACTCTACAGGGATGGCTTCGACCACAGGCATCCGTGGACACTTGTTTTATATTCCGGGAAAATTACTTTCCTTTTCCAGTTAGGATTTAAATGTAAGTGCAGCCTCAGCTAACCAACATGAAAGCAGCCAGTGCGTGACGCAAAGCATCAAGGGAGTAAAGTAAAAAACAAAAATATAAACTCAATTAATGATATTGTATTGCAGTTTTAAAATGTTTTTCCACTTGTTGCCATGAATGAATATACCTAAAATGAGTAAGTGGACTACTTGATTACTATATGCAAATTATTTAAAGAACATTTGTACATTTTCACTGTTTACTGTTCACAACTAAAAACCTCCTGAGAGCTTCAGAGGTTACAAACAAAGCAGATGATGGCTGTGAATGGTGGACAGCTTTATGATATGTTATGAGATTGCTTTACAAGATGACAAGATGCGTCGGGAGCACTGAGGGCAAATTAGACAGCAGATTAATTATGTCCAATATGTGGCCATACCGCAACAAACTATAAATGTCCTCATCTCCAGCCTGTCTGCAGCAAACAGATGACTTCATTAACAGACAGTGGAAGACGGCCCGTGTCCTGAGGCAAACGAGTGTCTGTGTGAGGATGTGTCTGGGAGTGAGTTGTGTCCAGAGGCATGCATGTATGTGATGATGTGCTGAGATAAGTCTGAATGTATCTCAGTGATGAAAGAGATGAGGAGTGATAAGTCATTTCCACCTCATGAGTTTGGCTGATGTGTACATTCGTCCGGGGGTGTGTGTGTGTGTGGTTGCATGCATGTGTGTGAATCCACACACACAACGCTCTCTTGCATTCCTTCTCTCATGGTATAGTGGTTTTGTCAGTGTAACCAGCCTATTGTGACACTCTAATTATGTCTGCTTGTCCTGTTCTGCGTCGGGTCAATGCGCTGACAGCATGGCTCTTAAATTACATTCCCATAGTTTAAAACTGAATGGCAGGAGTTTCAACTACATTTGAATACAGCCATATTTATACTTCTGCCTTAAGGGGTTATGGTCTAACAATACAGCCCTCTGCACTTTCTATGCCTACACCTGCCCCTGTGGGACTGCTGTACAACAAGATCCACAAATACAATTCTACCAGGAACGGCAACTCAGATTAATTTAAACGATCATATTTTCACAGCTGTGGCCACAGTTTCTGATACCCTACCTGTTATAGTTGTGTGCACGCAGATTTCCTGTGTAGTGAGGGGACTTTGTTTGTACATTAATGGTGCAATCACTCTCAGTTTAACCTCTAAATGGATAATCTGGCTAAACCGTTGGCTTGCTTATATCCTGTTGTCTGGTTCACCGTATTTCTAGATCTTAGCTATTAACTTGACAAAAGCAGGAGGAGGAGGAAAGAAGAAGAAATAGATTCCAGTACTTGCAGTGCTTATATCCATAGTTACAGAAACAGGACACAAAAATTTAATATCACACATTCATAGGGTTGGGGGCCTTGAGATAGACAATAAAAAACAATGAATGGCGCAGAAACAGAGATATTGCCATTTTTTAGTCCCATATATGCTGCTATCTCCAAAAACTTGGTGATTTCCCTACCCATAAATCACAGTTGGGTAATATGACGGTATATACCGCACGACAGTAGAAATGTTTCCACTGGTACAGATTTTGCTGTTTCATTTCCACCATGGCAGCTGTTCTCAAGTGATCTTGTGATACAGCATGATCTTGCCTGACAAGGTATCATGATTTGGGCAGACATGGAGGAGAGGAGGGACGCTGTAAGTCTATTTATTTCTTTTACCTTTATTCAACCAGATAAGTCAATTGAGAACCAATTCTCAAAATACAGAGCAGGAGGAGGCATCCCAACTAACCAGAGATGAGAAGAACTCTGCACACTGTAGTTTATTTTGACAGTGTTTTGACAGCTTTTTTAAATTGAAAGATGAATAAATCCTGCAGGAAAAATCTAGTCTTTTTTCTTCTGGTATACTGGTATAACACACGAATGTGTCATTTTTACATTTACAGAGCTAAACCTGTATTGTGTGATATACTCCTACTGTGATATAAAATTACATATATCATGACAGAAGATTTTTGTCATATTACCAACCCCTGCCTACCTATAATGCAACTGGACAGCAGTGTTGACCTCATCCTTCCATAATTGGCTGTAGACTGATGCATAAAAGCTTCTTCCTCTATGGAGCTGACTAAAAATCGTCACCAAGAGAGCTAGAAACTAAAGCTAGACTGATAAATCAGCCAGGCCGACACATCAGCTGATATTAGCTTACTGCAGATAAATCAGTGTCAGTGTATGTCCGCCGATAAGTAACAACTCTGACAAGTACGCTCAGTATGTATCTTGGGCACAATAAAAAAAAAGGAAAGCCAATTTATCTTTATTAGTTGCAAATCAACTTGTCCCAGTAAGTTGATGTTTGGCCTGTAGGAACAAACGTGTGACCTCCAGTAACAAACAAAGCACCTGCACTGCAGGCCCTTCAGCCCAGGCCACAGACGGGTAGCCAAAAATATTTTGAAAAAAAAAAAAAAAAAAAATCAACCCAGGCTGCTCTCATACACCGTTCGTATCTATATCTACAAAAACGAATGCACTGTATCCACAAAATCCTGAACCAGGAGCGAGAAACACCACGTAAGGAGGACTTTCACAAAGAAGAACATTGTTATTACCCCGTGTGGAGACCTGAAGTCAATACTGAAGATCTGTCATGTAACTTCCATACTTAAGTTACGCCACCTCTGGAGTTATTTTAACCCAAACTATGATCTTTTCCTAAACCTAACTAAGCAGTTTTGTTGTCTAAACCTAACCAAGTTGTTTCCTGTCAAGACGCAACTTTGTTTTGAAAAGACTGTATGCGTGAAACGAGCAGCAACTGATGTGTTGCTGAATGTTAATAGAAAAACGCATGCAAAATTTATAATAACTTTTCATAAGCTTTCATACAAACTGCTTCATGTTGATCGAACCAGATGTGAGCCTACCGAGACTGGAAATAGTGAAATAATTGTGACCCAATCGGTAAAAAAGAGAATCATATAAGAGATACTCCATACGGGATAGTAAGCCTGTAGCACACCTATAGGTGCTTGTGTGTGTGACTTGCAGCTATAAAAGCATGCATGCCTCATATCAAGCTGGGTTAGGATACTGATCTGCAGACAGATTAGAAGCATGTCATTATTTTGCATCCATCCATCCATCAGCCTCCAGCTCTCATGTAAGATTCTCCCTCCGACGGCAACCTCTCTGCCCTAAGTTCAGGTGGAATAATGGAGCATGGAGGAGTACACCACTCCAGTCATTCAATTACAAACCCTGGACAAGACTCCTAACGAATCGCAAACACACACCAGCACGCAGTCCCTCTCTCTCTTTTTCCTCTTATTGTTGTAATGGAACTCTGTAAATAGGGCCATTTCAAGTTGAACAAGCTTCAGGATGAATTACACTATATAGGCTCCATGAGTCAAGGCAGCGGTGTAATGGATTTTTCCTTTTTACATTATTTTCCCCTGCCTCAGTTCTGCGTTATGTATTCTGCCACACAATGCATGTAGTATATGAAGTGGCTAGTTGAGGTGCAGGAACGAAGGATTAGATAAAAAAAAGAGAGTACTGCTTTGAAGGCTAATAAACTCGGGTGTTTCTGTTGGGAAGAGGAGAGATAACTTTGTCCTTGGCTCGCTCATAACCTCATCAGAATCGCTCAATGAATCACAGAGCGCCATAACTCATGGCGGGGGCAGCTGTGATACAGTTAAGAAATACCCTTGGTGGCGAGAGGGGAGCTGCATCTTGGGTGGAACTGAGTAAAGAAAACATGTTGGAAGGCACATATAAAACACAGACATGCACCTACATTTGTTTCTTCTATAAATTGTTTTTCCAAATCAATATATGATACAGAAATACACAGAAGCGGAGTGCACCATTTGTTCCAATTTAACAAGAATTTGTGGTGAGCGGATAAAGAGTTGATGGTCCTGCTATATTTGCCCCAACCTTTATGATGCACTGTAGAGCAAAGCATGCGTAATGCAAGCTGAAAGCAAACACGGTACAGTGTATTGTGTTATTCCCCTCTAATTTTCTGATAAGAAAAACACCACAAAACCAAAGACTGAAAGTTTTTGTGACGCAGTGCCATTACATGTATACTGTTTACGAGGGCTGGGATGATACATACATGCTCCTGATTCAAAACTATCACAATACTCACCAAGTTGCTATGTATTGCAATTTTTAATTATTTCCATTGGCAAAAAAATTAATCATATACTTCTAGAGACTTTTACTTTGAAAAAGATCTAAATTTATACAATAAAAATGTTTGATTTTCAGTATGTATGTAGTCAAATATATCACTCATGTCAGGTTCTTGTTTTGTTTTTCAGCATCCCAAAAATCAAAGAAGAAAAGGCACTTCCCTCAAATTAGTCGTATTTTCTTTTTAATTTATAAGTGACATGTAATGTCTTATACTTCTGGTCAATATAATACAATCAATCCTATTTCCATACATGTATTTTGTGTATACAGTTTGCAGACAAATTCACACGTAACTCTGCAGAGTCCATCACTAGCTTTCTCGTCAGCTCCACTCTCTTTATGCATTCATGGTCAGCTCTATCAAGGCTGTTTGAATGCATTTCACGTAAATGTCAGTATATGGATGCTCTACAGTTGATCTGATTTGACCAAGGAGATGAGTGACGGCCGGCTGAACCGCATGTTTCCCCAATCCAATAGCGTTACCCGTCCATGACAGAGTTAGCATACAGCTTTCACCATGATGTCTATCTACTTTTTCTGGCAATGTGTGAAACCCAAAGTGTTTATATATTTTACTGTACGTGTAGTGTTTCTACTTTCTCGTTTCAGCTACCTGCAGCCAGCTATGGTTTGTTTTGGTTGACGGATACTCAACAGATGTGCTGTCACGTTACTCAGATTACAACAATAAAAGCAGTAACTCCCTTCTACCTACGCATTGACTAAAATGAAACAAGTATATCGATTCTGGCATTAAAAAATTGATTCCAAAATCAAGCCAAAAAAAAAAAAAAATAGGTGGTGTTTTCTATCAATATAATGTTCACGTCCTGCAAAAGCAGTACATAAGACTGCATGAATGAATCATCCAGCCGATCATTCACCCATTAACGTGGGCGCCGAAATGAAAAGCATGAGGTTCTGCGACGCTCACAACCTGCTCAGGTAGGTAAAACTCTCTCAAATTTTTCTATATCTGGGTACAAAAAGGATTGATTGGAGGCATCACTTCAGTTGAGAACTTCATATTACTTGGTAGTGGGTCGATACATTAAAAAGGTATCAAGTACACCCAGCCCTATAGGTAATGTTCCTTGTGAAGGCTTTCCAGCTTAACTTGTCTCAGACAAACTCAGTAGGGGCTGAGCTCCTAGTTGTGGATGAGAACTGTGCGGCAAACAGACTTACATTGTGAATTAACAGGATTAAGTGCTTTAAGAGGCTTGTCAGGTAAACCTGAACCTGCCTGTCTAAAGACTAAGGCTGACTCTGAGCTACTTTCAGCCACTTTGAAGTCTCTAACTATCTCATCCATGACTGGCAAATCAGAGAGGCTGTACAGCACTGCTACACTGGTTCAACGCTGTGATTTGGCATATCCAGCACATGTAAGTGTGCACCTGCACACACACAAACACATACACACAGCTGAAAAACGTGCAGACATGGAGGTGTGTCTGACACATTCCCAGCTTTTACTTTTGCAAAGCCTCGCCCAAAATGTGTGCTTCAACTACTCACTTTCTTCTTGTTTGCAGCGACGAGACGAGACTAGAAGAAGAAATGCAAAACACATTCAAAAGAGGATGGGCTGCACGGTGGTGTAGTGGTTAGCGCTGTCGCCTCACAGCAAGAGGGTCGCAGGTTCGATTCCAGCTTGCGGCTCTTCTGTGTGGAGTTTGCATGTTCTCCCCGTGTAAGCGTGGGTACTCCGGCTTCCTCCCACCGTCCAAAGACATGCTGTTTAGGTTAATTGATGACTCTAAATTGCCCGTAGGTGTGAATGTGAGTGTGAATGGGTGTCTGTCTATATGTTGTCTGTCTCTATGTGCCCTGCGATGGACTGGCGACCTGTCCAGGGTGTACCCTGCCTTCGCCCTATGCCAGCTATGCCCCCCGCGACCCCTAACGGGATAAGCGGTTGACGATGGATGGATGGATGGATGGATTCAAAAGAGGAAAAAAAAAAAAAAAGCTTATGCTCAAGTAATATGGCTCCACTTTCGCACAATGGACAAAAAAAGAGAAAGATAGTTTTAATAACCTTATACTATAAAGGCATAAAAATGAAATTAAACTTCCAAGAAAAAAATGAAACAATAACAGTCCATCAAAGGAAGAGAATATCTTTTCTCAATGCAATACCTCTTCAATACCGCTCCTTCTGTCTGAGAAAATGCTTTGTAAGTCTATGCTCTCATTTCTCTGTGGCGGGAAAAAAAAATACGCTTTCATATTCTGACTGCAGAAATATTAAAAACTTCAGTCGCATCCCTGTCACACTCTAAACACAGCCCATCTTCAAGGCTTGCTGATCACTCACATTTAATATATGAAGTGTGAATAGTGTAACCTAGAAACCTCTTGGACATGCCTTTGATTTCAGAAGCATGAACTCTGGCTTGTGGCAGACTGGGAGGTGTGTTTCTGGAAGCAAAGGGGACCACATGCTGCTAAATGAAATCTAAACTTTAGGGGTCCTGTGTCACATCTTTAAGGGAAGTCCCATTTTCCTCAGTTTTACTGAAAGAAGCTTAAATCTCCCACAGTGGTGATGTGTACAGCCTAATTAAAACAACGTTTCTCTCTTGCATCACGTTATAAACACAGCTTAGGATGTGTGAATAACTACTACACCAAATGGCTCTGATGTACAATCATTATTAAATCAAAGTCATTGTGTAATTTGCAAATAATTACGATTTGACCTTTCAAATGTGCTGTATGACCCTCTTTACCTATTCAAATCACAGCTAAAGTCAATATTGCATTATTATAATAACACCCAATGATGGGGGCTTCAGGACAAATAGGCAGTATTTGGAATACTTTTTACCTGATGCTGTTTTGAGTTGCAGTTGCCTGGTTTTCAAATGTTTAAAAATCCTGAGTCTCTTGAGAAAGTACTCCAACAACAAAGTTTCTCTTACACCCTAGAAAGTGTGGGATGGGAGGAAACAACATAGATAAAGTGCCTAAAGTGACTAAAGTAAATTTTAGAACAAGATTGTCTAAAAAAAAACGACATAGTTTATAATGTCCAACTAGGCTGACCAATCATATTTTAACATTCATCGCAATATGAACATGTGCGGTAAACATATCGCAAACGATTGTCTGATTATATTTTGGAATGATTACCAAAACCTGTTATAAAACAGGCTTCAGGGCCAAAGACTGTCCTATTTCTTATCATTTATTATCATTACGAGCTCTCTGCACTCATAAACAGCAGATCAGAGAGGCCGCGGTGAAGACGCTGAAGCGAAGGAGGTGAAGTCGAGATGAGGACAACTACGCTCATTACTCTAAATAAGTTCAATAAAACTTAGCAAGTGAAAAGTCAGGATAAGTTGTCATTACGCCAGTTCAACAAGCACAAACTTGATGAAATGGTTAAACGGCGCCGTTTCAATCCGCTCTGTCCGCAGTCTCTCACCCACGATACTATGTTTATACAAGCATAGCGCGTTACCTCGACAGCTGACAGCAAAGTTTAGTTGTGAATGACTTTAGTTCCCTCTAGTAGGGAAGAACGTAGGGCGTGAATCAGTGATGCACCGTTATTAGTCGGTGCTGACCACAGAGCTTCCCCCCAAAACCAGCAGTTACCTGCAGAGGTTCACATCAGCAGAGGGAGGACAAAGGACAGACTTCACTCACTATTTTCATGTCAGAAATATAAATTATTATTATTATTGACAAGTTCCAGTGAAATATAAATGTGTTTATATAGTGACTTTCCCGTTGTAAACATTACTGTTGCTGCTCTAGAAAGAACATGTAGCTTAGTTATATAATATATGTATAGGTAATATGCACATTTCAATATCAATTTATCGCAAGTCATATTGTCATCGTAATAGTAAGCAATATTGCACATCACAGATTTCCCTCATATCGTCCAGGCCTTCTTCCAGCTACTCTGGACCGGGGTTGTTTGGTGACAGGGGTACAGTAAGTAAGGCTGCTTGCAGTATGCGGTATCACCACAGATCTCCTCAAAGCTTAAAGAGTGACACATTTGCTCCCTCTCCACTTGGATCTTCCTCTACATTATTAATACCTCACCCAGGAGGGGGAGTTGCTTTCAGCGAGAATCAAAGGCCTGTGCAGACACAGCACTTCCTCCTTTATTAACAAAGCCATTCTCAGATTGAGGCTGCACGTCACGTACAGAGAGACAAAAACATAGCCTGGATCAAACATTTTGATAAGGAGGGAAATCTCCATGTCTCCACTAAATGCGTATGGGTCAATATTTAATTCCCGTATCTGATTTAAGTTACTTATATGATGTCCCCCTTTTTGCCACTTAGTGCCCATATTGTGCACATCAGGTGATGCTGATGTCAATGATGACGATCATGATCCGTGCGTCATGATATGTGTGTGTACCCACATGCAAGGTGTGTTTTTTGTCAGCTGTGTGTCTGCCTGGCGTACACTGTCAGCCTGGTGTAACATTATCAAGTAGCAAATAAAAGCTACAACTCAACTCAAGACCCAACCCAAGCTCCTGTGTCTCGCTTGCCAGCGACCTGCCGATTAAAGCGAAGGAGTTAGCCCCGAAGCTATCAACAACTCTGGCTCAGGCTCACTTATGGCTTGTCCAGACCAGCCGTGTCAAGAACACCTAACGGCTGAGTGGCTGAATGACTGTGTGATTTACATGTCCGTTGTTCACACCAGCAGCGTTTCTGCTGCTGTGGTCAGCTCTTTCTTTCTACATAGTTTGCCTTTCATGATGCACATTTCATTTAATTATAAGTGTTATTTCTATTTATTTTAGACAGAGAAAGGTCAAGAACCTTGACCTTATGTTAAAAAATGAAAAAAATGAAAATGAAAATGAAGGAATTCTGTCTACAGAGAAAAAACGCTTGAGGGCTTTTATTTTGAAATGAGAGCAGGAAGTGTTAATTTCTAAATAAATCTTTACTTTTTTCATGTACGTGACATTTATTTTTAGCCAAAAATATCTCAAATGCTACCAACGCCCATAAAGCTTGTGAAGCCAGCAAAAGTATTTTGCCACAGACTGCAGTAGTTGCTTTGGAAGCACATTTTGCATGTCTCCAGTGGGAATAAAACTAGCCCTGCAAAACTTCACCCCATCTGATTTTCTTAACACCTCAAAAGACCGCCTTATTTTGAATTTACATCACATACCTCAACACACTTCTGCCGCCAAAAAACGTGCTAAAATTGTTCAAATCCGGATGTAAACAGGTGATTTCTAACAGAGTCACTTACCTCTGTGACAAAGTCAACAGATGTGTTTGCTGCTCAGCTGACTGTAGCATTGAAAAGAGGCGCAGACTGATCAGAAAACAGTGAAACGCCTCTGTTAGATGAGACTACCAGGAACGTGGGAGCTGCAGAACTACTTTCAGTTGAACACGGGGAGTCACCTCTTTAAACAGCCACATAATTTGAGTAAATTGATTTTATATGATGTTGAAACAGCTCAGATGAGAACAGGCACCATCGCATTTTAAAATAGAAATAAGTTGCTGCAGCATGACATATTGTGCTAATGGAAAAGTGCAGTCTAACCCAAAGCTTCATGAGCAGCAGGCTGCAAACTGTCAACCACTACAAGTTATACTCTTATCCAGAGGCAATGTAAGTGATGACCTTACCTTTGATTATTTAATCCCAATCTGTGTAATGACCAAGGAATCTACAGTATGGAAAAAGCTCAACCTTTATCAGGTAATATTTGGCTATAAATGGTAATGGGGATGTTTCTGGTTCAACTGTAGAAAGACACTATACAGTATCAAATAGCAACATTTCCTCTTACAACGCTTTGTATGATATCTTTTGAAAAGTTATTACTCATTTTTCGAGCGTTTTGTGCGCAAACTTGCATGTGATTATCATAAAGTGGGCATGTCTTTAAAAGAGAGACTCGTGGGTACCCATGAAACCCATTTTCATTCACATACTTGAGGTCAGAGGGCAAGGGACACCTTTGAAAATGGCCATACCAGTTTTTCCTCACTAAAATTTAGCCTCATTCCCAACAATACATGAAACTGCATTTATCATTTGGTCAAAAAACAAGATATTTGGCAAACAGAAAATCTACTTGTGTTTGGCGCTTGGCGGGTGTTCATTTCAGACCCTGAATAAAACTACATAGTTATGCTTAAATGAGTGTATTAGTTAGGTTTATGCAACAAAACGACTTGGTTATGTTTAGGAAAAGATCATGGTTTGGGTTAGAATAACAGCAGAAGTGATGCAACTAAAGCACAGAAGTTATGTGACAAATAAATCAACACTGACTTCTGGTTTCACACTGGGTACGGACTGGATACAGCGTTCATTCCTATCAAAGTTGCTCAGTGGTGCATAAAGCTAAAATGGCTCAACCTTCATCTGGAAAAGTACCAGAATCTGATATCTTCCAGGTCTTATTGGGCCATACTGCGCTTGTCCGATATGCACAGTAGCGTCCGCTTGGTCACATGACTCGGTCACGGGGTCCCAATGTCATAGCTTGCGCTGTCATCATGGTCTGGGTCTCCATAAACATAAACAGAGGGAGGAAATAACTCAGGATTCGGCCGTTGTGCGTTTTACAACTTTTAGGACTTAATTATTTAAATCAGGGCTATTAGACTGTTCATAATGGGGAATTGATTTACCTATAAAAAAAAAAAAAAACCTGTTGAGCTGAGTTACAGACCTTTCTTTCTCAATGTAAGTCTATGGGACAAAGTTTTGGGCCCAATGACGTCACGCGATGGACACGGCAGTTGTAGTGCCACCGTTTAGCCACTACGAACACTGCAATCAACGACCTGTGCTCTTCCTGGGGGCTTGCTCCCTATGCTATGCTTTTGCTCTTTATACTTCCTGGTTCATAATTACGTGGATTACATACTAATTGATTTCATGGGATATATATATACAGATTACAGTGCATTACCTTTCATAGCTATAGCTGCAAACGGTGTATGAGAACAGCCTGCACACAGTATAGGGGCAGTATTTTCTAGTATACCAGCAAAATATAGAGATGGACCAATTCCCTCTGTGCTTTAAGAGAAAATCTGCCCTGCTGCACTGTTTCCTATGGGCTGAAGCAAGTTTCACCTCTCATCCCTGTAAATGATGTAACATCAGGTGTTCCTGTCAGCAGTCAAAGCCATGTTCTGCCCACTGACTTAGCACTGATTTACCCTTTAAGGACATTATGAAATGAAAAAAATGAATCGGAAAGCTCTCTGAAGGTGACATAAACAGTGTGAAGAGGGAGATAAACGTTGCCCCGTGCTCACATGACAGCTGAGAGGTGCTTGAGCCAGCAGAGTCATTCACAACATTAAAGCTCATTAAGGCCCTATAGTTACCTAATTAAAATGAATGATTGCTTGAGGAAATACTGTGAAGAACTATGTACACCACTCAGCGCTCGGTAAATGCAGTTCATATTCTCAGTCTCCTGCACTCCCTTATGCTTCCCAAATTTAATTTAGAAGCAATAATTTAGCTAAATGCAAGAATATCATTAGCAGATGTTCTCGCAGAGCAACACATTCCCAAGAGGTGTTACAGTCGATCTACAGGGCACAAAGCTTAACAACCATATGGAAAGAATGTGTGAAGAATGTGGCTTTGCTACTAAAAAGGTTTCGAGATTAGATTGAAAATAAGACATGATATACACTACATATGATTCTTCTTTAAAAAGCCCAAAACAGCTCTTCTTCAAGCACAGGAAGCTTTAATTTAAAGTCCATGGTGTAATCATGTTTCCATCAGTTTGGGGTGATCCGATCAACTCAATCTGAGAGGTCTCTCCTTAAATTGGTGAAGTCAAAACTGCTCTTTGAACCCATGCTGTTTGTCATCTCATCATCTAATCACTAATAGTAGAAAAAAACTAAAATGAATACATGCAAATCTACAAACAATGCGGCTGACAGTTTGATTTCTCAGCCTAAGCCCTCGAACATGTTTCACGCACATCTCAGCTGCCTCTCTTCTAGAGATTCGAGGTCTCGCCTATTTCTGACGTGAGCCGCACTCATTTCATAGCAGCTACAGACAGTGAAAGTTATCATTTGGCTGTATATTGGCATCATATGAGCAATATTACTACACTTTCGATGTCTATATCTGTAGGAAATGTCACAGACATGAAAAAAGTCGAGATGTATTTTTAAATCAACCCTTCCTGCTTTCATTTGTTGTTTCCTGGATGAGGGTACTACAGAGTCGGCAGAAAAGAAGCCTTCAGGCTATCCAGACAAGGTCAGAGTCGTAAATTTGGCAGCAGATAGGGTTTTTCGAGGCTCAAAATAAACCGGGTACAAAGAGAGGACCTTGGTAGTAAATTTTAATGAGGTTTGGGCAGAAATATAAACTGTAAGGGGTGGATATAAAGTTATACGAGATGTGATTGGACAGAGCATGTTCTTTGTCTCCGGTTAGTTATGCTGTGATGGCTAACTCGGGTTTAATTCTTTCAAGAATAAACTCTGAAAAACAAGTCCAGACATTTTACTGGCCCTAGATCTGGGCTAACAGTTTATTCATCATGTAAAGGTCTTAGTACGTGTGTAAAAAATATATATTGACGTGCAAATTAATTGCACAAAAAATAATATAAAAAAAAAAAAAAAAACGGTGAGTAAAGGCCTTAAGAAGTTAAAAGTTAGGACCACTCTGTAAATTGGCTGAGGTGTGGATTCATGCCTCTAGGCTCTGTGACTTTGACCCTGAGTTTCTCAACAACCCTCCAAGAGGGACGCTGACTGTTGGCCAATGTCGACGGTAGGCTGTATTAATGCAATAAAAATGGTCACCTTGTCTAGTTTTTCAGACACTTTTCTTCAAGTGCTACCATCTGGCTGATCTATGTAATTTTTATTGCCTGAGGAGTGGGGGAGATTTGAAACTAATTCGCAGAATGTGATTTCCCTTGGACCTGCTGTCTCAGAGGCACAGATAATTTTACAGCAGGAAAAAAAAAAAACACCTTAAAGACAAAAGAGTCTAAGTACAGACTCGAAGGCCGAGCTCAAGGCTTGAACCCCTAGAAACAAGATGTGTGCAGTGAGTAGGGTATATAAAGTCTAACTAAAGGATAAGAAGAAAAACATTGGTGCAATATTGACTTACAAATATGTTTATTCAACCCCAAGGACCAATTATAGACATATCCATTTACTACTTTAGTACAGCAGATGCAGAACGGACACAGTGATAGGACGTAATGACCTCAAATAGCTACAAGCTAAAATCAAGGTTTTACGCTGACAGGCTTAACTTCATCTGGCTGTGATTTAAGGTAACGCTGAAGCACAGTGTGAGTATTTACATCTTTAAACACCTAAAAGTTGGGAATTCCCACATCCGTTTTTAAATGTTCTTCCTCGCAGCAGGCAGCTGGATCTTTTCTAACTCTGTTCAACTGTATCATACAGCCTCAAACTGCTTGTCCCGGCCATACATGAATATTTAAAGCAACAGAACATATCTGAACATCCTGTCTCAGCCGTGAGTGGAGATTACAATTTCACCCGATCCTGTCTCATTTGTTAGCAAAGCTCTCATACCGCAGCTGCCAGAAGGTCAGGTGTTGACTCAGGCTCATCTTTAAAGAAGGGATGATATACCTATTGCTATGGCGCGTCGTACAAGCCATAATTCATTCTGAACCTCTCATATATTTTCACTCTCACACACACACTATTCTCCTTTCACCAACATGTATTTTTCAGCAGTGCATCCAATACTTGATCCTACATAAACTCCAGTAGGTAAAATATGTTTGTGTCTTTTGAAAAGTAACAGGCTACAGTCTCTTCTTCAGAAGGAGATTAATATCCAAAGAGTTATTACCGTATTTTTCACACTATAAGGCGGACTTAAAATCGCCCAACTGTTTAACTCAGACACTGATGATGAAGGATTTGATGGATTTGTGGAAGAGGAATGAACTGAAAAGTGAGTGTATTGTTTTGTATTTCATGTGTTACAACTGAAAAATGTTGAGTTATTGAAGTTATTGAGTTATTAAATGAACTGAATATAGTTTGACTTATCTGACCGTTTTGTTTCGCTTAATGCGCCTTATAATCCGGTGCGCCTTATAGTGCGAAAAATACGGTACTGTTACCGTTATTATGGAAATCCATAAGGCGTTTACTTTGTCAACATTTTCAAACCAATATAATATAAAAATCATTGATTATACAATGAATTAATCATTTTATTAATTATCTATAATTGTGTGTTAAATATATGCGAGTAAAAATGTATGATTGTGTGAGTAAAATATAAAGTATGTTTAAATAGATGGCTGTGTGAGATAAAGTATGTGTATTGGCGTAAAAAGTAGGATTGTGTGAGTAAAATACAGTATCTGTATAAATGTATGATTGTGCGAGTTAAAGAGAGTAAAATGTATGATTGTCTGAGTAAAATATATGTATAAAATATGGCTGTGTGATGATGTGTGTGTATGAATAAAATGTATGATTGTATGAGTAAAATATATGTACAGTAGGAAAGTAAAAATGTATGACTGAGTAAGTTTAAGCACAATATATGTATTTTAAAAATAAAATGTGTGCAAGAGTGAAAATAAAATTAATGAAAATATATGTACATAAAAGTAGAAGTAATATTATGTACAGTAAAAATAAAAAATGTGTAAAAAATGTGTGTGAGACGTCCAGTGTGTATTTCCGCTTACACGGCTCCTCATATATATTACGAATACTTTCCAGTATTCTCTCAGTCTGTATAGTGAGACTACTTTACTTCTTCGTTGTACTTTGAGGTCAGCTGATGACAGACTAACTACACATTGACAGATCAGTTTTATATTCCTCCCTGTTCCTCCAGGGAGCCTCAATCAGGAGAATCACTGCAGGTCAGTCAGCTATCAGAGCTGAGGATGACACTTCAGACGCCCAAACTGATTTCGCAGTATATTCACGCAGATAACATTATTGATTACTTCAGATTTTATAACTTGTTATCGGAGTTGAGAAGCTGTTTTTATGAGCCACAGATCACTGCTGAGGAAATACAACACAGTGGAGTAGAGATTGGTTGCTACGGTATATATAGCTGGCAATGTAATATATCATTTTCCGTGGCTATGATTGATAAATGTTGCTGGTATACTTGTGTAAAAGAGTATTTTTCAGTTGTCTTATAGTGTAATTTATGGATGATTTTATTTATTTATTTATTTTTTATATTGACCAACAAATACTCATTTACAAGACTGGTGTGTTGGCTCAAATGATGAGTTGGGTGGATGCGGTCAAGAACCCTAACCTGAGCATTACTACTTAATAAAAAAATAAATAAAAATAGGCTTTGAGTGGAAATACATCAGTACTGGCATATTTCAATATTAAAATCAATTATTAAAAATTATTTTATATGCTTAAATAAAAACAGCATTTTACTAGAGCTGGGTGATAGTTCAGTATGATAATTTTATCATCTTTCACTGGAATCGTGTTGTGATAAACTACATATCAAGATATTGTGATACAAAATTGCATTGTCAAATTAATAACAAGCACTCAAATTTCTCAGAAAATCTGCAAAGAATTATGGAAATATGCCAATGTAGTTAAATTAAACTACCGTCTTAATCTGATTACTGATTACTACAGCATTAGGTGGGCATGTCTGTAAAGAGTCATGGGTACCCACAGAACCCCTTTTCATTCACAAACCTAAAGTGAGAGGTCAAGGGACCCCTCTGAAAATGACCATGCCAGTTTTCCTCATCAAAATTTAGCATAACTTTGGGGCCTCCTTTGCTACAAGCTAGTATGACATGGGTACCACTGGATTTTTCTAGTTTAATATGACACTAGTGTGGTCATGCTAGCTTCAAAAACTGGCTATACTCTCTGAAAAATCAAACAGTGGCCACCCTGAGGGCAAGCTGTCTGATTTTTAAGAAGTTAATTAAAAATCGATGCACATAATATCACAGTACTCATGTGTATTGATGTTTTCTTACACCCCTACCCAGCCCTACTTTTTGTTTAATTATAATTCATTTAGGCTACCAGGTAAAGAGCACTCAGTGCACAGTGGCTAATATCCCCCCACCCCCCTATCGACCAATCGATTGGTTGAAGAACAGACAGAATTTGAATGGACCAAGACTTTCTTTGGTTGACTTGCAGCCCTCATCTAATGCCTCAGTGGAGACACGCACATGCAGACGCACTACTGAGCACCGGACAGCTGGGCGTATCCTCAGGTTGACAGGTAGAAAGAGAGGAAGACAAACTAAGGGAAGAATACCTTTTGCCACTTTAAGGACAACAGTATTAGTCACAGGAAGACGGGGGGAGTCATGCACTGCTGAGAGTTATTTCTCTCCCCCCTATCAGCGGCCTCATCTCTCTGTATCTCACTTCAACCCTGTCTCGCTCACTTTTCTGGGGGAACTCGTTATCTCCTAGCAGAGAGGTCTTTGGTCTCACAGAGGCCAAGGAAAGGATCATTGGTTCTGGCTGTGAATGTGTGTGTCATATAAGCGCTTGAAAGCGAAGGGTGCAATGCCATACTAAAAGCATTAGCAGAAAGGAAAGGGTGGGAGAGCAAGAATAGGATGAAATACAATGTCAAGAGAGCCAGAGATGGACCAGGGAACTTTTTTTTTGCTCTAGCTCCTTGTTTATGTCTTTTATATCCTTGACTCCTTCCCTTTCTTTCATCTTATCCTTTCTTTTCCAACATGCTGTCTTTCATTTGATCAAATCCAACTTCCTTTTCCATCCCCTTGCTTCTCTTAGTACGATTCACAGCAGACAAGCTAAGTATATCGAGTGCCAAAGAAAGAACAAATAGGCAGGAGATTATATTCCCATTAAAATCTTGGCTGCTCTCGTTGTTATTGACATGGCAGAGATCCTTGCTGCTGTGAGGGCAAACAGTACAACTCGTACATGAATATTCACACACACAGTTTTGGTTTCAGCAGCGGCTGTCTGCTCTATTCAAAACAACATATTCACCAGCCAAGATGGTGTGGTGTTGGCTATGTTGCGGTCTCTGGACAGCCCCCGCTATCCCCTTGTGCTTCTATGAAAGTATATCAAAGCTTTGAAGCTCCCTTTGGATCACACGGAGCCAAGCTGTGTTACAGAGGCAGCTGTGTGTACATATGCATACTGAGGACAGTGTGATGTACATATGCTTACTGAGACAGTGTGTTGTAGGCTAAGTAAATACATCCAGCAGGTGCACACACACAAACCACAACATTGCACATAAAAAGTACTTACAAGCACAAGTGCACATAGCCAGCAGAATTCACCATGAAATGGGAAGGATGGCTGTTGTTCCACTCATTGGTCTCACAGTACGTGCATGTGTGCATGAATGAATGCGGAGAGTGCTTGTGCATTGTTTGCATGAGGGGGTTGCTCGTGTATCTAAATCCTCATTTGGTGGCGATGATGCTGTGAAAAGGATGTTATTCACCCCCCCGATAAAACAGGTATTATGAAACAGCTCTGTGCGCCGCTGTGTCGCTGTCTAAACAACCACAAACATACAAGTTCAGCATCCATTTGTTACCAGCTGGGCCTTTAAAAGATATTCAATCTGCTCAAAAAGTATGTTTAACTTAACAGTACCTCTCAGTAACCCAAACAAACCACATGATACCATATCCTGATGTTTTTGTTTTTTTTGTTTTGTTTTTTTATTGTTGGCTAAATAAAAAACGGTCATCTGCTGCCGCTGTCACATCGTAACTTTTATAATCACAATTAACACTGAATCACCATCTGCTGGTTATTATGGATGTCACAGCAAGAGCCAGCAAATAAAAAAAATTCGGCATGTGTTTGTTCATACTTTTGTTCATATTGTAATAATAACTGTTTATCCACTAAATATGCAGACTCAATTCAAATGATTTAGATTTCATTACAAGTGCAACAGATTGCTATAACGCAACAAATCACTAGCTTTATAATGTTGACCAGAGTTCAAAATAAAGAGAAACTAATTTCATCACTTCGTAATGAATCACTCATTTTATTTTGTTCTAATTAGACTTTAAAAAAGAAAGTATTGGCACACAAAGCTCATCATTAGATCAACACTGTATCTGACAGGGCTGTGATAATACACTCAGCTCACGATACGATGCATGATCTCAGATATTATAACAATAATTTAAACAAAACGTAAATGAAAATATGATTGAAAAAGTAGACTTTTCTTCAAAATACATAAAATGTAAACCAAAACTGTCGTTGTGTTTCATTTTTTTTACGTTATTCAGCTATTCTGCTCTTCAATAACTGTATTTAACTGTGAATTTGTGTCCTTTTGTGTTCTTAATTATTTTTTTGTATTTATTTAGTTTTAATTGTACTCTGGACATCATTGAAAATGAAGGCATGTCCTCAATGATTCCTTCAGATTTAAAGAAAAGTTTAAAAATGAATGAATTACATCAACAACATCTTGGACGTCTCTACCGGAACCAGAGTCAGAGCTGCTTCAGGACAGATTCAGTGACGTTAGTT
This sequence comes from Pterois miles, assembly GCA_947000775.1. Taxonomy (NCBI): domain Eukaryota; kingdom Metazoa; phylum Chordata; class Actinopteri; order Perciformes; family Scorpaenidae; genus Pterois; species Pterois miles. The sequence continues at coordinate 18,241,428 of CAMQGK010000638.1, forward strand.
AGTCGTCCTGGTTCAGACTGAGAATGATGAAAAATAACGTTGATTGAGAAATAACGTTAGAGCGGATTGGTTTTGCTAATCAAGTTAGCTCTACGACACACTACATTCTCTCACGTTGATCGTGTAAAGGTACATGTAAAAACACCAACCGTACAGGTGAGTAATGTTACGATCACAAATCAGCTGCTAAAACAAGTTTCAGTTGCACTGCCACCAGCACGACTCAGCCTACACAAATAAACATGATTATCTCATTATAGTTAAGTGAATCTCGCTGCAACAACGTGCATTATTCAGACATTTTACACAAGTTTGGAGCAAGCTAGTATGACACGGTTGGTACCAATGGATTCATGAGATTTTCTAGTTTCAGATGATACCAATACCTTCACTCTAGCTTTAAAACTCAGCACCACTACAACCTCCGAAATATCAATTGCGTTAATGCAATAAAACGAATTTGCATTAACGCGTTATCACATTTGACAGCCCTGATGTTAAAACTAAAGTACATCAACAGTACAACTGTTAAACCTGAATGGATGGGCTGGCAGTGAGTCAGCTTTCGATAGTTATCAAAAGACAGTTGACAGTTGATATGAAGGGCTCTCACCTTTCTGTTTGCCTTTCTTTTGTATACACAAGCATTTGCAGTTGTGGTTGTGCCTGGTTGTATGGTGTGTATGCATGTGTCGGATGATAGCATGAAATATTGATCGGAAGAGTCTCACACCACGGCACCATGGGAGTATCCAGCCAGGCGGCGAGGACTGGCAGACAGGCTTTCAGAGTGAAAAACACTGTGCATATCGGTGCTCGTATCCCCGTCTCATTTAGATGGTCCACAAGGCCCCATCAGCTCTCCATTTTATCTCTCTCTTATCACACCAGACTGGCCTCAGAATCATTTGTGAAAGGGACACCACACAGTCCTACTAGCTCGCTCGTTTGTCCACACTGTCTGCTGGGGAAAAGCTGCACATCTGCAGCTGTTTTATACTTTGAAACTGCAGATGAGAGTTGGATAATAGATGTCTTACAACTTTTACTCTAACAACATACAGTTGAAGCCAAGACGAATCACCACTAGTCCCTGTTATTCACTCACAGTAGTAGTTTTAGGAGCCTATGATTTCTGCGATGCAAAAACAGATGGCATCACAGAATTTCATAATGAAAATGGAATCAACTAACTTTATTTATTATTGTCTATTTAGAATTTTTACACTGTTTTTTTAATATTTAAGTTTGTGACCAACATCAGTCTCAAATCATACAATTGTCATTAGGAGTAAAACCGCATCATTTTAATTTACATTTTTGAAAGTACAATACATAGGCCTACTTAAAGATGACTGATAATTGACAAGTCTGCCTTCTCCCCCTTTTCAAATGTGCAGCAGACCAGAGCTCTCAATTTTTTATCTTCCAACTTAATCTCCTGCTCTATATAGCTCTATCTGCTATATTTTACTGTTTCGCTTTCAGCCGCATAGGAGTCATCTTAAGTTGCTGCTAATGAACACCCAGCGTTTCCTGATTTTGATCCTTCGTATTAAAAGTGTTTAATTAAAATAACGGGCAACTTTTATTGTGAAGGATGTGGGAAACGGAATGTGTTCATCAGCGTTTTACAGCTGCTCCTTTGACCACAGCCAGAGCTTGTGGTGACAAGAGAGCCCACGGAGCCTGTAAAAGCCTTGTAACAGCCTTGTAACCATGCACTCGCCCTCTTCGCCTCCTATACTTTGACAGACTTCAAAGCAGAGAAAGTGCCCATCTGCCTGGGTGTAACGCTGGCTTCGAGCCTAGTGGTCCCCGCAGAGAGATAACCAGGCGTAGCTCTAAACACCCCCAGACAGACCCTTATCCCTCTGGCTTAATGTCCTTGCGGCTGAGGGTAATGCAGAGAGATGGATGGCCCCGACCTATCCCTCCACGCCGGGGTCCCTGGCTGTGAGATTGCATGCCTGATACTATCCTCCATCTCTCCGTCTGTGACAACCAAACTCCAACTCCCCCCACCGCCACCAAACCTCCCAGATCGATGCAGCTCACTGATGTGCCGTCCATCAAATCCTTGGGCTAAGCAATACACCACCTACCCATAAGGAGTGATGGGTGCGAGACAGTGCATGAAATGGAGGTAACACACACACACACACACAAATGTGTTCACCAGTTCCTGAAACGGATCACTCAATCTGGTGCCAAACGATGAGAATTTTTTCTGGCTGTTGTGCCATCCCTCTCCCTGGCTCTCCTTCCCTCGCACTCTCTACTCACATCCTTGACATGTCATGATCAAATGGGTGCTTGTAGAGTTCAGCGGTTGACCTGGACTCCAGGAGGCCGCCATTCCATCACATCCCCCCGTCTTCCAACTCGCATTCTTTTATCACTTCCTCCCTCCATCACCCCTCCATCACCTTACATCCTTTTCTCCATCAACAAATCCCACCATTTCTCTTCCACTCGGGACGGATAGTTTCCGTATCATTCACCTTTATGTGAACAACCCCCTCCTCCCCAACTCATCCACCCCCCCGTGCTCTGCAAGGTATGATAACTTACTGGCTGAGAGGGTAATGGTGAAATGGAAGTGTGGCCACAAGCATGAAATGAAAACATGGGTGACCCGCGAAAAGAAATCTATCTTGAGCAGATGCCAAGAGAAAGAGGAGCATCTTGATTTTGTCACATAATCCTCAAATCGCTCCACTCTACCAGATAGCATTACACGATTAGCGCTGCACAGTATGTCACTACTAGGAAGGTATCGCAATACACTGCCATTCAAAACAGTACAACACACAATTTTATTAGTACCGGTACTTTGAGAAAGAGAGGTTTAATGAGGGCTGTAAAATTTCCTATGCATCGGTGTGCAACAGTGAGACAGTATGTGTGTTACTGCTGATGAGAGCAAGCAGTAAAAAAATAAACTGTGCCGATAACCAGAAAGATAGTCGAGAAATGAGGTTGAGAGGTGATGTCTGTATCAGCAGAACTCCCTTCAAAAAACAAGGGAAATAACAGCGCAGCTCTAATTACTGACCAATTGTACAAATAACATTAGATTCAACATATTTTCTGTATTTGTCCAAGCATCTCCTGTAATATGACAACCACACAATCCTCCAGAGAGCATGTGTTAAAGTTACTGAATTATTTTACCGTGTTTCTCAGTAACTGGCGACAGTGATTCTCCTCATACCAGTTCAACAAAAATCAGCACTGTCTACATTTACTGACGTGTCTGCCTGAATTCAGCAGCTTGTCTCTCATCAACTTCTCACAGTATCATCTGTCTTTATTGTCACTGTGTGTTTTTGTTTGGGAAGCCTCTCGTTGTCTTCAGTGCTGCAGTACTGCTCTCCATCTTAAATATTAACTGAAGCAGCAGCGGGGGCACCGCATTACAAAAAAAAAGTCTTATTCAGCTCTGTTTAATAAGACAAACAAAATATGTATATAAACTAGAGATGTGAATTCCAAGTAGCGTCTAACGCTGTGGATTAAGAGTTTATTTCAACCACTTGGAAGAGGCGGGCAGAAAGACAAACCAGGACGGTTTTGGGGAGTTTTGTTTTGTTTCTGTTGGGTTTGAATGACGATATGTTCCACTGCTTAACAGGTGATCAACCTGCTCAAACTCGAGGTAAAGCGCAGCGCCACACACAACACTGCACTGACAGAAAGGAGCCAAACTGAAAATGCCACACAGTTTTACTAGTTGTAACATTACTACTAGGCAGCAACTGCAATGGTTAATGCTAGGGAGATATACTGTACGTTATATGCTTTTTGACAGGATGAATAGTGACATAAACGCTTCAATTTTTGTGTAACTTAATGACTATTAATAATCAAAAATTGTGACTCATCCCTAATGTAAACACAGATACGTCACAAAAAAATTAGAAATAAGAATACATATGAAATGTAAATGTTATCAAAAATAAATGCAAATATAAAATTAATCAAAGTCACATAGATGTTATTAGAGTGGACATCAAATTACTACTCACTATTTAATTTCTTCAATGAATACATTTTTACATATGAACATTTTTAATTCATTAAAAAAATATTTTTAGTTCAGTGTTTTGTCATCTATCTTTCCAATACTTTTCATTTCGTTTCAGATTTTTGCCATGGTATCATTTCAGTATCGGTAAGATAAGACAAGATAAGATGAACCTTTGTTAATTCGGGTGTCATAGCATCAGCAACAACAGTACAGATGAATACAATATAAATAAAAGAGAAGGTGTGTGTATATATGAGGTGCGGTATATATTAGTATTGTGACAACACTAATTAAAACAATGTCAGTCTTACTAATCTGTACAAATTTTTTTTTTAATTTATACATTTTAAAAATTTTAATTAAATAACTATTTTATTTTAAGTTCCAAGTTCTATCATGTATTTTTCCATTACTTTTCCTGAGGTTTTATGTTTTGGCCTTGCTCTTGTTTCAGTATTGAGATATTTAGCCAGGGTATTGTATCAAAGTCATATTTTGGTATCATGACAACACTATAAGATACTGTATTTCAATAGCTGGCAAACAAATATGAATTAAAAAACAAAAGAGCAATGAAAGACACAAAGCAAGGGCAGTGTTCATTCTCAAGGAGCACTGTACTGTAGTGGTTGGCCTATATGATCAAACGTATTCTTCAAGTACTCTTATGCTACTTCCAAATATAGACATAAGAGCAATACAAGTTCATATACACCTACGTTCTTAACGCACACAGTATTCAAAATGCCCGTATACACTCATGCATACTCATACAACTGCGGCCCACGACTTAAAGCAGAATTTCATTCATGTGCAAATTGTGGTTAAAGTTCACCCCTCCCCTGAATACAAATACCTGTAATACGATTTCAAATGCATGCTATTATTGATGGAAGCGGATGAATGCTGGCAAGAACCGAGCCAAATGCTCCCTTTTGTTCCACAGATCAACTTAACAGTCACGACGAAGAATAACAATATGATAATTTAACACTTTAACCCTGACTTTTACCTCAAAGTTTGGTTGCTGGGGACACAAACTAATAAAAAGGCATCTGTATTTACTGCTGGGTACATTTATAATGAACAGGATTTTATGAGTCATTGTGAGATGCTGCAATTAACGGTATGATACACATGCAGGAGGCCTCGTTTAAAGCCAGCTCTGCATATGGCAGAAGAAACAAGCTGTGGTTACGGGCCCTCGAGTCAACTGTGGGTGGCCGAAAGTATATAGGAGGCGAGCTGGTGCACCGATGTAAACGCAGGGCCCTGCGTGAGCAATAAAAGAGATATTTACTGTAAATCTTCAGCAGCTAGGGGAGCGATAAACATCACAAACACAATCAGCTGCTGCTTTAGTGCTGCCTACGCATCTGTTCTTCTCCTGGGGAGAAAGAGAGAGGGAAGGAAGCGAGAAGGGAGAGTGAGGTGAGGCAATCTTCTGGATGGCTCCCGCTGCACTGTAGTGAACAGTGAGTGGCTGAATGATTGTTTGGACAGGAGGGATGATGGGGGAGTGTTTTTGTGGATTTTACCTATGGAAAGATGCTGTATCCTGAAGTTAAGGGTTCACTGAACTGATGACAAACCCTTAGAAATTGCTCATAATATTATTGGATTATCGATCATAAATCACACAACTTATCTTGTCCCCTAGACCTGTCCCTCTGGAAAAAATCCTGAAAATAACTACCCAAAATAAATCAAGAATAGCTCCTCAACCATATGGCTTATATAAATATAGCTGGTCTCTTTTGAAAGATTAGAAGCTACTGAATATGAATCCATTGTAAGGAAACTATATAACCATGGGCATTACAATGCAGAATATCAATAAAGGAAATAAGATTTTTATCCTCACCTAGTTTAAAATCTTAATTTCAAAGGCTGATGCTACAACTGCAACTGTAAATTTGATGAAAATACACTAAAATACAACATCTATGATACAATTTATAAAGATATACTGTTAACATGTTGAAGCTGAGTCATGGTGTGTTTTGGGTGTGTCTGAAAGGTCAGAATTTCTAGCTTTCAATTCTATCAAGCATGCTATTGTAGACTTATGGGTATATAAATGCAGATTGTGGTGCGGCACCTGCAGTATATGAACACAACAGACAACTGAGTCAACACTTCACTGTCAGGACAACTACTGTAGCAGCCACAGTGCTGCATTCACTGTCCTGAGTTCACCATCCGGGAGCGTTGGCAGCTACAGTGCTTCTTGTAGTGTCGTGGACGTAAAGCTACTTTCCCAGTAAAAGTCTCCATTGCGCATTTAGTTCAAAGCAACTGTATAAGTTAGTAGCTGCGATGCATGGAAAAAATGTGAGTGAGCGATGTTAAACAGGTCCTCTAAACACTCATAAGGTGTTATCAAAGGCACTGCTCTACAAGCAAATTAGAGCTATTTAGAAATTATCACCTTTAGACCTTATATTTATATTCACATCAAAGCATATAATGCATACATCAAATACTGTACATGACTGACAAATTCCTCCTTTTCATGGATACTGGCATAGCACAAACATACTGCATTTCTCATCAAGGTACTTACAACTTAAAAACAACCTCAAAAGCATGAATGAAAACAATCTAAAAAGCAACATCCAGACCTTTGCATAGGCTATAACAATCACAAATCACACATGGTGGTTTCACAAAGACGAAATATAAAATTCAAAAGTAGTTTGCAGCTCTGCAGGCCCCGACCATGGCCCTCAGTGTATGCAAAGACAAATTTCAGCAGCCTAATCATGTGCTATATTACAGCACACAACGGACATTTTACAAGCAATATAGCCACTAACAACAGCACAGCGTCTGTATGTAGGCACAGCCACGCCGGGCCGTTTTGCCAGGAGGAAAGCCACAGAGCAAGCAGAAAAAGAGAGGAGAAATTATGTTTGCTTCACTTACTATTTGAAGACCATCCTCCTTCATCGTGGAGGCAAGATGTTCAATAGCCCTCATCTTCCACCGGAATTGGGGTCGTCCACCTCATAGAACTGCATATTTTAAGTGTCCAGGTTTTTATCATCTCAAGTTTTATCTTTGTCGTTTCCTTTTCTTCACTCCGGCGAAGGTCCAGTTTCGGTGTAACGTTAGCAAGTCTCTCCAACGTTAATGGTTTCATGATGAAGCGCGAAGCTAACAGGTTAGCTAACAGGCTAACGTTAGCGATGCGAAAACTTGCTATTTGCTAACTCTCCCAAACATTTCGTTTGATCGACGTTGCCACTGCGTTCTTCTATGGTTTACCTGGCAAATGCGCGGTGATTTTCCTTTCACAAGTTTAATTTTCGTTTCAGATGCCTGTACTGACTAGCCAGTTAATTAGCTACCTCACCTGACTTCATTACTATAGGTGTGACCACAACGTTCTTACGTGACTGCCATATTTAGGTAGCGCCTCGAGGGTAACTCTCGCGAGATTGTCAAGATTGTAGTTATCTGGAATAGTTAAGCATCGTCGGGCCGAAAGTCTCGCGAGAGTTTTTGCAGCTCAGCTTTCGCAATTTGCAGGTTCCCTTTTAGACGCAACCCCACGTTTCACCACACAACCGGAAGGGAGCGGAGCGGAAGCCCATCTCTTCTTCTGTGGTTTACGGCAGGCCGCAAACCAACGTTGACGGCGCATGGCGCTCCCTACTGCACCGGAGTGTGTAACATCATTGTGCTATGACAGCGCTTAATAATTAAGTAAATAATTAATTATAAAAATATATCTTATATTATAGAATTAGAAATTAAATACAGAATTATTACGAAGTAAAAAAATAAGAGAAAAATAAAAAATCCTGATATTATAAAGACGTTATAGTCTGAATATTGAATATGTTGTGTTCAAATATTAAAATACATCCCTTTGTTATTACATGTAACCTGTATCTGCCACGTTGCCCTTCAATCTTTCTCTTTCTACACCAAACCTGCTACTCCCTGTCAGCACATGTTCAACACTTCCCTTACAGTTACGTTTCACATTCATGACAGTCTTTTTGATGGTGTATTAAGAAATTTGAGCCCTGTTGAGAAAAAGAATAATCTTTTCTCCACTTATCTCTTTTACATCTCACTCTGTCAGACTTGAATTTTGTCATAATCTCTAGTCTTACTGTCATTATTCCAGATTTCCTGCAAGATGTCATTATTGCATGCTGTATTAATCATTTTGCTTCTGATCTCTCAAAGCCAATAAAGTATTTAGTTTAATGCACTTTTTGTAAATTTATTTGCAGTCTAATTTCCCTTTGTTCAAATATGAGCTGGTATCCAACAGACTGAGTGAAAACTGGCAGTGCCGAGACTATAAATAAAGCAAATTTAAAATGAGAAAAGAAGAGCCTGGATTCCTTTGGAGAAGACATTATCAGTTTATTTTGATCATTAAAAAATGTGAAAATCTGAAAGACAAATATATATCTATATATTTAAATTTAATCTAAAAAAATTACAAAATCAGCAGATCATATGTATTTTCTCCTTATCTTCTTAGCTGTCCTCATTGTACTTCCTTTGATGATTAATGTCTTTTTTCCTTGTCAGGAAACGGCAACTTTTGGGTGTGTGACAAATCCGGGTGCATAAATATCATTTAATCAATATTGTTTATGTTTCTTTTTTTATTTGCACACACAGAAAACTTCATAAAATCCAAATCCAAATAAGAAATGTGACGAGAGAGGTCAAGAAGCCACAGACTTATACTCCCCTCAACGTAAGGAGTAAAACAAAATTAGGCTAAGATAGTTAAAAAACAACACACAACCAGAAAAAATAACCAATCAGTAGATAACAATCCAATAAAAAACATATACATACACACATCTATATACATGTATACAAATACACACAGCAAGAATGAAATAGACCTCATGAATTAAATGCAATGGCAATTTAATTTTTAAAGTTTCTGTACACCACGATATCTGAGGGAGTACTGGTCATGTACCGTTTTCTAAGGTGAAGATGATCAACATGTCTGGTATGAGTGAATTTGAGAGTTTTATTAGTATTTTCAGTAAAAGTTAGTCTGGGGCTCAGCAGATGGAGCAGGCTGTCCTAACTATTTATTAAGAAAAATAAATTTATAAGTCTGGTGGTTCAATCTCAGGCTCCCTCTGTCTGAATGTTGAAGTGTCCTTGAGCAAAAGGCTGGACTCCAAATTGCTCCCTGGGTGCTTTACAGCAGCCCACTGCTCTTAAAATACTAAGGATGGGTTAAATGCAGAGGTCAAAGTTCATGCATGTGATGATAAAGTTAAAAAAAAATCTTGTTGCAAACACCAGTTCAGCTATTTCTTTCAAACATTAATCACTTCCTGTGCACCAGAGGACTTAACCCTGGAGAGACCCAGTACATGCAGATGTTTAGAAATGCTATAACAACTATAGATGTTCTTATGAAGGGCGCATCCAGTAGGTCATGTATGTCATGCAGCTCTGGTGTCAGGGCAAAAAAGACTGATGGAGGGAGAGCTTGATGAAGGTGAGAGCATGCCATCTGTGCAGCTCTCGCAATTTCTCACCTCACTGATGCACGACACATTTACGCAAGTCCTTCCCTCTCCTGCTTCCCACTTTCTCCTGGTCTTCTCTTAAGCTGGCCACCATCACCACCACTACCACCCATCTGCATCTGCGCCAGTCTGCCTCACGCTCTCTTTTGCAGCCATTTCCCTACATACTTCCAAGAATCCCTGCTTGCTCAATGCCGGGTAAAACACCTGGAAGAACAACAGCAATTGTAAGGTTGCCAAATTGATTGGAGGGTCACTGACATCAAACGGCAGTTCACTACAATGACCGGGCTGCGGAAATGTCTTTTCAATTTACAGTGGATGGAGAGGAAATGGACATGAGGCGGAGATGGGAAGAGAGTGACCTCCGCGTCGAATCAGTGCCCCGCAATCACTGATAAAGATCCCTTATGGCAAAGGAGAGGTCAGCATCCAGGGACGGGCAGTGAGATTGTATCTGGTGAGCAAACCTGTCTTGGAAAGAGCAGAGAATTCCCTGTGCACAGGTCCATTTACCAGAGACTGTGGAACAGAGAGAGAGAGAGATGTGGAAATCGACTCAGAGAGGCAGTGTGAGAGTAGGAGAGAGAAAAAGAAGGAATATGATGAAAATCTAATGAAAGACAGACATTTCATACCCTATAAGGAAGAACAGAGACAGTCAGACCATTGGGTCTTAGGGAGAAGAAAAAAAAACAGCTTGACTCCAAAATCTTCTCCTAACCACCTCACCAATAATCTACCAACATTTCAAACCACATGTGCACTTACAATCTACAGTATAAAGCCTTCTGAGCTACTAGCAGCGTCTCTCCTTACTTAGTTTTAAAGAAACAGTGTGTAACATTTCGGAGGATCTATCAGCAGAAATGTAATATAATAGTCATAACTATGTTTTCTCTGATGTAAAATCACCTGAAACTAAGAATCGTTGTGTTTTCATTAGCTTAGAGTGAGCCCTTTATATCTACATAGAGAGCAACCCTCTTCACAGAGTCATGTTACAGTACATCACCATTTTTTTCTGATGCAGGCCCATTCAATATTCTGATGGCTGATCTCAGTACTAGTGTATGTGATGAATGCTATAGTTGCATCCTTGCAAGTGTTTTATAATACAAAACTGAAACTGTAACCCTTAAAGATACCCTGCAAAGCAAATACTTTAACTTAATAATCTATCTATTTAAATACAGGAATGCTTGCCTTTCACTGAACCCTCTGCAGACAACTAAATAATTGTGTGGGGAGGCAACTCCTGCTACTTTATGTTTTTTTTTTTTTTAATTAATTAATTTATTTTTTTTTGCATCACAGCTTGTTACGTTGGCTCTCTGCCCCTGTGAAGTTCCTCGGCCTAAAGCACCCAATTATTGCCAGGGACTGTCTGTGGCCATACATATGCTGTGAAGTTCAAATGAAACAAATGTGGTTCAACAGAACAAAAGCAATCTCGTTTCCTGTGAGTCCTTTCATATGTTTGCAATTATAAGGATCACCGAGACAGAGAAGTAGAATATATGCTGTGATATGTCCGCACCGCTCTAACAAGACATGAGGCTGATTTACAATAGAAAATGTGTTTAGTCTTTGAAGTACAGATCAGCAGTACAACGTCCAAGCTTGGCTTCTGATCACTGCCTTCATATTATGAAGCTGTTCCTTTACTAAGTCCCCAACTGAGAAAATAAAATAGCATGCCGTCATTACAAGAGCTTCGGGATGAAATAGCATCCATTTACCCATCAAAACCGGCATAAATTTCTCACCCAGGCGAACGTGCAGTCAGTAAATCAACAGACTCTGATAGGTTGTACCGTATAAAACTTCCAAAATGTTTTCAAATCTACATAAATCCATTCGCTAACAGCTTTTAGATAATGCACTGTTGTGGCCAGTGGTTACAAAATAGACAAGATTCAACAGCACTGCGAGCCGGCCTCCCTGCATGTATCCCAGAGCTTCAAGGTTATTGCCGAGCCATTTGTTGCGCGTTAGATAATTGACTCTTAGATGAGGGATAACCATGATTTATGGAGAAAGAGAATACATATTCCTCCATATCTCAGTGGTGATTTATGGCGTGATAGAGCGCAAGTGATGGCCATTTTATCTGATTGTACGTCATGCAAAGTAGTCGATCAAGTCGGCGCAATCAGTCACACCTCGTCCCGGCCGAGATGACAAGGATGAGAGACAGGGGGCTCCTCTCTCTGGATTTCTGTGGTCTACTTAAAACTCTTTAAGGCAAGTTATTATACGCGGAGCTGGGTAAACCATGGCCAGCTAAATCACAGCTGCCCCACACACACGCTGGATTTATGATGTGTATGACGGATAAACCCGAGGTCTTGGAGTGGCATTCGTCATATGCAGAGACAGTCCGCTGCGAAGCTCCACATTTTAAACATATTCAACCTTTTCATATGCTTATTTTGCTCTCTAATGTAGCTCAACTATAAAGCCACCTTCCAGCCAGTTTTATTCTCTGTTTTTTGGGGTTAAAGCTCTTTCTCAAACAGAAAATGGTTAATAGTCAGACATAATTCATTACCATAGCTACCAGATTGCATCATTTTTTTAAACCCAGTTTGTGAGGTTACACATTCCCCTGGCGTGGTGGCCGTCAGGCTGCTGCTGCACCGAGGAGCTGCAATGCCACACGCCGGCCGCAGCGCACCGGAGGACCGATAGACTAATTTTGAGATGTTTTGGCGGTGCATCGTCCGGCAGCGCCAGCCGCTCTCACCCTCAGCTCCCTTGTTTCTCTATATTTTCTCTTGAGCCGAGAGTTGCCCGCTCCTCATCGTTCGGACCTGTTAGAGACCTGCAAACGTTTGGTATCAGCTATTTTCCATCAATTTATCTCTAGCAGGAGGAGATGGTAGAAAAGAAAGCGAGTGAGAGAGACAGTCAGTGTGTTGTGTTCATTCTGCCATTGGGATTTTGTATAGTCCACTGCACTGACTGCATCCATTCTCAGCATATACAAAGTGTTATTGTCAAAATAAACATACAAACATAAGGTGGAGGAAAATAAAAAATACTCTCAGTTAGCTAATGCAAGGACTTGGGCTAGCTAGCTACAGAAAACCCAATTTATCAGTTTGATGCTGCTCAGAAACAAATGAGCACGGGTGCGTATGCATTATCTTGGAGGATGATGTACGACTTGCAGCTTCTACTACAGTCATATGTCATAATTTTAGCAACAACCTTTTTTTTATTTTTTTATTTTTTTTACTTTGGGCACAAAATGAGTTTGTTTTGGTCAAAAAAGTTGAGCAAACTGCGGCTAATCAGCTTGACTCAAATAAATATAAAATATCAATAGAAATGCCAAAATACACTGGAGGGGTGCTTTAAATGTTCAAACAGACTATATTAACATTAGTCATCATGACGGAGGACTATTTCCCAGCAGTTATGTCATTTCTCTTAGATTGGCCAATTCAGCCCGCGCTGCAGCGAGCCGAATATCGAGTCTTCTCTTGCTGAGAGACTCAATATTTAATTTGAGCATAAGTAACTGACGAGGAGAACTCCCTCTTGACCTTTAGGATGCAGATCCTTAATATTTCAGATACCGTATGCAAGTGTGCGAGCGTGTGTGCGTGGGCATGTGCGCGACTGTGGAGCCATCAATTATTAATTCTCCATATCTAATTCAGGATCCTATCCCTCTCTTATTCTGGGGAGTGCTCTCCTCGTGTCGGGAAAGAAATGGAACTGTAGGTACAATAGATGAAATGATTTGGTTCAGATACATGCTATTTGGAAAACACTCTAAAACACCTCATACTGTTTTTAATCTAACCAGCGGTATTCACATCCACCACTGATTAAATTTCTAATAACGCTGCCTGTGGCTGTAGCTCCCTCCAATTATTTGTCATATTAACCTTTTTCTTGCCCCCGGCTTTTGCTGCTTCTGTCCATGCCCTTATCACATTGTTTCCTACTTTTTTTTTTCCTTCACTGCTTCATCAACTTCCCACACAGACCTCTACAATTCCATTTCTATGAATCAGATGAAGGCTATCCACAATGCACATATCTCTTCTCAAAACTATATTCTCACTGTGAGTTCACGGCTCATTTTCATGCCAAACCGCTACCCTCTTCAGTGATGAAAATCATGAATAGATCTTTTAAGTACTTAAAAAAGCAGATACATCCGCTCCACCTAGGGGTGACTACAGTAGAGTATGGGGTGATTAGAGGAGTCACAGTGGGGGAGCTCAAAGTGCTGACTAAGCACTCCCTTCACCATTGGTGGATGCATAAAAGAAGAGCGATGTGATGAAAGAGGGCCGAGTGTATTAAGTGGATTTGTGCAAATGGTGCGACATAGATTCCTGCTGCCCAACATCCCCAAACAGTGTGTCAGATTTCAGGTTCAGACCAGATTGTTGCCTTGGGCTCTTGTCAGGCCTGCGATGCACAGCTGGAAAAGAGAAACATAGTGAGTGTGGTGTGATGCATTAGCCTTGCAAACAAATGGTCAATAATGGAGGAAAGAAACAATACATTTGCTAAAGGGTAGCTTTTAAATATAGAGATGCACCAGCCCGTCTTTTTCAGTCCCAGTACCTGGGCTTTGGGTATCAGCCGATATCGAAATCTGATCCGATAACAGTGTATAATTAATTAGCTGTATGCTTCACTGTGTGGAAGTGACTGGGATCATTCATTTTACAGTATATATATTCATGTCACAACAGCTGACGGAAATTCATGAGGACTCCTTTTTCGGTAGTGACACATTATAGCTAAAAAAATTAAATGTGTTTACATTCATGCATTGCATATCAGACTCAAGACATAAGTATCACAACTGATGCAGCAGAACCAGAGATACTGTCTTTTTGGTCCTTGTGTTTTTGTCACACATTAAAACCAGCGTGTTATGCTTGTAGCAGCTAATGTATCCTCGGGCCACTAGCCTCAAGCAGAGATGAGGAGCAGATCACCGAGGTCTGTTAAGGAGGTCACAGAGGTCTTCTTTCTAACTCCTGAGGCAGGGCTGGTTGGAGCTGAAGACTACAAATTTGAAAATGAAAAAAAAAAAAATATTACTTGAGGCAATTCATCAGGGTTTGTGCAGCTCCCTCTGAATGCTTTATGTGACTTTTTTTACACATACACAGCAGTAGTAGTACTACTCCCCGAGACCTGTAAACAGACTTTGATGTGTGAAATCAGTGGAGGTAGATGGTCTGTTAAATATAAAACTACATGTAGCAGCTCTTTGGATTAGCATGGCACAGACAGTGGAAACAGGGTTAAACAGCTAGCCTGTGCCTGGCTCTGTCCAAAAGTAACTGAATCCATCTGCCAGCACTTTGAAAGCTCACTAACAATTGATATAAAACAGTTTTATATCGATGTCACTAACTAACACTGGAAGATAGACTACTGGGAGCAGTAACTTACTGGAGTCTCTGCTGGTTGCCTGGCAACTGCTCCCAGCAAAGAAATAATGCAGCACATAACACCCAATAACGGCAGTAAAACTGACATTTTTACACTTTGGGTTTTGTATTGGTAGGTAAATTTTGTTACCTTTTGGACAGAGCCAGTCCAGTGGTTTCTCCTTGTTTCCAGTCTGTTAGCTAGGATAACAGTTTGTAACCTTATATTCAACAGACAGCTCTCTGCCAGAAAAAAAGATCATGTTTCTGAAACTTTAAAAATGATCCCTAAAGTTGAGCTAACATTTTTTTTATATCATCTTTGTGTACTCGTTTACTGCATTTCCTATTTTTACGCAAATGACATTTCTGCATTTTCAGCTCTACTACTGCAATTAAAAGTGATCTATAAACCCAATAAACATTTACCAAGATTAAAGATTGCTTATTTCTGCAAAGCGTCGAGGATGCCAGATGTACAAAGCAGCGGCATATTGATAATGGTATTGCGTACTGGCACTGGCAATTTGTGGTATTTTATTAAATGCAAAGCTTATTTTGGAGGAAGTCAGCCATTTGTTCTTTGTGTAGTGAGTGTAATAACCTCTGCACAAGAATACTGTTGTTAGCTCCACCGCTTAGAGAAAGCACTATACTGTTTTTTAAGCCACAGGGACTAATGGAGGCCTGAGTCAGAGACACTGACGCCACCAACCACCATGTAAGACCAGCCATTAACTCCACATTTAACCATGAAATGAAAGCTCAACAGGAGGCAACAGTTCATAGCAGGTCAGGATGTACCATCCTCTGCCTCGCTTGCGTTTCCTCTCTGGCTCCTCATTGAGAGGCTTCACATAAATGTTTTACTCGGCCAAGTAAATCCTGCAGCTAGGAACATAAAAACTAGATAGCATCCACACAATTTTTAAACCTGGCAGATGCATACACCTTCTGTATACTGCATATATCAATATACACAAGCACATACATGAGGTGCAGTGCACGCTCAATGAATACTCTATAGCCAAAGGCACAAGCACAGGTATGAGGATGAGTACTGTGCAAACATATACTCAAACATCCCATATTCTCCTCCTCACTCGCTCTGATTGACAATATTCCAGTCCAAACCCCTGCAGATATCATTTGCAGGTCCGTGCTCCCACACTGTCAAGTTCCAATGTTTGCCTGAAACAAGAAATGAGATGGGAGTCAGCAACAGAAAAAAAGCATCTCTGTATACTCTATCTGCCAAGCCAGGCCTTTGCAACATACCTCTGCTCTATGAAGGAAGCACAAACCCTGTGGTGCAGCAGAGTTGCCTTGTGTGAAGGCTGATCAGACCGCCTCTCCGTCTTGCGTTGTGTTGTGTGACAGGACACCCACCACGTTGAGGTTAGGCCAGTTTTTCCACTGCCGCCTGGGAAAAGAGATAGAGTCTAGGGGAATGGCAGTGTATCCTGTTCGTGACAAGAAGTCAAAATGTTATTGTGGGGCACCAAAAAAGACAACCTAGAAAATCCAGTTTGGATTATTGGCCCAAAACTTTGAAGAAATGTTACACTTCATTTGACAAATTAACAGTTGCTCAGTCGCTGTTAAACAACATGCTAGCAGCTCTGTGAGCCTGTTTTTAGGCACAGCGGTCCTTTGCGCTAAATGCTAACATCAGAATGCTAACAATCCTCACAATGATAATTCAAACATTCTGATGTTTAGCAGGTATAATAATGTTCGTCATCTTAGCTTAGTGAGTTAGCATGCAAATTGCTGTTGCTAGCTAGCTATATGCCAGCTAGCAACAGATGCACCAACCGTGAGGCACCCTTTAGCATCTGTATGACATGCATCAGGCTTTCAACTAACTTCAATATAACCTGTCCAGAGTATTAGAGCAAATGATGTAGTATAAAGAACAAAAAAGTTGATTTAGGGAGGTGGTCGGGTTGGACGGTTGGGTCAAACGAGCAGGACTTTCACCCATGAGGCCGTTGTTTGTGTCCCGTGCGAAACCGCATGCCAAACGGTGACTTATACTGTACATTTATAACGTAACTTACATACTTGACTAATGCCTCATACTTATGTTACATAACAAGGCATACGTATTTTAACCCAAATCACAATTTTTTCTGAGCCTAACCAAGTAGTTTTGTTGCCTAAAGCTAACCAAGTAAACCTAAAAGCTAAGCAAACCTACGACGGAAGTTTATTTTGAAAAGAATGGAAACTGTACGTTACCTGTGAACATGGAAGTATATTTTGAAAACACTCATTTCCTGATTTGTGCCTCCTCGTTTCCTTTCTCATTCAGCTGTAATATTTAAGATGATCAAACTTTCTGCCCCTCGCGGTTTGTGTGGCGCCTCGTAAGGCGCTGATCTAACCTCGTTCCTTAATGCCATTTCACTTTGATATTATTTATGTTTTTATCTTGAATGTAGGCAAACATCCAGTTCAGCTGCTATAATGATGACATGATGTTTACAGTGCAAACAGCTGCTGACAGCAAATTACTATATCAATAATATTTTGCATTCTAATTTGCTGTATTTCATGTTGTCATGTAGACAGAGGAGTGGGTTGTATGTAGGATAATAGTATCACTCAATCATATACAGTATATATAAAATGAAAATATATAAAGGCTGTAATGTGTGTGTTAAAAAAGAAAAAAACATCTGTTCATTCTTGTCACAATATGCCACATTGTGCCATGTTGTGAACTGAATTAGAAATGGTAAATATAGCCTACAAGTTGTCCCCAACACCGCACGTCTGACATAAAATATAAAAGGATATAAAATACAGCAGTAGGCATATATCAGAACAATGGATATCTGATGAAGCTGTGCCGCATGTCATATTTAATTGACATTGATTTAAAACGATGGCTCCAAGGCAAGGATGTCTCATTCTTTTAAATGCCTATTGCCTCGACTCCACTGTCCTTGCGGCTCTTCCTCGCAAACTCGGAAATGGAAAAGGCCTTCTTCTGTATGCATGCAACAAGCGGTAAGTGCACATTTCCTGTGAACGCAGAAGTTTATTTTGAAAAGACACTATACAGTACGAGTGGAAACTGACATGCTGTCCCTGACACGTCCAAAACTGACGCTAGAGGGTTACCCTGAGCGTGTTTGTGTTATTTTTTAACTCCACACCACACGCCCAAACCTCACTTTCAGGGGAATCTGAGTTCGACACGCTCAACTCAGGCCTAGCAGCCATGCCTTAGGGCTCCCCAACAACAGCAATCCTTGTCCATTTGAAACGTTATCCTGTTGACTAAGCTTCGTCTACACTGCTTGGTCGCTTCTTTCACTTCCGTGAGAGTTATGGGGGGAGACTTGACAATATCCATCTCTTCATGCACTAGTGGGACTATACACAGACGCTTGGGTTCCCCCGTAAAAGAAAAAAAAAGGCTTTACAGAACAACTTGCCTCTTAGACTTCGTGTATTCAGCTTTAGTTGATTTTGTCGTATTCTTTTCTAGCATTTCCACAGCTGGCTGGACCGTGTGGTCAGTGTGAGTCAGTCTACTTATCAGCGATGTCCAGCTTAATGGCCTTGCTTGGCTCAGCTTGCTTAAGTGCTTGTGTTTCATTATGTATACTCCGCATACTCTTTTCTATTCTATGGTTCTACGATAAAAAAAAAAAAAAAAGTCATGTGTGGCCATAATATTTCTGCACAGGAACAAAACTGGCTGTTATTTAGTAATGTGTGTGACATCAACAACATGACCTTACTTCTCCTTTTACCTAGTGCGCAGCATTATGTGAAACACAGCTAATGTTAGTGAGCTATTACATGTGCATTTTTTTGTACATTGTGTTATATTTTAGTACCATACATGCTTTTTGCTTAAATCAGCTGTGGCATATAAGATTTTTCATATAGTCAGTCTGCTGCCTGTTACTTTTCCTTCACGGTGATGTGTAGTTAAAAGCACTGCTTGAGGAACAAGAAATAGAGCAGATCTGGGCATTATACGCCTGCGGGCTGTAACGGCCCTCGTGATGGTTCTGCCTGGCCTGGGAGGTCTCAGACAAACCACACAATTTTACTTACCAAGCTAAAAAACAGTATATTAAATAGCTTTTGTTTTGAAATGATCATGTATCGTTAGTGTGCTTCTTTCTGTCACACTTGACTTTGATGTAAATTGACTTGAAGTAGCGTCACATGCTGGGGCGGCATATCTATGATAGGTCATGGACGTCATGGAAGTATTTTTTTTGCAGAAGTTGGCGGTAAAGCTGTGTGCTTAGTTTGCAATAAACACATGGCTGAATTCAAAGAATACAACTTGAACCATCATTTTGAGACAAAACACACAGAAAAATACGGAAATGTATCTGGAGATCAGACGGAAAACTGAGGGGCTGCTAGCTAAGCTGCAAAAGCAGCAAGGACTTTTTACAAAGCTGCATGCAATGAAAGAAGGAAATCTAAGTGTTAATGTTAAGTTAAATGTTAAGTTTTGTTAACAGAAACATCACTAGCCATAGAAGTCAGTACTGGTTGGTTGGTTTAGAAACTCCTCTATATAATGTAATTTTCTTAATAATATGCTGTTTGGAGTGATTTTCAGTATAATAAGTGCTGAAAAATAAGTGCCCAGTATGTTTTCTATAGTGATAAAATAGAGGTTACATCTGGCCCCCGGCAACAATCTGGGTTTCTCATGTGGCCCCCCAGGAAAAATAATTTGCCAACCCTGGAACAGAGAATAATAACTGAGGACAACTGCTCGTGAGCAGCAAGTTGAAAGTGGAAGTTTTTTGGCCTCTTCATTCAAATCACAATGAATTTTTCAACGCTCAACTCAATATGTAAAGTAGCAATGCAATGCTCAACTCAGTTTGAATTATTTTGATTAGAAAATTAAAATGAAAGCTCAATCAATTGCATTTCATATTGCCAAGTTTTTTTTTTTTTTTTTTGGTCCCATTATTCAAATGGCAATGTGAAACTGTACCCCAGACTAATGCATTTATATTTCCATGTTACAATGGTGTTTGCTGTCAAAATTAAAATGGGAATGCAACCTGACAGTTCTCTCATCAAGGCGGGTCTTCAGTTTGCTCAGTGACAGTCCAACCAGAGTACTGGCCAATCAGAGGCAGAGTAGGGCAGGGTCGTGCCGTGCCTTAGAGTGTGATTGCTAAGCCAGTAACTGTGGCAGCAACTCTGCAAGCAATTTTTGCAAGATTCCTACAAGTACGTGTAATGCATATAACACTGTACAATTTCTGAGGTGCTGAACCTTTCTGGGAGCTCTGATTTAGGGGAACAGCTCTGATTAACTGAGTCTAAGCAAGAAGAATATAATGTAGTTACGACTGCCACCAGAGGTGCTCCTTAAAGAGGTTAGACAAATGAACGCGGGAATGCAGACAGTGACAATGAGCGAGAGTTTCTGCCGAGACTAAGGCTGGGTTTAAGGTCAGTCGCCACAAATCATAAAACATCTTTTGTTCAGACACACACAGCCTCTTAAAGCCCGTCGCAGCAGCGGGATGCACAGCTCACACAGAAACAAAGCTGACTACATTTCTTATTTGTTATTCAGTCTGTGCCGTTTTTGCTTTGAGAGGGTTTCCACAAATGAAATACCAACTACCTTACATATCAATAATGTGAAAGGTGTCTATATAAATCTGTGTATTTCTGTTCCAGTTGTGTGTGCATTTGACCTTTCTGACTCATTTTATTCATTGATTTATTTGCATTTTTTCCCCCCAGTTTGGAGACCTTCATCACCTCGCCAGAAGCATCGGACTCAACCGCTGGATCTCAGCGGAGATGGGGAAGCGCTTCTACACTTTTCAGAGTTTACTGTAATTTTATTGGAAAAAAAATCACAGAAAATATGCTTGATTGAACTCTACAATGTCAAGCTGTCACACGGTTGGGTCTATTAATTAATTAGGCATAGTTGTGTAGCATTTAGGGGGATCTATTGGCAGAAATGGAACATAATATTAATAAGTATGTTTTCTTTAGTGTGTAATCACCTGAAAATAGGAATAGTGTTTTGTTACCTTACAATGAGCCATTTATATCTACATACGGGTCATTTGCGTTTCACATTGGCCACCGTAGATATCCTACATGTTTGGCAAATGGGAGAAATTTCAGTTGGTTGTAATCTAATAGTATAATTAGATAGATAAATAATAAATAGTAGTGCATGAATGTGAAAAAAATCACATGCCAGTTGAGTAAACAAGCCCACCAGCCGGAGCAAACTTTCTCATTTTACAACTAAACATTTTACGTGAGAAATAGGCATTACAGTAACAGACTGTTAATTCATATTTGATCAGCGTTGCCTAGTTTGACTTTGATTGGAACTTGTGAGTGATTGACAGCTGCCTCTGGTGAATAAACAGCCAATAGGACCACTCTCTCTGAAATGACCTATGATTGACTCCTATCACGGGCTGGTTTAACGCCTTAAAACAGAGCCATGAGGAGTTGCAGAAGTCTATTTTTCTCTCAGAACACTTGAATAACAATATGCTGAAAGCTAATTATGGGATTTTTGCCCAATGATACCAAAAACTTTCTGCGTACTGAAGCTTTAAAGTAATTTCAGACAGTAGAAGTAGAGTTTAAAACCATGAGCACATCATTGTTTGAGCACATAGTAGTTCAGTAGCATGGATAATGTAAGAAAGTCAAATGAGATGAGAGGAAACACGGTGAACCTTTCTTCAGGTTAGATTGTTAGAGTACAAAATGAATTACTTTCTACTTCAGAGCTAGTGAAATATTTAATCTCTGATGTATAATTGATCCATCTCTCTGTTAAATATATTTGCAAAATCCTTTAACTGCACAGCACTTCATGAGTTTTGTAAAGCCAATCCCCGTCCTAGTTCAGCGTCCGCTCTGGTTTGAATATTTGCCGTTCTTGGACTCAGTGGAAAGTTGGTCACACATACTTTGTATCACATCTTTTCAGTCAGCTGGCAGGAATTTGATGACCCAGAGGAGAGGCTTTCATCTTGTTTAAGCAGAAATCCCTCATGTGTTGACCAGAACTAAGTGTAATTAAAATAAAGGAAGAGACTATAATACCGAACATCGGACTACTAAGTATTCAGTTAGGGTATAAAACTAAACCACCACACATTCGCAAGTTTGTTCCATGAATGTAATTACTTTACTTATATTACTTATATTGTCTTTGATGCATTTAGAAAAAAAGCATTTTCCTCAAGCAAAACCTCCCTCCCATCATTCGTCATTGTGTTTCCTGACTGCACCTCATTCTTCTTGTCAACAGTGTGCAACTGGAAGCCTATCCTCAGGCTCTCAGCACAGGCAAAGCTTACTCATAGTGATGAGACTTGTTTTTCATACTATGTTGCCCAGTAAACAAAATCAAACATTTATGGGAGTTTTAATGCAAGGCATCAGAAGGACCCCAGTCTATGGCTGGATTGAGGATATAATGTGCCTCTCCTTACTCAAACTAACACTCTCCTGCTTTGGGCTACAAGCAATGCTGTCTTGTTAGCTCGCTGCAAGAAAAGTCAGCGGGTCATGATGGCTGACAGCATACCATTGAACTTGTATACTGTTTCTCTCCTTTTAAAGGTCCAGTGTGTCAGATGTGGTGACATCTGTGAATGCTAATTATGATTTTTTTAAAATTTTTTTCTAACCGATAGCCGTTAACCAATTATTAACTGACAAGATTAATATGTTTCATGCAGGGGTGCTGTGGTTTTAATGCCTAACAACAATAAGCCGATGCACAAACAGGTTAAATCCATCATTTATTGCCAGCTGCAGTGTATGTGCAAAACAGTCAACTGAGTCCCCAGATCAACCATCCGGGAGAGTTACCGTAGCAGCCACAATGCTGCGTATACTGTTGCCACACATGCAGCAACTTTCCCAGAAAGTTTCCAGCACATCATTTAGTTTAG
The DNA here is from genome assembly GCA_947000775.1 of Pterois miles. Taxonomy (NCBI): domain Eukaryota; kingdom Metazoa; phylum Chordata; class Actinopteri; order Perciformes; family Scorpaenidae; genus Pterois; species Pterois miles. The sequence goes on from CAMQGK010000638.1 coordinate 18,264,361, forward strand.
CTACGCGGTTGTCCACTGTGCGTCTGCTTGGCTAATCTGCAAGTGTCCGACAGACCGTGTGACGTGTGTGTGCTTTGTTCGCAGCTGTAGCGCATCTGGTGGCTTCACCCTCGCCGGTGGCTTCTCCCTCGCCGTTGTCCCGTGCATACAGTCTGTCGGCCTGGTGTAACATTAGCGAGTGTACGGCAAGTCGTGCATGTGTGGCGGCGGTGAGTGTGGGGTTGTTGGTGCATTTACCTATGAACATAGCAGCGTGATGTGTGTATAGTTTATTTGTAGGTGAATAAATGCTACTCCTCAAAACCCGAGCCAACTTCCTGTATCATGCAACACTGGCTCAGACTCATTTAAGGTGGACCAGCTATTCTTCTTTAAATGACAAGCTGTTCCTCTGAGTTTTGCTCAGCTTTTTATTTATTTTCTAATATGTGTTTTTAACCATTTAAACCAAGCATTAATTGGTAAAAATTCTTCATGTCAGTTAATGGTTGAAACCTCTCCCGTGTGCCAAGCGTGTAGGCCAACTATGAAGTGAAAACACAAGCGGTCCTTTCTAGAGCCAGTTGTTGTAAGAGTTGCTGAGGTCATTGTGAGAATAACAGTCAGTGTGTTATGTGTGTGTACGTGGGACGTGAGTGGTGAAGCAAGAGATAGAGAGCGGCGGTCAATGTGTGCAGTGGAGCAGAGGACAATTATAGTACGTGTCTAGAGAGGCGGTTTTGAATGTGATGGATTGCGTCACCCCCCAGCATTGGCCGCTTGACGCCCCCAACACTTTCACTTGTGAACTGCTGCTCCCAGTTCTCAAACGAGAACCAACATGACACGAAAAATAAGCCATGCAGTTGCTGAAACTGATCCACACTGATCCATTTAGAAGTTTTTCCGTGTTTCCAGAAGCAACGAGTCACAACGGACTTTATGTAAATGAGGAGTGGCCAATGTGACGGTCCGTCTCTCTCAAAACGCAACACTACCAGAATGCTTTGCACAGCTGCTTACATAGACAATGAATGGAAAGTGGGGAAAAGACAGATCCTGTGGACACATGCCATTAGTTAAGCTTAGAGAATATCAAGTGGATGTACAGCGGAAGTTGCAGTTTGTGCAGAAATAAATTCAGCAGCTCCTAAAGACCAACAGAGGTTTCCTATGTCTTGTTTCCTGGCAGCTGAGCGGAGCGACAGGGGTTAACTCCAGAGCAATTCAGGTTATCGACTCGTTCTGTGCTGCTGTAGAAACATGGCAGCCGGCTCCGTGAAGAGGACGCAATCTGTATGTAGATATTAACGGCTCATTCTAAGGTAACAAAAACACAACTCTTAATTTCAGGTGATTGTACACTAAAGAAAACATACTTTTTTAAAAATATTTTATTCCATTTCTGCCAATAAATCCCCTAAATGTTACACTGTTTCTTTAAATTTTCCACCCCTGCATCTATGGCCACATCGATCTTTATTTTTCCTCGTCTCATTTCATCCTTTATCTTTCCTCCGTGGCTGCTGGGGCCGTTTATCAAAAGGTAGATACATTTACGACTGTGCTATTAAAGTCTATCTCCCAATATCTAACATGTTAGAAACAAAACAGCAATGTCCCAGTGCAATGATCTGCCCAACAGTCATAAAGCACATAATTTAGCTACTTAACTCCAAGACTGATATCAGCTGCCTCAGTCAAAGTGGCAGAGGAACAGACTTTCTGTCTTTATTTGGCACAGCTCCTTTGAGTCCAACCGACTCCAATCCCCCCCCGTTGGGCCAAAGTTGATACAGAGCCATCAATTCCATTAAGTACTGGCCTGATACTCGAAACTAAAGCCCCCCTTTAGAACAGGTCTCTGAACCTGATAAGAGTTGGCACGGAAATAGACTGAGTTGTAATTCATGATATGTCACCGTCTCAAAGTTTCCCTGCCTACCTTCTCCCCATAGATAACTCCAGACAGTTCTACTTTGTGACTTAATTACAGACTGTGGTACGTCTGAGATAAAGTCATCTTTTACAGGGGGATTTAGTCTGTTCTAGACTTAAAGCACAAAAATAGGGGGGCTGAGCAAATATTGAATGTACCTATTGATTTCTGCAATTGGTGTGATAAAAAATACACAATCACCTTCTCTGTTACTTCCTTTATGATTTTCTTGGTTTATCATCCACTAACCTGATAACGAACGTGGCTTGTATTCTCACAATGCCACACTGAGCCAAGTCTGTGTCTTAATTAGTGTCTATTTTTGTGAAGAGAAGCATATCCGGCGCATTCAAATATTCCAGAGCCTCTTTGCCAGTGTGCAGATGTCCTCCTGCCAGTACACTGGTGTATAATCAGGCGTGACCTTGTTTTGTATGAGTTCAAAAGACGTTTTACATTGCAGCAGATGTGGAACACCTTCTGATACTGACGGACAAAGGCGCGCAGCAGGTTGGCTAGCTCAATTTTCCATGTAAAATTAGAAAACAGATTCAGAAAAATACCCCAGAAACCTTTTGAGGCCCTTCAGTAATGACAACAATAATAACACCTTGTGTAGGAGTCTGTACACAGCTGCTCTCTGAGGCTGTACTTCGGCACAACGGTGCTTTCAGCTAAATGCTAATGTCACCGTGGTTTGTCAACATGTTTATAAGGTATAATACCATGTTCACCATCTTAGTTTGGCAAATTAGCATGCTAACAGTCACTAACTGGCATTAAAGGTGCAATGTGTTAAGATATGGCCAGAATATTTGTTTAAAACATTCAAAAAGCGAACTAATAATATCAACAGACTGTAAAGAAGTAATAATTTTGACATCATGTCAGACTTTTATGTATTGTGTTGCAGACATATCTACTGCCTTTTATAAGAGGTACTAAATACGACATTGGGAGCATTTCTATTGCTTCTCAACGGCTCTCAAAATGGTGACAGCAAGCCAGTGGCTCCCTGCTAATGAAGCTAACAGTGCAAAAAAATGGCAAAAGTGTTGACAGAGGTAACAGTGGTTACTTGGGGGGAACCAAAGGGTGGGAGCTACGCTTCTAAGGTGGCGTCATCGATCGGGATGGCATTATCACCTGTACCCGGTGCAGAGCAGCGGCACCGAGCTGGCCAGAGTGGCATGCTCACATGCATATCCATTAGGGGTGGGATGGTTCATAACATTCACGGTTCGGGGTCACGTTTTCGGTTCGGTACAGCGGTAAATAATATTTATGGTACAGCAAGGAGGCCAATTTCAATTTGCCCTAATAGGCTATTGGTTGATAAGTTATAGGTGTTATTTTGACTGGCTCTCAGACTTTCAGTAGTTTGGTCAAACTTTGCATGTTCTTGCCCTGCTGTTAGTTAGTAGTTGGCTTTTTCTTATATAACTGAATTGTAAATTTAGATTGTATGGGCCCAGAAATAGGTGAAATGCTGCCCCTATTTGTTTCAAGCATGTACCCAGGCATTACACATTGTACCTTTAAACAAAAAATGACCAAATGTGTTTATAATACATCCTTAAGGGGACATGAAGGCCTGATTCATTAAAATAGCTGTCAAGCTATTTCATTCAAAACTACAAAAAATTAAATCATGGTGGTGTTAGAGGGTCACCAGGGAACCATGAATGTTTTCTTGTGGCAATCTAGTAGATTTAATTTATCCAGTAGATATTGAGATAGTTTATTGGATAAGTGAAAACTTTGACCTGCTGTTGGGCATACAGATACACTTTCATAGCAATCCATCCAATTGTTGTTTCACTAAAAAACAAAAATGTCAACCTCATGGTGGTGCCAGTAAAGAAGTCCCAGTATCATCAAGGTCAACAGCATTTTTCCTCAGGGAACCATGCAAGCCTGTACAGATGTTAACAGCAATCCATCCAATAGTTGTTGATATATTATACAGTGTGGACCAAAGTGGTGGATCAACCAACTGAATTAACCACACCACTAGTGTAGCTAAAATCACTACAAGGCTGAAACATCAAAACATAGAGCAGACATGCAAAAAAGAGAGAACACTGGTGAAACAAAAAATACTAAAACCCAGCTAAGCTGGGTTTCAGCTTTGGAAATAAAACCTGTTTCTTAAGTGATCCTTGTTTTATAAAGATGGATAAAGGAATCAAGGTAGAATTTGGCCTAGATTTCTTCTACTGAAACAAGAAAGTTTTCCTAGTAGAGCCATGAAGAAGAAAATGTAAGTCCCCAATTCCCTAAATTGTTCTTACAAACTCATGCTGCTGTCTACTTTGACTGCAAAACACTTCACTTTGCAATATTTTACAGTAGATTTCCAGTTCTGTAATTCTATAAAGGGTTTCTAAGCAGGCACACACCAACAATAAATGTCAAGGAACAACATGATTATTAGATTTCAAGTACCAGCTACAGTGATTTCCTCTTTCTTCTTGACTATGTTTATCCAAAAGAAAAATTTCTTTTTTATAGTAATTGGTGAATAAGATCAGAAAGAAAGACTCAATATCACTAGCAAGTACATGCTCCAGGAGGTTGATCAAGCACATGAGATTGCAAAGTCTGACTAACAGAACTCTGTTTCCCCCATTACACAAATAAAAAAAGCTCTCTCTTTTACTTAAACTATGTGAAGGCTACAGTCCAAAGAAATGATAATCGTCTGCATGAATACGCAGGGAGTTTCGAGTGGAAACGCTGTGTTTGTGTGATGATATGTTTCAAGGTTTGCTGTGAGTCTCTAGTTGCATTCAGAAACAAGAAAAAAAAAACAAAAAAAAAAACTTGGAGCTAGATGTAGAACGCAGTGTTCCCAGCGTACACTATAGAAGCGTATTTGATATTCTGGTTGTTTGTGCTTGTGTACAGATTGGTCTGTGGATAGACAAAATGTGCTTCTGGTGAATTTAAATTTAGAATGATGTCAAACTTTCATAATTTAACTCACAGTCGGGAGCCATCCCTTTAATTTTTAGTGCATCCATTATGACCCCAAGTTTAGGTGCTATTTCCTAATTGTCACATTATTGCTTCTGTTTTCCAGGAAAGTTCACAAAAAGTTCAGCTCTGGTTCTTATGTTCAGGCAAGTAAATACAAAATCAAATACTGTCACAAGTGTGTGCTTCCAGTAGCTCATTAAATGAGTAATTATGTTGATAAACAAATTCATAGTTGAATGAGAATGGACAGAGAATAAAAGGCGTCCAAGTTCCCTGAATGTTGTCCCTCAACAGCATCATCTTGCATTTTGAGTTTTGGGTCAGGCATACTTTCCCAGCCCCCTTTTTTGCAGATGGTGATTAAATCTTTAATTGTCAAGGGGAGGCGGGTCTGCGGAGCAGGGAGAGGAAAAATTGGCAAACAGATTTTTAATTATGGCCCACTAAATTAAGACACCCAGATTCGGTCCCGTATCTCTAGCTGATCTATTCCTCTCTCCCTCACTCTCTCTCTCCACTTCAGTGCCCCATGGCTCTGATTGTATTACTCATTCAGAGAGATCATCCGTCATTCCCAGTCACCATACAACATGGCCACATATCATAACAGCCCAGGAATGAGAGAGGGAGGGACAGAGATGGAGTGTGTGCAAAATTGGAAATGGCCAAGAAAGAGCAAAAAAAATTAAATCCATATCTGAGGATTGTGGCAAAGAAGGAGTCATTGTGATACCCTGGACACCGTGCTTCACTTGTTTAAGAGTCCATGAACACAAATTACTCAAAACTTTTGAGTTGAAAATGTGACATGAGGCAGAATTCCATGGTGGATATTGTGTGTGAAGAAACATGCGAACATCCTTTGTGCCTTGCTCAGCCCCCCAGGCTGGATATAATTACTGGATATCATACCGGCTCTTGACATGTCTGAAATGCAGTTGCCTCCACAGACACGAGGACTGTGCTCACACAATATTGTTCTCCGTGTCCATCTGTCTGTGCACATGTGCGGCAGTTTGTATGCCTAGTCTGGACTTGCACATACTGTTCAGTAATAACATGCGACAGAAGCATCCATATCGCATACATGCATGTGTGTGTCTCAATTTGCTGCCTTGGATTGAGGACACTGACCTCTCAACAGGAAACATCAGCAGCAGTAAAGAAATATGTTTTTTTGTGTGTGTCATTCTAGACGTTAAGGACAATTAAAGGATTTATTTGGAGGACTTGTTGGGACTGAGGATTTATAGGGATGTATTTTGTTGAAGGACTTGTTTGGATTGAGGGTTTATAGGGACATATTTTGTTAGAGGATTTATTGAAATTGAGGTTTTATAGGGGCGAATTTTGTTGAAGGACTTACTGGGATTGGGGGGTTATGAGTACGGATTTTGTTGGAGGACTTAATGAGATTGAGGGTTTACGGGGACATATTTTGCTGGAGGACTTACTGGGATTGAGGGTTTGCGGGGATGTATTTTGTTGGAGGACTTGTTGGGATTTAGGGTTCATGGGGAGATATTTTGTTGGAGAACTTGTTGGGATTTAGGGTTCATGGGGAGATGTTTTGTTGGAGAACTTGTTGGGATTTAGGGTTCATGGGGAGATATTTTGTTGGAGGACTTGCTGGGATTTAGGGGTCATGGGGAGATATTTTGTTGGAGGATTTGTTAGATTTCGGGTTTGCGGGGACATATTTTGTTGAAGGACTTATTGAGATTGAGGGTTTGTGGGGACATATTTTGTTGGAGGACTTGGTGGGATTGAGGGTTGTAGAGACATATTTTGTTGGAGGACTTGGATTTAGGGTTCATGAGGCCTGTTTTGCCAGAAACCTGCTACCTCTGATTTAAAAATCAAGGCCTTTTTTCAGTGGCTATGAGGAGACTGAGCGATCCACAAAGGTCAGGCAATCCATTACTTGATCTAAATTACGAAATGTTATTTGGCATTCAAATTTTATTGTTGAGCAACGTTTAAATTAGTAATCTGTACTACAAATACACTAATTAGGGAGTGTTAATTAGAGATATGTCAGGTTTTCCATAAGTCAATGCTCTCATTATTTTTTACGAGACACTTTGCCCAAGTGTTGCTTATGTTTGGTTCATTACTCGGAACAGTCTACTTTATTTCCTCATTTCTGTAGGGATATGTTTAATTGTTGGAACGGTGATCGTTATTTCATTCTTCGCACTAACACAAACAAGTACATCCAATACATCCTGTCTCGCCTTGTATGTTTACATACCTCGCCCTTTTATTTGAGATTTTGCTTTATTTTTTCCATGACATGACTGAAGGTTTCCTCATGTCCATTGTTAGCAGGACTGCATTTGTATGGCATTATTCTGCATATTATATTATGCTTATTCTATTAAATGTGATTCTGCTTTATTTTACAAATGTTACATAAACAATGACAATACCAAGTACAATGCATCCATGCACCTGAGTCAACGCTGTATTAATATTTAGTCAATGTATTTGCCAGTATAAGAAGCGATAATACATAGGTGGCAGTTAATACTTGAAAACTAAAAGGCATTATTTATATATTTATTTCAGTGTTTTTATGAAGAGTAACAACAATAAGAGTGTCTGCAACAACACTAACTTTCTGATTAGACAATAAAAAGTTGGGCTAACACCACAAGAGACAAAAAAAAAACAAAAAAAAAAACAACACCATTTTGTCGTGAACCTTGGCGAGGGCAGTGAAATGTTGTTTTAAACAGGCAGGGTGAGGACAGCCTGCCACAGAGTTTGGATCATCAATGTGGTCATTAAGCAGACTGTAATGGGCCATGAGAGGCTGTTCTGCTCTGGCGCCGGGCCGGCCGACCTGCGGATCACACCAACATTATCAGCCGATGGATCGCACCATTATGCCCCTGATGGAGGGGAACTCTGGATGTGTCTGGAGGAGACATGCAGTATGCTGCGAATATGCCACAAGCAGGTGTGGGAGTGGGCACAGTCATGTATATATGCAGGAAGACACATTCCCATGAATTATATAGACTACCTCATTTGGGTATATTTTCATATTCATGAGTCTACATTTTGTAAAATTTATCAGGATCACATCGCTAAGCTCTCATCTACAGAAATGTTGAGAGATTTTGAGAGAAAAATGCTTTTCCACCTATTTTTAGTTTTTTTTTTTTTTTAGAGACGGTGGCATGTGCACCAGCCCCAGTCTCCAGTCATGCTGTTTGTACTGCACCTGTGTTCTTCAGTGAATTCACTTCCCATTTTTTCTGTTATTATATTTCATACTGGAAAGCTAAAGGTCACGGATATCTGCATGCAGCAGGGAAAGTTGAACGTGAGGGATCGCCAAGGAGAATGAAACAATGATGGTGAGTGAGAGCATGACAGAAATGCATTCACCACTACAAACGCTAATCACAATAAATGTCAACCCAGCCACTCACTTCTGCCACTCCTTCCTTATTTATTTCATTTCCTGCCATGGACTTGTCTGTCCGGGTGGCTTCCTGACAAAATGAAATCTGTTTCTTTTGTCTAGATGCCTAATGAGACAGTTTTCATAAGAGGCCTTGGAATGAAATAAAAAAGAAAGTCATAGCTACAAGACTGCAGGGAAAAGAAATAAATCAGCAACCCTGACCTGTGGCAGTAGTGTATTTCAACACTCTACATCTGCTCATTATTTCTTTACCCTCTCCACTCTGTCTTAAGTTTCTGCTGAAATATTGCGTCGCAGGACAGAGCACACATAGGTTTTTCCCATGTTTGATAAAAATCCAATGAATACAGAACACTTTCTTTGATGATTTCAGTGGGCAACCTGAAAAATTAAGCCAATGCGTAAGTGTCTTACATTTGCATTCTTTCTAATAACCAGCAGGGGGCGAAAAAGTCAAATTGTACAGAAGTCTATGAGAAAATGAGCCTACTTCTCACTTGATAATTACCTCAGCAAACATTGTAAAAATTAGTATATGATCTCAATCGCTAGTTTCAAATCTTCTTCAATACAGCATGATGTTCCTTTAGTAAATTATGGTCCTATTTATTGAGTAACATAGAGTATATAGCAGGGTATGCTTTAGGGTGTGGCTACCTTGTGATTGACGGGTTGCCACAAAGGTGTCTGTGTTTTTGAACTTTAACCCTTTCACGGTGTGTTTTCAGTTCATGAAAGTTATCTGTATTTTGGTCACCTAAAAATGTCTTATTCTGCATTCTGTTGTACTACTACTTGCTCCACCCTCTCAATCCACTTCTGGTGGCGAAAAAACCCCCCAAGATGGGGACAGCCAAAAACCAAGTGGTGACGGCCAAATGCCAAACTCCAGGCTCCAAAATGAGATCACAGTGACTGTGTCCACTTCTTATATACAGTCTATGGATGATATCTATTTCAAAAAATGGAAATGTTTTTTGTAGACGCAGCTTGAAAAAAAAACTCACAACAAAACAACAAAACCCCTGCATCCCTTGAAGTTATCTGCCATCCATTGGTCCAGGTTTCTGATGGTCAAGCATGAAGCCAGCAGACACTGCAACACTCATTAATCTTAGAGTGACTTTCCTGGTGGGAGTTGGGGAGTTGCAGCCCGTTATGTCTCTCTCACACAACTACTGAGTGCTTAGTCCCGCTACCAGCAGCGGTCCTACAAAGCAAAGAGGACATTGGTCTCAATGGAGAGGGATGTGGGCATCATAAGCCCACAGCAGCTGTAGGACAACACTCACACACCACGGCAGTTGGCCAAGCAAACCGCGCTCGGAGTCAAATTTACTCAGCTTGCTAGTGGAAGTTCACAAATTTGCAAAGCCTGTGTAAGAGACCCCACATTTGGTGGGGAAATAGTGTGTATAGAGGGGGTTGGGGGCTGTCTCCTTTCAAGATTCAGAGCATCAAAAGATGGTTGATTTCACAGTTAGGGGGTATTTCTTCTCATTTCGACCCTCCCTCATGCAATCTGCTTCATCTGATGCCCTCGTTGTCTGTCATTAGGCTTTCATAGAGCTCACAGAAAATGTGTTATCTGCCAGCCAAGCAATCAGAGCAGGAGGTCTGGACATGCCACTAATGGTCAGGTGGCCAACTCTTCAGCTGCTTGCCAACAGAAATTGAGTTAAAATGGTCAAATTCTCAACACCACAAGAAACACCTCAATCTAGGACCTTCATACACAAAACGAGCATAAAAATCTAATAAATATGCGAGGTCTACAGTACCAACCGAAATGTTGTTAGGTCCCTCCTTGTACATTGGAAAAATATTTTCCATAACCTATTTCAAGGTATACTGTAGCCCATGTTACATTTTACATACACTGATCATAATGAACTCGACATTTGTTTTCACAAGACTACAATCTGCTTCCTAAAATTAAATTAGCTTAAAAGAAAATATAATAACCTGTCCACATTAATGTTATACAGGAGACCAAAATTCATCATGCATGTTTTTTTCTCATTCAGTCATGGTGATTGATCTGTATGTCAGCAGAAGAGACAGTCAGAGGTGAATCTGCTTTTTTCTGCTGCAGTCCCATCATGCCCTTGTATTCTGACCTTTTGTCCAATCCATCAATTACCTCCCTGTTTTTAAACTCATTTATACTGACTAAAACTGAAACAAACTAGGAAGGACATGCTGCAGCTCAGTCAGTGCATGCACATACAAACAGACTGTTGCATGCAGGTACTGTATAATACACAGGCATGCTTTCACACAATGATTAATGATCCGGCTTGAGTGGGTTCACTCGTCTATAGGCTCGCTGTTCAAACCAGGACTGTTTCCCCCGCGTGACTAGAGTACCTTTATGCATGTGTGCCAACACAATCCCAAATCCATGAGGATACTTGTAAGGATGCAAAAAGGATGTTGTACTCAAAATGTTCGACTTACTCTAGCGTTAAACACGGCAGAATAACTTGAATTGGATTTTAACATTACTTGACATCAGTGAGCAACAAGTTACATTAAAAAAAAGTCATCTGACAGAGAAAATCTGGAACATAATCATGTTATATTATTCAAACTGTAATATATGTACTAAAATAATGCATCATGGTGCAGAAAATGGATTTTTCTTATGCATGCATCAGCAAACATTCAGTCATTCATTCATCTTTTACCCTGCTAAAGTAAATGTCAAAGAGCTTAAAAAAAGTGAACAAAAAAATGTTTTCAACTAATCATCTGCCGTAAATGGAGAAATTATTCGACATTTTGGGAATTCACTTTCTTGCCAAGAGTTAGATGAGAAGCTCAATACCGCTTTCATGACGGCATGTTAACTATGAAGCTACTACTAGCCCGTTAGCTTAGCTTAGTATAAAGCTGGAAACATGGATAAACAGTTAGCCTGGCGTTGTCCACAGTGGCACTTCCCAGTGTAAGCATGCTACATAAACATGTGAATTATAATTAATGAGCTTCATAGGTGCTAACAAGCATTTTTTTAGTTGTTTTTAGCATTTTAGCATTTGTTTTGATAGTGGCTAGTTGTTTTTCACTGCTTCCAGTTAAACTAACTGCTGCTGGCTGTAGCTCCATATTTGGCATACAGAAATAATGGTGTTGTGTTCACAGTGTTTATGAGCTGGGCCCATATGGACGCCCCCCTCATATCGTATTCATGACCTTGTAAGTGGAAGGTTTCTGAAAGCTCAGAGTTCACGACTTGTGACGTGTTTGTTGATGTTGTGAGAAATAGTGGAGCTCATGGAAGTTCATTTATTGGTGCATAATAGGTTAATTTTGTGCAGTACATTGTAATTTTAGTCATATAGTGTTTTTAAATGTTGGTGTTCTCAACGACCTCCTCTGTCATTATGCCTCTGCATTTCCTGCATTATCACCCACTTGCTTGCTTGCTAAATTGTTAGCCTTTGTGGCTTCTAGACCCAGACAGTAACATTAACATTGCTGCTGATCATCAGCAGTGTTCTTCACAACTTAACCACTTAAATGCAACACATTTTGTGTTCATGACTTCCCATCTCATAAACACAAGTTCACGAGTTCCATTTGAAGGCACCATTAGCCTGGCTTTGTCCAGTGACTTCCCACAGTAATTATACATGTAACATAAACATGTATAATTAATGAGTTTTAGAGGTTTTAAGAAGCAATTTTTTTTTAACATTACATCATTTGTATGCCTCTTTATGGGGATAATTTTTTCGCCACGCAACAAAACTACTGTAACAGCCACTATATTCAGGTAACAAAATCATTTAGTTAGGTTTAGGAAATGGTTGGGATCAAGAAAAGTTCATACGTAATACAAGTATGTGAGCTACGCAAATTATGTACATAAACAATGTAACTGAACTGCACATCACAAATGTCAATAAAAAACACGTCACTCACGCAATTAGCGTGTCATTTATACGCCATTTAATGCGACCGGGCTGAATACGCATTGGCTTAAAATTTAGCCTTTTTCCCTCTGTTTACTCCTTTGTGTTTATTTTGTCTGTATCTCCACCTGCCAACAGTTACTGATGCCTGTCGTGTGATAATAATACAGCAGCATACTCTCCAGAACAACCTGGCCCCCAAAGCCTCATAGTCAACTCTTCATTTCATTATTTCTGTGAAGAAAATTGTGTTGTATACATGTCAAATGTCTGCAAACTGCATAGCAAGCGAATCAAAAGATTGATCAAGGCAAATGTCAGTTACATATGAAGGAGCACTGACTCACAAACACAGCAGACCAAGGTCAGTTATGTAACAGTGAAATTATATTTCACACTTCCCCTTACAGAAAAGCTTCCCTTTAACATCATTCAGCATCCTAAGCTCACTATTATTGAGTAAACACTTTTCCCAGCAAGGACGTTTAGCCTGGAATTAACGTTCCCGTTGATGCATCGTTTTGACCCTTGGCGGTGAGGGCGAGCGTGATTTGTGTACAACGCGTTGGGCCATTGCTCACTTACTGTAATACAAACATGACAATGAATAGCTAAATGAAGACCACTTATTGTCCATGTAAATACAGATATAGAGAAATTTGTGGCAGCTCGCCACGGTGTGCCCGCAGTCTATAAGCGAATCTTTGGAAAGTCTCGTCGAGAAAGCCATTAACTGAGCTATGATGCTTGTCACCCTGCATTTGATCAATGCTTCGATTTTAAAGCCTCTTTTAAAATGTCACATCTACTTAATATCACATTATTCACAAGATAGAGTCCGGGCCTTTACAGATTTTTTTCATGCCTTCGAAAGCGAAGGAAATTCTCTCTCTCATGAAAATCTGCGGGCAAATGTCACCTGAATGGCAATTTGTATATTGAACCTCAAGGATGCCATTTTAAATGTCCTTTTCAGATGCTCTATGCATGGGAAATCTTGAAAACCTCAAGACAAAAGCGCATATTATACTGTATGCGCATACTATACTGTATGTGTTTTTATTTTGGAGAATTGAAACTCATCCTACATAATGAAAGAAACTGTTTGCATGTGTAACATCCGGTATAGAAAATATAAAGAATCTTCACCATTTGGATAGAAAATAATCACTGAAGGTCATTGCTACACAACACACAAACAAACAGTGTGCAGTATTATGAAAGAAGCCCACAAACATGGCAGTGAGCCCTCATTTGCTGCTGTTATTTTATCCTCCTCCACATGAAACTAGACGGCCTCACACTAGGGGGCTCACATGCATTGCCATACAGCACAGCCCCTCTTTGGCTGTTAGAAATCTCCCGCTACCATACAGACGACTGTCCAATGTATTATTAATTATGCTTTATTGTGCCAAAAACATCCCTTTTATAGCCGCGGACAAAAATCTACCGAGTAGATGGAATTTAACATTTGAATTCATAAGCAGTGCTGCATCATGTCTCATGACACCACAGTGCAAATTGAGGACAGCACGAACTCAAGACGGAGGATTTCTCAGAAATATAGATGAATTTTTAGAGGGAAGGATGGGGGCAGGAGTGCAAAAAAGAGAAAGGGGATTTTTAGAGTGGGGATTTGGGAGTGTGTGTGTGGGAGGGAGAGAGAAAAAACACTAATATGTGACTATGTCTGTGTGTGTGCACTCCTGTGCTTCCTGATGTCCAAGTCTTGTAAAGTTTGTGTTTTCGTGTGCACGCTCTACCACACCGTCGAGTCGGTCCCACACGGTAGCAGTGCATGTGTAAGCCTTTGCAAACTGAGCAGCTGGTCTCCCCTGTGGGAGTCATTAGCAGTGAAGCTCATCCTTTTGTCACACACTCCAGTGTCTGTCCCTCACCTCTCAGCCCAACCTTGGGGCCCATCATGTTCCCCCTGCACACCTGGCTTTACTTCCCACATCTCTCCAACTTCAAGGCTCCTCTGGCTGGCTGGCTGGCTGCTCCCATAGAAACTGAGCTAGATAAATGGAAAGAAGGGGGGAGATGGTGAACGAGCAAGAAAGAGACCGTGGATGAAAAGGAACACAGATACGGAACGAGCGGCGGGAGTGAATGAGGACTGTCAGCTCCCAGCAACCTATTATGAGAGACCTGGAGGATGCATCCACCTAGCCGTGTACAGTTAGAGACAAAAAGAGAGCTCACTCTTCCTTCCTTCCCCTGCATCGGCTCCCATGTTATTTCTTTAAATCCCCCGCCTCTCTCATCCATGCGGCCGGCCAGCCCGACCGCCTGCTCACCTGCCTTCGCTCGCTGCCTTCGCTCGCTGCCTTCGCTCGCTGCCTTCGCTCGCTGCCTTCGCTCGCTGCCTTCGCTCGCTGCCTTCGCTCGCTGCCTCTCTGCAGTCATGCCACAGGGAGAGTCGGTTATGTGAAAGCCACCTCTTCTCCCCTAATCTCAGCGTGGCAGAGAGGCTGGAGCTGGCTTTGCTTTAGATACACAGACCCCTACTCGCTCTCCTCTGCCCAGAAAAATCTCCACTCATAGTTACTACAGACTGCCAACACACGCTCCACCGGCCCAACAAGCCCCAACGCTTGTCCCCTTTATGGCTCAGCTCTGACACTACTCAACCTTGCGTGTACTTATTAAGATGTAAATTAAAATTGTTTGTCTGGCCTCCCTTTGGCGTTTGCGTAATAGATATTTGAAAATGCATCGGGGGTGCTACGAGGTGGATTGAAGAGGAGATAGGGAGTAAGCAGGCGGCTGGATAGGGATGAGTGCTGTTCCAGGAATTCAATAGTTCTCCAATGGAGATGTCCCCTGTCTTATTTATATCAGACTGAAAATGAAGTGCAATTGATCCCTAGGGTGGATAGTTTGAGAGAAAAAAAAAAAACCTGTCAGGCATCTGACTTGGAAATGCTCTTGTCATGGCCCTGAATTAAAGGAAATTAATTGATTTCTATTTCTTGCCTACCTTTCACATACTGTACCTACTGTACTCACTCGGGGCAGTTTAGGATTCCTCCCATGAGGACCGAGGCCATCCCTCACCGGATCCGAACGGTGACAGCGCAGATTGGGAATGAACTCCCGTTATGGATTTTTGCTCCAAATAAAGTGGCTCATTCCCTCTGAATGGCCATGACCCCGACACAATTAACCTGGCAATTTGTCACTTTCAAGGGCATCCACTGGGAGTTTGGCGAAATTGGCCAACTCGTCATCATCCTTCATTCCCTGATCGGTAATAGAAGAGAGGAGCGATGAAAGACGTGATTTACCATAACCTATTATCTCTCTGCCTCTACACCCTTCTTCTTTCTCCTTACACCAATTATTCTTTCTACTTTAAAGTCTCTCTTCTTTTTCCTTAACTGTAACTGCACAGATATTCGAGGACTCTTAAGGCCCACAGTCACAGCTTTTACTTAACAATCACTGTATATCCTCTTTTACCAGTCTGTTAATCACTGCTGCTACTACTGCATGTGGAAGCAAAGCGATGTGGGCCCTCCCAACTGGATAAATGAAAATACCATTGATTTCCTATGAAGGCACATTGCCAGGCCCACTGCACAGGCACACAGGGTAGATCAGGTGTTAATGAATATCAATGCTAATCTAATAAAGGAGCAGAGAAAAAGAGGGGAAGCAAGAGGTAGACTGTGGAGAAAGGTGAGCTTTAAAAAGTTACTTAAATACTGTAACTCTTTTAGAAAAATTACATAAAAACACGTGGGAGGTTTTTAATATATTTCAACTTGATAACTTTCACAGTCCTAATAATAACCCATCGCTTTCCTTGGCAACTGCTCCTTTATTCAGACACAGGGGAGCTTTTTCTTTATCACAGACGTTCTTGTTTGGCTATATCCCTCTCCAATGGAGCGATTATCAGGGCAACAGGGTGAAGCCTGTCGTCTCAACACACATCAGGTCAAAGAAAGCTGTCCTCTCCGTGCTCTGCAACAATTGTTAATTCTCTCCTACTTTACACCATTGATCTCCTGCCTCCCAGCCCAAACAGCCAGGTCTTTGTGGAGCTGTTAAGCTGCTCCACTACTGGACTTTCTGCCCTCTTGTTTCCAGCACGGCATTGATCCAAAATTCCCCTTGAGCTGCCATCTGGGTTAAAAAAACAAAACAAAAAAAAAGGCGAAGTACTTGGTACGATGATTGCAACTTTGAAGAAAACTAGTGTCATTTATAGTTACTCTACATTTATTTCCACCTGCATATAGTTCACATTTTCTCTAATTATTTTGCGGCGCATGGCCTTTATGTGATTTAATTACTTTGTAAAATAAAAACTTTACAGTGCCAAACCCCCACTCGAACATCTGTTGGCCCGGTTGGAGATTTCAAACAAGAACACCTAGATGTAGCGCGCTTGTAAGATGTTTTACAGGAACAATATTTTAGAGAAAAACAGGGCTGAGATGCAAAAAAGGACCTTTGCTGGACCAGAGTTGTCATTGCCTCCCAAAATGATATATGAAGATATATGATATATGATATATGAATAGGCTTTCAGATCTGACAGCCTTATCAACAGAATTACATTGTTTTCTTGCACATTACAAAAGTTTAATAAATTGTCGCTGCAAAGTGATTCATGATGATCTGCCATCACTATGTGTCAGGGTTAAGGTTAAAAACAAGTTGGTCAAGATAATGACAAGATGGTGTTCCAGGTAAGTAAAAAACAAACACAAAAATGTATTGTTCAGGAAGGGGAATACTGATCTGTCATGGTTAATAGAAAATATTGTTCTTGAGTAGGAAATGGAATAAGAATTTGCCTTTGTGTTCAATTCATATGCTTTGTTGACCCATCTATCCACCCAAACATCACCCCTGCAAGGTTTTGTAATACTAGTAACATGACACATCCTCATACAGCTGTTCATAAGATATCTTACCCAAACATTATTCCTAATTATCGGTGCATTTTCCTACGAATGCTTGGCAACACATGACACAAGTGTCTATTTCCACTCATGACATGCATACAGTTTGTCAAAATAAACTTCTGTCTTCACAAACAACTTGGTTAGGTTTAGGCAACAAAACTACTTAGTTAGGTTTAGGCAACAAAACAGTGTAGTTCGATTTAGGCAACAAATTACTTAAAGTTTATGCAACAAAACTACTCCTCCTTATGCTGCCTGTGGTTTTTATACTTTCTCATTCATGATTCATGAATTACATACAAATTGATTTGTGGGATATATACATATTACTCATCGTAGGTATAGCTATGAATGGTGTACAAGAACAACCTAAACATAACATCCCGCTACTTCCACCTTTGTTCCTGACAGACAACTGTCATAAATCACACGGCAACTACAATCAGGTTAGTACAACATAAGGCAACACAAAAAATGCTCTAGCCGTTTACACAAACATTTTTTTTTTTTTACTTAAACCTATTTTATTGTGTTGTTGAGGTCTAACAAGCATGTTGACTGCATTTCCTTTCCAAAACATTTGTGAATGACAATGAACAATCCTAGTTATTTACGTTCTGTTTGCTTGCTAGTTGTCTTCTTCACTGTCTTTGCACCCTTCTGCCATCAACTGCTGATCAGCGTAAGAGCTGAAACGATTGGCAAGAGTGTGTACTGAGTCACCACCTTCATGCACCTGCCAACAAAATGGGGTTCCACTAAAAACACTGCTCCGTATACTGTACTGTAGCATCACTAGTACTCAAAAACTCCACAGGGTACCTTTCATTTTGGCCCAGCTTTTTAAAAGGCTTCAATAATGTGAGTGTGGCTGGCTTTATTCTTTAAACGTGACTTTTTTTTTTTTTTTTTACACCCATGAAGTGTGATTGAAAGCTTTGTAAACAAGCTATTGGACTTATTGTTGAGAATTTTTCTGTGAGTGTAGCCGCTGCTTTCAAGGTCAAGAAAGGACCTTCGAGCATAATGTTCTGTCCTCATTTTAACACAATAACAACAGCACTCACATCACCTAGACAACTGGCACAGACCAATAAACCAATGAATAAACAAACACTACTACTAAAAAAGCTCATCTTTAATAGATAATAATGGAGATAAGTGAGTCTTTGTGGTAGTCAGCAGTTCTAGGGAGTCATCCTGCCCCACCCATCCCTTTTCTGCCTGCTTATTTAGCACAAAGCTGCTGTGTCGACAGGGGGAGCTGAGCAACCCAGACATCTGTCTGCACAGCAGCGTCCTCCAGCTCCTCCTGGGGGACAGCCAAGCACTTCCAGGTCAGCTGCAAGATGTCCTCCCTCCAGTATGTAATGGTGTACGCTGGGCCCCCCCCTACTCAGTTTCATCCATAGCACCGCCAAAGGGAAACGGCGTGGAGCCATACTTGTTACCTCGTTTGGCTTGTCTCAGTTGTTGAGGTGCAGCGGCTCAATGCCGATTAGAGGTGGGCCGATCACATCATAGCCTGAGCTGACACTGGAAAAATAAGCCCCTCTATTAGTGGAAAATTTGAGAGGTGTTCATGGCTTTAAAAAAGATATACTGTTGCTGATGGAAGTGTAGCTGGCACGCCACATGTACACCTATATGCAAAAAGTTAATGAAGCATTATGGATGCTTTTACTTTTTATTTACTGTAAATTAATTAACTTGATCTGAATCTCTCTGCACCACTGGAGGGTGAGTAAAACATCCCAGTGCTAAAATGCATCAAAATAAAAACATACAGTATGATGAGCTGTTTGAAGTCGGGTCTTAAAGGCACAATTTGTAATGCATAACGCAACTGTAGTCTTAGTACCTAAACTAAAATAAGACTAAGACTTTACAGCCATGCTAGCAGCTCTGTGAGGGTCCCTTAGAGCAGTGTTTTTCAGCCTTTTTTGAGCCACAGTACATTTTTTACATTAAAAAAAATCCAGCGGAATTCATCTGTGAATGCAACGCTCAGACAACACCTCCCACAACAAAGCACGGGTGGCAAAATCAGTTGGAAATAACGAGCAATACGAGCCCAAGACCAAAAAATATGTAAGAATGGTAACACACCAAACCACAACAGTAATTCATAAACATTTTCTGTAGTCTCGAGTGAGAAAAGGCCTCAACAAATAAAAATAAATACAATCTATGCTTGTAAACTGTACATTATAATGTCACAAACGCTCACTGGCTCGTGGGCTGAGTGAGAATATGTTGGACATGGGCTACTGTGGGAAAAGTCCCTGACAACATAAAACCTTTTGAAAGGTTTGCTTAATGTGTGTTAATAGAATATTGAACTGGTCTGCACAGGACCCTGGGGACACAGATGCAATTCCTACTTAGGCACAGCAGTACTTTCAGCTAACTGCTAATGGCAATGTCAACATGCTCGCAATGACTACGCTAATATACTGATTTTTAGCAGGTATAATGTTCACCGTGAGCACGAGCTTAGTTTAGCATGTTAGCATGCTGTTACTAATACTTGGTATGTTTGACCTCATGGTGGTGATGGAGGAAAAGTCAGGGGATCACCAGTCATCAGCATGTATCCTCTGGGAGCCATAAATGTCTTAACAAAATTTTACAGCAGTCTACCCACCGACTGACAATGCCTTAACTACTGAAGCCTCCGATCACCGTTAGATTAATTCACTGAACCCCAACCATAAAGGATGAAGGTGAGCTGCCTCTCATCAGGGAAAACATTCAGTTACAGCAGTTTATCCATGAGACCAATCTAACAAAATAGGATCAGTATCAAAAGCTGCACTGACATCTAACATAATCAAAATGCAGCACATGCGCTGCTAAAAGAAGGTTGTTGGTCACTCTGTGGAGGGCAGACTCTGCGCTATCAAGAGCTCTAAAACCAGATTAAAATTCCTCAAAGATATTACTTTGACTCATAACAGACTGTAATTAGGTTGATACAGCTTCTTCTGAAATCTCGGCTAAAAAAAATGTCAGTTTGGAGATCAGCCCAGACTGTGCAATAGACGAGAGGTCAGTCCTCGCCGCGCTGATTAAGGGATGGGGTTAACAAGTGAATCTGTTATTCTGAAAGGCTCCACAGGATTGTTGGTTCACGGAGATGAGAAAAATAAGCTGCTCTTGCATCCTTACATGCTGCTTTCTGATATATCAGCCTTAAATCCTTCACAGTACTGTACAGCACATTTATCTCATTTATGGAGAGATTTTCTGCACTTTATCTTCACAGTGTTATCGTTCAGCCACGGCAGGGATGTTTACTGTGTTATAAAGGGGCAGTAAGAACAGGAACACATACTGTATATACTCTATTTAGGACAGTAAAAGTTTGTGATCCAAGTAAGTTTGCTATGAAGCCTCAGCTCCCATTAAAGCTGAACAACTTTGGCTTGAAAAACTTAACCTGTGAGCTCCAGCTTGGCACACTACAGGTGGCAGTTGAGTCTGCACTCAGAGCTTTCTTTTGGGTTCAAACCATCCATCCATCTGTCCATCATTCCCTCCCTCTTAACTACTCTCCCCAGCTACATTCCCCATCCATCCTTCACCCATCTTTCACAGCTCGTAGAAACAGTTTGTGTAAAAAAAAAAAAAAAAAAAAAACAGCTGGATTTGACTTAGCCAAAATCTCTTCGGCTGAGGGAGTCAATAATTTTATTTCTCTGCTCTTAGCAGACACCCCCCCGCACCAACTCCTCCAACCCACCCCCCACCCCCACCATCCACATGCCGGCATTATCCTAAGCCAAAGCATCCGAGGTGTGTAACGTAAGCCTCTGCAGTGCGCCTCATGTTTCATAAAGAGATAAGGGCCACTAAAAATATCCATGGTGTGTGGAAAGATAGCCGAGCATTAGAAGAGGTATCTACAGCGAGCAGCCCGCAAAGCACAGTCTCCTTTAATTCCAACCACAGACATCCAAGAGAAGGAAAGCAGGGTCCCATAGACCCAGCCATAGATACTACTTTATACAGACAACAGATTGCAAAAAAAAATATAAAATAGCTCTGTCTGGATGCATTATTAATATTGATCTGCTCTGAAAAGCAGGAATATAAAGGAAAATAATATTCCCACACAACGATGTCCTTACAATGTAAATTTCAGTGACTTAAGCCCCGTTTCCACCGCAGGAACTTTCCCCCGCAAATATGAAGATTTTGAGGAACTCACTGCGTTTTGACTGCAGGGACCAGGGTCTAAATTAAGTTCCACACAGGGACATTGGACACTTTTTTACCCCCGAAAAAGGCTCTGGTTGGGGGGTAGTACTTTCTGAAATACTGGAACCTTCAGGGTGGAGCTTGCAAGGATGACTATGGTTAAACACACACACAGCATCGCTGCTTCAACAGCTTCAACTCGTGTACCGCCTCATTCATAAACAAAGAAGAACTTTAATATTGATTTAGGACCATTTCAAGATGATGGAAAAGCATTTTTCTTTGTCTGGTAACATTAAAAATAAAGTTAGGCTCTGCTGTCGGCCTCCCGACTCACTAAAAAAAAAGAGAAAGAGAAAAAGAGAGAGACCGCGAGGGCTAACTTTAGAAGACGGAGACAGTGCGATGGTGCTGTGAATGAGAAATAAAAGTTATTTTCTGTTTGTTTCACAGCAGTTACTTTCTAAAGTACACATAATAACATAAACACTCAAAAATGATTTACTGTGGTGACAGTAGCTAGTTTGATTATCCCCCTGCATTCATTATATCCACCGTGCATCAGTAAATACGATGCAGCGGTGAACGTTGCAGAGACAGCAGCATGTTTTTTGAATGAAACGGTTGAGCACACTGAACTGCAGGCTGCAGATTGAGTGCGACCACTTTTTCATAGGTTAGCAGACTAATTTGCCTAATCTTTGCAGGTCTTTAGACTGCAGTGGAAATGCAGACAACACTGGGCTGAAGGAACCTTTTATCTCCTTGAAAAGTAGTCCCGGGACTAAAATTACCAGGAACGTCTTGGTGGAAACTTGACTAAACACGGATAAAATATGTGTAAAATGCGCAAGAAACTACATACAGGAGTGCATGCTTCTCAATAGATCCAAGATTAGTTTTAAGAGCAGGTCCATTTAGATCATTTTGACAGACAGGTTTCCTGCGGTAATCTGAAAATGGAAATTGAGTTTGATTTCTGCTCTAGACTTTATCTTAACCAAAGATTGATCCTTGACTACTTCAGCTGTTAATCACCTCTCATTGCAAGTAAAGTCAGCCTATCCATGTGGTGGTATATAATATCTTATGTAGCTTTTACTGTGTAGCATCATATCTTTCAGCTTGTCAACACGTTTCCTGCTGCTTCATTGCATCTTAGGTCGTGTTTCTACACAGACGCTGATCCTCTGAGGGAGGTCTGTCCCAAACTCTGTATGCATGAGGCTGGTGCACAGCATGGTGAGGCTGTTTACGCTGCTGTTTTTATCCATGCATAAAGAGTACCAGGAATACGGCTGAATACACACATATACTTCCAAACTAATTGCCGTGCCATGCTAACTCTTGGGGCAGCAGCTATTGTATGCACATAACCTAAAGTTACATGTATGTAGCTTGTTAGAGAGAAACTGCAAGTGAAAGAGAAGTAGATCAGGAATGTTTTGGCTTTGAGCGAGTGTTTGTCTCTCTACCCATCTGTTTCCTCTCAAACTATCCAGCGCTCATTCTGTTCTCCACTGAAATTACTTTTTTACGTACTCAGACAGACAGATGGAATAAGACAAGAGAGCGAGAGATGCAGCTAAAACAACTTGCTTTGGGGAGTGTCGGGAGAGCTTAAAATTATGAGAAGCATTTGTTTGTACCAGGTAAATCAAGAGAGTTGCCAGCAAGTTTTTCCTCCAAGTCCTCATCGCATTGTTAGTCTTTGTGTAGGCAAATTCAACCCTACATTCAAAACTCATCAGAGTTCTCAAAAGTGGCTTGACCCCTCCGAATTGCGGGTACCAATCGATTATTCAGTGTCAAACACAGAGAGCTGATTTAGTTGAAAAACTTTTACTTTCAGCAAAACTTCTAATTTCGATGCCAAATAAAAAGGCTGAATATTTAAAATGAATTCTTACTTCTTCTTCTTCTTCTTCTTCTTTGTCCTGTTTGACATTGTCTTCCACCTATTTTTATTCTTCTTTGTCCACTTCAACTTCTTCATTTACACCTTCTCTTTATTCCCTTTTTCAGTCCCACATCCTCTTCCAGTTTCTACCACTTCCACTAGTTTTCTTCTTTATCTCCCCCCTCAATTTGCCTTTCTTTCTCTTTTCCCACTTCAGGTCATTTTTCGACAATTTTCTTCTCACTTCAACTTCCAAATCTTATTCATCTTCCACATCCACCTATTACTATTTTCATTTCCACCTACACCTCTCTGTCCTCATCCTTCCTTTCTTTCTCCCTTCTGCTTCCCGTTCTTCTACTTCCACTTCCACCAAATTCCGCCCTTCTTATTTCTCCAATTCCACCTCTACATTTTCATTTCACATGCCAATAACTTACTCTTCCACTCCCACTTCTTCTTTCACCTCTACTTCTTCTTCATCCACTTCCTTCTACTACGGATATAACTGATTTATCAAGTTGTGGTCTCATGTACCTATAATGTACTGTGATTCATATAAATCCCACAAAATCAATTCTTATATAATCCACATAATTGTGTAAGAGGAAGTATAATAAGCAGTAAACACAGCGTAGGGAGGAAGACGGGGTGGATGGGTACGTCAAAAAACACTGGAGACCAGTGGTCGAACATCATGTGAAACCAGAGGTCAGCTGATTTATGTCACATAACTTTCATACTTAGGTTATGACACTGCCGGTGCTGTTTTAACTCAAACCACAATCTTATCCTAAACTTAACTAAGTAATTTTGTTGCCTAAATCTAACCCCATTTATTTTGAAAACACTGAGGCGTGTGTCACATGTTGTTGGACATTCGTAGGAAAAAGCATGAAAAATGAGGAATGACTTTTTGTAGGATATCAAATGAGCCGTTGAATGAGAACATACTGGCCTATACCTACGGTGATTTCCTTCAAAAAGTCACAAGCATTAGAATTAAAATAGACATATTTTTCCTCCCATCTCTCCAATTCACACTCTCTGAACTACTGCATTCCTGTGACAATAAGATATGTTTTCTCTTCACACATCGCTTTTCCAATTCTACTTGTAAAGGTGCCGACTGATTACAAATTATACAGTTCCGGTTGGCACAAACAAGGCTCAGACTTCAGTTTGACAGGAAACAGATTACAACTGCTGGAGAAAATGCTTGAACCAGTTCCAGTTCCTTCAGACCCTCTCCCTCACCATTTGGATTTCTATCAAACCAAAGTGGGTGTGGAGTCATCGCTCGCTCCTCTTTTTAGCTGGGATATGGATTACCGTGGATACACTCACCCAGGCTGCCCCACCACTCCAGTGTTTCATCTCTCAGTGTGATTAAATGGGAGACATTCACACGCGATTTGTTAATTCATCAAAATGGTACTTTGTGGGATACAGAGGCTGGATTAATCACATTTTAGGCAAATTCACGTTGGCTTGCATAAAGCTCAAACAGGCATACACTACAGATTAGTCTGCTGGTAAAGGTGCCTCACCAGAGACTTGTCTTACTAATATATTGCTCCAGTCACAAGGTCGGCAATGAGAAAGAATAAGAGACTATGTGTCTATTGGCGGAGATGGCAAGTTATATGGTGAATACAGATGATGAACTTAGAATGCCTTTTTGAGAAGCAAAACCAATTTCAGATACAATAAATGGAGTCAGAGATATGAAACCTGCTGATTTGTGAGCTTTTCTCACAGCCCTGTCCTCTTTGAAGAGAGTGACTCATAATCAACTGCAGAAAAGCAGCACCTTGCTTGTTAGGAATGCTGCTTAAAGCATATGAAATTCCCATGGGGAAAGTGGAATTGGGGGCTGTTGGTCATCTTGTTTCCCACTCCTTCGTCGTGTAATTTGTCTCATAACTACAAGGTTTTATAACGGTCATTAGAAGGTAAATCCCCTTGGCACAACTTGCCGCAGTAAAGCACTGGCATTCGGGGGCTTGATAAATGGACACTCAACACTGGTTATTATGATGAATGGGAATTTCGCACTAGTAACAGCCAGGTATGGGTGAAAAAAAGAAAACCCCAAAAGACATTCCTCCAGAAAGTGCTGCCAATGGCAAATTGGAAACGGATGCCTATAGGATCAGTTGACATTTGCTGTATTGGCTTTTATTGGATTGCTGGACTTGCTTGAAGTTAGGCCAGCGTTTAGGGAGGCACCTTGACAAAACATGATCCATTTCCCCCCAAAAAAAGTTAGAAAAAGGAGTCCAATACCTTTAAAGCCTTTTGGGGAACGACAGTCAATAAACAGATCAGCCGTTACCGTGGTGAGGGCAGATTAGCGAGTGTCCATGGCCGTTCAGTCAAGCCATCAGTACAGGTTGCTGGGCCTTGTGTTGCAGACACGGATGCAGTCAGCCAATACATTACGGCAACCATATTATCATAAGAGAAGTGCATGAAAGGGAGAGAGGGGTGATGCTACAAACTACATTGTGTGTCTGATCAATGAGGGACATCAAGCAGTGCAGAGAAAGAGAGGCAGAGGATGATCTAAACAGAGAGGAGCCATGCAGAGGCGAGGAAGGTACAGTACAGGGCAATTTAATCACAACCATCTCAGCTGGATAATAAGAGACGAGCGGGAGAATATAAATAGTGAGTGAGAGACTAATGGAACTCATTTTAGGAGAGTATTTAACCTATTTCAGAGAGAATCCAGAGCAATCAATTAAATGTGCTTTTAGCCCGGGTCTCAGCTTTAATTACTCCTCATATGTGATTATTCTCTGACATGCTACCTTGGTACTAGAAATAGATATAAGCTACATTAAAATGGTGGCTCATGTAGGTTATTACCAGAGAGAAAGACCCAGAAAAATGCCAAAAGGCCGTGGTGGCAACACTTCATCAACCCTTTCCCATTGGACATATTGTGTAAGACTTGCTAAGGTGAATGTATGTATCTATCACTTACAGTAAATACAATCCGAGTCAAGACAAGATCTTGTGGGATTGATGATGATGTTAGTAAGTTAGCTGATTGGTCGTAAGCAGGTTTGCCTTGCACAGTGATTTTCTACCACAGTAGAGCGAGCTAGCTTTGTTGCACCAGAAAACCTGTCTTAAAACTATAGGTAGTTGGACTGCTAATCTTGCCTTTGTACTTTAGCCAGACTCAAAGGCAATGTTTGAGATGATTTTCCTACTTAGAAGTTTTTAGTCACGCTATCATGGCATGGCTCCAGGGACGGCAATGATGGTCTGCTGGACTAGCCCGTTCTCATTCTCAGGGAGTGAAATACTGTCGTGGCCTTCGGTGTGTGATAGCGACACATGGCACTCTTTAGCATCTGTATGAGACATGCTGGGCTTTCAAGTAACTACAGTGTAAACTCATGTTAGCAGGTTGTTGTTTGCCGATATATTAATGTTCTGAATATCAACACACACCGACAAACACTTTCATCTAGGAGACCCCTGTTGGTGCCCTGTGTAAAACCAGTGTGAAAGTTTAAAATTCACTGTAGAAATGTAGCAATACATGATGTTTTTTCCTAAACCTAAGCAAGTGTTTTTGTTTGATGTCACCATGTGATGTTAACCATGTGATTACAGCTACAAGACCGTAGTGGAACGTCATAGTTCGATGCAGTGGGCTACCCGGTGAGTTAGAAAGTGACACCAAGGTGATCCTGACAAAGTGTCAGTGAGTTGGGATGAGAACGTGTTGGTTAGTCAGTCGATCCACCGCTGATATATTCAAAGACTCTGTGGTGGGTTACCATAACATGTACATGTGCTCACGACCCCCAGAAAATGAAGCTTCATGACTTTGTTGAGCCTCAGACTTTTTATCTAGCAAAACCAACAGGTTGATGTTTTTGGATTTCAGTGAAATGCAAAAGCAACAACTGGATTTACCATGAAATGTGGACACATTACTATCCTCCTCAAAATTTCTAATAACTTTGGCAAATCCTTCACTTTGTGAAATGAGTAAAAGACAAACGTCTTTAGGGGGCTTCTTTAGAGAGGGGAAAAGGCCCAATGAGGAGACAGAAGAAGAGCCTACGACATCCAAGTAAAAGTAGTCTGCATTTAAAAGACAATATCAGGAGTCCTACTTAAAATACAGGTTTATCGCTACAGTTCATTCTCATGCGCCAAGCCCACCCTGCATAATATGTGGCGACAGGCTAGCAATGAGGCAATGATGCCTTCAAAACGGACATGGAGGCCTTAAAAGGCCTTAAAAGTATGTTTCAGACAACAACTCTGCCAGTGTTCTGGATTAAAATCAAGACTACCAAAAAAGCACTGAAAACCCTGCTTCCATTTCCAACATCCTATCATTGTTAATACGGGTTTTCTGTTTTCTGACGAAAACAAAATTATGGAGTAGACTGGACATAAGGAACACACTTTGAATGTCATTGTCTCCCATTACCCCTCGATTGGACCAGCTTGTTAGAGAGAAACAAGCTCAGGGCTTCCACTTATTCAGCATAATAGTGAGTTGTATTTTTACACACTTTATATTTGTTTTTATGCCGTTAGGAGTCATTTTATTTTGTTATATTTATCCCCCACACATTGAAGGCCGGTACATGAAAATATTGTCTTACATGAAACCGGTCTGTGGCGCAATAAAATGTTGGGGACCGCTGGCCTAAAATATGGGTACAGTAACACACTAAACATGAGAAAAACATCCAGGTTGACAAACACTGGGATTTCTATTTAACTGATTCATCATAATTCAGTTGCCTTTGAATTACTGCAAGACATCCCATAATCTAAACAACATAAAGGGCCGAAAAGCTTCAGAAATATGTCTAATCTCTACAATAACACCTCAATGTTGCACACATTTTTATGTTGAGTGACAGGCCTGACATGACACCTGACCTGTGGGTGCTGTGGCAGCCTAAAATCCTCTCCCTTCAGACACTGTGTCAACAGCCAGTTACAAGCTTGGCCTACAGTTGTTCAGTCAATATGTGCTCACAGTCCCCAGGACACGGAGGAGGTCTGTTACAACCACAGCGCCAGTCTAGCTGTAGGCCTGTTTGTTTGACAGTCAACACTAATCCACTGCTCTGAATCTCTCTCAGAGGAGGAGAGCGATAGAAATAGCTGGAGGGCAAAGTCCTGAAAATATGCAATTCTGCTCTCACATACATGTATAGTCCCAGTGAGACTGTGTGTAGGCATAATCTTACTGCTTACAGAAACATGTGTACCAGCATAGAAATGTGCTCACTCAAGCACACAGACCCCCCCACACAAACATGGTATACAGTATGTACACTACATGTAAATTTCGTGTACATAATGTGTAAATACCGCAGAAAAACATCATGTCCTGATGGAAGGATGAAGAAATGAAACAGAACAGGAGGCTTGATTTTTGAGCTGTTAGCTTTGTAAAGCTCCCTCTCATCTGTCACATGTGATGAATGCAAGCACAGAAGTTGCATTTTACATCTTTCATTGCATACCCAGCAGAGAGAATTACCCATTCTGACACGGGAGGACATGAATGGACGATGCTGAGTGTCCACGCAGGCACAAGAAACGTCATTCATTTAGAGAAGTGAAGCTCCTTGACACACAAGCATCTCCTCGAGGGCCAATTAGGAAGGTGAAACGTGGTAAAAACACATTCAAGTGAATAGATCCATGTTGACATTTACACGCTAATTTCAAAAGGTTCTTGTCAAACATCTCTACAAGTGTTAAAACCACTAGCATACAGCCATATGTACATGCTGCTGCTAGGTAGTTTCTATATTTACTGTAGCTTCTTGCACCACACTATTTATCCCAATGTCAGATGTATAAATTGGTAATAATTAAGCTAAACCAACAAACAATGCTTAAACAAGAGGAGCTAAGTGGAATTTAAGGTAATGAATTGAATGTATTATTTACACCTGCTAAGCCAAGTTCGAACTACACAAATTGCAGTCTTATAATTGTGAGTCTTTAAGTCTTAATGCTTTTCACACTACATGACTGACCGGTGATGCAGGGTCACACACTATCTTTCACAGGGAGGAATTCCAGTCTGTCACAAAAACACGCAAAAAATACACGATAAATGACGTGATGCCATACGTGAGACACATTGTTGCTGTCACTGGCACATTTTTACAAAATAGCCTGTTTCCACACTCTTTTTACTATTTATTTATGTTGTAAATGCCCCAGTTTCCCCTCAACCTGTCTTGTGCTCTCAATGGCTGCAGTTTGTGGCCCAGAGTCCCCGACAGGTCCAGATATTAGCAAGTCGGCAGGCCTCTCGGCGAGCGTTTTTGAGCAGCTCACACGAAGTTCAAGTGCCAATGTGTGAGCGGTAAGCCAGCGCTGATTTTCTACTGATCCGGGGCTTTTATCTGGGGGCTCCAAACACTGTCGGGTAACAGAAAACCAGGGCTAAAGTGGTGTAGCGTCATCTAGGCATTATGTACACATTTTCCTACACTGACATATCAAAAAGTCTTCCATAAAAAAGGCACATCTGGCAAAGGACAACACAAAGTTGACAAAAATATGCCACATGGACAATCAGTTGATACAAAGCAACTGCACAGACATGTGAGTGATTCAGGTGGGAAACTATGATTAGGGGACAAAAAGAGAAGCAACACGCGGGGGGGATATTTAAAATCAGAGGAGAAGGGCAAAAACTATGGCAGATGCATTGCCGTGACAATGTGTGCACCAACATTATCTATTGAACACTAGCTAGCTAGCGTCAGCCAAGTAACTATTGAAAAGCACTGACGCACCTATCCAGCCGTCCAAAACTTTGACCTGCAGGAAGGTGGTGGGTTTTGCAGTACGACAGAGGCAGACTGACCAGTGCAGCTGTTTGTAGGTGGTTTACTACTGATGATACACTACCTGCCAAGCACTAAATGGATATAATGGGATATGTAGCAGCTAAAGAGACAGATATTTCCCTCAGGAATGGGTGGAGAGCAAGTCACAGCTGAATGAAGAGTGAAAACTGGACTTAAATGAATCATGTGGACACAAACTCACAACACAACACAACTCTGAATAAATGCTAATCTTGTTCCATATCTGCCGGACGTACAAATAGGCAAGTGTTTGCAAACAAATTAGCGAGATAAACTTGATAATACATTAAAGATGGGTTTGTAGCTTGCATGTGCTCAATCTTGGAGCCCATCAGCTTCCAGTCTGATGACGGATAAGCCTCTGGGGGCTATATTTCTGGGATTCTGGTGTTTCCGTGGATATACGGGCCAAGGCTTCTTTTTCCGTGTACTCCTCATTGTTTACAGTCGGAGGATGAGTTTGAGTTGTGAGACGACGTGTACAAGCAGATTGTTTTTTATAACAATAAGAAGTTGAATAATTGTCGGATGATAGCCGCTGGGTTCTGTTATTGCATTTCGGCCAGTGCGTTCCGCCTCTTTTGCTTTCAACATGGACTGTTTAACTGCATTTAACTAATGCCTGCTTGAACATGATTGGCCAATACTACTCGGACTACAAACGGAAAGTGTAATGCTTCCAATACCAAAATTTTGTCCCATTGCCTACAGATTAGATAAGTTCCCTCTGGACTCAAGGGTTCAAACATTCAGTTATTGAGTTTGAGAAAATATGACGGGACTGATGATTTACCTTTTAGCAAGAGTTCTACAGTACATGGATCTCTCAGGGTGACAGTGGTTAAACATGATTCCATCTTTGAGTATGAGTTAATGCATTGAGCCCTACTGTTATGAGTGTTATATGTCCCTTTTTTAACCCTATTTTTTTCAATATTCCCTCCAGCTTTGGGTCGACTCACTTCTCACTAACACTTCCCGTAGAACTGATTCAAGAGAACAAGCATAGCGGCGGACTCGCAGCTCTCCACACCCATCCCACTGGATGAGCACTCTGTGACTCAGAGATGGCTCGACAGATGGATTATATCCCCGTTGTCTGTGCTTCGCTGCCGGCCATGGGGCAGAAGTGTTTGATAAAGGCATGTCAAAACAGTTGTAGAGTTCTTGGACTAGGAAGACCACACTGGGGGAGGGCCAAGATCATGTCGGCGCTGTCTCATGCATGGTAAAGGATTGTGTGTTCACTCGAGGTGTTGGAAGAAAAGAGGGAAGCAGAACCACATTTTTTTTTGCATGCAATGGATGTGTTTGTTTTGACACTTAGTATGCACAATTCTGGAGCCCTAGAAAAAAAATATGCTGACTAACTGTTCTCTGGCGACCTTGCATCCAGTTTGAGTGTGTTTGTGTGTGTTGAGGGGGTGGTAATAAAGAAAGGTGGGGGCTTCCTTGGACGCCCGAGCAGCTTAAGTTTAATTGCTTGTGGTGGCAGTCAAAGTCAATATGCTGGTCAATGGCCCGTGCATTCCGCAGGTTCATTTCCCCATAATTACTCTACATGCGCCCGGCCAATGCATAAGTCTGTCATCATTAAAATAATAAGAATGGGTTGGGCAAGGAGCAGGGCAGGAAGAATGGAGGAACAAATGCAAAAGAAATGAATGAATCAATACAGCAGACACAAGAAAAAGATGGCCTGGCACAGCGGAGGCACAGAATTAAGTGTTGGGCAGCTCTGCGGTTTCGCCCATACACACATAATCACATGCAAACCATCAAATGCACACACACACACACACACACACACACACACACACACACACACACACACACGGCTTAATGCAGCCATTGGAACATTTTGAGCAAACTTTTGCTTATGAAATGTAAAAAAGATAAAATGTTAATTAGAGGCAGAAATACATCACTAAGAATGAATGAATGGAAACGAGTTTTTTCCATTAATTGATGACTAATTTTATAGCTCTTCAATGTCAGCGGTAAGTAGCTGTATTTCATTTATAAAAATGCACATGGCAAAATTCAAATGCACAAAAGCCAGCCCAGGTATGACGAGTAGGACTTTAGTTCATCTGCCAGAACGTTCTGAATGGCAAGGCAATGATGAACATTACAATATTAATTAAAGGTGCTATTGAGCCACTAAATGTTGCATTCTCCCGCCCCCATTCCATTTCATTTACTTCAAAACAAGTCATTGCAGACGCTTGCTCTCCCTCTCAGCCATTTATCTGTATTTTTCCCCACACTAACTGATGACCCAGAGATATCACATGATACCAGCGTTGTTTTACTACTGGCTCACAAGCCTTGTTAGAGGTGGGAACGAAACATCCATCATATTCCACATAAATAAACAAAACAGTCATTTGGAGGGGTGGTGGTCAGCACTGTCGCCTCCCAGCAAGAGGGTCGCACGTTCGAATCCGGCTTGGGGCCCTTCTGTGTGGAGTTTGCATTTTCTCCCTGTGAAAGCGTGGGTTTTCTCCAGGTTCTCCGACTTCCTCCCACAGTCCAAAGACATGTTAATTGATGACTCTAAATTGCCTGTAGGTGAATGGTGAATGGAGCGTGAATGGTTGTCTGTCTCAATGTGCCCTGTGTTGGACTGGCGACCTGTTCAAGGTGTACCCCACCTTCTCACAATGCTAGCCACAACCCCTAACAGGATAAGCGGTTGAAGATAGATGGATGGATGAACATTCATTTAGACCTGCCAAAATAAAAAAAAAAAAATGAATTCACAATCATAATTTATTTTTCCGGGAAAGCCATTATTTTATTCGACACCTTTCTAAATGTTCTGTGGATTTATTAATTTTAGGGCTGTCAATGGATTAAATATTTAATCAAGATGTATGATTCATTTTTTTATCTGTTGAAAATGTGCCTTGAAGGGAGATTCGTCAAGTATTTAATACTTTTATCAACATGAGTGGGCAAACATGCTTGCTTTATGCAAATGTATGTATATATTTATTATTGGAAATCAATCAACAACACAAAAGAAAGACAAATATTGTCCAGAAACCCTCGCAGCTACTGCAATTAGCATAAAAATATGCTCAAATCATAACATGGCTAACTGCAGCCCAAAAGGCAACAACAGCTGTCAGTGTGTCAGAGTGCTGACTTGACCATAACTTGCCCCTAAATGCATGTGATTATCATAAAGTGGGCATGTCTGTAAAGGGGAGACTCGTGGATACCCATGGAAGCCATTTTCATTCACATATCTTGAGGTCAGAGGTCAAGGGACCCTTTTGAAAATAGCCATGTCAGTTTTTCCTCAGCAAAATTTAACAAATATTTGGTGCATTATTTGGCCATGGTTGGTACCAATGGATTCCTTAGACCATCTAGTTTCATATAATGCCATTATCTCCACCATAGCTTTAAAACTGAGCCTGTTACAATCTAAAAATCTCAATTTGTGTTAATGCGTTAAAGAAATTATTGGCATTAAAACAAACTGATGTTAACACGTTACTGCATATCGCAAATGTTATCAATAAGACCTTTAGTAACAAAATTGTGTGATAATGACAAAATGTGATCAGATTTCCCTTTCCATTCAGTGCTCCTAATTCAATTCATATTTTATAATTAAAAAAAAAAAAAAAAAAAAAAAAAAAAACTTGGATGGAAAGCCAATTATTGACTGAATTGTAATAAACATTCCCAAAGCACCAGCTCAACTCATTACAGTTCCCCTGAACCTGCTGGACTGCAGCGTAATGCGCAACAAATATAAGGTGTGTGTGTCTGCACTCGTGCACATCTCTGTGCACGAGGCGGTGTGGGTCCGCCATGTGTTGTACAGTTGCTGAGTGTAATCCTCGGCCTTTACCAGCTGCCCGCGGGTCTTTCAGGAACGTCTCGCTCAAATTAAAAACAGGTGGACACAGTTTGATTAGCTTGTTAAAACACACCTGCTACTGAAGGGCGAGGCATTACACACACACACACACACACATATGCACTGTACACACTTTCACACTGGCACAAAAACATTATTGGGGCCTGTGGAGCATAGATAATTATTATGGGACAAAATATTAGCTGCATTAAAGGGTTTTTACAGTTAAAAACTGCCATTCTAAGCTCCCATGGGTGAGAATTATACAAAAATACAGACAATACACAGTGGACTCTACTAGCTTATTTATTCTATGCTGTATAGTAAAATTGTTGGTGCTCATTTTATCTAAGCCTTTGTTTTGAAATGTGCTGGTTATATACTCTTTTTAGTTCAGCTGTATTATTTTTATTTCTTATTATAAGAGGTCATACTGCTCGTATAACTCCACTGCTCAATAGAAGGGAGATATAGAGCAAGTTACACTGACGATAACCAGGTACATTTTCTGTTTAGCAATATAATAAATGTGAATGTTAATGTGGAAACTGTATTGCTGTTCTCAGTAATTGACAGTGACAGTATCACAAATTCAGACTTCTAGTCTTTGGACATGTTTAATGCTGTTGTTGTGGGGTGTTCTGTCTCTATCATAAATACTGTATGTAGTAGAGATCAGCCCTTAGGTTTTATTTTTGTTATCGTCAATATTCCTTTTATAGTTTGAGGCAGTTTTGTATGTACATTTATTGGTTTGTAAACTCACTTTTTCATTCCATTTTCTTTCGCAGGTTCCTCATGTAGTCTGTGCTGGAGATGGTGTCCTAAAGTGTCAGGTCTGAGAAACTGTGCAGACTTCTCTTATCAAACGGATTATAATCTGAACTGCAGACACCAATCCAACCCACTGATGGTGTTACAATGCATTAATTAAACTAAGCGATGGTCTAATGATTCAGCAAGTATCTCGCGGGTTAATGGCATGCTGTGACGTTCCCATTGGCTGCCTTTAAAAGGCACCAGAGACATTCTCTGCAAAAACGTTTTATGGTATGCCAGCAGGTTAACAGCTATTTGAAAGCCCATTGAGTCACTGTTACATTTAAATGTTCTCAAACATGAAGCGTTTTATTCCTGTGGTGGCCTTTACTTCGCTGACCAGCATGTAAATGTCTGTGTGTGTGTGTGTGTGTGTGTGGGGGGGGGGGGGGGGGTATCTGAGCTTATACAGTATTGCAGAGTAATTCCCCACCATTACCAATGGGACAAGGGCAATTGAACCCTGGCACTTCATGTTTTAAATGCTCATTTATGCATCAAATGTACCTTTGCAAGATAATAAGACACCATAATAGATTTTTATGAAAATGCATTACATGGGAGGGAAAGCTAGTGCTTCTGAACCCTCTTCCCTTCTTCCCCTCGTCTCACCCTTCAACAAATCCCTTTCCAGCAGCCATGCTCTGGGTCCATAAAACTGCTCCATATGAATATTTAATGTACAACTCATGTAATGCAAATTCTACTTTGTTTTATTTTCCCTCTGCCCAGTCCATTATTTTGCCAAGTGCTGCGACAGATCTCGGTGAGAGCTCAGACACACCAGTGGGCGTCCAAAGCCTTTACACACACACACACACACACACACACACACACACACACACAGACATGACTTTAGTGTTCAAGTATACAAGGGAGCAGATATAGACTGTGTGCATGGTTTAGCATTATTTGAATTGGCTGGATGTTAAGGCTGACCACGTATATTAATTATAATGTAAATGCTTTTAGGGTTGTGGGAAATGAGATATAGACTATTTTAATCTGTATGATAATTCTCAGTCATCCAGGTCAGAGGATATCTAAAGGTAGACACCTAAAGCACATAGAGTTTTAGTTTTATTGTTGAGGAGGATTTGTCACTTTCACCCCAGATAATTCATCAGTTCATCAGTGTTAATTCACACCGTGATGTCATGAAAAAATCATTAAGGTCTTGGGGGCCAGTGTAAGGTCACATGGCCATTATGTGATGTGAGTAATGAGGGTCACATTAATTAAGAAAGTAGCTCAACATCTCATGGTTATCCTCTTTCTTGCAGATAGTAAGATGAAAAGAGCATTACCACTCTCATGCCTTTTTGTTAATTACTGTATGAAGCCAGCACCAGGAAGCGATTACCTTAGCTTAGCATAGACAGAGCTAGTCTGGCTCTGTCCAGAGTTGAAAAATCAACCCATCAGCACCTCTACAGCTCACTAATTAACGCATTATACTGTATTATAGCTGTACTGTGGCTCTAAAACCTTTAATGCATGCGGCTTAAAAACATGCAAATAGACAAAACACAGGCAAATAGAAGAAAACATATTCACTTATTTGACAACACAAGCAACGTTTCGAAAAGGAAGAAAAGCTGCAAAGTGAGAAACAGAACCAAAAACAAAAACAAACTTTGTTTAACCTGCACACAAACACATATGTAAAAAAGTTTCTGGGGGGGGGTTATACGTGCTGGGTTCAGTGACTTCCTGGAGTCTTTCTCGGTCACCTGGCGCTTCCCAAAGATGACAAGGCTCTAGAAATCAATGCACCTGGCCAAGTTAGAGTTCAACCCAATATCGTGCCAAGCCTGTAATGACCCGCTTGACCAGAAGATAACATGTCAGGGTCACATATCGCTGAGGTGTAGCGATTACATATGTAATGTATGAAGGTGTCGTTCCAGCAGGGGGCAACAAAACAAAGCCACTTAGATTTGAGAGAAACATCATAGCTGGACTTAAAATGAGCATGTAAAGTATGCAGAAAACATCCGGAAACAATCTAACATCAGTATGTGACATGAATATTACACGGCAACATGACGGTGCAGTGTTTTAGATGTCTAGCTTCAGCGGTAGTTAGGAAGTATATAAACTGAGAGAGACCATTTATGGTGGGTGGGAAAGTAAAGTGCTGGTCCTGCACATTAATACAAGCATATTACATTCACATCACTGTGAGGCAAAACATGACGCTAACACGCCATCTGGTGGACAGGAGGGTCTGCACTGGGAACGCCAATTTGAATGTTCTAAACCCAACTAGATAAACATGGTGGTGTGAATAACGGAGAGCGAAGATTTCCTTTCGTTTCATTTTACAATTACTTATTATTAGCAAAACAAAAATTTAGATATTTAATTAACATTTTGAATAACTGAACAAATTATGCTTGTCCACACCCAATATACTTACTTTCACAGCCCCCACCTTTTATGACTTACTGATCAATACCTGTTCTCCCGACATGTTACATTACACAGCCAAATAACCTTCCTACATTGATTGATTGAATTAGACATGCAAATCACACTATTTGCACATTTTGCTCCCAGTATTTCACACTGCCAGATACGCCTACTATTGCATAGAATATTTATTGAGATAAACTTCATTTCATTTATGTGCCCCAACCTTGTACTAGAATAGATTTGCTATTTCATTCATCTTTGCTGTTTTTAAATATGCAGCCTTATTTGATCAGACTTCAATGCTTCAATTGAGGAACACATCTGCCAAAAAGTACTTGGCAAAGTAACATGTAACTCTACCAAGAGAAACAACTTCAGTATTTTTTGTATATATATTTTTTGCTGCAGTCATGAGGGAAGTGACGAATCAATGACACTGACTAATCAATATATATTGTTTAATTAAGGCCCCCGTTGTTCCCATATTGACAAAACTACTATTGGTTTGTGTGTTTTCTCAGCTTCTACAGACTAGTTCCCCATTTCATTATCTGCAACTTTGTAAACTGCGAGCAGGTGAATGCAAACCACAGCGGACACACGTTTATGTTATACCATGATGGGCTTTGAAACAGCAGATGGGCAAAATGGTGGACCCAGGTCTGTCCAGGGCTTCGACCCTCTCCTCTCCCTCTGTGCCAGCGTTGGCTTGCCAGGCTGAGAATGCCAGAGAGCTAGACCCTCTCTTCCCCTTGAGGGGTGTCTCTATGTGGGGTGGCAAGGGCTTGGCACAACAGTCCATGGAGTATTGATAGCAGAGGTCAGCGTGTGTGGTTAGTACCCTGCGGCAAGCCAGTGCTATATCCAAACCTCTGTCTGCTTTGGCAGAGGAAATAGAAATGTGAAAGGAGGGAGAGGTATTGAGGGACCACAGGGAGGGAGGAAAACTGAATTTCTTTCCCATGAGTGAAAATATTTAAACAAAGACTATGACTTTCAGGGTTCGTAGGTGAACAGTTAAGGGGATCATTTGAGTGTTATGAGGGGGAGTTGTGTGAGGTGATTGTCTGTCAGTGAATTACCTACAGTATGCATACAGTTTTTTTTTTTTTAATATAAAATATATCCAATATTAAATGACATCAGATCTAAAATGGTATTCCTCCATTTAGCAGGTAGACTTCAAAAATGGAAGACAAAATTACTAAGTGGCACACAAAAAATAAACACTTGTCTGACACAGTGGCAGTGTAAAAAGTTAATTTCAGACCCTGTTTTCATGAGTACATTTACTGGAGGAAGCCATCTAGTATCTCTCTCACTTTCTTCATTTCCCATGATCACTTACTGACCTGGCAGGTCTTCCATGAGTCATTACTGTTGGAGAAATAATGTGAATAATGAGGCCAAAGTGCCAGCCATCGCTTTATAGAAACATTTACCTGTGTATTAGTATGCATGTTTCAGCACCCTCCATTGCCTGCTCTCTGCCAGCACTGGGGAGCAAATCAGCAGGTCACCTAGTCTGCTGCTGCTAATATCTGCAAGAGGGTGTGTGTGTGTACAGTACGTGTGTGTTTGACAATGTTGGGAGAGGGCTGATGTGGGAAGGAGCAGTGCTATGTCTGAAATTGGATCTATGCTAGTTAGCTATTCACATCACAGCACTTTGCAGAGCTGGAATACATGACATTTAAAAAGCACGCTGCAAAGTCATACTGTATCTTGGCAGGCTCTCTGCCCACAATAACGAGCATCTTTTGTGGTTTTAACAGGTCTGTTTTCATGTTGGTAGAGATTTAGCAACATTCCCCTTGAAGTTCCCTTCAGCTGCCCTGAATGCTGACTTTAATGAAAAAAAAAAAAGAAATCATATAAAAAACATTTGTGCTCCGTTCCAATTATTCATAAAGCGGGTACAAAAAAGATGAATGCTATTTGAAGTATTTGAAGTCATTAGTGTAATGATTTAATTATTTATGAGTGCCTGGGCATAACTTAGTGTGGGAAAAGCTTTCAAGATATTATTGAAATGAAATGCAAATGGTTTTTTCTCTCAGTGCATGGAACGCCTGGAAAAATAGGTTTCAGTCAGCTCTTTTTGTCTCTATGATGGGAAGAGAATCTAAGCTTTGTGTACGTCTTCCATTGTCCTATTTTTGTCTCTTCAATTCTTAGTTCTCCTCCCCCTTCCTGAGCCTGTCAACTCTTCTTCCTGCCACTTTACTTACCCCCTACCACTAGGCAAATGTGTGCACGCTGTGTCTATAAATTCAAGATGAAACAAATACAAGACAAATACAATAAACACAACAGGTCGGACAGACGTGAACCTCAGCACAGTGTCAGCGTCTGAGAGATTACATACATTTAAATGCAAAGAGAAGGAGCGACTCTATTATGTCGTCTTGATTTCCACTGTCTCCAGCAGAGCCTTATCACACGGACAGGCACGCTGCTCTCATGCATTTCTTTGATATCATTCATATTTGTGCTGTTGCCAGGTACTTTTATTCCCATGATGACAGTGAACTTGCCAGTCAGCTTATACATGCTGGTTTGAACACGGGGCATAATTCTCTATGTGTTTCGCTCTTGGCTCAATCATCTAAAATGACAGAATTAAAGGGGAACAAGAAGGAAAAGCACAGAGCCTGCAGGGCAGAACAGTGCACCTGTATGTCAGCATTAACACTGATGTGAGCTATTTCTGACTTTTTATCTCTTTTATATATTTAACCCTCTTCTGAATGACAACTCTCTTCCCTCCCCTGTAATGACAGCATAACTTACTCCATAATGTGCATTGATTGCCTCAACCACCACTGTAAGTCATCCAAGGCCCGTCTAATCCATACATGACATGGGTTGGTGATGGAGCGATGGGGAGGTGACGCATGATTTGTGTGGAGGTCACAGCATGCACAGTAGATATGACAAACACCTTTCATCATTTCCTCTTCCTTGAGACAGGAAGACTACAACACATCTTGCTTAAACAAAGTTGTCTTTGTGTAGATTAAAAACGCAGCATGATAATTCATTTGTTTTAGCAGTTTGTCCAAAGGTAAAAATAAAAATCTTGTCGTCACTACCGCATTGGATTGTGGGATATTTATGCCGTTGTGGTGTATTTGCTTACTGTGATATTTCACCAGAAATAGTATGCAATTCACATACTGTTAGTTTCACATTAAGGCTTTGAAAACACGAGAAATACTGTTTTAGCGTACTAAACTGCATTTTAGCGTGGCATTTGGGATGTAACCACGTTTTCCTGGATTATGTGGTTGATGTAAATTGAAACAAAACAGAACCCAAAAAGCAACATTACTTGGTTAGGTTTAGATAACAAAACTCCTGGGTTAGTATAGTAAAAAAAAACCATCACTGAAACACTGACACTGAAACAAAACAAAAATGCAAAACGGGATAAGAACATCAGTCTCCTGGAGAAAAAAACTGTTTATTTGACCCAGCCACCTCCCATCCTGCCCACCCCTAGTGGACTTTCTCACTTGTTAGACTCATTATTTATACCACATAACTTTCACTAACAGTCACTCAGTATACTTTGCCACCTGCTCTGTGTGTCCCTCATTGTGTTGTGTAACTTGCTGCTGCCTTTTGTGGACTATCATTACAAACAAAAAAAACAAAGTGTGTTTCCCTACAAACATAATTGAATATGCAGTTTATTTGTATGTGAAGGTCATTTTTTAGGAGATAGGGCTGTATGCTACTGAGCTGGCCATTTATTTTCGGCTTCTGAGCAGTTAAACACTGTTTATCCATTCCTTAGAATTGTGATGTTTTTAAATGTTTCAGATATACCATCCTCACTCTCACTAGAGTCACATTCACATCACTTACGGCATTCAGACAAATCCAAACCTTGACAGACCTGCAGTGCCTTGTTATGGCTGCTATGTCCCAACTCATGTAAAGTGCTGCATGACATCACAGCAATACTCCACAGAGACATCAGACACATTTTCATTAATACCACATTAATATATTAAAGAATCTTCATCCGTATCAGTTTCTCACCACTCAGTGCTGTATACTGGACTGTGTCAGCATCCAAGACATCCACAAATTAGGCATGGGAATCTACCAGGAACACTTGATTATAAGGGGGTGGGAAAGGTCAGGCCATCCATCACCCACCCTACCTGGTCATTACAGCACCACCAAAGGAATCGGTGACAAATGAACCCTTCTCACTTTAATGGACTTGGCATTCTGGTATTCCGAACGCACACTCAGGCGCGACTTGGAGTCAACAAGGCGCATTCATTCACTGCGGAGAGCTGGAACACTCGTAACCTCTTCAGCCAAGACCAATTGCAATTAACAAGCACCTACTTAGAATAAGGGATATGTAACAGATGAGGACGTGGGAGGAAATGGATGAATGAGCGAACAAGGATTGTGTCATTACGCAACCTTATAAAAGAAGCTTTGTGCAAGGAGAGTATGAGAAGAGTTCCTACTCTGCTACCGTGCCGCTGTGCTCTAATCCTCTGTAGCTCTGTGTTTCCTTTTTGTCTGTGCTGATTCCCATCTCTGCACTATTCTGGGCATTAGGGACGTTAACGATTAACCATTAACCATCATAAAGCATTTTAACCGATTAATGCTATTAAGTTACACCGCGCTGACAGGCTACGTGACGACGGTGAGCACAAAGCCACCAGGGCAACGCTAGAGCTGGTAACGTAGCAGAAACTCACACCGTCTGTCGGACACCCGCTATCGTTACACCGGGCAGACACACAGCTGACAACCTGCTAAACCAAACTAAATGTTTGGTGAGACTTTTACTGGGAAAGTGGCTGCATGCCCGCGACACTACACACA
Source organism: Pterois miles (assembly GCA_947000775.1). Classification (NCBI taxonomy): domain Eukaryota; kingdom Metazoa; phylum Chordata; class Actinopteri; order Perciformes; family Scorpaenidae; genus Pterois; species Pterois miles. The sequence goes on from CAMQGK010000638.1 coordinate 18,306,515, forward strand.
GCACCGTGGCTGCTACAGTAACTCTCCTGACGGTGAACTGTTGACTCAGTTGTCTCAGCTGGCGCACCGCTACATGCAACGCACTAATCTTGTTGGTTAACGGTTAATAATTCACAATGGTCAGTATTGGATGACTTTTTTTGTCTTAAATTAGCATCCCTACTATGCGTTACTGTGTGTCACTTTAGTTTTGTGTGGGCATCTGAGAACAAGTATGTCTAATGCTTTTCAAAATGTACAACTGCAGATCCTATTTCACCTAAATATATTCTTTAAAAAATGACTGTAATTTTAACAACAAGCTGTTCCCACAGCGGGGAGTGTTATCAGTGAGGGGACGGACCAAAGCGGCACCTCCAGGGACTTTGCATTTACCCAAACTCCCCTACTGTGTTTTCCTGTTGACAGCGCTCTTTGCTCTCTGGCCGAGCCCCAAACACAAGAGCGAACCCCCAGTGGCAGTAATTACTGCACCACTCAGCTGAAATGACAAATGAACAAATGTCACAATACCAGGGCTTTGCTCGCTCCCTCTTTGCTGCAACAGTTTTACATACGCACACACACACACACACACACACACACACACACACACACACACACACACACACACACTTCCTCTCTCTTATCCACACACACAAATAATGAAAGTTTTACTGCAGGAAGGCAATCGAACGGAGCAGGTGAAGGCTGTGACAAGTGTACACACCCCTTTTGTGGGAGGGAAAGAAAGAAAAGGGAGAGGGAGGATGAGAGACTGTTGGATAGCCTGTCAGGAAGCAGGCAGCCATGTCCGTAGCAGCAGGGTCGTATGCCGAACGCTAATTACATTGATAAATGGTGTTGGCTGCACGTCCTGCTACCAGCGATTTAAGGCCTCTGTGACCCAAACTATCACCATACGTGAAGGACAAAGCATGCAGGGTGCAGAGGAGAAGAGAGAGGGAGATAAAGAAGCTCTCTCTCTCCAAAAAATAGAAGAAAGATTTGATGCTTGTTGACATTACCCGCCTGTATTATCACCATTTCATGGCACCCACAAAGCTAATTGAATCTGCACCTCCACCCTGCACTGAATCCTCTTTACTGCTGGCAGGGCCACCTTCATTACAGTCTTTTTTTGTAACAGAACACTTCACATTCGACATACCGCATGACTCACTCAAATACACACACACAGAAGATGAAACACGTTTGCACAGCTTCATTTCCACTGTGGCTCACACTGACAAAAGCAACATAATGCATGTTTACTGTGCGTGTGTGCTAGAAGGAAAATGGGGAGGAATGAGAAGCTCTGACATGATGTGTTTTTGCTCACATCATGTCAGAGCTGAGACAGGGACTGCCGTGGATTTACGTGTGCGGTTACATGTGTGAGGCGAAATGAGAAAAGAGAGAATATGATGAAGAGAATACTAGAAAGAATAATATTCATGTATGTATGTGCAGGTTTCTCTGTGTGCACGTTTTGCCTTTTTTGTACGGCAGAGCGAGGGAAGGGTCCCCCGTGACCGATTCTCCTTATGTTTCCCATCGTATACGGATCATCAAAGGGAGACATGGTGATCTTGAATACAATTAAGAAGGTGCAGCCCTGACACTACTGTAATCAAACAGACCGGGGGAGAAGAAATGAGGATGTCAACTCCAGGCTGCTGCATCTGCACTTTCATCTATTGCCCTTTTCCCATCCTGTCAGTTTCCTGTCGATGTGAGCGATGTGTGTACAAAACGGGGTCGATGACAGGTCTAACTTATCAGGCCTGAGTCATCTAGCATCTTTTCAGGGCATTACTAGAACATACAGGGGTTAAAAGTCAAATATTCCATATTTATACACAGTATAAGGCAGCGGTTCTAAAGTGAACACTTTGGGGATTGACTTCCATTTTATTTAACATTTTTAATAATGTTTCATTTAGGGGATGGGAGAAAAAAATGATATTTTACATGGCAATATTGTATCAATACGAGGATGTCAAGTATCAATCTTTTATAACATAAGCTATCAACCTCTTAACCTCTTAGCGACTGTGTGGAGTTTGCATGTTCTCCCCGTGTTAGCGTGAGTTTTCTCCGGGTTCTCCGGCTTCCTCCCACATTCCAAAGACATGCAGGTTAATTCATGGCTCAAAAATTGCCCATAGGTGTGAATGTGAGCGTGAATGGTTGTCTGTCTCTTTGGGCCCTGCGATGGACTGGAGACATGTCCAGGATGTACCCTGCCTTCGTCCAATGCCAGCTGGAATCGACTCCAGCCCCCCCTAATGCGATAAGCGGTTGCAGATGGATGGACTCTTAACAATTCAACAGCCCGGCCGCTATTCTGTCTTTCAGAGGTTGTAGCAGGCTCAGTCTTAAAGCTAGAGTAAATATACTGGTATCATATGAAACTCGAACATCTAAGGAATCAATTGGCACAGACCATGACATGCTAGCTTGTTGAGGAAAACACTAAATGATGTTAAAAATTTACTGCAAATTTTGGTGAGGAAAAACTGGCATGGCCATTCTCAAAAGGGTCCCTTGACCTCTGACCTCAAGATATGTGAATGACAATGAGATGAACAGAGTGAAAACTTTATCTAATTAGACAACACAGATGCTGACAAACTGTATCACTTGCAGGTGAAAAAAGCTAATAAAACACAATATACTGTATATTGCAATATATCTCACCACATCACTAAGCATATCACAAAATGTTTAAAGTCAGAATAAGATATTTCCTGGAGCCTGGTGAATCCCACCCCCAGTTTCATTACAAACAAACAAAAAAGGCAACTTTTAGATTGAGTACATTTTCATACTACCTTTGCAAATGTATGAAAACATCTAAAATACTGTGGTAATTGTATTACTCTGTAAAATGTGTAGTTATGCCAGAGCTAACACTGGTGACAATAGGTCACACTTGCCATAGTAATACAACATGCTCTCTGACAGTCAGATGCAATGACAGAAAATCAAGGAACTGTTAAGAGCACTCAAAGAAATGCTGATCCATCTCTGCCCTCAATACAGTCTAAGATGACCGAAAGAAGTAACTGATCTGAAGTGACTGTTCAGTGTAAACTACTGGGCTCTTGCTTTTTATGGAGAGGGAAGATAGCTGTTTCACACCTGAATGCCACATCTGCAGGAAAAACTTTTAAATGCAAAATGGTGTCAAATGAGTTCATATATCTAGAGACACCCTCTTTAGCCAGCAAAAATATTGACAGGATTTTAGAAGACAGCAAAGAGTGTTATTTGCTTTCTTGGTGGCTGAAGGTGTTAGAGATGAATTTGGTTTCTCGGATATATTTTTATTAAATAACGAAGGTAGAAGACGATAAGAGAGCATGGGAAAGCGGAGGGAAGACATGTTTCAACTTCAACTTTTTGTGGAAGGAAGTGCAAGACAGATGAAACGCAGCACAAACTTTCTGAAAGACATTATCACTTCATATGAACTCTTGACTGTAATTTTGGGGGGCATTTATAATGCAACAGAGATGCTGTGATCCACTGTTAGTCCTAACTGCTCAAGTCTTCACTGCAGGGGCTGGCGCTACATTTGGGCCATTTTGACATCCATCTGTTCCCATACAAACCCATTCACAGAGCACATTACAGGCTTAAACAATGACCTGCTCAGCCTTCAACTCATCTCAAATTGCAGCATGCTTAATTTTTTTTAACTGCAAGCGAAGAGTAAAATATTACAGAGAGGGAATTGAGCTACATTAGCTGCTATATCATATATCAGCGGAAGATTCAATGTTCATCCTCTTGGATGCACATGACTAACATTTATATATGAACAGTGTAGCATTAGGGTTGGGCACGATTCAGGTAAAAAAAACAAACCGTTGGGTTCACTAGTCACGGTTCAGTTTGTGTATGTACCGTTCGGTTCATTTGAAATGGGTTGTGATTGTCTCAATTTCGGCGAGGGCGGACCAGATTTTAGTGTGCATGGCTCTCAACACAGCCACTATGTTTACACTACCACAGCTATTAACTCTCCACCGAAAATTAGCTCAACGGCTAACAGTGAATGGTAAACACGTAAGTCAATGACTAGTTTCTTCTAGTCAGCAGTGTTCAGTGGTTGTGTTCGGGGAGTTTATTGTGAAGGGTGGAACAGTAGCAGTGAAGCGGTGATGTGCTGTTATTTAAGGGTTAAGGGTCCAAACTACAGAGTCACTGTGTTATTAATACATTATCCTCATAACTTTTAGGAGCAACGTAACACTCAGCGACACAAGCTGAAACTAAAGCTGGCAGTAGGCTCTGTAGTCTGACTGTTTAGGTTGGTTTGTCATGTATCTTAGTAGTAAAGCAGCTCCTCCTCTCTACCAGCTGGACCTGTAGTGGTTCACATCAGCAGAGGGAGGGGGAGAGGGGAAAGGGGGGAGGAGGACAGGAGGACAGAGGACAGGAGGACAGGAGGACAGGAGGACAGGAGGACAGAGGACAGGAGGAAGGACTGATACTGACTGATGTTTGTGTTCTTCAGTCTTTATAAACTTCACTCAGAATATGATTTATATTATTAACATGTTAGCTTGTTTCCAGTGAGATATTAATGAGTTTATATGGTGACTTCGCTCTTGTAAACATTCCTGTTGTGTCCTAGTTGTATAATGTATAATGTAATATTCAATTCTAATCTGGTTCTGAATTTAAAAACAACCAGGCTGCCATAAGTATAGCTAATATGCACATTTCAATATTTGTTTATTTATCAGAAGTCATATCTGCAATATTGAGCAGTGTTATTGCACATGGCAGATTTTCCTCTTATGATGCTGCCTAGTAGATGTTACTGTTGTTTAAAAAACCTCTAGTGCTGCTGACCTGACGCTGACCTTTTAGTTTATGATTTGTTTTTATTTATTAATTTTTTTAAATAACAGCGTGTCACTTTTCTTTTAGATAAGTAGTCCAGCCATAAGATGTGATATTGAAGAAGTGTTTTGTTCCTCATGTTTTCTACTTTGTGAAGACAACAGTTGTTGACTTATTCTGCTAAATAAATGAAATGCATGTTTAAAATGAAGTTAGAAATTGGCCTCCTGCTGTACAACAAATGTACTAAACTGAACTGAAAACCATGACCCCAAACCGCAAACTGAACCATGATTTTTATGAATGTCCCGCCTCCATGTAGATAGTGTAAAATATCATTTTTAAATAATATAAAAAAAAAGATCTGTCCTTTTTGTCCAAGTGGGGAATTTAGTTTTCACTGTCTGTTCACACAGTATATACATGGTAATGGAGAGATGTCAGATTGTATGGGGCTGCTCCTGACAAGCGCCCAGAGGAGTTGGGGGTTCAGTGCCTTGCTCAGGGGCACCTCGGGAGTGCCAAAGAGGAAAACGGGCACCTCCCCAGAAACAAGTGGGTTGGGGTCGGGGGGGGACGAAAACGGGCCCCCCCCCCCCCCAAACCAAAAACCAAAGGGGGGGAGGCCCCCCCCCCAATAGTAACTATTTACCCATATTAACTATTTGCCATGATTACAAAATGTCTTTGACAAGAAAACTTTAAATGAGGAGCATTAGGAGATTTCGGGTGGGTGAGATGTTCAAATGAAACCATTTTTATTTTTATCCTTTTAGTTTAGCGGCTCAGACTAAAGAATGTGTAATTATTTTCTCACCAAACCAAGGCGAACAGCCTTATTCAGAAGTCAGATACCCAAAGAAAGACTTATTCAAAATCCAATTCCTGGCAAGCACTCTGTAGATGCTCTGCTCTTAAATGTAACGCCATTAAAATGCTTTCAAATGCATTTTGAACTTTGCTTCGGGGCTACATCAAGGATGGGATACTTTGTCAGCTGTCTAGTTTAATCATCCATTAGCTTAATAGAAAAATCTTACATTGGTATGTTTCACCAGTAGAAATTAGGTGTGAACAAATGAGGTATCACAGCCATGGTCCATGGTAGATCAGTTATGGTGCTGCATGCATGCATTCAACCCAGTCTTCTACATAGGAACAGTCAATTTGGATCATTCTGGATTACATGATTGACAACCAGTAACAAGTGCCTATCCAGGTAGTGTGTGAATTCATATTATGTGCTGGAAAAAGTACAGAGGCTGCCCCCTTTAATATTTAACCATGCAGCAGTACTTTTCTGTTTTTGTTGTTGTTCACTATGTGTATGTTGTGTTTGGTAAGTGGGTTGGTATTGCTCATAATATTACAGAGGCTAAATCCTGTTAGATAACATAGAACTATGTATTTTCTATCACCCACGAAAAAGACCCAAAATAACTTCCATACCAAAGCCAAAAAAAGTTTTTAGGCATTTTCAAAAAGTATGCATCTAAACAGTAGGTTAGTGAAGTGAGTCTTCACAATATGGATGCACAATACCTGTTCTCAGTTTTAGTCTCTAAAGTGGCTAACAATAAGTCAGAAAATATGTTAAAGTATGGTTATTCAGCTACTGATTTCTGAACAATGTTGGGCGAGTTACTTGAAAAATGTAAGAAATTCACCTTATTACATGTTAGTCACTGAAAGGCTAATTACATTAGTTACTAATTACTCAGCAATAAAAAAAAGCCTTACAATGCTCGTCACTTTACTTTCATTACTCAGCTGTCAGCTTCAGGTGCTTGGCTTGGGAACCGGAGGGTCGCCGGTTCACATACCCATATGGACCAAGTACTGAGTGTGAACTGGTGGCTGGAGAGGTACCAGTTTGCTTCTTGGGCACTGTTGAGGTGCCCTTGAGCAAGGCAGCAAACTCTGCTTGAAGCGTTGTCAGGGGCATGTGTCCATTAATGCATATATATAGGTCCTGTTTGTGCATATATGTATTTCGGGTCTAAATACAGATTAAGTGTGTCGTCTTCTTCTTCTTCTTGTAAAAGTACCTGTAAACAACTCCAACTCCTCCACACCCACATGATGTTGCTGTAGCATCTTTTGTATTAAACATGTTGGAAAAGAAAACAAGATAATGAGTCTTGTGCAAGAACCACTCGTATGGGAACAGCTTCATTCTTAAGTGGCTTGTTCGGAGTGATTTAGGAGGACTTGTCGCATTCATCAGTTCTCTTGTATTTTGAATTTTCTCTTACTTACAAACACAAATGTGGTTCAGTAGTGTCGTAGGAGTTGTGAGCAATTAGTCTGCTGTTACCCAAATCGAAGTTTTTCACTAATGGATTGTATATTTCATTCGTTGAAGCAATTTTGAATTTGAAAATCTTCTAAATTACACATTAACCTGTTTGACTCTGCAACTAGAATTATAATATGAATCTGAATGTTTTCATACAGCGATATCGAAGAAGAAGAAGAAGATCAACCTTTATTAGTCCCACAATGGGGAAATTCAATTTACACTTTTTTTAATTTTTTACATGAAATAAACAAAAAAAAACAAAAAAAAATAAAAAGAGGGAGGAGTGAGGGGGGGGGGGGTGCCTCAGAGAAGGGGCGGGGGGGGGGGGGGGGTTGGGGGCTTGGGCGGGGGGGCCGGGGGGGGGAGGAGGGGAAAAAAGACCCCTCCCAACAACCAATACAACATTTTTTGTTCCTTGTCGGGACGTGAAGGGGCCTCCCCCCCTACCCACACCCAACCCAATAAAAAACTACCCCCCCCCATATCATTGTTAATTTAATTTGGCCATTGATGCTTTTAATCAAAATGATCATCTCAAACTGCAAAACAACTTAAATTATGCACTAAGTGAAGGTTAACATGTCTCTGTATATACAGTAATAAGGCCTACTGGAAGTGTAACCGGACACATTGTGGCTAACGTAATTCTTCTGGATGCACATCACGCTCTTGGAAGATGTGTGTCTATAGATAGTGTGCTGACATATTGGCAGAGACAGATGAATGGGACAGTACATGTAGTCTTGTATGGTATCATTAGGGTGTTAAATATGCTAATTTACACCGTTATCTGAAGTTAGGAGCGCTTGCTGAATATGACTTGGCATTTGTACAAGCCCACGGACAAAATTATGAGAAAGTTAAGATTGGAGTCCGGAAATGTTCTTGCATGGGGTCCACTGTGGTTTACAAGCAGGCAGCCTATAATCTGGAGGGATTCACTGACCATCCAGCTACTAGCTTAGCCTCAGTGACTACACACAGCTCTCCAGAAATCCTGACCTCTAACATTTAAACGCCCTATAACTCTTGACAAAACTAGGTGACTCCTGACTGTTAGCAAGCCAGCCAAAAACACCACGTGTTGAAGTAATGGAGCATTACTGGGATTAGTAACTGTAATGTAATTGCTGAATTTCACATTGTAATCTCTTACATCGCTTGTTAGTGGAAAAAGTAGGCTAATCACACTGAAACGTATTATTTACAATGTGCTACTGGCCTACACTGGTGAGGAAGATCTTTTTTTTTTTTCAGGGTGAGATAATCTAAAAAAAACAGGTCTGCTGATCAGTCCTAAGCTTTGTTCAAAACAACCGGATGTTGCATTTTGTTACTAAGCTACATTTAGAATAAACACAGAGTTAAACTCCCACAAGACTTTGTTGAGATTTTATGCAACTGTTAAATCACCTTAAGTTGCCATTATGCTATAAATAAAATTGCTTTGCCTAAAGCAGTAGAGGCTCCAAAGTTCAATTCACTACACAATATGAACAAGCTGGAGAAAACAACGCTTCATAGGAGCGACACTAAAAATGTAATGTTTGCTCTGAAGATGCCAGAGGAAAGGCCACAAAATCAATCAATAAAATGCTCATCATAATTCATGCTAATCTGTCCATCAGGTTGTGATATTTCTGAAGCATTATTTGGCCCGATGGTTGACACTGGAGGGAAGCTCAAGGGTGTCCTCTAAAACAATAGGATTAATACTCTACAGACAGGGAATATTGACAGCAAATTTCATGGAAATCCAGCCATTAGTTTGCGAGACAGCTTTAATGGGATCACACTGTTGCTCAAGGGGGAATTTAACCTGACAGCGGTGAATAGAAGATCAAGATTACCAAAATCATTAGAAATCATGAAAGAGGCCATTAATAGCCACACCAAAACTAGCCAAAGCAGTGGATTGATTGACAATGCCTTACTTAGGCTGTGCTAGCACGGAAACAGACGTCAGAGATCAGGCTTGGGGAGTAACTGAATACATGGGTTGGCGTTAATTAAGATACAAAAAATAAAAAATAAAAAAACGGTGCAAATCGGAAATCAAATTACAGATACATTTAGTGAAAAAAGAGATTATTTGTAGGATTACAATTCAAAATACATTTTAAAATAAAGAACAATATTCTGCCATGCACACATTACAGCACTTCACAACGCAAGTCTCATGCAATGGCCTCTAACGTTTGAAAAAAATGCTTTGAAATGCAAGGCAGAAAATGGGAACAACATTACAGTAAAGTGCAAGTTATCATATAACAGAACAATTTGGACACTTTCCAGTTCATCAAGATTATTCATTCTGTCGAGAGGCATCCCGGCGTGAAAAGATGGTTCATAGGAAATGAGCAAACTGCTTCAGATTTCTAGTCCAGCACACAAAATACAGGTCAAACTGGGACACTTGCATGTAGGTTGATTTATTCTAATATATCTGGGTACTGCTGCTAGGACTGCGCAATTATAGAAATGATGATCACGATTATTTTGATCAATACTGACATCATGATAATTCATTGATTTTAGGGACAAAAAATGATGATTGGCGGTTTGATCCCGGTCACATGTCCAAGAGTCCACTTAACCCTTGGCTGTGTGTGAATGAGTATTTAAATTAGATCCTGATGGGCAGGTTGGCACCTTGAATGCCATCAGTGTATAAATGTGTGTGTGAATGCTGACATATCATGTAAAGCACTGAGTGGTCGGAAGGCTGTTAAAGCGCTATATAAATGCAAGTCCATTTCCATTACTTTAAGACTGTGCTACTAATTAACAAGTCTTTGCATCAAAATAAGATTTGAAATAAGGTTTATGCTTCTACGCTGGACTGCAACAGCAATATTCAAGAAAGTTTCCAACAGAATGCTGTTGTGCGGTGCGCACACATCGGGATGACGGCTCCCCAAGAGTGAGGCCAAAACATCTCAATCACCAGCTGGTGGCTGGCAGTTAGTGTAGTGAGCGCTTGATTTGATATGCAGCAGAGTTTTCTATGAGCGGGACACGCTTTTTAAACGCCAACATTGCAGTTGCTCATGTTCATTCACTTGTGGGAAGCCAAAATTGTGATAGCGATTAATATTCAATTCACTGCGCAGCCCTAACTGCTGCTTATTTTCTTTCCTTTTGCATTTATTTGCATATTTGATATTGAGGTACAGTAATCCAAAAGTAACAAAAAGTAATCAAGTTACATTAAAGTAACCCTCCCACCCCTATCAGAGATCTAATTAAATGTCAAAATTAATTTTAGCTAACAAGTCTCCATTAAAATTAAGTATGTACCAGCAGGATGTCAGTGCGTCAAACAGGCTTAAAATGCAGATCCCAGTAGCAGACAGAGAATATTATTTTACTAAAATCCTCCACAATACACGGGAGGACAGCCACATACACGTCCAAAGAACTGATTCAGATGCTGTCTCGTCTCAGTGCAGATGAAAATTCTGCAACAGGAAAAAAAGAGACTGTTTCTTCGCTCACTGACCAAGCAAGAAATGAAGTTAACGTGCCAAAATCATCCCCAAGATGATGTCTTTGCTGCGTCTTTTTTCCTAACTGCTCTTCCAGCCGTTAGAGCTGGAGTGATAAGGATTAATGATCATGAGACAGCTGGGCCACTTTGGCAAAGGGTAGGACACTTAAAATAACAACAATTAATGCATTTAATTAATACTGTACTACAAATCGCTACAACTGAATCACGCACAATAAATCTCAATATATTAACGGCTTGGGAGAACTCTTTTCTTGATTGCTGGAGGTTTCAAAGGTTAACAGATGTTTTCTGTCTATTTCTCTGCTCTGTTCTGGGCAGGGATGGGCTGTGCGAGTGAGTGTAGACTGTGAAAGTGTACACAGTTAGCGGCTCACATTATTAGTTAAATAGACAGAAGGCATTATGCATAGAAATGTGTTGGCAGCATTATGCATATTAATGTGGGACTCCGCTTGTGGCTTGTGCTGCTGCTATGCAATTTCTAAGATGCCGAGCTCTATTGTTAACAGAGGAAACACTTTTTAGCTGTTCTGCACTAAAAGGTAAAATGAGGTCTCTAAATGTGTCCTTGCCTTTGTAACGAAGAAGAAAAATGAACGCAGCGCTGTGGAGAGAGCTTTGCTGGAGGTCACACAGATTAAGTGTTCTCAAACGGCATACACAAATAAACTGAACTGCATATTTTTAATTGAACTTTTACCGCTTTTGTTGCTAATTGAAGGCAATATATTATGTCTCTGTCCTTTGATATTTCATTACAGCCCATTCAGTTTGTTGTGTCATATGGCTCTGCTCCCTCTCAGTTTGGCTCGTCATCTTCCTCTCATCTTTGCTTTTCCTCAGCCAGCAAGACGAGTTCAGCAAGGGGAAGCCTGTTGCCAGGCAACAGCCCAGTGTATGATTAAAACTTTGATTTCCAATCTATCACCTGAGAGACTGATGTAGCTTCTTTCCTCTGATGCTCTGCAGAGCAGCTGGGATGGACTCTTGCACAGCAGCTCCACACTTGCCAAATGAATCTTTACTGTGAAATGAAACATTTGGTTCACATGGAGTCGGCGGGCTTCCTCGTCCGCAACCAACTCGACATCGAGCTAGACCTTCAGAATGTCATTTTGCACTGCGGTTCAAACTTTTGCTCACCTAACTGGGATCATTTAGGGATTTTTTTTTTTGGAGGAATTTGCTTCCTCCTCCTAACTCCTGATTCTGCTTCTTTTGGTCTTTTTGTCCATTGTGCCCTGACTCCAGATGAAAGTAACTCTAGCTAGGGTGTAAGGCAGATAAAAGGATGAACAAAGACCACATTCATGTCTGCTTTGTTGAATGACAACAGCCACACAGATGGAGGTGTTACAACCAGGTTTCATCATTATGATTGATTCTAATCTGTCTGAGACACTCTTATGTTCTTGGGGACGATTTGAAAGAGGAATGGAGGAGGAAGAAATACACCGTTTGTCTGTATGAGCCTTTTTCGGTTCCAAAACGATGAGCAGTGTCAAGGCACCTTAACAGTCTGGCCCAAGGCAATATAGTGATACACGAATGACATATTTATCCCTGGCAAGGGATGTCTATATAAAAAAAAATGACAGGTGTGTGTGTGTGTGTGTGTGTGTGTGCAACATGCACATGTTCAATATCTGAGTGTGTGTGCGATACCAGATTCATCTAAATGCTCCCCTCTGGCATCCATAGCATCCCAGTAGCTAGGAAATCGAATCTAGTGGGGAAAGATGATAAGATGGTGGCACACAGAGGCAGGGATGAGACCAAAGTAAGATGAGATGTTCAGCTAAGAGATGAAATATAGGAGAAAAAGTGAGGGAGGTGGGATGTGACAGACATTTTGTGGCTTCAGGAGACAGGATGGAGTGAGGAAGAAGACACCCCCGGAGGGTTTGACAGTGGTCACCACATTAAAGAGAAGATGAGAAAAGGGAAGAGGAGGTTTGCAGAGTTTTGACAAACACAAGCATGTCAGCATGACATGACTTGTGTGAAGCCAGGTGTCTTAAACTTGCAACAGCCAGCAGGGGGCGACTCCTCTGGCTGCAAAAATAAGTCAGACTGTATAGAAGTCAGTGAGAAAATGATCCTGCTTCTCACTTGATTTATTACCTCGGTAAACATTACAAATATGAGTTTATGGTCTCAATCACTAGTTTCAAGTCTTCTTCAGTACAGCATGATGTTCCTTTAGTAAATTATGGTCCCATGTATTAAGTAAAATAGACCATAAAGCAGGGTATGATTTAGGGCATGGCTACCTTGGGATTGACAGGTCACTACCACTGTGTTGTCTGGTCTGGGTGTTGTCCATATTTTTGTCTTTCAACTTTAACCCTTTCACAGTGTGTTTTTAGTTCATGATGGTTAGCTATAGTCTTTTTTGATCACTGAAAATCTTATTCAGTGTTTGGTTGTACTTAGTTCCAGCCTTTTGTGTCACTTCTGGTTGCAAAGAACTAAGATGACGCCGACCAAAAACCAAGTTTTCAATGGCCAAAATGTCAAACACGAGGCTTCAAGACGGCAGTCCAAGAAACCAATGGGTGACAACAAGGTGACTACATCCACTTCATATATACAGTCTAGATACAGAAACAGTATTGGTTGAATATATTGTGTGGGTCTTCCTCGACCATTAGGTGGCACCACAAAAGCCAGAAACAACTGTCAGTTTTTCAACAGGTTGACATTTAGCAAGATAATACATGCAATACTGAATCCAAACAAATCAATACATATATCAAATAGATGAAGCCAGAAAAAAACAATCATACAATCAAAAATCATTTTACCCATTGTAGCTATACTGCACATGGAACATTTTGAGCTTTAACCAAACTATATGGCATCAACTGCTTCACCCGACACAGACTTCAGACATCAACCGATATACAGGAAACACACATACAGAGATGATTATCTCAGTTTAAACCCTAATCACCACTTCCAACATGAAGTGGTGAGGGCCCGCCTACACAGAGCAGAGCACCTTGTCAATGAGGAGGAAAGTACTACACTACAAACCATGGCAAAAGGAGGGGTTAAACAGAACCCAGACCTGACCTATGACGAGGACAGATACTGCAAAATCACCAGAAGCATCCAGTGAGACTCTTGTTCCCCCATGTTCAACCACTGCAGGGAACACTACATGGGTGAAATGGCAAGGAACCTGGACAAGAGATCAGAGGAACACCGAAAACAGCTGCTGTCTGTGGATGCCAGACCAAAGCAGTAACAGCATTGACTGGTAAGGGATAAAAATCATCAACCAGGAGTCAGACCTCCACCTCCCGGTTTAAGACTGCCAGTTATGATATGACCGAAGTTTGTTACGTAGATGATGACACCTGAACTGGCTCCATTTGCTAAAGAAGACTGTGAGATCTGGTTGAAGGATGGGTTATTTGCTTACCTTTTACAAATAAAAAAAAAAAGGCAAAGTAAACAATAAATAGTAAGGGGCCACATTTTTTGTGCCCTCAAACAGATTGTTGTCAATGTAGAAGTGCAGCAGCTGCACTCAAAGGCGGGAGTGACATCATCGTGATGCGCAAGCGTTCCTAAGCACCTATTTTTCAGGGTGCAACGCTGTGCCCCGAGATGCACACACTGCAGTGTGCACGACAAGTCATGTGACAAGGAACTACCTATCACAGCCAGCAGAAGTAGGAGAAGTTAATCATTTTAGTGCAGGGGGGCTACCCAGAGCTTTATGATCTGTCCCCCGGACTAGTTTACATGCTTCACCCTTTCCGTTTGAGGACGTTACACCATCCGGTTGAAAGCTGAGCCAACTTGTCAGAGAAATCGAGCAGTAACGTTACTGTGAGATATTTCACAGTGATGGGAATACATTTCTTTGTTTTGACTTTGTTTACTGCACGTCATTATCGTCATTCATGCGCATGGGATTTGGTTGCGGGGGGGGTTAGTGCTGTTGCCTCACAGCAAGAGGGTTGCAGGTTCGATTCCGGCTTGGGACTCTTCTGTGTGGAGTTTGCATGTTCTCCCCGTGTTTGCGTGGGTTTTCTCCGGGTACTCCGGCTTCCTCCCACAGTCCAAAGACATGCTGTTTAGGTTAATTGATGACTCTAAATTGCCCGTAGGTGTGGATGTGAGCGTGAATGGTTGTCTGTCTCTATGTTGTCTGTCTCTATGTGCCCTGTGATGGACTGGCGACCTGTCCAGGGTGTACCCCGCCTTCGCCCAATGCCAGCTGGGATCAGCTCCAGCCCCCCCGCAACCCCTAACGGGAAAAGTGGTTGACGATGGATGGATGGATGGGTTTTGGTTGCTTAGTAATGCACCGTGCGTTTTCCACACATTTTCAGACACGGCGTGTGTACGGCCCCTTAATCAACAAACATGATTTGGTAATTTTTGTGCGTTTCATCAACTAGAATGTAGATGTACAAGATTCCTTATTACTGACTGGTCCTCACTGATGAGTTCTACCGGTTTTATTTGAGTTGTTGCAGCCTTACATGTAGCCCTTTGTCTTGTTGCACTGTGTTTCTAACCTGTAGTTTCTGGTCTTCTGGAACTGCTTTGTTGTAGATGTTGTAGCTGATATCTGGTCAAGAAGTCCAGCGTGGCTTTCACACGCCATATCCCGGCATTTACTAAGCACCTCTAAGCTGGTTGCATCTGTCATCTGCGTGGAGGAAGAGATACACAGAGCAGTTGGAGACAGGAGACGAGACAGGCCTTGGGCATGTCTGCGGTTTCCACTCAGTGAGGCTCCAGAGAGCAGGACAGGGAAACCCTCTGCACCTGTGACGACATCACCCTGTCTTAAGTTATGTATTTGTTTTGTCTCTCTCTTGTGTTTCATTTCATTATTGTCCATTTCCTGTTTTATTTTGATATTACTAACCTCCCTCTCATTTCAGATCACTGCACTTCCTGCCCTCATGTGTTCCACGCCCCTTGACCTACTTTCCTGCTCTGCACGGGTGTTCTGAGTTGTCTGGTCCCGCCCCTGATTGTGTCCACCTGTGAAGCGTTCAATCACTCCTCTTGTATATAATGTGTCTACTCCCTTCCTCATGTTGCCAGATTGTATTGGATCCTTATGGTGAAAGTCAGTCCCGCGTTCTCTCCTCGTGCTTGCCTCTCCGTGTTTTTTGACCCTTTGCCTGTCTTTGACCCTGCCTCTCGCTTAGCGTTTTTTGGATTTGTTTGTATCGTGGACTGCTTACCTGTGTACCGAACCATTTGTATTAAACCTGTTTTTGACCTTCCCTCAAGTCGTGCGTTTGAGTCCTGTTACATACTGACCTGGGTGCTACAGCACCACAGGAAGCTGGAAGGCGTGAGGAGAGGAGTGAAGAGAGGCAAAGGAAAGGCTGCAAATTGGTGTCTATCTAGGCTCCGTTCATGGAGATATACATGCGTGTGCACACACAACTAGCCTACAAACAAAGTTCATTCATGTTAACACTCCATTTTATCGCTCTTCATCAATTGTGTGTTCATTGAAAGGTTTCTTGTGTTGCTGTAACACATGTTACACATGAGACTTCACCTTGAGGTTAAAACCGACAAAACTTTGTCACTTAACACTTCGCGTTCATAGTTCGGAGACAGTGTGTGCTGTCACTATAGCAACCAAGCAGCCTTTCTCAGAAGTAATTTATCTGTGTAACTTTGCTCAACAATAACATTTTCAAATCTGAAACATAGACTGAAAGTAAAAAAGGGCTGTTTTACTAGTATGACTGTAAGCCCCAGAGGCCAAACAAAGCTGAGCTTTTTTATAGTCTGTAAAGAAAAACCTTGAAAATGAAAAGGACATAGCTGATCATTTGAACTTCATTTGCAATCAACCTACTAATAGGCTTGGGCAATAAAATGAGATTATTGTTAGGCACGGTATCGATTGGCCACGGTAATGGTCCTCATGTATCCATGACGACAGAACGATATTCAATTATGTTAAATTCAGGGATTCTGCTAGGATATTGCAAACCCAGTGGGCCTGAGATGACCCTCCTCTGGGGTAAAGCATCAAGGAATTATGAATTTTTAAGATGTTTTTTTTTAACTAAAATGGGTTATACAAGTACCAAACTGCTTTAAGGAGCGAGGCAGTGTGTGTGTGAGAGGAAGTCAGCTGCTGTGAGCGTAGCAGTGTGTACAGTTTAGGTTGTTGGTGACTAAATGCATAAACACATTTCATTTCCTATATTCTTCATAACAAAAGTCTGCCATTATTTTGTGATTTAAAAGCTTTAATTATGAAGCAGGAAAATCAGGAAATGTTGAGTTTTCATCAGCAGCAACTAAACACATCTCATATGCCGCTGAAGAGCAAAAAGGTAAAATGAAGAAGATATCTCAAAGTATCATCAGGGAAGCAGGAGATTCAGTTCGAAGCTACAAAAGAACTGAAAGCTGATCACTTTCTCTGGTCCCTGCACATTTGTTTGAGAGGGAGAAGGGGGGTCGTTGGCG
Source organism: Pterois miles (assembly GCA_947000775.1). Lineage (NCBI taxonomy): Eukaryota > Metazoa > Chordata > Actinopteri > Perciformes > Scorpaenidae > Pterois > Pterois miles. The sequence goes on from CAMQGK010000638.1 coordinate 18,323,644, forward strand.
ATTTAAACAAACAGAAAAAGAGAGCCAGAGAACATGAATGAACAAAGTAATTTGTAAATTGTGCAATAAACAAGTTGGGACTAAAGATGGAAACGCCACAAATCTCCACTCCCATTTTAAAACTCACCATCCAAAATATGCAAGTCTGCCACCGACCTGCCACACAGTTGAACCAAAACTCCTCCCACGGCGAGCAATCAGCCCTCAATCAAAGGTAACAAAATATAAACGATGGCGAGACTGTATGACAGCAGTTACTAGTCTCCAGCTCATTGATCTGATTCACTGATCTCAGCATGTCTTTCTGTAAAGTAGCGCTAACTGTCATACACTGTGGCCACTTATGTAGTACAGTGTACTGTATGTATCCCCAGTCTATAGATATTTATATCTATGTGCGTCTCTCTTCAGCTACTTTTGGATGATAATATCGTATATTGTCTTTTTTCTTAAAGGAAGTAGGGAAACTTCATTATTGCCCAGCCCTACTGGGACTGTGTATTGGCGAGAATTTGGCGATATGATCGTTACTTAGCCTCCTTTGAGACAGGCTAGTATGACATGGCTGGTACCAATGGATTCCTTAGGTTTTTTTAGTTTCATGATTTCAGTGTCTTCACTCTAGCTTTAAAATTGAAAGGGCGATGCTGAAGACCTGCTCGCTGTACATCATCGCGCTTATTACACAGCTCAATAATTTGACCCAAAAATGGATCTGACATCAGAACTGGATAACAAACAACAGTCTATTATACACAGCAACGGTCTGCTATAAAGAAATCACAGACCATAGAATGTTGTGAGTGACCAATCAGAATAGAGTATTCCACAATATCATGTAATAATGTTCAAGATGCACCATGAATTTAGTGTGTAGCTTGATCTAAAAGCATGCAACAGATTTGGTTATTGTAGGGATAACTATTTTATAAGTGGTACCATCTAGTGAAAAAAATACTTCCTCAGTGCTGTGTAAAGACAACCTGGGGCTTATATTAAATCAAACTGCAGTATATTCCTCGTCTTGTCCACATATCAGGCTCCCCCTTACCAAGGTAGGAGTCGCTGGGGTCAAAGGTGAAGTGTGTGGGTGGTTCCTTACGTCTGTGATGACACCTGAGCCAGCTCCATTTGCTGAAGAAGAGTGTGTTGTATGTGTTGCACAGCTGGATGTGAGACTATTTACCGATAAAGACCTTCTTGGCCAGAACACGTAGTTCGATTGCACACAAAGGTCAAACGAACGGCAATGTCCGTTTCATCCATTTAATAGTTTTCCTGCTTTTTCTTTACAGAATGTAAAGTCTATGTTTCAGATTTGAAAATGTTTTGGGTTTTATTCAGCAAAATTATACAAAATAATTCTGCTTTGTGAGGTTTGGTTTGTATTGTAAGAACACACAGCGTCTCCGAACTATGAACACAAAGTGTTAAGTGACACAGTTTTGTTAGTTTCAGCCTCAAGGTGAATTTGTCCTTTGTGTTATAGGAACACAAGAAACCTTTCAATCAACACCCAGTTGGTTGAATAAGAGTGATAAATAAAATATATAAAATAAAATAAAATGGAGCATTACAACATCAATATTCATACAACTGTGTATGTGTTGCTCTTTGGTCTTTGCCTGTAGGCTAGTTGTGAGAGGACTCTACTTTTTTATACATTTTAAAAATCTAAAAAGTAAAAGAAAAAAAGAGTAAATTAACATATGTGATTTGGTAATTTTGTGCATTTTATCAACTACAATGCATATGTACAGGGTTTCTTATCCTGACTCAGTAAAGAATTTCACATCCAGCTGAGCAACTATAACTTTATTTCAAGTGCCAGATGACAAAACTGTCAAATATACATCTCTGTTGGATTAAATATTAGCCTTCAACATTCAGCCAATAGATTATAAGTGGCTGTGTCTGAAATCACTCAGAACTCACTTTACAGTGAACTATATAGTGAGTTTGTCATTTTTTAGTGCTGTCTAAATGTATAGTGACAATTATTATAACCTGGACTCACTCGAGTGGACTCAAAGTATCCCACAATGCATCATGAAACGTAGTATACAGCGATGGTCACTAACAGAGCACTATATACCATCATGCATTGTGCTAGAGGAAAAAGACAGACGAGAGGAAAGAGAGTAGCAAATTTGCATCATGAAAACAATGTATTTAATGTAAGCAGCATCGCAACACAAACAGCCATTAATTCTTACCTTTCACAATAAAAGCCTTAGGCATTTCCGCTTCATCACTGCTTAGCTAGAGGAACATAGATTGACTTTGCTAAGAAACAATTCAACAAAATATCTTACATATATATTTATCACACACTCAAATACATATCAGTATTTATTATGGATGATTCACCAGCCCACTTATTTCATAATATTGCAAAATGTCTACTTGTTTTGCAGATTTGGACAGTGAGTAGGGAGTAGTGAATGAGCGAATGATTTCAGACACAGCCAGTGTAATGCTCCAATGTTTAAGATGCACCATGAATTTCATCTGATAGCTATTTTATAAGTGGCACCATCTTATGAAAAAATAATTCCTCAGTGCAGTGTAAAGACAACCTGGTGCTTATATTACATCCAACTGCAATAAATTCCTCAATTCCACTATGTAACAAGGTAGGAGTCACTAGAGCCAAAGGTAAAGTGTGTGGGTGGTCATAAATATATGTATTGATCATTTTACAGAATGTTTTGCTAGCTTCCTTTCTGCACCAGTAATCTTTGGTTGAAAATATGTGACCCACATGTCGAGCTTTACGTCGTACTCCTCTCTTTTGATAGATCATATAAAGTTTTTCGTGGCTGGTTGTAAAGTCAGCAACCACGTCATCGCCCATCGGGTAATGACTTTAGATCAAGTCGCTGATTGCAAAAGTGCTTTAAGTTTTTATAGGTCGAGTTACTTGCTGCTGCGTCTGGAAACTCCCTACCTCAAGTGTGTGTCATTTTAAGCGTATCAAGCTGCAGTCATTGGCCACTAGCTTTAATTACAATATCGCAGGAGGGCGTCATGTTGCCTGACTACTGTACAGTACAATAAAAGTCTCGGAAAGCAAAGCTGTTGGCTCATCAGGTTTAAGTGTTTTCTTTTGGTGCTGCGAAGTATATAGACTGAAAAGACTGATGGTTTGCAATTATTTCACGAGGAGTATAAAATACTGTATGGATTCATTTCATGCCACTGCAATTAAACTGTGACTTTTATAAGCGTTGTTAAGATTATTTCTTTACTCTGTGCATAATGGCTCTAATATGGCATTAGTTCATAGACTTTGAGGCTTTCTTTTTTGAGGTTTAACAACAAAAACAATTAGCAAGTAACAACACATGCAGAGAATAGTAATCACACTGGCCACAAGAGACACATCTGTGTATGCCAGTGAGAAAGTATAATAGAGGGTCTTACCAATGTGTCTTCTAGGATCTCAGAAAGTTCTCAGTTGATTCCTGCATGTGAAGGAAATCCACACATCTCGAGGCCTTTGCTCAGCACTAGTGCAACCACATCACAGTCATGCTGTTGGAAGAAGATTGACAAGTAAGTCAGTAAGTAGTATAGAAAGACAAAGGGCTAACTTTCTGCTGTGGGAACATTTCTTTCTGCTTTTGTGCCTTCCCTTTCTGCACACCTACAATACCATTTAGAAAAAATAATGATGAAATGTGACTTTACTTTTAACGTGGTGGAGTGATGGGGTGTTCACTTACAGTTGTGTGTGGTTTAAATGGGTGTGCTGCTGCTGCTTCTGCTGCTGCTGCTTTATCCACTCTGGGGCTGACTGGTGGCAGAGTGTGATTGAAGTGGAATGACTGATAGTTTGATTTTACAAATACCCAAGGAGCCGAACAAAGCACCGTATCCGGCGGCAGGCGTCGCACCCCTCTGGGATTGGTGTTGTGTGTTCATTCGACCAGTCCCCCACGAAAGCAGCTGGCTGGGAGCTTTTTCATTACACAGAGTGTAGTTGATTGCATTTTTCTCCAGCACTCTCTGAAGTGTCTAAATGGAGCCGCTATATAGGCATCGCCTCACAGCCATCAGCAGACGCTGCTGTAAGTCTCCGTAAAGCCTGTCAAGAAAGCCAAGAAAATACACAAAATTTGGAACAAATCATCATCGGATCTACAAATGTTTTAAACTTTCTCGCTCTCTCTGTCTCTCTCTCCCAAGTATCATGTAATCACAATAGAAAGTAGCATCCCTCAGTCATCTCTGGACTTGACCCAATCTGTCATCAACATCTCAACGCTATAGGGCCAGAACATCACAGAGACACATAATCACAGTTTAAAGGCAGTGGAGAAATCAGACGTCTATTGATTTGGGTTTGGCCATATGAGAGGAGTGTAAACACATTAAACTGTCACTCTCTACAAGGGATGAGTCACAATTTTTAATTATTTGTGGGTCATGTGGCAATTTTTGAATAATAATCGAATAATTCCGAGTGTCTTTCAAATCCTATTGTTGCTTGGAATGCACATCCCTACTCTCTACATTATTAAACTTAATGGGAAATCAGCTAATTAAATGTATAATGTATCAGAATGCATTCACAGACAGAAAAACAAAAATGGAGAGTCTGATTTGGCTGCAGAAAGCTGAGTGTTGATTTTAAAAAATACAATTCAACATATTGTGATACACAATATTTTCAACATTTTTGATCGATGACCCAACACAGTGAATCTGCGTACCCAGGGAATGTCTGATCTCTCTCTGGAAAGCGAGGAAGCCCCGCAGTGTGTATTCATTTAACTTTACAGAATTATGTATGAGCACACTGTGTGCACTACTGAAAAAAACATATACTTTACCATAAAAAATGCAGTGACAAACATGGAGAATACACGGAAGAGCAATATGGTAACTGGGATAAATTAAGATATTTCATTTATCAGCAAAAAAATATGCAGGAAAAAATAAATCTGGATTGTCTGCCCAAAACTATTTTTGTGTAAATAAATTTAAACTATTTATTCATTCAATAATTATTTTAGAAATGACGTGAAGAATCATAGTAATGGACACTAACCTGAGGGGAAAAAAAAATCAAAATCAATATTATCAATGATTTGCTGAAGGCAGAATAACTATGACCAGTAAGCTGCTGCACTGGGTCACAAGGTGGCTTTTGTAGGAGGCAAACATGTTTCTGTACATGCAAAGCTTTTCCTACCTTTTAAAGCACTCCCTGCTGCTCATCTTTCATTACAATAACTGAAATAAGCCTTAGCTACAGGGATTTCTGGCGAAACACCTTGGATCAGCTGAATTTAATTAGCGATGTCTTAAATATCCCCTAATCTCCATAAATAAGTACATGTTTTATGGATGCCTTATTCATAATTTATCTTCCTACCAACTCCAAAGGGGGGAGGGAGCATAAATGTTCAGCAATCCTCATCAAGAATTAACAATAGGTTCATCTGATCACGTTATTGACCCCTACACAAAGCTGATTACTTCCCCCGGATGCTGTCTCATTTCCACTAAATCCTGTATTGTGTGGAAAACATGGGAAGTGAAAGGGAGCAGCCATGATAGGGTCACAGGATCAAAGGCTGAGAGGGAAATAAAAGGAGGCTCCATTAAATTGTCAAGTACTGTACATTAACACGATGCTTCCTGTATTAAAGTCTGGGAACAAAACATGGCACAGTTATTACAGTTTCCCCTGTTTGCACATGACAAAATTACAGACACCTTAAGAATTTTGTAGGGGTATGTAAGTTATGTCTTATGCTATAAAATGTCAGTAAACAGGCAGTTATATATATTGGATAACTTTTTCGCTAATCCCAAAAATAAAAATGCTGCAAACCATTTGTTTACCTTGGTATTTTCAATGAAGTTGTCTGGTACATGCCCCTATAAATAGAACAATCACAGGGATTAAGTAACAACTGAGAGAGAAGTAGACTAGCATTAGCTGCTAACGCATTAGCTGCTAACGCATTAGCTGCTAACGCATCAGCTGCTAACGCATCAGCTGCTAACGCATCAGCTGCTAACGCATCAGCTGCTAACGCATTAGCGACATGAATGTTGTCGCACTGCAATGTTGGATATTTATGCTGCCACAGTGTGCAGCATTTTCTGCATACTGTCGTATTTCACTAGTATTTTGCGTACAACTGGTGTCATACTAAGGCTTTGGACATACTACATTATTTCACATACTGTTTTAGCATAGTACATAGGATGTTAGTATGGAATTTTCAGACGCAACCGTAGTTTGCAGAACAGTATAGGCTGTAATTATACTATATATATATATATATATATATATATATATATATATATATATATATATATAGAGAGAGAGAGAGAGAGAGAGAGAGAGCTAGATAGATATAAATATAGATATAGATGATGTGTACATATGATATACGATCAGAAATCCAATGTGAGCATTGATTCACATGGGGGTTCTTACTAAAAATCCTACTCTTACACTTTCACATATTACCAAAAAGTATGTTAGTTTTTGTTCAAACTACTGGACCACCTTCCATATGCTTCTCAAATTAACAGAAAAAAATGTATATGTAAATTAGAGAAGCTTATTTTGTACTGTCAAAATATTACCTCAAAACCACTTCCTTTGATTTCCTCGCTCCCTCTATTCAAAGATTACCACACAACTACCATCCAAGAAAAGATTACAGAAAATTACTATTTTCTACAAAACACGTTTTTTGTTGTCAAAACCCCTGAAGAAGTCAGCACAGATGTGACAAAATCAGCTATATCAGAACTGGAGACAATTTCTTCATTGAAAGAAGAGTAAAGAATGGCACACAATATACTGTTTTTTCACTCGTCTCCTGAATGACTTTGGCAAGAGTTTAATTGACAGATGGTTCAGCCAATCACATCTGTGACGGCTTCTCAGGTGGTTCTGTGTAACAAGCCACCAGGCACAGCAGGTTAGATCACAGCCCTAGAAATCAGGGATGCTGTTTACATTGAGCTGCTTCTCGATTTGGATTTAGATTGATTCATGACTTCTTAACTTCAACATGATATCTGCGTATAGTTCTAGTTATTACATAGCATGTAGGAGAAATATCCAGTATAAAAAAAATGTCTGTCTTTTATGAAAGAAAAATCCAGCTTTAATTGCAGTGAAAACACTGAAAGATTGTAAGGTTATCATAGCAGAAACAAGGCTTTTCCACCCTCCCTGGCAGGCTTTATTTGGATGCACTAGTGACAGCAGCATGTCAGTGTTATGTGATATGCTAAGCTAAGCAAAGAGTGGCTTGCGTGTCTGATGAGACTCTTGACTGTCACAGATAATCAGATTTGTGTTATCAAAGAAATAACCTACACTCTTCTACCTAAGGGATACATAGATAGAAAAAGGTAGCTTATGCTTCTGATGTAAAAATGTTCCAAAAGATAAAGATCATAAAGATCAGCCAATTGAGATCGCCGCTATTAAAATGAGGGGGCAGAGTGCCTCTGTCTTCATGACAACATGGCTTTGGAAACTGTTTTGTTTGCGGAGAGATTTTTCATGCGGTGGTGAAGTGGGGCATAGCAGTTTGTTCGGAGCCTCCATCTCAAGTGCTTATTACCTGACTGGATGAGCAGGCCCTCGCCATGTCAGAAACGTCACAAAGAGCAAGGCCTGCTGGGTCGGGGCATTGTGTGACATTAATGAACCCATCCAAAAGTTTCCTGATGGTTTGTGATGCTGTTCACAATTTCAAGTGTGAGAAAAATAAGATAAAACATAGCGCAATTTAAATCATGGAGAATAAAAACTACATGGTGTGGTGACTTGATGCCTTCAGACAGATGCTGAAAGTGTGAATGCTGAGGTGTAGATGTTGAGGAGGAGGATGACTCAAGAATATTTTAAATTGCATGACAGCATGCATGTAAGAAGAGATTCAAGATTCAAGTGTAATTAATGCTACTTGGCTGTTATTATACCACAGACTGCATATAAGAAGAGGACATAGTCACCATGGCATCACCCATTGGTTTGTGGGCTGCTGTTTTGAAGCCTCAAGTTCTGGATTTTGGCCTTCGCTATCTTGGTTTTTAGGCTGATGTCATGTTGGCTTTTTATAACCAGAAGTGACATGTGAGGATGGAGTAAGACATTTTCACATTTAATGTGACTGATGTAGGAGAGCTTACCTGTGCCAGGATGACTTGACCCTTTTAGACAGGTGAGGGATTTCGCTCAATGTCCCATCTTTATCGTCAGCCTTTCTCTTCATCCCTGCCTTAACGGTACTCGTGGCCTGGGTACCAGAGCAGGTACGAGGGTTGACACGGTGGGGCTGGCTACGACTGCTGCTCTCAGCAGAAGGAGGGAGGTACTGATGAACGGGATGGGTGCTCCCAGAAGAGTCACATCAGTAAACTTCTTGTACACACACAACTCATTCAGATGAAGTTAGATAGATAAACCTTTATCTTCTGCACATGACCATAAAAATGGAAGTGAGACATTAATGGAGAGGAATAAATGAATAGGTGAAATCACAGCATTGACTTACTAGGAGCTGTTATGGTTCATGTTGCACATGCTGATGAACGGATGCTCCAGCACCTGACGGGGTGTAACCCTCTTGGCGGCATTAAGATGAAGCATCTGAATGATCAAGTCCACAAACATCAGCAGACTTATCTGCAATTCAGGCTTCCGCATCTGGAAACAATAACAACAGATGTCAGCGGTTTCTTAAATCAGCTCCTGAAGTGAATACAAACCCTTCCTGAAGAATTTATGTATGCTTATTTTTTTTTTTTGTTTTACAGTGAATGATCAACACCTACATGCAGGAGGTCATAGAGACTGTTCAACGTCCTCCTGGTCTCCATCGGCTGGATCCCTGTCTCGGCTTTGAACTGTTCTGCCGTCTAAACAGACGCAGTGTTATTGTTAGCGATGACATTCTGACCACAGTAATCTTGGACATATAGTCAAACAGAAGCAACTCTTTTACAGTTAGAAATGCCACACAGACATACAGAAGTAACCAGACAGATCTTCTAGGTCGTACTGTAGGTCAGTGAGATCAGAACGGAGGTGAGGTGGCACATACCTTGAGTTTCCAGAGACTGGTGGTGGAGCTGTTGTCTTTCTGGAAAAACCAGCCAGTCTTTAATCCAAAGTTGAGCAGCTCGTCTGGCGGCTGACCCTGCGTTTCCACTATGCCCCTCATCTGAAGATACAGCACAACATCAAGTCACACTGGGAGTCCAGGTTGAGGACTTTCACTAAGTTTAAACTGATTCATTTCTATAAACGACAAAGCAGTCGTTCAATAGAGCAATAGTAAATCGGATGATCAAACTTCTCGTGGTACTTACCACATCGTATTCACTGTAGCCGGGGTAGAGCAGAGTGCCGAGGTATAGTGAAGCCGCCATGCAGCCGAGAGACCACATATCAATAGCCTCTGTGAACGGAAGCCCCAGAATAATCTCTGGGGACCTGAGAGAGGAAAAACAACCGTGATCACCTCCGAGCCATGGCAGTTTTCACTATTTTAACAGGCATCTGTATCAGTCAAAACTTGGAGTACTATGACTTCTACTACTGCTGCAGTAAAACCCCTCACAGTGTTTCTGTTCTTAGCATACCCACTTTTTCAGCCACCAATACAACGCTAACACATCAAACATGGTTCCAGTCACTTACCTATACGGACGGGTCTGGATGTATGAGCCCAGTCTGGTGTTTTACAGGACAGATCGAAGTCATTCAATTTGACCCTGTAGGGCTCCCATACATGGTTGACCAGCATCACATTTTCCAGCTTGAGGTCTGAATGTATCATGCCAATACCCTTCAAGTGGTGGAGTGCAGTGGTGAGCTGCTGGACAATAGGTCTGATCTCCTTAGGAAGGAGAGGTCGGAAATATCTCTCCTTCCTGAAATCATAAAGACTTTTGTCCAGGTGCTCAAACTCGACACAATTGTACTCTTTGTAGGTGAAAACCTGGTACCATCAGACCAAATTGCATTTGTCTGAGTCCAGCAGTTGAGCGGTAATCAAGAGGATAATAAGAGCACGTCTGAAAACCAAGCCAATGGAGACCTCAATCATTCAATGCTATGAGAGGCTACAAGCAGGAATAGAAAGAATACCAAAGCAAGACCTCCCCATTATTATGGGAGACTAAAATGCAAAAGTTGGAGATAATTTTGGAAATGAGAGGATAATGGGAAAGCATGGCTGTGGCACTATGAATGAAAATGGAGAACATCTTGTGGAATTCTGTCTTGTGATAGGAGGAATTTATTCCCACACAAACATATTCACAAACTGACATGGGTGTCACCTGGACGAAGAGACAAGAACCAAATTGATCATACAATGATCAATGGCAAATGGAGGAGGCGTTTGCATGGCGTTTCAGGCAGAGGGTGAATACTGGTATATTCAGAAAAACAGTATGAGAGAAATATACGTTTTCTAAACACTAAAGAATGTAAACATGTTCTAGTAGAAACCCATAATGCAAGTATGAACCTGGAAATGAGCATGATGATGATCATGATGATACTGAACTCTGTCGCCTACACTGCATTTTAAATGTATTTGTTCAGCATTAACTGGCAAGATGAAAAATACAGTTGAAGATTTTTAAAAATACACCAATCAAACATACTAATGTGATTGTAAATTTGCCATCTGATCCAGTAATAATGTGTTGGGTGATTTGTGCTTGAAAAGGTGTAAAGGTTAAAATACAGTAAGAGTAGTTTTAAAATTTGAGACATCTATTTGGATCTTGTCTCAAAAGCATTTTTTCAGCTACTTCAACAAATGTAGTAAATAGAAGCACATTCAGAGTATATGCAGCCTATTCAAAAAATACTTTCAAACTACATTCTGCAGCAGCACCACAAGCTTGCTCCCTCAGATATATTAGCAAGTAATCTCCAGTATTACAGGAATTACGTTCAGTCACAGCTGACATCAACTGACAGCTGTCTGTGTGCACCCTGTTATATATTCATATTAAAAAATGACTTCTACTTGCAAAAAGAAGGACATGCAGAGGTTTTATTCTGAGCTGAGAGTAGCTTGATGCTCATATTTGAATGTGAGAGCAAAAACACTCATAAAAGCAATAACAAGGATACTACAGAATTGGACTGAATGAATGTAGAGGGCAGAATATTTCTGGCATCATTGAGAGAAAATATCCCATAATAATAACCTTTCAGCATGTTGTAATTCACATGTTCTGAGAGAAAACTAGACTTTTACGCCTCCGTATGGCTCTGTTTTCAGGCTTTAAAAAATCTAGCCTGTGATGGGAGACTTTGGCCAATCATAGGTCATTTCAGAGAGAGAGCGTTCCTATTGGCTGTGCTCCAGCTGGTGGGCAGTGCTTGGTATTTCCTCAACTGATCTGTACATGGATGCCGGGTCACAAACTCTCTCATTTTACAGATAGACAGTACACCACAAGATGTTTCTGAAGGCATGAGGCGAGACATAGTCATTACAGTAGCAGAATATTGATTCATATTTAATCAGTGCTGCCTAGTTTGACCATTTGACAGATGGCAGATGATTTTTTTGAGATTACCTGTCTCATGTGCTACTGTCAGGATATAGTGACCATTTTAGAAAAATAACTTTTAAATAAAAAAAAAAACATTTTTATAAAAGGCTTTTATAACCCCATAAGACAACAGCTTGGTGCACCTTTTCCACACCCGATGTTGTCCTCTTTTGGCTTATGTCTTGTAATGTCTTGTTTTCATACCACTGGTTATGGGTTTTAATATTCACGTTATTTTGTCTCGATGTTTTGTTCTATTATTGTTGTTTTCATTTTATCTGTGTCATATTTTAACTGTACAAGCACTTTGTAACTATGTTTAGAAAGGTGCTATACCAGTACAGGTTATTATTATTAAAAAATCACATTTTCTCAATATCTACCCACTGCAGCTTTAACTTGAATGTGCCCTTTAAACATCAGAGGAGCTGTTTCAGAATAAGCAATCTATTTCCGTCCATAGTGAATGACATGAACAAGCAAATATCTGTTCAAGTTGGTCATAACACGTTCAGTGTGAAATAACCAAAATAAAAACATCTCATTCAGCTGCCTCATCAATGACTTTCTTACCCACTGATTCAACATTAATTACCCTGATAATTACGCAAATGTGCTAATGAATCAATCTGACAGTCACACATGGAAAGATCACTTGTTTCAAGTTGACTGAAAAGGAAGAGAGAAAGACTGGGAGAGACAAAAGAAGAATAAAACATGGAGGAAGGGGGAAAGAGATGGTCCTTAGTCTGCTTCCATATTTATGCATCTCTTCCTGATGAGCCTTGGTTGTTATTATCCCATCATGCCACAGAGCCCTGACAGTTCCCTATTAGTTATTGTCCTATTGTTATGAGCCGCGGATGGTGGTAATTGGAGATTCACTGTTGATTGTTATCATGGAGCTCGGATTTTCTTTTCACTCATTCATTATTCATGATAATGAGAAGTTTTCTCTCATTCTAAGACTCACAAGCACATTATCAGTCTGTTCTTTCCTCTGCTTTATTTCTTTATTAAACCACAACATTATTGGAACATAGAGGGGTTGAGGACATTACTGTTATTGCCTTTTATTTTTTTTTTTTACTAGCACATGTTGGCAGCTTCAGCCGAGTGGTGACTGAAAATACGAACATTTAGATCCGTTGACTAAACTAATTGAACTTTAATAAAGGATTTCTAAAATGTAAATTGATTATAGTGCACCCTTATATTCTTACAGGCTCATGACGACTACATGAATCCCAGATTAAACTGACCTGAAGGAAGTGAGGACAGAGCTCTTATATTTACATGTAATTACATTGAGTCAGCCTTCCCATGGTGCGCTGACTGCAGTAAAAGCCAGCCCCCTGCTGACAAATTCAACTGACAGAGCAAATACTGTATATACTCCCTCTCATCAGTCAATCCCTTCATCCTTGGTCCAGTGTCTTCTGGGACAGCAGAGGGTGGATTTTGCCTGATATTAGCCAAGGCCTGGGCCAGCACGCTGGGGGGATTTGTGAGGGTAAACCTCTTGCTTTGATGTCTCCTCGAATATCCCGGCTTGACACAGTAAAACAAGGGAAAGCAGGAAATTGAGTGGACTGATCCAAAAGAGATGCCCCTTCTGACCTTGCTATCAACACATACAGGGAAAGTAATTAAACAGAGCTAAAGAAAAATAGGAAAACAGATTGTAATAATGTCATATTATTTCCTCAATGCAGTGTCGTTATGCTCATTACAAAAAAGGGAACACTGGTGGACTCAGGGACGGGGCAGGGAGGGATACCTCTTGGCATCCCCTTGTTTGAGCAGAACACAGACAAATTGTAATTGTTGACTTTACAAGATAAAGTGCCCTCTATGGTGCTCTTTCAGTGGAGAAAACACAATAGAGTGCCTTCTAGGGTGCCAGTTCAGTGGAGAAAACATGATAAAGTGCCCTCTATGGTGCCCTTCCAGTGGAGAAAACATAATAAAGTGTCCTCTAGGGTGTCCTGTCAGTGGAGAAAACACAATAAAGTGCCTTCTAGGGTGCAAGTTCAGTCAAAAAAACAAGATAAAGTGCCCTCTATTGTGCTCTTTCAGTGGAGAAAACACAATAAAGTGTCCTCTAGGGTGTCCTTTCAGTAAAGAAAACATGATAAAGTGTCCTCTAGGGTGCCCATCCAGTGGAGAAAACATGATAAAGTGCCCTCTATGGTGCCCTTCCAGTGGAGAAAACATAATAAAGTGTCCTCTAGGGTGTCCTTTCAGTGGAGAAAACACAATAGAGTGCCTTCTAGGGTGCCAGTTCAGTGGCGAAAACATGATAAAGTGCCCTCTATGGTGCCCTTCCAATGGAGGAAACACGATAAAGTGCTCTCTAGGCTACTCTTCCAATGGAGGAAACACGATAAAGTGCCCTCTAGGGTGCCCTTCCAATGGAGGAAACACAATAAAGTGCTTTCTACGATGCCTTTCCAGTGGAGAAAACATGATAAAAGGTCTTCTTGGGTGCCCTTCCAGTAGAGAAAATGCCATTAAGTGCTCTCTTGGAATCCCTCATGGAAGATAAAACATGATAAACTGCCCTCTACATGCTAGAAAACTTTCTTTGTGCTGGTGCCCCAGTGCATGCAGCTGGTGCCCTTATTATTTTTTTTGGCCCTGCCCCTCAGACAACGTAAGTCCACCACTGGCAGGGAAATATACATATCCACAACATACTGTATGTACTGTACAGAGATTATCAATGCAAAAGCAGTTGTTACAAGAACCAAAACACTGATATTTGTCTGTTTTAACACCACAACACCTGGCTAAAGGTGTAATGTCTCAATTTATCCTTTCTCACAGAGCCTGTCTGAGAGGAATCCAAGTAGATACATCATATGTATGCTAAACTTATTTTGCTAAGTCTTATTTTTTTTTCCAGCACGGTATAATAAGCTGCTCTTATTTAAAAACAAATTTTAAAAAAAGCAACAAAGGGAACATGGCTGCCGGACACCTAGGTAATTGGAGGAAACTGTCATCTCAGGCAAGACGGCGGAGTGTACGGCTGTCAATGTGATGTGTCAGACTCAGCGCAGTGATAAAAGTGACAAAGCTAATTGTCGCCTCGCATCTCCGCGCTCAAAGGAACTCTTGAGACCTCTGAAAAGCTTTTCTCTGCCATTCACTTTTCCTCAGAACTTCTCTCATAGACATTAAAAGGCCTGAGGGAGACATTTGGGTGGCACAATAAGAGAAAAGCAGTAAAACTGATGTTGACGTTATGCTGGCTGATAATATGTGTGACTCAGAATTAGCGTGTTATCACACGACTCATGGGAGCAATGATACAGTAACTGCAAACTGATCAGAGAACTCGCCGACATTCACTGAAGCAATGATGCACAAGAGAATTCCCAGTGAGCCATAGCAACAATACTTATAAGGCACTTCCATTCCCCAACCCATGAACCCAAGAGTGGATCCTCACCATGGCACTCCATTTGATCTTACAAATGACCTTAAACGAGGATAAACCATTATACAGTGCATTTGAGCAGAATCAGGTTTTAATCTGATGGGGAGGCAATCACAGAGAGCGCCTTGAGTTCACGAGATGGCAGCATATATGATTGATCTGCCTGGAAATGAAATCAATAGCTTCTTTTTGATCCGCATCGTCAGTTGGTGATAAAGTAGAGCAGCCGTTAAGTTAATACCCGGCACTGACTTGCGACACAAACACTGAGGCCATGAACATTTTTTTAAGTCCAGTCTTGAGGATGGAGGGCTAACTGGCTGCTATGAGGAAACACTCTTTTGCAGGTCAGGGCAACTTGACAAGGTTTGATTAATCGCCGTGGGAAACCTGGTCAGGAACAGGAGTGACTAATGACCCGTGTATGGCTGTTGATTCAATCAATCATGAAAAGGCTCTAACCTTTCCAGTACTTGGGGTGAAACACAGCTGCACTCTCCCAACACGCACATACACTCAGCATGAGTAGCCATTATAATAATATAATATTTTGTGTGATATCAAGTGCTCTACTGGAGCCACAGAAAAGTTCCTCCACAGGTTGCTGGCACTACCATTACTACAGAAAGGACACTGTGTACTTCAAAAGTGATTAAATATACCTTATGCACAAAAATGACCACTGAAGGTACAAGAAAAAACAGACATCAACATTTGTATTAAAGATATGATTAGGGCATGATTGATAAAACATGATAGAGTGCCCTCCATGGTGCCCTTCCAGTGGAGAAAACAAGATAAAGAGCCCTCTAGGGTGCATGTCCAGTAGAGAAAAGGGTATAAAGTGCCCTCTTGGATTCCCCTATGACAGATAAAGCATGATCAAGTGCCTTAAACAGTGCCCTTCCAGTGGAAAAAAACATGATAGACTGCCCTCTAGGGTGCATGTCCAGTAGAGAAAACAATAAAGTGCCCTCTACATTACCCTGCCAGTGGAGAAAACATGATAAAATGCCCTTTATGTTACCCTTTCAGTAGATAGAGCAATAAGGTGCCCTCTACAGTGCCCTTCCAGTGGAGACAACATGATTAAGTGACCTCTGGTGCCTTTCTAGTAAAGAAAATGGTATAAAGTTTTCTCTTGAATTTATCTATAGATAAAACATGATAAAGTACGCTCAACGGTGCCCTTCCAGTGGAGAAAACAAGATAGTAGAAGTAGAAAAAACGTGATAAGGTGTCCTCCGTGGGAAACCTGGAGTAGGGGAAAAGGAGTGACTAATGACCCATATATGGCTATATATTCAGTCAATCAAAAGAGGCTCTAACCTATCCAGTACTTGGGCTGAAACACAGTTGCACACTCCCAACACGCACCTACACTCAGCATGAGGAGCCATTAAAATACTTTGCGTGATATCAAGTGCTTTACTGGAGCCACAAAGAAGTTGCACTAACATTACCACAGAAAGGATACTGCATACTCCGTAAGTGATTAAAAATACCTTCTATCCAAAAATGACCTCTGAAGGTACAAGAAAAAATCTCTTGTTTTAACAGACAACATCAACCTCAGTATAAAAGATAAGATCAGGGCATTTTCTCCGCAGTCTATTAGTACTTCTACTTCAAAATGCTGCAAGGCATTTTCCACTGCCATTACCAACTTTGCTGCAGTGAAAATGAGAACAGAGAACAGTTCTGGAGGCGTGCTTTTATGTCTGTACTGTCACAATATAAATACATTAAGTGATGCAATGCAGAGAACTGTTTTATGGCTATATATTGAGATCAACAATGCATTATTTAGTAAGTTAACTGCTGAGATTTGGGGCTCTTAAAATCTCATTTTCTGCCTCTTACTGTTTTGAAAACTGAACATTTTCAGAAGCTCAAACATTGACAGCAACACAGACAATTAGCGCTTCCCCTCTTTACATATCGTTATAAAAGCAGACGCAAAACTATTAACATATATTACCTTTTTACTATTTCTGTTTGCTTGCTTCTTCTAGTAGCATATACTGTACAGCTTACACCTTAGTTACAGTCACTGTGTTAACATGCACATTAATAATTAGACTATACCAAGATGAAGGAAATATCAGATTACTGCACCTGCTGTGTAAACACTTTAACCAGGTTAGCACATTAAAATTAAGCCTGGCATTGGAGTAATATAACCCAATTATGACTTTCATTACTTATCAATATTTCAAATTACTGTGGCATCTAATGTATCTGATTCACTGACTGAACAGGGTGCACAGCAATGTTTCCATACATAAATTGCAGTGTTGCCAGCAGTGGTAGAGATATATGTTATTGCATAAAAAGAACACCAACAAAGTTATTTCCTTCACTTGGTTTATGGCGCCAATAAGATTCTTCCTGAAGGCTACATTACAAGTTATTGAACAAATAGTTATGGAGCTACCTGAGTCAAATGACAAAATGAGCTTGCTAATATCAGATTCATTTAGAGCGAAGAGTAAAACGGTAATAGCCCTGTTTCACAGCAGACATCTTGACTCGTCACAGTAGGAACAGCACAGCTACATCATACTGTACCTACATGTTATTTACTGATGGAATGACGGTTCTGTCCAAGTAAAACATGGCGAGTCAACAGTGGGTCAGCATGCACAATACCAGGACCTTGAAGCAGCTTAATTCAGCCATCATACAGTGCTGCAGGGATGACGTACCTTTGAAGGCCAACCCGGAAGTTAACATCACCCTGGTTCCCTCGACAAAAAGACAATCAGATAATTACGTAGGATTATTGCAGAAAATAAGCTCTGTGGCAAATAAACTATAATTATTATTATAAAATATTATAAATCATTATAAATAATAAAATTATGTTTTGTTCATCAAACTAATCTAAACACCACTTTTATGATTTCTGAACTGTAAATGCAATTCCCAGAATTAAAAGGCTAACATTAGGCTTTTAATGAGTGGTCTCATTTAGCCAACTGTAAGAAAATGTCTTTTTTAAGACAGGTAAAAGCTTTACAATTCACGAGTGGGGTATTTACTGACAAATCATTAAAATATATTGACCTTTTTTCAGGCATCTAACTTAAAACAACAACACTGACTTCTGACTTTGAGGGAACTGGAAGTGCTAAAACACATTTCCAAGTTTTAGGACTCATTCCTGTATCATTCTATCAAATCCATCATTTACACAAACTGTCTTCAGTGATAATGGCCAATGTGATAGTCAAAACATCTGACCTGACTCATCAAAATGTTGTTTTACAACAAAGTTTCATTTTAATTTCACAAAATAATGCAGTATACTGTAGCACAAATTTAGTTCATTATATCATTAGACCGGGTTGCACCGTGGTGCAGTGTGCAACTTGTAAGCACTGTCGCCTCACAAGAGGGTCGCCGGTTTGAATCCGGCTGTGGAGTTTGCAAGTTCCCCCCGAGTTAGCGTGGGTTTTCTCCGGGTGTTCTGGTTTCCTCCCACAGTCCAAAGACATGCAAGTTAGGGTAATTGTTGACTTTAAATTACCCGTAGGTATGAATGTGAATGGTTGTCCGTCTCTATGTGTCAGCCCTGATGACCTGTCCAGGGTGTATCCCGCCTTCGTCCAATGTCAGCTGGGACCCCTGTGACCCAGAACGGGATAAGCGGTTGCAGATGGATGGATATTGTTAGGCTGCCTGAAACTGTAATATCTAGAAGTCATACTGCAGCTTGTTACAGTTACAGTGACTTCCTCTTTACAAAGTTAGTTGCTTTTCATTGGATTACGTGTTACTAAAGTCTACTAGCAAAAGACGGTTTTAATAATGCAGCACAATTTTGTAAATCACTAGTTTGAGACTAACTGGATACATGGCGCAACCAAATCCTGATGAAAACTGTGCCACTGTAAAGCATGTCAACACACTGAATGTGACAATCTCTCTGTGCTACTTGTGTCAGAGAGCTGTCAAGGGGCAAATAAGAAATCCAAGAGCTGTAAGTGTGCTGGTAAACAGTCAGTATGCAGAGAGAACATCTGACGGGGACCTCAAACACTAACATGTACTTGCACAAAGGATGCAATGCTAGTTTGGAGATATATCAAACTCCAAGACAACACGTGGAAGCAGATATCTTGACGTATATATGAGGAGCTGTAGCGGGAACACTGTTTATATACAATGCCATTCCTTATTATTACTCCCGGAGGCTAACTGTGCATGATTAGCTAATGGATTCCAGGCAATAAATGCAGCGTTCAGTAACCACTCTGATGGAAAGTAGGTTTTATATTTTATTCAAAAACCTTCAAAATAAGTTTCAAGTTCAAGAAAGTAGAATAAGCTTAGACACAATGCAAAGCATCATATACAGACGGATAAAATACAATTTATATATTGCAGACAAGCCATGGTGGGTCTTACATATGTACAGTATGTATGTAAACTTTTATGTACAATCTTTTTTACATATACAAAAAGCTTTGTTTCTATTTTTCTTTGTATATATTTATATTTATATATATATTTATATTTATATATAGAGATTTTTCATATACTCCCCACTAGCATTTGTACTACAATAATGAAAAAGAAAAACATTTACATATGTCAATCCATTTTTTCTTTTTATATTACAAATGTATTTTCATAAAAATATATCTCTGTACAAAAAAGGTTTTTATTCGTTAACATATTCTCTTTTTTTTCTTAGAGACACTTTCCCTTCTATAGTTGCTCTCTGTAGTTACACACAGTCTGCTCAAGTCCATGTTTGTCCGTCTGTTTACCAGTAACCCTTTTGGTGTACGGCAAGACATCGATGCTGGATCTTTGTCTTGTACTGTTTTGTTGTTCTGTTGAGGCGTTCGAGGGCCATGTCGATCCCACCTAGGCGCTATGAGTTGTCATGAGTTTTAGTCTCATTTAGAGGCTAGTTGAGAGATCTACTGGACTGACATGAAATAAGGGGAGAATTAAAAATAATAAAAAACAAAACAAAACATGGGACCTTGTTATAACTTTGTTGCCATGACAAAAAATACAGGAATGTAAAGTCTCTGGTAATAAAAAGCATCTCTGTTCTGCAAATATTTTTGCTCTATTATACTAAACTAAACTGGACATTCTGTTTTGATCCCATGGATAACACATTGTGGCAACACAGATTGTTTTTTTCCATTACTGCACACAAACAGAGGAGCAGTTGTGTGATTACAGATATATTGAACACAGTATAGATAGATCAATTCTGATGCACTCAGTGAAATGACATACATTCAGTAGTTTTTCAGTAATAATAACTCCAGTGATCTGGAACTACCAGTTCACTCTTTATCTCCATTTATAGAATAAAATTCATCTAAGCTCTTTTCAAAATACATCTCCTTACCCTCTCCCCCATGCTCGAGTCCACTAGACATACAGGAATGGGCTGAATAGTGGAGGCAAATTGCATGGAATGGGCCTGAAAAACAGCACAATATTTTTGGCTTCGTCGTAGCCGTCAATGTGCGTCGACAATGGAAGATGGGAGATTACAAATGATAGTTGATGCAGAATGTGTCACACAGCATGACTGATGGATTGCTTGGGTTTTGCAAAACTTAAACACCGTGGCCTGCGTTGAGAAGTGAGAGCGCTAGCTGCAGAGAGAAATGGAAATCTTTTGGTCTGTGAGGAAACTCCAAAGACCAAAGCTGCAGTGTGTTTCATTATACAGGAGATGGTGAGCAGGAGAGAACTCAGAGCTGTGTCTGGCTGATAACGAAAAATGAACCTCGGATGATCAGAGTTTCTGTCTTAAAATATGCAAACCAGGAAGTTGCCGGCCGCCATCGAGTTGGAGTCAAACTCTTATAGCATGGCTCCATCCAGAACTCACTGATCTTCATATAACGGTGCTGCACTTTCTTTGAGGACTTTCTGGACTAACCCATGTGGGTTAAAAAAGAAAGTATTTCCACAGATGTCGTGAAATCCCCCAATTCTTCAAAATTACCAGCCTGAATTTTTGAAAATGCCTTGTTCCCCATCAAAAACTTTTCAAACTAGAGGAACTAAAAGAGGCAACCTCAAGAAACCTTTATCTTGCCTAATTCCAGTGTGGTTGAATTTTAAGAACTGTCTTTGGTTGAAAAGTTAACTCTCAAAAACACACGACAGAAACACCCACCCAAAGGCAAGCACGTAAAATCCAAGACATTAATCCTTGCACACTAAAGTACAGTACTAATGAGCTCATCGCTGTTTTAGAAAAAGCATGAAAAAGGGGCAAAAATCAATGGTTTCTCTGACATGATCCTAACAAGCTCAGTTTATCCCTGCAAGATCAAAAACAGCTTCTTCAGTAGGTATGTGTCTAGGTGTGTCTGGGTCATTCATGTTGACATGATAACAATGACGTGACAAAAACCCTGAAAAAGAGCTCTAATTTCAAATATCGGACATAAAAACATTATAATCCCCCTAATCTTAGTAAAGAAATGACGTTTGGAGCTACTGAAGCTGGTTCATCATATCATGGGGTTGTACCAAGGCACTATAATGAACGTAAAGTGCTTATTGGAGACTGGAGGAGGTTAAAAAAAAACAGAGTCTGGCCCATTAAAACCGTTTCACAATTTCTTGAGACGGAGCCCTTTTTGGTAAAAACAATCACAGTTGTGTGAGCTTACGCTTCTATATTGTTTATCCAAATCTAGTCTAGTCGAACAGAATCATCTTGGGAGTGGGGGCGTCATTTCCTATTCCACCAGCTAATCACATTTGTTTTTTTAATACTCCATAAAGTGTTGAGTAAAGTGTGCCATGGGAGGAGTGAATGGAGGGGGAAAGACCACTTCAAAGTGGCCGCGACAGAAAACCAACAGGAATGTAATGAAGCGACTGCTGAAATATTTGGAGCAATTTCAGAATAAAAAAACAAATGAAATGAAATGCACAATTCGAACACGTACGACTATGAGAACTGAGCAACAATGCCTTCAAGATAATGCGAGTGCAACTGCTCCTCTCCCCTGTGAAATCTCCAGGGTAATTCAATCGTTTCCTTTTCCATCAATTCACGACCGGAGCAGGCGAGGGGCAATATTCTATCTGTACTGTCGAGATAAGCGAGAGCTTTAAAAGTAATAAAATTGTAAAAGCAATTACTGACCCACAGCGAAACTAATTGAAGGAACAATACAGTGATTGGTTTAAAAAGGCTTGGATTTTTGAGGGAAATGACGTAGTGTAGGTGACTTCATTATAAAAAAACCTCTTGGTACAGTATGGAGGTTGAGTTTGACTGTGAAAGTGACTTGCATTTATAAATATATATAATGTGCCAAAACAAATTAATGCAAGTTAAATTTTCCTCCTAATTTCTGTCACTGAAAAGAAAGAGTACATCGTGAATCAAAGGACGATGGATGCTTTTTAGAGTCAAACACCATATAGCTGAGGGTCTGTCCTGTCGGTGATAATGGTAAAGTGAATTCAGGATTTGATATGGACTCGAAAATGAAACAAGGCTAAATTAAAGCAAATTGCATGTAATGGCTCAATTTGCTGCAGTGAAATTCGAGCACTATTCACCCTACTCAGCATCCACAGGACACACAGGTACAGGGATAATCAGTGGTACATAGCTGGGAGGAGATTGTTTGAAATCCAGGAGGTTTCCATCCTTCAACTCACACTCACAAACACATTATAAGGGTCACAAAAGCATTAATGGTTTGAATGTTTGTCATTCACCAGCCAAGGTAGAGTCCTGCTGTTATAGATGATGACAGTTCCCCTCCTGTGTCGCACTTTCAAAACAACATTTCCAGTACATCACTCCCTGGTTGCCACAGATTTGAGGAGTGTTCGCATTAGAGGCATTATTTTCTTATCATATTTATCACTTCCAATTTAGTGCATGGGAGTAATCAGTATGCCAGCAAGTCCCCTGCTGTCATTTCTGAGGAAGCCGTCTGCAACATTTCCATGTTGACAAAACAGAGCAACGCTTCTGTTATTCCCACCAAAAAAAAAAAAAAAAAAAAATAATAATGGAGTTGTCAGAAATTAACTTGGAGGAAAAGACCTGAATGTAATCCACATCACTGACTCATCCATTCTTCAGACTCGGCCTTCGGTTGCACGTTCGGAGGGAGTTCAAACATGACC
This sequence comes from Pterois miles, assembly GCA_947000775.1. Classification (NCBI taxonomy): domain Eukaryota; kingdom Metazoa; phylum Chordata; class Actinopteri; order Perciformes; family Scorpaenidae; genus Pterois; species Pterois miles. The sequence continues at coordinate 18,346,808 of CAMQGK010000638.1, forward strand.
ACACTTTGATCTTTGTTTCCTAAGGCCAAGTTTAGGGAGCTCGTACTGCATCTTGATCTCGGAGAAAATACAGTACAGTAACACCTTCAAGCTGTAAAAACATGTGATCCCGGATTTAAAAAAAAAAAAAAAAGAAAATGAAAAGCGGAGAGTTTAACATCAGACTTGGAGTCCTTCCAAAGGAAATGTGTTTCTCAATAGCTTTGTTCTGGTTTGGGAAAATGAAGGAAAAATGAAGAGATGTAGTCTCAAGGCGTTGATATATCCATGGAAATATACTGTATCGTAGATGCCATCTCTACTTTGACCCAGCCGATGTCTTTTCCCCTCAAGTGCCTCAGAGCGACAGCGGCAGGAAAGTCGTATCCGATGCTTATGTGAAGCAAACTGCCTCTTGTTTAACATGACTTGGGTGCATCGGTTAGAGAGGTGGATTCATCAGTCCACGCTTTCTTTTCAGTGTCTCCCAGACACAGAAATGTAAAGTGATTGCACATGATTCTCTACAAACAAAGAGAGAGCAGATGAAAGCTGGAGCTAGAGACTGACGCTGCCTTTAGTTGCCTCAGTGGATCTATACATTGTCAGCATTTGTTCTGGGTGGTGTTTTGTTTTCTTGGTGTCCAGAGCATCCAGGTAGAGCGACACCCAATCCTCAGAATTTCTTAAAATAAAAATACATGTGGAGAAAATTCAGTAAATAATCTGTTGTGTGTATGATGGGATCTTTGGGGCCAAAACAGAGAGAGGAGGAGATATTTTGGGTAGTGTAGTGAGTGTAGATGCAACCACAAACGTGTGCAGAAACACACACACACATGCACACACTCTTTCTCACCGACATATACACATAAAATCTCTCTACAACCTCATTAAGTGCTTTCTTTTTCAGCAGCCCTCACTACCTTGTAACCCCTGCTCTGGACACAGCTCCTCCGCCAGCACAGTTTCATTCCTGCTTCAAAAAAAAAAAAAAAAAAAAAAAGGACTGAGTCAAGCTCAGAAAAGTAATGATAGGATTTGTGTCTCCAACATGGCCTCCAAAAATGACTGAATTCTTAATTCCTCCTCCGTTACAGACTTGGGGCCTGCAATGAAACCTTTCAACAGCCTCAGGAGCAGATGGTTTGGGAACAACAGTGTTCCCACTTACTCATCACAGAAAGCAAGCGGCACACACACAAAAAGAAAAGGAAATGGAAAACAGAGCGAATCGAGACAGTCCAGACTGTCTCTCTTTGACTCACACAGGCCAACACAGGGCTGTCCACCTCACAGAGACCTCTGTTAGCTACAGGTCAATCTCTAGACTTAAAGTTGACCATAATATTCCCTTTGGGTTTAGGCGGAGGGCGGTGAAAAAAGTCATCACAGCTTTGCTTCCAGTGTTACTCCTCAGGTAGAAGCTTTTCCTCAAAATATGGGAAATGATCCAAGAAACCATGTAAAGTTACAAAAAGCATTTTGTTGTTGGCATTTTATTACAGTCGTCTTAACGTGGTTTCTTTTTTTTTTTGTTTTTCCTCGTCTCCTGCGAGTGAGAGCCTTCGCCACTGGAGATGTTTTTTGAATGTGTTTCAGCGAGTAAAATAATTGTTGTCTTGCCCTCTGCTCAAGGAACTATGGATGTCCTCTGATGGCAGGCAGGTGGAGATGTGGTGCATGTCTCCGCCCCTTACTGAATCCAGGATGAGTGCACAGATGTAAGGGGTGGACAGTGTGTGGGGAAAGGGCAAGAGATGGTAAGGGAAGGGCGAGGAATTAAAAGAAAGTATGCACAGAAAAGAAAAAAAAAGGCAGGTAGTTGTAGGGAATGAAAAAAGGTTAGGTGAAAGAATGGAGGTAAAGATGAGGGAAATCACAGAGAGAAGATAAAAGCGTTAATGTAATATTTTCCGTGTTAAAATAAAAAACATATCCTATCTTATTCAATAAAGCATAAACAACCCAAATTAAATTCATTAATATGAGAGATACACATCAAAGGAAATGCAGCAGGAAAAAAAAAAATCCAATTTTCTATCTTCAGAAAAGTCTAGAGGACGTATGAACGGTTTAGTTTGAATTCAAGAGTCTGTGTCTCGTTGTTCAGCAGTCTTGATGCCTTGGATGTGTGATTAACTCAAGCTGTAGCCACAAGGTGATAACTTCATCTACTTTCAGAGGAGTCCAACGATGCCCGGAGCTCTAAGTCCTAACTTTACCATAAAGCCCCGTGACCTGGTGGTGAGTGGTTCTTACCTCTGGAGGAAGCAGCTGCTATACAGCTGTGCACACTGTGCTGACTGTGAACTCTGTCTCGTTGGCCATGATGTCAGTGGGTTGGATGTTACGGTCGTACATCGGGTTCTCGAACGTAGCTCGTCCGTTAGTGTTCTCGTGGCCCACGTAACCATTGAAGGGGACTTTGGGTCTTCTCCTGAAAACAAATCAATATAATAAACAATGACACCAGTTCACATTAGAGGTGGGGACAGTAAACCAAGTATACAGCAGAGATATTGTAGGTGTTGTAATATAGATGATTATTTTATATAGACTATAGAATTACCAGAAAACATGATGTATTGTGATATACACTATATTGTTAATGACATATTACCCATATTGTGATAGAAGGTTTTGTCTGTATCACCCAGCCCTGTTTTTCCCCTGATCAATTAGTGAACAGTTTAGTCTATAAAATATCTGTAAATAGTTAAAAACAACTTGAGGTTACATCTTTAAATGTGTAGTTTTGTCTGACCAACAGGACAAAACTCAAAAATATTGAATCTGAAAAGATATAAAATAGCATGAAGATCAGCAGATAATCACATTTAAGAAGCTGGAACAAGCAAATGCTTGGCATTTTTGCTGAGTACATGACTTTAATGATTTAATAATTAATTCACTATCAAGGTTTTGCCAATTGACTAATTGCTTCAACACTAATATGGATTTAACTTTACTGATTTCACTGATACAGCATCTTTTTCAATTGTCACATCAGCACAGTGAGAAGTTTATATGCCGACTGAGGTCACTGACTGACTGACTCACTTTTGATTCTGATATGTTTGTACTTTTTCTCAACTAAGATTTTGAATTCATACTTTTCCTTACTAAAGGTTCTGAGTGCCTTTTTTCCATAGCTGCACTCACTCAGCTGAGGAACAGAGTGTGCAAATACTGTCACTGTCATGAAGGGAGAGCAGTTTTCTCTGTCATATCACAGATGATGATTTGCTCCTTTTGAGGTCAAAATAGGCATTAGTGGATTAAAAAAAAATACATTAAGTTGGTGTATTATGAAGACTGAACCCAAATGTATCTTTCAAGAGAAATCAAGTAAGATTCTGCTCTGACAACAGCTAAGTTTGCAGAGGTAAATTAAACCTTGACTAAAAATGAAACTAAATATCAGGACTAGGGTGGTATTATGAGTTAACGCAACAATAACATGTTAATGCACATTCATTTTCACACCTCTAATTTCTTTAACGCATTAAAGCAACTTGTGATTTTTAGGATGTAGAAGGCTCAGTTTTAAAGCTAGAGTGAAGATGCTGGTATATGAAACTAGAAAACCTAAGGAACCCACTGGTACTATGTCACACTAACTGTACTACATACACACTAACTACATTACATATACACTATACAGTAGATACATGCTGTATATACTCTATATACTATACAAACCTTTGCATAAAGCAAGCCAATTTACTCCCATGTTAATAATAAGTGTATTAAATACGTGACAAATCTCCTTTTAAGGTTTGTTTTGAACAGAAAAAAAACATGCGACCAAAGTAATGATATAATGCTTGCAGATGATGAGAACTGCGCAGTATATCAGTGATGTGAACCATACCTGTGTTTGTAGAGGTACAGAGCGAAGCCAGCGATGATCATGGCTATAAAAGGCACTAGGATGGCTGCCGCCACTGAGCTGCTGTTGGACACAAAGTTGTAGCCTGAGTTGACTCTGGGGGGAACTAAACTCTCTGGAGGAAACACAGATAAGACATTGAGCCCTTGCTTTAGCATCACTTCAGTACAATACCACTTCAGCAGCAGACATTGTAATTAAATCCCATAAATAACACAATTAAAAAGAAACACAAGGGAAATTATCCTCCGCACTTTCTGCCAAGAACCTCGTGATAAAAGTTTAAGGCAAATAAACAGAAACAGTGAAATAAAATGAACTGTAAAGGCTGAGGAGTGCTGCCAGGAAGGCTCCACTTATACATAATCGACTGAGCAGACAAGTGACTTTTTAAAGTCTATTACTATGCTTTATTATAATTTTTTGCCCCCTGGGAACGTCAAATTCCATTATCCTAACAATGACTCTTAATTACTGACATCAAAGGCCGACAGCCATTAAGTCATTTCAGATTCACTCTCTAATTTACAGAGGTGAGTACAGTATGTGTGTCTGCAACAGCAACAGTGTAGGAGTGACAGCCCACCTGTTTGCTGCAGAACGCCAAAAAAGATCCAATAAAGGACGAGTGACAAACAAGAAGGAATTCAATTAGTGGGTTCTTCGGTGTTTGCCAATCAACCCCATGCTGCACGAGCGCCAGCACACAAACAGACTCACGCAAGCAAACTGCACTCGCAGTTACGCCACCGCTGAGTTAAACAAAACAGGAAAGCCTCGACAAATTGAGTAGGATTGTTTCCAAGACGTCCAACCCACGGCCCCATCCGCTTTTCTTATACACACTTAAAAGCACATACACATGAATGCCCTGGCACCAGCCCCAGCCCTCTGGATTAATAAAGAGCTGTTTGCTCAATCAGTGTGCTGCGGCGGGGCGGAGGGGGATGGGGGGCTCTGCACCTGCTGTTCAAGCACCTCTCTCATTACAGCACATTTTCACACCCACTTTCACTAAAACACACAAAATATTAGAGAAATTATTTGTGAAACAATTGGATCTTTTTATTGGTAAATATGAATTATTGATTGAATATCAGTATGGATTTAGAGAAACTAGAACTACTACCTCTGCAGGAATGGAGATGGTAGAAGAAATAACAAAGGTAATTGAAAATGATGAGTGTTCAATTGGTATTTCTATTGATCAGAAGGCTTTTGATCCTATAGATCACAGCCAGTTATTGAGAAAAGTGGAGAAGTATGGGATAAGACGTGTAACTTACTCCTGGCTGAAAAGTTACAAAGAAAATAGACAACGATGTGTGAAAATTCATGATAGAGTGTCAGGATTTAGGAAGGTCACCTGTGGAGTACTCAGGGATCGGTGCCTGGTGCAAAACTTTTTCTATTTCATATTATTGATATTTGTGCGCTGCACAGTGGTGTAGTGGTTAGCACTGTTGCATCACAACAAGAGAGTCGCAAGTTTGAATCCGGCTTGGGGCCCTTCTGTGTGGAGTTTGCATGTTCTCCCCATGTTAGTGTGGGTTTTCTCCGGGTTCTCTGGCTTCCTCCCACACTCCAAAGACATGCAGGTTAACTGATGACTCTAAATTAGGTAGGTGTGAATGTGAGCGTGAGTGTTTGCGATGGACTGGTGATCTGTCCAGGGTGTACCCCACCTTCACCCGGTGCTAGCTGGGATTGGCTCCAGCCCCCCCACAACCCCTAACGGGATAAGTGGCTGAAGATGGATGAATTAATGATATTTGCAACTGATATTTTGCAGATGATGCAAATTTATTTTGCTCCAGGAAGAATTTAAAGGATGTTTTGTATGCTATTGAGAGGGAGCTGGAGTTCATCAAGATTTGGTTTGGCTGGTTGGCTAATTCAAACATTTTACTACAAAAAGGAGCCATACGTATTATCAACAAGGCTGGTTACTGTGATCACCCTAATCCACTGTTTCCACAAGTTCACATGCTATATGATTTGGTATATTATAAAATAATACAAATAATGTTCAGAGCCAAATCAAAGACACTCCCAGATAGTGTACAAAGGTTTTTTTTTTCATTACGAGAGAGCAAATATGATCTGAAAGGCATTTACACTGTACAAAACGGGTGGATGTATTTCTGTTGTGGGGTCAAATTATAGAATAATGCAAAAATAAAATGAAGAGCATGTTATTCATTTTTGGTTTTTAAAAGAATGGTTTGCAAAGCTATTTTTGAGGGTTACAAGTGTGAATGATTTTTGTTTGGTTTTTATTTCTTGAGGGTAGCTTAATTTGATAAGAATCTAGGTTCGAGATATATAAGCATTTTGCTTCTGCCTATTCAGTCACTACTTAATGCAAAGACTGTTGACTTTATTAATACTGTTTGTACTGTTCATACACTTCTGCTGCCCAATACGGACGTTTTACTGCTGTAAAATGTCACCCTCACCAACAAAACAGCAAAAGCAGCAGCACAAGCTTCATAATAATAGAAGAATTAGAATAAAAACATCTGAATGTACAGCTTTATTTGAAATGTAACTTTAGTTATATCTCACACAAACATGAGTTTTTGTCATTTTCCTTCATATATAGCATCCCAATCTGAACACAGTGTGCCACAGAGACTTAGTGGGAGGCGAAGGCTGTCAAAACATCATGAAAAATGACAGTTTTTAATTCACCACCACTGATGGCTGATGGAGGGTTTCGTACAGGGAACACACATGAACACATATCTAATGAGCTAATGTATATCAGATTAGTCTGCAATCTTATGTGTCCACTCAGGAGTGAGATGAAGTCCAATTTTTGGGGTTTCATAGAAAAATGTGAAATTGATGATGAAGATGGAGAAGAGATAATGTCTCTCAGTTCATCATTTAGCTAATGTTTTACACAGATCAATTAATATGTTTTCTCCATGGATGTTTTTTAGCTGCATTGTAACAGTGGGTGGCTGCAGTAAAGCAATGTTGTAACCTGGCAAAAATCTAGTAGGAAGAATAGGAAGCACATTCCCCATCCTTTTTCAACACTTGAAAAGATAACCAGTATTTTTTCAACCTGGACCCTATTTTCCCATGTTTTTGTGTCTGACTAATGGGGACAAAAGTTTTTCAAATTGGTCCAGTATTGAGGGATAACACTGTAACCGGCAGCCACAAAACAATTGTGAGGGCAAGTGAGCGGAGTCAGCGTAAACTTACGTTCACTAAAGTGCTTGTTTTTTCTACTGACAGTATCTTATTTCTCTGTAGGAACCTACGGAGAAATAAAACATTTTTCTTACCTTTTGCTTGATCCTGTCTCTTTGTTATGTCCCGTTCACAGAGAAGTCTCATTGTGAAATCTGAATATCGAGCAGCAACAGGTCCCACACTTCAGAGTTCTTCGTCCATATGCTCAAATAATAATAATAATAATAATAATGCTTCTCATAGATTGGGATTACAGTTGGGTAAGAAAGACTCTTTCCATAATGTCAGATGCTTATAATAACAATCTGAGCCTGTCATGGTGAAAACAAGCACTCTTAGTGGACGTAAAAGGCAGTGCCAGCTTGCCCTGAGAAGATTACTTTGCAACCTATGAGCAAATGGCATCTACAGCGCTCTTCCTCAGTACTGAATATAAAATATAAGGTTTAAGTGTGTGGGTTTTTTTAAAATGCACTAATTAAAATGCACATCGACACACAGCAGGTAAACAGAACCCACATTTTCTACATATCATATGTTCCTCCGTATGTGCCTTATTTAGTTCAGACAGAAGAGTGGGGTTTGCAGTTGCAGGTGCATCAAACCATGAAGATGAAAATAAAATACCTCACACACACACATAACTGCTTGACTGCAGCAGCCATGGAGTCAGTATAGAAGGGTTTGCTGTATATATACTGTAGCGAGGAGGAGGAACATATAGGTGGGATTTCTAGGTCACAAACATGAAGCAGAATATTTCCATAACTGCAGCCTTTAGAAAAACAAAGGTTCTCTATCTGTGACAGCAACACTGAAGTTGCTGAAGGAACCTAAAGAATGATGCACAGCAAAGAACGGATGATATTTACTGAATCAAACTGCGAGATGTGGGGTTACTTGATATGGCAAAGACTCCACAGGCATCAACACTCAACCCACAAACTCCTGAAGGAAACGGTTTCCATAGCTGTATTTTGTGTGTGTGTGGATGTCAGTTTTGGACTGAACATGAGTTTTTGAACTGCGTTTGCCTCTTTAAGCAGGATTCATAGCCACATTCTCCAAAAGTGTTTGTAAACGTAAATAAATAAATCCAACACAGCAAATGGCATGCTGTGAAAGCACTTGCAGCTAAGCTTAATGATGCTAGACACATTTTAAGTGAAAGATTTCTGAGATAAAAAAAAAAAAAAAAAAACAGACATTCAGTCATTCTCCCAGGAGACATCTTGGTCACAGTGGTTTCTATAACCAAGTGGACAGCTCACTCACCTAGTCTCTGGAGACCAAATTGGCCAAAGCCTTTTCCTCTGACAAATCCCTGGTACACAAAGGAGTTGGATGAAGAGATGTAGGACACCTAGGGAGGGAGAGAAATGGAAGACAGACACTTTATGTGTCACATCCAGGCTTTACAAAGGACAGTCTCATCAAAGTGTCAGCAGCTGGTGCACGCAGAAAATAAAATATCATGTCAAAGGAGCTGAGAGGCGCTCTTATAGCTGACATTTAATATGACGTTTTTCTGCTCAAGAGCACAAACATAAACACACTCGGCCGCACCGCTCACACACACAAGCGTTTAATAGAAGAGGAACGCTCCACTTGTTTGTACGTACACACTTCAGTGCTGTGAAACATGCACATAAAAACCCACACAGTGACACACACATATAGTGTGACCTGCTTTTTTAATTATATCTGGAGTGGGTGTGCATTAGAGGTGCCTGCGGTTGGGGGATAATACAGGAGCGGGGAGTGGAGGGGGTCTGTTGAGTCCTGATTACCAGGCCATGATTTAACTGACATTTTAATTAAAGAGAAAACTCTTGGTGGGCCCTCCATCTCCCCAGAGTGACAAGGTTAGTGTGTATGTGTGCTTGTGCATATTTCACAATAAAGGTGTGTGCTTTTGTGTGTGCGTGTGTGTGAGATGTAACATCTTTGCAGTTACAAAGACAGGTGATGTATTGAGCGTGACCCTGGACTTGCACTTACATGTCCGTCTAGGGCCCAGTTGTCTATTTTGAACTTGTTGACAAAGATCTCCACAGGGCCTCTGATCTGGTGGACCTGGAGCAGCAGCTGAGCTTCCTCCTTCTTATATGTTCCTATAAGAAAAACATGTTAACAGTTAGCTACACTTGGACCAACCGAGAGGGATTATGTGATGTATCTACACACATACAGGAATTAAAACACAAAAGCTCTATCAGTCAAATCAGCAAAACTTCCATCAGGAAGTGACTGATATTTTTAGTTCAGGAGCTACTTTTCAACAAATTAAAAGGTTCCTTCAGCCAGTTGTCTGCATTTCCATCGTGGTGTAAAGATTTGCAGACTACCAGTAAGATTAGGCAAATTAGTCCTCTGACATATTAAAGAGCAACATAACATGACATTAGACCAGGGCTGCAGTTCAGTGTGTCTGTCTGTTTCATCTCAAAAACACATTTAAGAAATAAATAAATGTGTTTTTGTCTCACTGCGATGACATTTACTGCTGCCTAGTATTTACTGACGCACGCTAGATGTAATGACTGAGATGCAGAGGAGGAAAATTAAAGAGTGTCTGTATTCACAGTAAATCATCTGTTGAGCGACTGATGATTATTTATTTATGCTTTAGAACGTAACCGCCGTGAAACAATCAGAAAATAACTTTTTATTCTCTCAATCACAGTCACATTGTCTCCCTCTTCCACCGCTTGCCCTCTCGGCTCGCTCATGCGATCTCTCACGCTTTTTTAAAATAATTTGGGACTCCAGAAGCTGACAGCAAAGCCTAACTTTACTTTCAATGTTTTCAAGCAAAGAGAAATGCTCTCCACTTGTCCCAGTTCAGTGACGGTCATCCCTGCAAAGCCCACCCTGAAAGTTCATGTACTTTCAGAAAGTACTCAAGTAATTAAAATGTCTCTGGAGCTTAATTTACACACTGGTCTCTAAGATCGAAATGCAATGAATTCCTCAAAAGGTTCTTAGTTCTGCGATAAAGCTTCTACACTTGAAACGGGGCTTAAATCTGATTCATCCTCCGATCATAGCATCACCTTCCCAACACCAGGATCTATTGACCCTTTCCTCAGTGTCTAGCAGCCCTTCTTTGTCATCTATGACAAAAAAGTCCCACTGCAGTCTCACATACAACTATAACTTAAGAGGAAATATGAGCAAGAAAATGGCAGCACACGCCAGTGAACATCTAGAATGTGTTCGTTTTTCAGAGTTTTTGTCAGTGACTGGAACAAACCTTTAATTTACCAGAGGAGGAAAGGATGACGCATGATGAAGTTACCAAAACTGCAAAATGAATATATCTGCAGAAGCATCTGCAGCTTAATGTGATAAAGACAAAGTAGCTGATTGTGGATCTGAGGAGGGCCAAGACATCGATGATCCCTGTTCCCATCCAGAGGGCCACTCATTAGTGAGTGTACATTGACAGTAAACTGGAAACAAACTGAAGCCCTCTACAAGACAGGTCAGAGTAGCTCTATTTACCGAGGGGGCTGAGGTCCTTCAACATCTGCAAGACAATGCTGCGGATGTTTTACGACTCAGTGGTGATCAGTGCTTTCCTGTTTGCTTTTGTATGCTGGTGCAGCAGGTTGAGGGTAGCGGATGCCAACAGACTCGACAAACTGATCCCCAAGGCCAGTGACACTGTGTGGGTGGAGCTGGACTCCCTGACGGCGGTGTCAGAGAGGAGGATGCTGCCCAAGCTACATGTTGTCTTGGCCAGAGATGCCTCACAGAGCGCCACAGGAAGTAATTCCTGCCTGTGGCCATCAAACTTTTCAACTTCTCCCTCACTGTCAGACACTGGCCCTTAGACTTATTTCACCCGCTACTACCCCATCATTTCTTATTTTTCTTATGTGCAATACTTACTTAACTGTACAATAATTTGTGTAATAATTCAACTGTGCAACACTCTAGCGTTAATACTACATTTATAATGTACATTTCTAGAAATATTCATATTCAATTCCTATTTATAGTATTCTTGCATTTATATTTAATACACTAAAACAAATCACACTTCTCAGGATTTGTTTATTTAGTTATTTACTCTGTGGTTATACTGTATATTGTATATATTAGATGCACACATTTGTACATATGATATTTCTCATTTCTTATTCTATTTAATTATTAGTTAGTTATAGTTATTATTAATCATTTAATTACTCTACATGTACGGTGTTGTATATTATAGCATTATGTACATCATTTACATTTTACATATTCCTTCATTTCAGTAGTTCTTAAATTTCTTTCATGATTAATATAAGAGCCAGAGTAATAAAGTATTTCTGGTTCTGACCTCATTTAACTTATTTATTTAATTAATGAAGCAGCATGTCACCCAGCAAACAGCATGGCTACAGGGTTAGTTTTATAGCACAGAGGACACACAGCCAACACAAAAATTTTTGTAAATTTCCCCACTGTGGGACTAATAAAGGAATATCTTATCTTATCTTATCTTAGTAGGATCCATGCTGGTTTAGGTCTTTTCATAGTATCATGACATGTATCCTTTAAATAAACGATAACATAACATACATAACATTTGCAGAATTTTCATTTTTATTTGCAACAATTATGAAGCAAAAAGTCTTATCTGAGACCTTTGTTGTATTCACAACAAAATAGTTTGTTGTGAAGATTTGTACTGAGTGACTCCACAATCATACAATGTACTTTATATATTGTGCAAACACAACAATAATCTGAATCAGCAACATTACTTTCACTTGAGAGTGCTGCTATTAGTAGCTGCAGAAAATATTTTTTACTACACTGTGATGGAGATTGATAGCACCCAGGTACAGAGGGGTGAAGTGTCCAAGCCGTTACGGATGCAAATTTGTGTCTTAATGATCACAGCTGCATGGTGATTATGCCATGGGGGAAAAAATATTAAATGTCTGCTGTTCAGTAACAGCAATGATCTACTCCATGCAGGGACCACGCTGCTTTTCTTGTTCCTTATCCTCACTAGACTTTACCTGACATTGTCTGTTTGGATAAAACCAGACAGTGAGAATGAAGTCATGTGTGCATGTGTGAGTTTTTTTTTTTTTAAAGGTGTTGACACTAAGTGACTTCTGCTTTTGGTGTACCTACCAGCCAGTCTGAGTTCCACTCCGCTGTGGTCGATGAGTGTCCCGTTGACCCGGTTGCTAAAGGGTTCAAAGGCAGTGATGCTGAGCATAGCCGGCTGCTTCTTCCCCAGGTACTCATAGGATCCCCTCCACAGGGAGTTCATAGCAAATACGCCACCAGGGACTGAAAGATGAAATGGGTGGAGGTAGAGGAGGCAAAGCAAAGTTTTGTCAACAACAAAGTTCAGTGTGCTGAGTGACTTCAGTGGTTTGAACACCTTCAAGCTGGGGAGAGGAGATAATCAGTGAAATCAGATAAAAGAGTGGGAGTGAAACCTGATGCATATTGTAGTTTGGATACAAGTGAATTAATGTAAAGCAAAATGAATTATTTTGTTGTTTTAATGGAGGGACCTGGGGGTCGTTAGGGGAAGATAGCAGGTCAACAGTAGATGTCACATAGAAGTGGTGTACATCATTTGAAAGCTGGGAACCTGAAGATTAAGATTACAGTTACAATAACCTGTAGTGTATACGGGCTAATAGCATTATGATAAAAGTATATAATGATCAACCCCACGCTCTATTATGTCTCAATAAATTGTTGCAGCAATTTCTGGGTTGATAAGATTCTGTGCAACATTTATCCATTTTTTATTACTCGGGAATTGATAAAAATGACCAATGATCCCTCCAAAATACCACATTAAGACATTAGGGCCTTGAGGAACACCATAGAAAAGGCATGCTGTAATTTGGTATCAAAAGGTTTTGACATTTGGAGATTGCTGCAAGAATTGCATTTTTCAGGGATTGTAGCTGTAAAGTTTCATGAGGTCACCACAGGTTATTTTATACAGTGAGGCCAAGTTTTTAAAAAAGGTCTAACTACAATGAAATGGTGAATGTGGGGATCAACATCATTAATCTACATGAGTTTTAGCTTCAGTGATACCCAATTAATGCAATTCCAAGACTGTTAAGGGACCCCAGAAGAAGACGAAGTAGAAGAAGAGGACACACTTTATTCATCCCCTGAGGGGAAATTCAATTTTTCCACTCATTTTTAACACAGTGCACACAGATCTGAAATACATACATGCACAAACAGGACCTATATACATGCATTAATGAAGAGCAGTTGGGGGGTTTGGTGGCTTACTCAAGGGCACCTCGGCAGTGCCCAAGAGGTAAACTGGCACCTCACCAGCTACCAGTTTGCACTCAGCACTTGGCCCATATGGGGACTTGAACCCTCCGGTGCCCAGGCCAAGTCCCTATGGACTAAGCTACAGCCTCCTCCAAAGTATGTAGAAATAGTCAAGCACACCATTTTTAGGATATGGAATGCTAATCCCATGCAGTTTTTCCATGCAATAAACTGTATGGGATTATCATAATATGGGGATGTCTGTAAAAGGGGGTTATCCATAGAACCCATTTTCATTCACATATCTTGAGGTCAGAGGTCAAGGGACCTTTTTGAAAATGGCCATGCCAGTTTTTCCTTGCTAAAGCTTAGCCTAACTTTGAAGTGTTAGTTAGCCTCAAGCTAGCATGACATGGTTGATGCCATGATGTTCCTTCACTCTAGCTCTAAAAGAGTGCTACAGCCTCCGAAAGACACTAAAGTCGGTTGTGAATGCCGGCAACCCTGCGGGTATCAGAAGGTACTAACTTTGATGAGGGTCCTCATCCACTATACATAAGCAAAATCTACAACATCTTCACTGAGAACCACAGACAAACCAAATACAGTCAATATTTGAAACAAATATCATTTAAAACAACTTAAATTAAAAGGAGCTTTTTATTACCTGGTAATTTGGAGGGTGGCTCCTGCACTGTCCCCACTGGGCTCTTACCACTTGGGCGATTATCGGCTGAAGAAGATAACAAAACAGAATTAATTCCAAAAAATAATTTACAAGTTTACCCTGTGAACAGGTGCAGCGTATGCCTCAGGAAGTGAGAGCAGAAGACACAGTTTTCTCTTTGAACAGCCCTGAGGTAATTGCAATAGGAGGACGTCACCATCAGTACTTCCTGTCGACCTCCACAACTAATAACCTGTGTGATGGACAGATGTGTGCCTGCGACAGGGCTCGACAGAGCGACCCGGCTGTCCCTGTGGGGCTTTTGCTAAGTCAGAGACACAGTTTCACAGCTTCGAGGGAAGCACTTTAATAATGCCTTACTGCTCGCACGGGGCAGCAGGACTACATCGCAGTAGTAAACATACACCCACACAGGCAAATAGAGGGGAGAGGGCTTTACACGCAACTACAAACAAAGACAGGTATACTGATGGTAGTTTATGGGCACAAACATCACCTTGGATAAACGTATCCAGACACAAACAAACACGCACTCCCACAGCCTTGTACTTTATTAGCTGCCAGTCTTTTGAGCTTCCCTTCCATCACGGCGCCCACAGGCCCTGTTAATATCCTGAATGTGCAAAGGCCAGTTCTCTTTCTTTCCTTCACTCTTAATGGCATGGTCTTTAAAAAAAAAAAAACATCACCCTCTATATTTCAGCGACGGCTTGGCATGGAATCCATCAAACTGATGTCCCCCCCTCCTCCAGTACATCGTACTTTAAGCTATTAGCATTCGTCTACCCTCGATAATTGTGTGTCGATGACTCCATTTTTTTCCTATATGTATTTAGGCCGATGCTTGGGGGTGTCTTAATGGCAGTCTATTTGTCTGCTACACCTTGTTAACACCGCCTCGCCATTTATAAGAGGTACTTCTGCTAACCTAATCAATGGGGTGCATTGGCCTAATCAGGTTCTGTACCCTTGTTAATGTTTCAAAGCTTGTGCGTGTGTGTGTGCGTGTGTGTGTTTCCATGCAGTACACCTGTGTGATGGATCGGCCGTCCTGCCCTGGCATGTGTCTGAGAATAAGCAAATGGTAACACAGCTATTCATCAACATTAGCTGAATCCCCAATTTTACAACCCGAGTCACCACTAAATCCTGCATCAGTACAGTGGCTTCAGTAGAGGCTGCTAATGGAAACTGGCCATTATAAATATGAGGTGAAGTGTTTTGAAGTGTTTAATACATCTGGTGGGAAAGTGGGTGGCCACGTGCACACTTGTGTAGTCTCATGAGGTTTGGTGAGTGTGTTTATCTGCGTGTTTATGTGCTTATGCCCATGTGCCAAAGGTCATATGATGACCGATTTGTTGGCATTCACTCTAGTCTTGTAAGGAATATTGTAGAAATTTAGCAGCAGCAAAAGCAAAAAGGGTACATGTTTGTGCATATTAGGGCTGGACACAAATATTCGACTACTTGGTTATTTGTTTGATTTTTTTTAAACCCCTTGGGATTACAACATGCATAAATGCACCAAATCTTTTGGAAAATTCTTCTTATTCAATAAGAAATTACATTACAAACAACAATAGTGTGAACAACAAAATCCCTGAAAATGATTAGTTAAAACAAGGTCTGAAATAATTTTTTCCACTGCCTGCCACTGAGACAGGCAAGTACTTTATTTTTTCCTGCCACTCAGAAATTTTATTTGCCACTTTTGGAATCTACACGCTAAATGAAGGAATAGTATTTTAAATCTGATGTCATTCAATGCTCGATACATTTGACATAAAAAAACATTATATGCATGGTAAAATTGTGTTTGAATTGCACCATAGCTTCTGGAGGAGCTCTATTTTTTGGGGGATGGGAGGGTACTGTACACTGTACTTTTTAATTGTCATCTATACTGGTTGTTGGCATAAAAACACACAATTCAAATGATTATGGTTATTTAAATACTTGTTTTGACTAAAAAAAATGCTTAGAGCTAGTGTTAGGAAGTTAAACAAGTCATAACTCCTCTATTATCTTCTTTTTCACTATATGTTGCTGTGGAAACATCTCCTTCAAACTGTATTTATTCAAGTTCCTTTGCCAAAAACGTACTCAAATTACATTTGAACACATCATGATAATGATGTAGTTTACCTTCGCCAAATAGTAATTTTTACTGAGCAGAGCCTGAACGCATCATAATGTAACTCAATGGCACCTTTGTTAACATTAGTAACTCCGTTATTTAACCAAGCAAGACTGTGCTGCTGGCTGCTAACAGCTAAGGTTACGAACTCTCCTGTTGATTTTAACACTGGTTTGTTGTTCACAGTGTTGCATTACCTGGGAAAAAATAGGACGCACCCCTCAGTTGTAACAGCACCATGCTATGGAGCATTTTTTCCTCTATGCTCTGGGTCTGGCCCTAAACAAACTGAAACACAATACAGTGCTTGTATGCCGTTACAGCATTGCGCATGCGTAACTGTTGGAGAGCATTGACACAGAGGAATCAATAGTCACAGAGGCATGAGATGCCAAGGAATCGGACAGCTAGGAACCGATTCTCTATTCCCATCTCTAGCGTTTTCCCTGTCTGCCAAAGTGGCGGATGGCCTGACGATTTTATCCATCACTGCCAGCAATTTACCTGCATTTGGCTGGTGGCAGGTGCTAAATTCAGACCCTGATTAAAACGAGAGACACGTGTTGCAGCACTATGCTGTCCATCTCAGGTGAGAACAGAGAAATGTTCTTCCCGAGTCATGTCGTGGAGACGAGCCAAGAGCCTTTGCTGTTGGTTATGTTGGAGCAAAATGCATGCAAAGCCCGGGTCAAAAAAGCTGAGAGGAAGCGTCCACAGGCTGCATTATGGACAAGCTCACAGTCGGGCACTGCTGGGATCAGCGGTATATACCTGGTGTCATCAGGGTTTAGGGGGAGAGGGCTGTAACAACAGCACCATGACGTATTTTTGTTTGAAAAAGCATGTGAGGGGGAAGCCTCTGAAGTCTGTGCTGCCTACTAACCCAGCGGTTAAAGCTTTCCCTCATGGTTGAAGCATCAAATATTCCCTGTTGACTGCCAGAGCCCTAAAAATGATAGCAGGGACAGCCCTAGTGCATGACTTCATATTTGAAATCAAGTATTTCTGCATGTTCCCTTATGGATGTAATGTAACCATGTTTCTACCTGCACAGAGAGGTGGTTTTCCTGTCCAGCTCCCGTCGGATCTGCAGGTCCTGTGCTCTGATCCTCCAGCCAAGTAGAAGCCAGGCTGACACGTATAGATCAGCGTGTAGCCGAGGGATGGCAGTTCAATGGCTCTCACATCAGACTGGGCTGGAAGCTCTGGCTGGCTGCAGTGGTGGGCTGAAGAAGACAGGGAAAGAGAGAGAGGGATTAAAGAAATAGGTTAAAGTTTGGGGTGAGGAGATGAACAGGGAGAGGGATCAGAGGAGCAACAGATAAGAGTGAAAAAAAATATGGTGGAAAAGAAAAAGAGAGCCATGGTGAAGGTTTGGGGTCAAGGAAGAATGTATGGGATATGTAGGCGTCACATTTTGCTCAAGGTCAAGTTTTCCACTTAACAATAGACACGCTTTTACAATATGAGCAGACTGTGCACTTACCAATGCACTCAGGTTGAAAACCACTCCAAGTGAGGTTGGGCAGACAAGTGCGAGAAATCGAGCCCTGAAGTAAGTAGCCCTTTCTACAGCTGAAGAACACGGTGCTGCTGATCTGTAAGAGGACACACAAGTATGTGAGAATGATGATATTGTACATAACAACGAGCCGATGTTTAATGGGGGGAGTAGTTAGTCCGTAAGGACTTGGGTTAGGAGGGGGGGGGCCGGGGTTAAAACCCCCCATGGACAAAGACAAATGGGTGTTAGAGGGGTCAGATTACCTCTTGGGACTGGGGGGGTCCCAAGGAAAGGCAAAAAACCCCAAAACTTGGGGGCTTTTAGGGGGAGCCCCCCCCATAAATCTTTCCATTAAAATAAAAATTAATGGGGGAAAAAAAGAGGAAAAAAAAAAATTCCCCCATGGGGGAAAAAAAAAGGAATTTTTTTTTTTTTTTTTTCTTTACAAAGCTTATATTAAAACAAATCAGTTGTTTTGGGTTGTTAGTCCAATTAGTATTTGTTATTTAAAATTAACATTCATATATTAACTTAGTCTCTATTATTGTATTATAATGAAGTTGTGGAACAACACAGCAGATGGCATCGTCCTTAAACTCTGTATAGAGCTGAGACAATTAGTCAATTAGACGCACAGAAAAATAATCTACAACTGTGAAGATAATCAGTTGTTTCAGGCATTTTACAGGTAAAAAATAGTGAAAACTTTGTCTGGTAGGGTTTTATTCATTTCTTTTATTTCACTGTAAATGGAACACCTTTTGGTTTTGGACTTGGTTGAAGAAGACAAGACATTTGAAGACATCACCTTGGTTGTGGTGTTGTTTCACTATAATTTTTGCCATTTCATACACTAACTGATCAGTTGATTCATTGAAAAAATTATCAGCAGATCAATTAATAATGGAAATAGTTTGCACTATGTAATTGTAAATTATCAGGGAAACTAAATAATGCTAATGACCACTGACTGTGTCATATTTTATTATGTAAAGAATCACATTACTTTCTCATACCATCAATATTGAGGTGGTTACTGAAGGACAAACTGTGGCGACATGTAAGGTACAAGAATAAAAGAAGAAATACACATTGCAGATTTCAGTACGTAGATTTGACAAAAAAAAATCCATGCTTTACTGACAGGTTGCAAAGACTTTTTTGCTCAATACATGAATTCCCTGTATGACCACATATTCACACCTGGTAGCCTTGGCTGTTATTCTGATTTCCAAACAGAGGAGAGCCAGGGTCCCCACAGGTAGTGTGAGTGGGATCTGAAACACACAAACACAGCAGTTCTCTGATAACTACAGTCACGTCGGAGCAGGTGCCATCTAATATACGCCACCCACGACAAATATATCACCTTAGAGACATTGTAAGGGAAATTACATTTTTCACATACTGTATGTGGTGTGAAATACTGACTGTACGAGTGAAGGTCATACATTATTGCCTGCAGAAAAGCATGCACACATTTCAAGTACAAAGACGTGCGCACACGCACTCATACGCAAATCTTATATGATCCTCTGATCTGAACCCACTTTCTATCGTATTGTAAATGTATTTAATCAGAAAAAGTCTCAATGAGATTAAAAATCATTTATTTATTTTTTTATCCTTTCATTGTTGAACCCGGAGCCGCTGTGGCAAGGACTCAGCCTTAGTACATGGGGCGTCTGCTCTACCAATGTACCATTGAGATTGAGAATGTATTTTTCAAGGGAGACCTGGCCAAGACGGGCAGCATTATAAATAAAAACACATACAGTAGTTACAGACAGAAAACACAAAAGACAAAGAGACAAAAATGAAAGGAAATGAAATCAAAAGGGAAATTTAATTTTGTAATCAGATAAATTGTCATCTTCAATAATCTGCCTCTAATTCTTTCATTTTGGATTTAAAAGCATTAAGCAAGATTAACTGAGTTTTAATTCCTTCTGCAACATGTCCCATGCCGAGGGTGCAGAATATACGAAAAGGTATTTCAGACAGGAAGCATAAAGAAGTCTGGAGAACACTAAGATCCAGAAACACAATTTTGCAAAACTGTGCACATAATATTGACCATCATAACATTGATCATCTCACAAGGTAATAGTATATTGTACACTGTTGCTCTTAATAGTGTCCCAATGGGTGACTTTTTCTTGCAGCCAACAGTGAGTTAGGACAAGCAAGGCAGCTTCATTCAACTTCAGCTCCAATTATAACACTGCGCAGATTTACCACCTTCATTATATCCTAGTTCATAGGGCTACAGGCCAGGGAGAACAATAACATTTCTCATTTGAGTTTAATTAAAAAAGTTAAAGTTTTTTATTAATAATTAATAAATGGAGCTTGTCATTAACAGGCATCATGAAATCTAGAGGTTGAACAAAAAGCCACAAGAGACCAGTCTGTCCAGCGACAGCATGAAGGTACGCAAGGTACTGCAAGATATGAAAGTAAAGCAATGACAGCGGTGGCTCCACTGCAAATGTACAACACAGGTTCTATTTGTAATTGATTACATCTCACTAAATCTTAGTTTAACCTTTCCCACATGTCAGGGACTACGGTTTTTCAACAGTGGCTAAACAAAGTGGCTGATAAATGAGGCACTGCTCGTGGAGTACTTGTGGTTATAATGACTTAATGTTTAAAATAACTGGTATTAGGTCAAAGGTTGGCATGTGCGCATATTTTACAAATACCACTATGGACCTAAGGGTTGGAACAATACATTTTACTTTATCCGCGATTTGTTTCTGACCACAGTGTGATTTCCTTGAGCGCTTCTAACTACAGCATTCACATTTATTTGTACCTTGTAGCTCAAATGGTATTCCTCTTCCTTGTTTACAGAAGTTTATTGCTTGGGATATTTATTGCCACAGCGAACAATATTTCTGATGACACAAGGGCAAAATAAAAGTATGAAGCCTGATACTGGGGCCAGTTTCATTAAAAGGTTTTGCAAGCATGGCTCACATGCAGGTCACAAACGGTAGCAGCGTCACGTTTCGTGAAAGTAAGTCACCCGTAAATTACAGATTAATTTGTGCTCATTCATGAGTCGCAAGTGGAGCGATTGTTCTAATAAGTTAAATATCTAAAAATTAAACAGGAGGGTTGCACATTGCAAATTTGGTGAAATGGGCCCCTGGTGCAGTCTTGCATTCCCAGATGTGCGGTTTCTCCACATTATGTCTACATCCATGGTTATTCTGAAATAGGTGAAATAAATGTTCTGGGTTGGTTTAATTAATTACACCAATCAGAGTGGAAGAACAGGATCAATATGGCTTGTTAGCTGGGTCAAATGGTTTTTGCATGCATTGCTTCTTGATAACAAAAGGTAATCAGGACTATAAGGGAGCTGGCCAATGGGAAGCCTCTCTCACACTGATACTAGTGCTATAGCATTAAATGAAAGTAAAGACAGAGTACTCTGGGCTTTGTGCTCTGGTTATAGAAGGCAGTAGGCCAAGCACACTGTTGCCAACACCCACAACCTCCCTGCCTGTGTGTCATTGCTTGAGTATTACACCAAGTACTGGTAGCTTTTATATTAACATGTGGTGAGGGGGTCTGGGGTCCTCTCCTGGGAAATTTTAAGTATCAAACACTTCATTTCCTGCATTCTGGTGAATTTTCCTGCAATTCCAAGACTGTTTAGGGACCCCAGTATGCAGAAATATTCAAATACACCGTTTTCAGTAGAGGGGAAAATAAGTAATTTGTACTGCGTACAAAAAACTGCATGCTGTTTGCCCAAAACCATATGGGATTAACATAATGTGGGCATGTATGTAAAGGGGAGACTTATCGGTACACATAGAGCCTATTTTCATTCACATATCTTAGAGTGAGAGCTCAAGGGACGCCCTTAAAAAATCGCCATGAAAGTTTTTCTTCACCAAAATTTTGCCGAAATCTGCCGCATTTTTTAGCCTCCTTTTCGACAAGCTAGCATGATATGGTTGGTACCAATGGATTCCTTGGGTTGAGAGAGCCGAGATGAAATTTAGGTGTGTCTGAGCACCACTAAAATTAGTCTAAAACTGACCCTGATTCTAACACATACAATGTGTTAGACTATACCATAAATGGAGGAATTAAAAAGTAGCTTACCTATGCAAGAGGGT
Organism: Pterois miles; assembly: GCA_947000775.1. Classification (NCBI taxonomy): domain Eukaryota; kingdom Metazoa; phylum Chordata; class Actinopteri; order Perciformes; family Scorpaenidae; genus Pterois; species Pterois miles. Next base: position 18,368,633 of record CAMQGK010000638.1, read on the forward strand.
TGTGTGCCACTCCAGGTGCCATCATACTGACAATATCTCTTGGTGGAGCCGACCAGGACGAGGGGAGGGTAACAAGAGAAGGATACAGAGGACAGATAGGTGAATCCTCGGTCCTCCCTCCTCCCCTGGGCTGGCATGCCTGGGTCTCCACAGAACACGGCTGGAGGACAGAGAGAAACAGGAAAATGTGAGGTGACCTACTAACCATGTTGGGTTATAATTCAATATCTTCCGAGGGGCTTTAAATGTTACACAAGGGACATACATACTTTGGTGAAAGAAACGTCAGAAAGACATCAATAACATGTAATGTAATTGGACATCCCAGCATGGTGCCACTTACGGAAGCACTGGGGTTTCTCTCCACTCCAATTGCCGTTGCCCTGGCATGTTAACACAGTGGGCAGGGACAGTTGGTAACCTTGGTTGCAGGAGTAGCTGATGCTAGATCCCCAGATGAAGTCTGTACCGACAACCTGTCCATTAGGGATCACAGGGGGTGGACCGCATACGATCGCTACAAAGAGACAAAGAAGCATTGCAGGACTTCATGGACTCTGCATACGGGTTGCTTGTTTTGGCTGTAGCCTATGCCATCGTCATTGACATCATTCTATACAACTTTACCTTTACAGAGAGGTTTGGTGCTGTTCCAGGTGCGGTCCTTGGTGCAGATGAGAGTCGAGGCCCGGTCTGCATCCATGGTGAAACCGGGAGAACACTGGAAACTGACTGTGTGGTTGTAGGTGAAATCATTGCCCATCCTCACCCCGTTGGCTGGCACTCCAGGGTCACCACAGTTGATTACTGCAGAAAGATAAAAAAGTAAGAAATGAGTTACAAAATTGAACAATAAAGACAGACATGGTGGAACACAAAGACAGAGATGTAGAGGAAGTTTGTTTGAGTTCAGAAAACAGGAAAAAAATCAAAAGTTTGCTATGTCATCATGTATGAGCCACGTTATCTGTTGATTTAATCTGTTTTACATTTGACTGTACTCAGTGAAGCTGGAGATCAAATTATACTGGATGACATACAAGCAAGTAAACAAGCAACACATTCTAACTCAACTCGTCAAATACGGCAACTTGGTCAGTGCCACTTGGCAATGGAGATGACACAGTGCGCCCCTTCAGGGACGGTGTGTCAGTATGAGCTTGTTAAATGTGCAATTTCCTTTCAAAATAAACTTACATTCTCAGAGGAAGTTAGGTTTAGGTAAGGTTTAGGTTAGTTAGGAGTAGGAAACGGTCATGGTAGACATTAACTAGCAACTCGCAGGACTGATGATACCGTTGATTCACGTGACTAACGACTGACGTGACAAAATAAGTCAATGTTACTTTTAGTTTCACAGGGTTTTTTTTTTTTGACCTATCCACCACCCTTCCCATCCCAACGTTACTGGACTCTGGTGCTATTATTACTGTCACTTGCTCCGATCATCAAATAACACCAGAGGTGCGTTTATGTTGGAGCTAGCTGAAAGTTCGTCACATACTGACGGTAAAGGCTACCTCTGTGCGACAGTTTCCAGTGCCGAGGGGCATTGCTTAATCGGTGTTATTTAATAAATTGGTTGTGAGCCCGGGTAGAAACTAATTATTTAAAATCGCACACTGGATGGAAGTTAATAAACGGACATGAGCAGTCACAAACAAAACTTAATCGAAAAAGCAACATAGTTGTGTCTTTCCAGGTATTTAGCACTAAACTTATGGACATCCACTTTTGGCTGACATAGTTATTCTGTGTATACATACTAGTCTCCAATCACCATCACCGACAGTGTGACTTAACATGTTTTATTTGAAAGAACTGTCCTTGCACTTCAATTACCTCCAGTTTAGAGTTTTTGGGGAGCAGAGAGACTAAATCTTGTGATGGCATCCCTCTACAGTCACTGCCGAAAGCTCCAAAAAGGACCCACATTTCTCCTTGATTATACTTTTACATCCTGCGGGGGGAAACAGTGTGATCGAGTAACAACAGTGAGAATTCCACTGTGTGACTCAGCAGCATCATAGCTCGGCACTGCTGTAAACCTCTGAGACAGAAAATCCAGGGCGCAGGAGGACAACTAGCGCTAAGTTGCCATGGGACAAAAAGGAATTATTAAATGCATATGACCAACATCGCTGCAAAATTCCCAGTAGGATGAGGAAGCAGAGCCTTTTGGAGGTGTAGTGTCTCCCCTTGACTGAGCAAGCACTTACATTTCCCACCGGGCTGGTAAGAGTGTGGCGCCTGGAGCCACAGTATCTATCTAGGACTGTGCACCCAGTAACAATACCTACAGGGCGCAGACACAGTGAGATAATTTCTCCTCTTGTATTCGTCCAACAATAATGTCCACTGCGTTGGCACATGATGCTGCAGATGTCAAATGTATGTTAAAGGACCAAAACTTACACTTCTAATAGCCCCTGTAATGGAGAAATATTCTCAAACGTTTTGAATAAACACACAAAACGCTAATGTTGAAGTATATAACCGCAATTAGGGGACATAATATCTTAACACAAGACACCAGAAGTCAAAGAGGAATGTCTCCCCAACTATACCAAGAAGGAAAGGGTACCGAACATATAAACTGATAACTTTACCTCTACACCCCTCTGTCAGCTAAATCCATTTAGCATCCCACAGATCAGTAGAAACCATTCAGCCAAACCTATTCACACGTCTTTCCCTCACTAAAGTGGTTCTGCCCAAGTGCATCAACATGAACCCTTTCACTCCTATGGATTACCCAGTTCTGAAATCCATAATGGTGCTGCTTAGAGTTTATCCTCTCCATTCAGAAGAAGCTGGTTCTCTTAGTGACCTCTATTTGCCAGGGTCTCTTGGCTCTGTACAGCAACTGAGTATCCTTTGTGAGACATTGTGATAAAGGGTCTGGGCCAATTGAGTGGACCATGTCTTGAACCAATTTCCTCTGAGGATCCACAAGTCATTCGTTACAAAAAAAGAAAAAGAAGTGCTGTTACAGGTGATTAGCATGTGTTCCATGTTTTCCTGCATTGTTGCATATCATTAAATATCTGGCAGTATATCAGCTGTGTAACCTGTATTTCCATCCTCTACAAGGTCTGGATATGTATTCCACTGGCGTCAGAACTATTCACCAATTACAAAGTTAAAACTACTGTTCAAGTACGAATAAACATGAGAGGCCGACAGGTAAACAACTCAGAAATGTGTACAAGCCAACAGAAACAGAAAAGCACCCTCAACTGGAGCATGAATTTCAATTTAAATATGAAAAAAAGATAGGAGCTATGCATAGACACACTCTCTCTCCATGAGAGCTGTTAATTACCGGAGCACTCGGGCATGTTGCCGGTCCAGGTCCCGTTGACGGTGCAGTGTCGGGTAAGCAGGCCAGTAGAGTAATAGCCCTCCCTGCAAGCGTAAGTGATGGATCTGGAAAACGTCAGGCCATCGTGGATCAGGATCTGGGCGTTCCGTGGAGTTCCCGGGTTTCCACAGGAGATCACTGACAACAAGATGGAAAAAGAGAGAGGGCAGCAGAAAATGATTAAGTGATATTTATTTACACACTAAATCCTGAGTGACCAGAGGAGAAAGTGGCAGTTATGTGTGGATTGGAGAGAGTTTGGGGTTGAGAGGAGTGTTGACATAGTACCATTGCAGACTTTGCTGCTTCTGAGCATTTTTGGGAAAATAAGAGATCACATCTAACTTATATATTAAAACTACTTTTTCATTTCACTCCATTTTCTCTGTTTAACCTAACCGCCTACCAACCTAAATAGTTACAACTTCTAATTTGATTTTTGCAGTCAGCAATGTAGTACTAAATAAAATTGTTTAAACTCATGCATAAGTTCTGATCAGTGATCACTAACAGGCAAGGTATTTTCTGGAAATCAGTAGTTTAGTTTCTTCAGTTCCTGTTTTTCTACAACCCGGTCTCACAGGAAGGTGTATAAATAGCATGAGAATACAAGGACATTCTGCGTGTCATGAGTATGCATTATGGGCATTTCACATATCAAATGTACGCCTCACAACAAAACTATGGTAAACGTCTACAGTTAGGTTTAGGCAACAAACCACTTAGTTAGGTTTAAGAAGTACAGCATGGTTGGACTTGAAATAAGTACCTAAACTATGTTACTTGTGTAGCTTATTTTTATCTTTAACGCGGCAGTAGTTAGGGTAGTTAGGGGCGGCAGTAGCTCAGTCTGTAGGGAGTTGGCTTGGGAACCGGAGGGTCACCGGTTGGATCCGACATGGACCAAAAACTGAGTGTGAACTGGTAGCTGGAGAGGTGCCAGTTTACCTCTTGGGCACTGCCGAGGTGCCCCTGAGCAAGGCACCAAACCCCCAACTGCTCGGGGCGCTTGTCAGGAGCAGCCCCATCACTCTGACATCTCTCCATTACTGCATGTGTGTGTGTGTTTGTGTGCATGTACCATGTATAAGTTAAACAGAGTGTAAATTGAATTTCCCCACTGTGGGACTAATAAAGGTAGATCTTCTTCTTCTTCTTCTTCTTCTTTATGTTTATTTTATTGTTTGTGTAAAGTACGTTGAATTGCCCTGTTGCTGAAATGTGCTACACAAATAAAGCTGCCAGAAAACACATCAGAAATGTCACTAAAAAACATGCCAAACATCCCTAACGTAACTTACAAAACATCGGTTTTGAGTTGAAAGTCTGGTGGTTGTTGGACCCATCTATATATGTCACTCCAAATGTGAGAAAGACGTTATTATTGTACCTGTCATTCTTACGCCTTTTTGGGTGATTTGTTGTTCTTAAAATATCATTTTATGTTGTTCTCTGTATGTATTTTTTCCCTGTAAATTCAAAACAAAATATAAGTTGGTTTTCTTGTCAATTCCTTTTTTATTCCTTCATGTGTTTTCATTTTCCCTTCCTCTCTGTTCTTTATCCGCCCACCCGTCCACCCTCATCTTCCCCTGCCTCCTACTTCATAAGTAACTCTGCTCTGATGGACACATCCTTTGCTCACAGACTCCCTTGGTGTCTGTCGGGCCGCCAGCGCTGGTTCTGTTCATTACAGTCTCCAGCTTGCCTCGGGCCCTGTGAGCCCCGCGGGCGTCGCCCTCCCGTAATGACCAGATGTGACCTGGCCCTTGAAGTTTGTGCCAACCGAGAACAGGTGGGCAGCCTCGGCTAGTGGGCATACCACACACCAGAGAGGGAGGCGAGGGAGAAGGGCGGTGGGGGGGGTGGGGAGGTTATCAGGAGCAAAACAGCCTGGCAGACAGGATGAAGCCTCTGGAAGTAACACACTACATACAAGGATGTGTGTTCATGGAGAGGACGAAAATGGGAGGAAAAAAGAAATACAATAGAACTGCAGATGGAAATTGCCGACTTTAAGGTGAAAACGGCAAGTTTATGGATGGTTTTATTGTTTTAGTGTTGCTGGGAGATAAGTAAAAACTAGGGCTGTCAACCACTTAACATATAGAATCGCGATTAATCGCATGGTTATGATTTGCCTTAAAGGGAGATTTTTCAAGTATTTAATGCTCAAATATGCTTGCATTATGAAACTGTATGTATATATTTATTATTGGGAATCAATTAACAACACAAAACAATGATAAATGTTGTCCAGAAACCCTCACGGGTTCTGCATTTAGCATAAAAATAGGCTCAAATCATAACATGGCAAACTGCAGCCCAACAGGCAACAACAGCTGTCAGTGTGTCAGTGTGCTGACTTGACTATGACCTGATCCAAACTGCATGTGATTATCATAAAGTGGGCATGTCTGTAAAGGGGAGACTCGTTGGTACCCATAGAACCCATTTTCATTCACATATTGTGAGGTCAGAGGTCAACGGACCCCTTTGAAAATAGCCATGCCAGTTTTTTTAGCACAAAAATCAGAGCGTTATTTAACCTCCTTTGGGACAAGCTAACATGGTTGGTACCAATGGATTCCTTAGGTTTTCTCATTTCATGATATATTCACTGTAGCTTTAAAACTGAGCTCACTACAACTTCTGAAAGTTAAAAAAAGGAAAGAAAGGGAGAGGATGGGTTGGCCCAAAAGGGGCACTAACACACAGGACGCTACCAGGGTTCGCGTGGGGTCCTTGGTTATGGAAAAAAAAACATTGGGAAAAAAAAAATTAGGAGAAAGGGGGGGTAGATAAGGTGGCCTCTGCTGACTCAAGAGGGGAGAGTTGGTTGGGACACCACCAGTGAGTAAGGTTGACTGCTGCATAGATGCTGTATGTTCTTTTTTTTTTTTTTTTTTACGGCTGTAAATAGTTGTAAATTTGTAACTAGTTTTCACTTTTGGTTGTTGCTTGGGAGGTTGGTGCCAATAAAAATCACCAAACCTGAAGTTTGCCGGCTGAGCCATATATTTTTTTCATTGTTTTAAACAAACCCATGACATTATTATTGTGTTAACTCTGACAGCCCCTTCTCATAAAGTTCTGCCAGCTGTTCATGCAGTATCAGAAATGTAGGTTACAACACATAAACAATATTCATAAAGCTGATATGAAGCCAGTCTAAAAGGATAGATAGAAGCAACATGACAGGTCTAAAAGAACAGAATCAAGGATGTTATTTAGCACAAGTACACCATACATACTATTGATGAACACATTTATCTTGATGAACACATTTACTCTTAATGCTGTGTATGATGTGTTAGACAGTAGAAAAAGATGTGAGTAATGCCGTTGTCCTTTCTCAGCAACAGTAATGGATAGTGTAGGGCTTTAAGACGCAGATCGATCGGACGCACACTCACTACACATTCAGAGAATCTGCTTTTTTCAGGTGTCAGCAGCAGACTGGATGTGATGTTGCACGTGGACAAAAATTAAACACCTTATGGTCTTTAATCAATAGAGAAAATATTCTTTGCTACGTCTCACATTATCTAATGCTCAATCCCGTTTTTACATTTTTGCAAACACACACAAAACACATGCAAATTTGCAATGTGCCTTTCATTCAATTTGCAAAGGCAGCAGCTAATTACACAATCAGTGACTACAGTATAGATCTATGATCTATAGCTTTAAAATGTGCAATTCAGTGTTGGAATTTGTTGAGAGCAGCTGGCTGTGAAAAGACATCAAAATGTGGAGATGATGACTTATAAATACTCATTAAAGTAACCACATTCACTCAGGACAAAATCAGCTCCAAAAGAGGAAAATGATTGGGTGTCTTTTACCCCGAAAATCTATGCATACAAAGGTTTGTAAAACATATGCAGTGGGAGGCATTAAGGTTTGAGGAAAGGAAGAAGAAAGGGAACGAAAAAAAATCATGCACAAAAGAAAAGACTGCTTGAAAGAAATACAGGTTACTGAAAATGTAATTCAAGTCATTAATGCATTAGTGAGCATTAAGTTACTTTAAGAACATCATTACGGCAAGTCTGTCAAACCATCCATCCATTCATTTTCCACCACTTATGCAGGTTTGGGTTGCAGTGCTAGCAATGTAATCAGTAGCCCACACATGACTTTCCCCAGCGATGTCCTCCAGCTCCTCATAAGGAATCCCAAGGCGTTCCCAGGCCAGATGGGATATGTAATCCTCCATAGCCCTCTGGGTCTGCTCCGGGGCCTCCAGTAGGACGTGTCCAGAATACTTTTACAGTACATATGGAGAAGGGATCCTAATCAGGTTCCTGAACAACCTCGACTGGTTGCTTTCAACGCAAAGAAGCAGCTGTCTACTCAAAGCTCTTCCTTGATATCCAAGCTGCTCATCCCATCACTGAAGGGTTGTACTCTTTTGGTCACAAAGCTTCTAGCCACTGACATTTTCTCTTTGTTTTTTTTTATAGAAATAAAACCCATTTTGTTCATTTTTGAGCATCAGCACTCACATTCATTAAATAAAAAAAAAAAAATGTTATTGATACATAATCTAATGGTGGATGCTACAATGACAGAGTGAAAGTGCTCCGTACTGAGTCACATTTCACAGACTTATCACGCAACGGGAGGGAGGTGAGAGATGGTGGAGGATTTGGTGTCAAAGCGAAAAGCAAAACACACCTATGTGGCTATATTTAAGATTTAATCTCAATGCTTATAGGGAAAGTGATATCTCTAAGCTTATCGTATGAAGTGGTGCAGAGGTGTGGACGGATATCTGCAGCCCCGAAGCAAAAGCTTGGCAGGAGAGGCCAGATATACAGCCATCCAACGCTAAAGATCAACGTAAGCGGTCTACATGCAGTATATTGAGTGTCGTCTTCTCTAGTAAAATGTGAGGTGTAATCGGTAACACTGCTGTGGTCACAAGTTTATCAACCAGTGAGGTAATTTCCTCACCGTGGCATCCCTAATAGCCACAGGGGAGAGTTAGAACCTAAACCGACTGCTAAACTGAAAGCTTCACCTTCAAGCTCAACTTTCTCCTTGCCACAAATTGGTGAATGCTGAACCAATCTGCCTTTTAATCTTATCTTACCTTAACCTCACCAGACCCTAATATAGACTTCCTTTGTTAGGGGAGAAACCTTGAGATTTGTTCTATAGTTATCATAAACACAATTACCGATAACGCACAGGGTTTGTGGAATACAACAACCACTGAGAATGTATCTCTGGAAAAAAGGACACTTCGCAAATAAGGAAGTAAAAAAAACAATGAATACAAGCTGTTTTTGCTTGAAAAAATTTTAAAAATCTGCCAATGGAAAACTCATTTTGAGCTATACTTCACGTTACGAATTGCGTCATAATAAGCCTGTAACGCTCAAAAGGTTTTGTCACTGCAGCTATTCAAGATGCACTGTCTAAAAGCAAGTCTTGCCATCTCACTGAAAGGTTACTTGTTAAGTGATTGTGTCTTATATTTCGCGTTATGAAATATTTTGACTAGTAATCAGAAAAATTGTGTTCTTGCAAGACTTGCTAGCCAGAAGCAATGATCTCGTACCTCATATTCCCACAGCTAGCACCACAGAACACTTTGGTTTTGTTCAACACCTGCACATCACAGGCAGAATCGCCACCCTCGTCTATCAGCCTATGTTTACCAGAAATGAAATTAAAAAAAAAAAAAAAAGCACACGCTGGAAACACATGCATGCATTTCTTACCGTGACACTCAGGTTGGGTACCGAGCCAGGTCCCATTAGTCAGGCATGTCCTCTCTGGAGAACCCTTCAGCGTATAGCCCGGCTCACAGCTAAAGCGAACAGCGCTGCCCACCGTAAACTCTTCCCCCAGACGGATGCCGTGCACAGGAATGCCTGGATCTCCGCACAGCCCGGCAGACTCGCCTGGAAAGAAGAAAAACAAATCTGTGATTGAAAAGCGCTCATTGAAAAGCGCTCATGTGGAGACACACATTAGAAATGCACTCTCTACATATTAATACCTGATAATAATAATAACAATAATGTTATTACAACAGGAACACAGACCCCCCCCCCCCCCATCTGACTGCCACCCAACAAGAAAGCAACATTCCCCGACCTCCCGACGGAGTGACTACCCTCCCATATACATTAAATTCCATTACATTTCATTTGTTCAACATGCAGAAAATGAGCAATACGATGTGATTTCTCATTCCACTGACCCAACATATATATTGCACCTTGCTTCATAATTCCACGTCCTCCATTTAAAACGATCACAAACTGTTTAGTGCTGCTGCGTGCTGCTCTCTCTGCTCATTTTACAAGAGCGCTTGTCAACATCACCTCAGTAGTGTGTCGCTAAGAAAGTCGGGCAAAAATGTATAAAAAGGTGTTGTGTGGTGTGTTTATTGCCCGTTGAGAGAACACCAGCAATCCCCGGAATATATATGATTGTCATTAAACTGTCAGCATGTTGTTTTACTGTCGGCATGTGGGTTTGTGTGTGTTTCTGTCACGTCTTTGTGAGTGTGTTTGTATTAGTGCCTGTGCAAATTTGCATGTGTGGATGCCCCCGTGGCTTTTCTCATGTGTACAGTTTTAGGTATACTAGGAGCTCTGAAGTGAATCGCTGCATGGGGAGAGAGAGTATGGGGGCTGATGTCTTTATACTGCTTCATAACCCAGCTGAGGTGTGGGCGTCTCTGTTCCTCAGTCATATATGAGCAGATTAAAACTGTTTTATAGAGGACACTCTCTTCGCCCTTGAGGCCTATGGATCCATCTTTCGGTCCACCTACTGCTCATTACCTAACAGCTGCCACCTAAACACTTTATTTGTTGGCCTGGTGTATGATGGTGACTGGGTGGTGACATTACATCTGAATCGATCAATTATTAGATGCAAGGAGCTAGAAAGAGGATGAGAAAAGGGGCTAAACCAGCACATAGTTTCTAATATAAGATCGAATGTGCTGGTTCCAATCTTTTAGCTCAAGCTGATCTTCAACATCAAGTTCGATAGCTTTCCCAAAATGGGGCTATTTTCAGTTTTATCTTTCCAAACTGTCAGACAGTCAATCTGGGTGTAGTTTTCCATACCGGAGCAGTGTGGCGGCGAGCCGCTCCACTGGCCGTCCAGCTGGCACATCCGCGTTGTGTTGCCGATGATGGTACGCTGGCCGATGCAGCTGTAGCGGATGACTGAACCTACTGTCCGACGGTCGCCGGAGATCTGGGCGTAGGGAGGCATGCTGGGGCGGTCACACAGCACCACTGTCCAATCAGAGAAGAGAGACGAGAGAAAGAGACCAATGAGCAAGTGGAACTACTCTGAGAAGTGATAAACACACCACCATGTTGAATAATTTACCTCATTTTAGCAAAACCATATATAATTATAATGTTGGGCGACTGTTGTTAGTGCTACATTTCATAGTATCAGACCACATTTCATCAAATTAACTGTCTAACCAATGAAGAGACTCAGCGCAGTCAGGATGTTTCATCACTTTATCACACAGAGTTTGTTTAGATTACAAATGCAAAATAACACTTCCTGCCCTATTTTATAGTATACTTATGAAAACTTTGTGTTTTGAACCATTGGTTGGACTAAATTAGTTCTTTGAAGACTTCAACTTCTTTATTTTTTGACATTTCATAGAGAGTTGAAACCATTAGTTGATTAATCATAACAAATAAGTCACTAATAATCACTATTGCTATTTGGTGATGATTTGACATAAATTATGTTAAACATAAAGACTAAAACAGTAAGACAACAGATTTCTGCTTTACGGAAATCAGCTTTAAATAATGATTTTGTTCAGGTGGAGTGGTGGGTGAGAGTTAACACAGTTTTATTGCCCTCTTCTTTGGCATATACAAAAAAATTGGAAACCATGCAACGCCACTTACAACCATCCACTGAGGTACTCACACAGGCACTTGGGCAGAGAACGGTCCCAGGTACCATCCCCCTGACAGGAGATGGAGCTGGTACCCAGCAGGTAGTAGCCCGGGTTACAGCGGTACGACACGGTGGTCTGGAAGCTGTAGCGATGCGGCCCGCTGGGCAGTACCTGCCTGATGCTGTTCTCCACATGACCCGGCTCTGTGCAGTTCACAACTGGAGAAAAGGGGAAGACAGTGAAGCAGCCAGATAGATCTTTTGTAAGCATTTGAGGTTCAATTCAACAAATTATTTAGCCTGGAAATGATGATTAGAAGTCCTGTGACGATTATATGCAAAATTTTACTGGCAAGAAGGACGAGCAGGGAGTTTTTTGTGATAATATACAACCGGGAACATGCCCATTTGAGTTTTTTCTCCTGCTTTTACTCTCTCGGTAGATTCCTTTCCTCATCCACAACTTCCACCCATCCAGCATCCATCCATCCACCCAAATCCAAATGAAGTAGGAGGCAGACTCCGGAAATAAACATTTGCTTCATTAGAGCCAGTCTCCTGCTGGCATCTCTGGTGCAGAGATGGTGATGGATGGGGAGCTCACAGGAGAAGAGGCACCATGTCAGTTTAGCACCAGATGGAGAGAGTTAGGGAAGGGGTGAATGAGGGATGAGTGAGGAGCGAGGGACAGTAAGGGGGGTGCTGTACAGAGTTAGAGAGGCCCTGATGGTGCACAATGTATTAAAATTCACGACAGAATGTCAGACTACGTCTGCTACCAGCACCAATCCATCTTGAGAGTCTCAGATACAAGACACAAAAGCCTTACAATTCCTCAACAAAGTCTGAGTAACATGTGCTGTCTATTCTATACCATGGACCACAACTAAGTACGCACTATGATGCCAAAGCTCTAATGGCTTCTAAAACACCATCCACACGGCCATTATGCCCCAGTTTGCCTTGCCAGTCTTGCCCCATGAGCGTGTCTTTGCCACAGCCAAAATGAACCCATTGTATGCTAATGTGCCTAAAAGCTTGCTCATTTTTATGCTCACAACTTGGCCAGCGCAGCTAAATCACCCCCCAAATACCTATTATAATATATTCCTTCCAGAAGAGTGCTGACCCACGGTGCCATCATTTACAACTTACCGCATAATAAAGTGCATTCGAAGCAGCGGCGTTGCTTCAGCACGGGACTTTCTAAGCTTGGAATTTGGCTTTGAGTAAAATGTGCCCGGGCAACATTGGCTCAAAAGCGATCCAACAGCCGTCTAAAACGTCTGACCTCCCGGTACATTTTTATGTGTGGCCCAGTGGGCAGGGAGAGAGGAAGGGAAAAGGATGAAAGGAAAAGAAGAATAAAAGTGAGAGGGGAAGATGGGCTGAGGTAATTCATCTCTGTTCCACTCAGAAGTGGAGACCCCAGTCACCCTATCCTTCTCTTGGCCTCTTGCCAAGCAGCGGCCCTGTAAGTGGTGTGTCAGAGTGTGTTTTTTCGCTGTCCTGTGTGTCTTGGCTTTTATCTCTGAAAGACAAATAAACACACACGAGTCATCCAAAGAAGGCGGTGTTGTGGCTCTGTTGCTATGACTCAAATGGGTGGTGATTAGAGGGGGATATGAGACTGGCTGGGCCGGCGGTGCTCTCCTGCTCCCTGCATTATTGATGGGGCCTACAGACTCTTGTAGTTAAAATCTGGACTATGGAAATCATTACCTTTGTCTGTCTGACTCCTAACCCACCCTTACCTTTTTTTTGCTGCCTTCTGCATGCATCCACTATCATATCTCTCTCCTAAAGAAAAGCCGATGGTTCAGCTTGGCTAACGTGAGATGGATGAAGGGGTTTCATCCCAGCACTGATAGTTTTCCACTCGGAGGAGGAAGTACATTGCAGACAGGAGAGCGCACCTCATCAAACATGTCCACATTGCTGTAATTAAGGTGATAAATCTGATTGACAAAAAGACCCCTAAGCTACTTATGATTCCACATCAACAGTGAGCATAATGTGTCATCAAAACAGACGCCCACACCACCCACACACAGTCTCACACAAAATGCATCTCAGAGTCAGCATCTGCATGGAAACAAGGCCAATGCTAATATGATGTCACTACTAGAGCGGAGAGATTTAAGGCATACGTCTGGGAGAAAATCTTGCCTGCTTATGCATGCAGCAGCCAAATGTACTTCTCCCTTTTTTTAAGAACTGAAGAAAGATTCCTGCGAGACGTGCAACTTCCTCATCCCTTCATACATGTCTAGAAAAAATAAATAAAAAATTGCTCCTCATTTAAAACAAACTCATAAGTCAATCTGTCACTGATTCTGTCACCGCCTTGTCACGTTCAGGGCCCGACCTTGCGAGCGGCCCCTTTCTGTGCCTGTCACAAAGCCCTCAGTTAGCGGGGACTTAGAGACAGACGTGGGTGCCGAGATACATTGCTTGTCGCAAAAAAACACTGCCAAATTAAAAGTCCTAGCCTCGCTTCAAAGCAGAGCAGGGTACTTCTTATTCTGAGCAAAAAGCCAGGATGCGGGTCTCCAAAGGCTGCCGTCTTTCACACAAGCTCAAGGATCTTGTGATTGTTTTTTAGCTATCTGCATGGTTATTAACCAGGTTTGTTGGCCTGATAGACAGGTGAACCGTAGGGTGCTTAGATGTAGCTACCTAGGGTAAGAGGAAATAACATCAAATGTAAATATTATCCGGAACCTCCACGGACCAAGTGGTTGAGACTGTGGTAATGAAATAATCCAGGCTTCTCTTTGGCTTTTCATTTCAATTTCCCCTAATATGCGTCATTTAAATTCCCTTTCCCTCCGGGCACTTCATCTCTGCTTTCTCTATGATTGGGGTCATCTATGGTCACAGAACATATAACCTTGCACAATACAATAGGTAATTTAATACATTCTTACACAAATGGATGAGAACACACAACCGTAAGCCTGCAAGCAAGTACGTAGAAACGAGCATATTTTGACCTCACTCATTGCATTAGGCATGAATGGAGCTGATGTTAGTGGTCTATTTAGCTCTCAGAGCTTTCACACATCATAATACATATCAACATACCATACGCAACCAGCCAACGTGAGCAGTACTATGGCTATAAACTGCTTATGTGGCTGTGCCGTGATAATGCATTTAAACATTTTGCTCATTCTTGTATAATAAAAGATGTATGCACATGCAGATTTTAAATGAAGGAGGTGCTGAGAGAAAATAATCTGATAAATTGAGTTGACATGACTCAGATTGCACAAAAATTGCTTTTCTACAATGTCTCATGGTGAGTGTCCACATGGGTGTTTTTGGATGCAAGGGATCACCTTGTTCCCAGCATTGGACACTAGGCACTATAGGCACCAGATGGGATGAACGCTTTCCCCTCAGCTAGCTTTCAAACTGAAACCAACGTGGTGGCTCGTTTGGTAACTCAGCTTTATTATATTGAATAGTTTATTAAAGGTGTGAAAACTTTTCATGCAAGAAACAAGCCATGTGTTTGCTGAATGTGTCTTTACAGTTTCCAGAGATGGCGAGTCGCACCAGACACCCCTAATTTGCATAAAGTAACCTAGACTTCAACTTCAAGCAAATGAGGTATGGCCAACGTGACCAGCAACGCTACACTACCAGAATGCATTGCTGCCTACTGCATCAAATAGCATTTCCTTGACACTTACTTTTACACCTGGGGAGGGCGTTGCTCCACTGCCCGTTGGCCTGGCAGCTCGATTTTACAGCCCCCTGCAGAACATATCCGGTGTTGCACACAAAGCGCACGGCATCGTTTAAGTTGAACTGGGTTCCTTGTGTCATACCGTAGGTAGGGTTACCAGGGTGACCACATGTGATGGCTGGGAAAGGCAAAAAAAACAAAACTTGGATACACAAATACACACAGGGCTTTCCTTGACTGAAGAAATGCTTAGTCGACTAACAATCGACTGAGTAGTTGATTTATTCAACAGGTCTGTTAAAGTGAGTTTCTCTACAAAAAAAAAAATCACACAATAGCGCCGCTCGAAATCGTGTGCTTACCAGAGATGAGCTCCTCCAATAAGTCGTTCAGTGTGAAAAAAGCAGGACTATTCGACTAAGAGGGGGTCAGCCCTAGGTGCACATTTGCAAGGCAGTTTAATGAAATCTAAAGGTCTAATATCAAGTACCTGAATAATAAAGTAATGTCACAGCAACAATAAAAAGCTATACAGATGCAACTCTGAATGTAAATGCTGAGTAATGCTCCACACTCTAACGCTACAGGCCTCACTGCAGCTGCACTGACCGCATGCCTCTATTTTTGCCACTGGCCTCTAATAAAATCATATTGTAAACTGAGTTGTATTATGGAGGACTATACTGTATAATTTTGGAAGAATTACCTCATCTTTGAAAATGTCACGGTAAAACATAGATATTAGTCACGTGGCTTTTCGAGAGTAATTTGGTCGTTGCTATCTGCCTGATAAGAACATCACTAGGTAATACAGATGCGCAGTCATTACAAATCATTGATCAGCAACACACAAACAACACTTTGTTGTTCTGGGATTTATTTTTGTATTAGCTTATCTTACTAGTGCTCCTAGTATTTTAGTATTACACACTGTACCATCCGTATCTTTACTAATAACTAACTGTTCTCTGTTGGTACTCACGGACACAGACAGGCGTGCGTCCTGACCAGCGGTGATCCTGTTCACAGATTCGCACTGACACGCCAATGAGACGAAATCCTGGGTTACACTGGTACACGACGCTGCCTCGGTAGTTATAATTCTCCCCAATGATCTGTCCATTCACAATGGACTCCGGGGTGCCACAATGGCCAGCTATGGATGAATGAAGAACAGAGTCAATGTCACATATAAGTGTTTTGCAACACTTTATGAAACTGTAATCATTTTTTGGGTGCTGGAGGTCTCACCGAGACACTGGACCTGCGTTCCACTCCAAAGCCCGTTGGACATACACTCTCGTACCCGAGACCCTACCAAGGTGTATCCTGTGTTGCAGGAGAAAATGGCAGTGGCTCCGTACACAGTCAGCGTTCCAATCTTGTTGCCATTTGGTGGCGTCCCAAGGTCGCCGCAGGAGATGACTGAAATGAGAAAATATTGATAGTATGATAGTAATTTGTTTTGTTTGAGAAACGGTTTTGTTTCTTTCATTCATTTTGTTTTGGTTAGAAGATGTGTTGCTTGTTAAGTTATGTACATTTCTTAATATCACAGTGGAATACCATGCATTTGGATGCAATTATTTTTCATGCTTGTGAAATTTGTTTTTTTCTGGCAGAGATTGTCTTTTCCTATTTCTTAGTGCAAATGAAGGAGTTAACTAAAAAAAAGCAGTTTACACTTACTCTCACAGACTGGCCGTGGATCTGGGTAGTTCCAGGTGCTGTTTGCCTGGCAGCGAATGACCCTTTGACCCCTGTAGTAATATCCCGGGTCACATATGAGCATCATTATAGCATCGTATTGGTTCTGAGTACCATAAATCAGCCTCCATCTCCCATGCTCCACAGCAGAATGGCCGATGTCAGGGCAGGTCACCGCTAAAAAGTCAGAGGATAAACAAACAAACTCAAATATTTATTTGTGTTTGGTACAAGATACCTGTCAGGAATATTCGTAACTCATTGTAGGAAACATAAAACTTTAAATATGTCCAACTTTAAGAGTTTGTTCTGTTGATAATACTGAATAAACTGACAGTAAGTGCAATACTCACGAACACATCTCGGTGGGGCCTCGATGGGGCTCCACCTCCCTGATTCCTGACAGGTCACTGAGGTGGTGACAGGCCCGGTAAGCCGAAATCCGGGATTACACTGGTACGTGGCCTTGGCTCCTAGAGAGAAGTCCTGGCCCACAATACTGCCATTAATCGGAGGCACTGGCATGCCACACGACATCACTAGAAGGAAACGAGGGATGCGGCGGGAAGATGAGACAAAAAAATTGTGGTTGGTAGAATGAAAACACAGGTAGCAAACTATCTTTGTACGCAGAGTGCCTCACTCACAATGGGCTTCCTGTACAAACACACTCACAGAACCGGCGCTGATGTGCCGTAAACATTAGCTTGGGCTGCCATCTGCACAATAGCAAACAGTCAAGTCTAGAGAGAGCGTGTACAATTCATGTGGAGATTACACCTGGTGCAGACTTGACCAGGCACTGAATGGCTGCCCTGCTGCTCTCGGTTTTCGCTTCAAGCTGATACTATTAATAACTCTGGTTGGACTGGAACTAAAGAGCATGTTTTTGAATTTATGTTTTTGTGATGAAATATAAAAGAAATCCCAAACAGATGGAGAAGTTACTGAAATTCAATATCAATGTGCAAACAGCCTTGAAAAATCTAAAATAATATTTTGTATGTATGTATCTATGTTTTTTAAACTTAATTTCTTTGTGTCAGTCTCAGTTGAGAGTAGGTAATAACTGTTCATTCCATCACTGAAATAAAATGAGCACAGTGACAAGCATACAACTGTGACTATAACCCATGGCAATGACATATCAAACAATTGAGCTCAAGTAAACCAAATATCATTAATCTGATGCAATGTTATCTTCAAAGCCATTTGGAGGGGTGGTGAAGTGAGCTTCCTTGAAGCACGCCTAAGGCTGAGGTGCCGTTGGTGACGGCACCCTGTCAGCCGAAATCACACTTTGATCCCAAGCAAATGGATTTAGTGATATTTTTTTTTTCAGTCAACTTAAATCAGAACGACTGAACATACTAAATACAAAAAAATGGACTGTACAAAAGACCCTTGGCACGCTCCCACATTACTGGTGCGAGTGCGTAGTGTGAACATCGGAGGGCGCATGGACGCGTACATTAGGCGTATTAGTGTGGGATTGCTGTCACGCACTTTTTAATGGAGTTAATGAACTGCTTGTACTTTGGTACAAGCAGATACAAGCACAGGAGTTTTAACAGCTTTTGACCTATTAATCAGGGAAAATACCCATGCTGACATACATCAAGAAGTTTGCTTCCTGCACAGATTTCATGATCAGCAGAAGTTTAGCTTTTGAAATCATGCTAAAATCACATAACTGCTATCATAAAATCCTCTGGCTGGTTTGTTTGCTTTTTCACCAGCCCAAATGATCTGCACTACCCAGGCAAACATTGAAATAAAAATAAGACAGTCTAGTCTATTTCCATATCTATGATTTTCTTGGAGACATTTATTAGGCTACACCTGTTAAAATGATCTTGTTTTCAAGAGGCTCCTTTATTTCCAACCCGCTCTTCTGTTATTGTGACCTGCTGCTATGATTGGGCTCTCACCTTGACAAAGTGGCACCGGTGCATTCCACTGGTAGATCCCCTGTGGAGTCCGGGTACATGTGGCGCTGCTCTGACCAATAAGCCGGAAGCCCTGGTCACAGCTGAAACGCAGGGTGCTGCCCAGCTTAGTGCCTGTCAGAGTGTGCACTGTGCCATTTACTGGGTTGTTTGGAGGGCTGCAGTACGCCGCTATGAAAAAACAGAACACATAGGCAAAGATATAAATACCAATAAAATTGAGTGCGACAAGTATAAAAACCCGATAATGATGCAAGATGATGTGAGTTTTTGTTGAGGAGGTGAAGGATTGATGCACCCTCAATAGCATAGAGCCCCGGATCTCCTTTGCATCCGTCTTCCACGCCTGGCGTGGTGAAGGAGCATATGCATTAATACAAGCGCCACAATGCAATCTCTTTAAGGCAAAACTGCAGACTACAGAGAAGGAAAATTGATTAAAGGAAACTAATGTTCTGCAAAGCAAAACAGGAGTTTGTCAGCGGCGGCAGAGGAGGATCATAAAAGTGATGGATACATAATAACAGGAACAAAGTATCTGTTTTTGTTTGTTGACTAAATTGGTGGCTGCAATAATCGTGTCCATGATCATTCCAAATAGTGCCAGCAACAGGTCCATGAACTGAATAATGTGCATAATCTGACATCACTACACATCTACTAGAGAATAAATAAGGACACTGTGGAAACATTAAAGAAAACACCGCATGAAAAGTGGGATTTTGTCAGTAAAGCTCTGTAAATCGCAGGTTAATGACTGTTCACAGGAAATTGTAGGCAGCACAGAAAAGTCCCAGGAAATGACAAAACTGTAGCATCATGATAGAAATGTTTAAATATGGAATATTGTGATGCAACAGTACATAAATATGACCTGCCAGATGATTTGCTAGACAGAAGCATTCATCTGTTTGTAAAAGGGCTGGTACTTTAAAAAAAACTTGGCAGGTGATTGGATGAACCATCTGCCAATCAAACTCTCGCCGAAGCCAGTCAGGAGAAGAGCGAAAACATCTTCTCCCTCAAGAAAACCTTCAGTGCCTTTCTTTGCTCTTCTTTCAATGAAGAAATCAATGAGGAAAGCAACTGCCATTGCTGATTAGAGCAAACATTCGCCTCACACACACCTAGGCCACGCCCGCTGCTGCCAGTAGCTCCTCACAGGACGCCGATTGGTCCGTGCTCTGGCTTGTCGGTCACAAATGCGTTACCTGATGCCTCACAATATAGATTTTCGTGTGATATGTGATCCTTTGATTCTCGTGATCTCATACCATCATGAGAATCCAGCTGCCGTGCAACGTAAACAGTGCATGACACAGAAAATGGTGCTGATCGTGGGGCGAGATTAGCATCGAAGCAATTATTTAAAACTGGATTTACATTTTGATTGTTAACGCAGCTTATTGCCGAAATGCGTTCGTTTGTCTGCCCTATGTAATAAAGAAGACACTTTATCTGTGAGTGCTGAAGATTTTGTTCCTTAGGATCGAAACAAACCATGGACGCACAAAAAGTGTGTGTTATCCATTTCACTTGATCAGTATGACCACATTACAGTTACTATAAAAATAATGAAAATGGCCTCTCTTTCAAGTCAGCAGGAATTTTTAGCACCATGCAATCAGATGGAACTCCCTCACAGTATAAAAACTTAAAGCCATGTCAGCGTTGTAATAAGTATTCAGCATTTATGAGATGTTGGATTTCTTAGTAGATGATACACAGTGTACTAGGATAACATTTAAGTTTGAAACACTTGTCCTCTCCACAGTCATTAAGGGATGAACTCTCATTAATTCCCTCACATGGGTAACGAATAGAACAATGCAATGATATTTAATACGCCACCCGAGCTAATTTACCTTCCTCAGAAAGGCCTTCTCCTGTCAGTCACTGTGACTGGCGGCTCCTGAGCCACCCATGAGTTCAATTCTTTCACTTCTATCTGTGTCTAACTCATTTGCCTCTCTCCCTGTGTTTCACTCCTTCCCTCCCTCTGCCTGTTATAGTACACATCTTGTCTCGCTGCAATCAGCCCCGCAGCTCAGAGGAGTAAGATCTACATTGGCAGGTGACTGGATTGGAATAGATAATAGAGAGGAGGATTTGGGGGGGGGGGGGGGGGGGGGGGGAGTGTGAAAGATAGTCAGACAGATTATAAATTGATTGGATTGATGGAAAAGATGAACTTATGAGGTGATAGAGGAACAGCGAGAGAGGGTACTGATGGAGATACTGATGGTTCCTAGAGGAGATGTCTGGAAGTTGGTGATGGAAGACCAGCCCATGAAGAAGAAAGGTGGATTGATGAAGAACACAGTCGAATACATGAATCTGCCTGTGCCATCTGTTTCGTCCACCCCACCAATGTACTACAGAAGGCAACTCCATATTGACCACGGCGACTTGAGGGCTCTCAGCCATAACTTAGTTCTTCTGTCACTTGGCCTGCTATGGCAAAATCCATCATGGCTACGGAAAAAAAAAAAAAGTAAAAGAGGAAAGAGAGAAACGACAGAACATCCGGTTGGGGAGACCGAGAGCTCCACTGAGAGGAAAGAGACGATTAGTCAATCTGGCTGAGTGGTGTTGATACAGAACGGAGGGAGCCTTTTAAATATTTACACAGTCATAATTCAGAGCAAGTTATGCAGGTGTCGTATACCAACAGATATTTCTCGGGAGCAGGACCGAACAGAAGAATAATAAGCAATACAAGAAACAGCAGTTGCTAATTCCCGGGCCTGTGCTGCACAGCAAGGAGTGCTGCAGATGCCTGCCGCCCCCGCTAGGTTGTCATGGAGATGGGTCATATTTCTAGCTATTTCAGCTGCAGTTGGCAGCCCTGTTGTTGGTGTCGTTGGCACAGCAAACCAAAAGCACCTCTGATGAGCTCGAACATACAACAATCGTCAAACATAACAAAATTCGTCTGGTAACCAATTTGAAATGGATCGCTAAAATCATGAAAAAAAAAAGTCTGTGGCTGCATCCAGAATCACATAATGTACACTACAAACTCCAAATGTGTGCAATCCTTCAAAGGACTTTTATATGAATAAATAATATATCATGTGTCTTTTCGGATGCAATGAACTGTAATTTCAATGTCACTTCCCCTGTGAGAGGTGTAACCATGGTAACCTTTACCAACCTCATGTGACCAATCGATGATTTGTGAGAATCATAAAGTCTCAACTAATTTAAAAACTATCTTAGGCCTATAGCAGAGCCTAACCTTATGCTTACAATCAAACTGAAGCATTATTGATGTTACAGAGCTGTCCACCATTGTCTCTTATGAACGTCATTGACAAGACTGCATTGAATTGTGGGATATCTATGCCAGCGTAGTGTGCATTGCTTGCATACTGTAGTATTTCACTGGAATTTGTATGCAGTTCGCCTATTATTGGTTTCATACTAAGGTTTTGGACATGCTAAAAAATCTCACTTGCTGTTTTAGTGCACTAAATGGCATACTATTACGGGATTTCGGATACAACCTGTAACTTCAGGCTGGTGTGTGTCAGGTCTTGACTCACCTGAGTAGCGTATGCGAAAGCCTTTGTGGCTGGTGGTGTGATCGAAGGACCAGTGCAGGTACACTTTGTTACTGGAGCTGGTGATGCTCAGTGGGTTAGAATAATTACCACTGAGGGTGATTAGTAGAGGGCTCTGTCTGGATGGGCCTGGGTTGAGAGAGAAAGAAGACAATTATTAATATAATCCATCTTTGAAAGACAGCTACTTTTACATAAACCACCACTGGCCATGGGTCTTCAAAATAATGCCTTGGGTTCCATCATCTACACACTTAAATCCAAACAGTAATTTAAACAGCATTTTCCCTGTAAATGTAAATTGATAGAAATTTTGCATGGATTGATTTTTTTTTTTCCAAGTCTGACTTTTGAAATAAATATCATTTTCCTTAATAACAGCTTTTGAGGGATTGTGCTTTTTGTTATACTTGCAGTAAAATCAAAAGTTGCTAAGCCTAATTGTGGGAAAAAAAAAAAAAGATTTCTTTCCGTAATTGGCTTGGCAGCCCCAAGGTTAGCAAATGTCTGTTCCCCTCCACTCGGCAGAAGATAAAAAGCACTAATCAGGAACACTGGTGTGTACGGCCGCCATTTTCTCCGAGCAGCCTGGCAGAGTTGTGCCTCTAATCACATGCAAATGTACAAGACAGATGTAGATGTTCTGTCACCATGAAAGGGAGACCGTGTGTGATTTTCTGTTAGTAGATGCAAAGAGCTTTGTTCAAGACGGGAAATTCAGCCGTCTGGCTCATTTTACCCTTTGATTGTGGATATTAATGAAAATGAATCTTTGGCCGAGGAAATATGGGGGAGGGGTCACTTGATTACTGAGCAGTACATGTAGTGGGCATCACCCAGACATGGAATGTAACATGATCAGACTTGGCAACCTTGTGACAACAAAAATATGTAGGATTTCACAGTCAAAGTGGTCTGGGGGTCCTCACCCTCCAGAAAAAATTCAGAGACTTGGTTTCCTGCATTCTGGTGACTTTTAAAAAATGAAAATAATAAATACATTGCAACAGCATTTTTTTCTTAAATAGGCCGCCTTGAATTTAATGCTCAGGAAAGAAAATTGAATTATTCGCCCCTCTGGCATGAACTGAATCTCTGGTATAAACTAGGCTAATATTCATCAGTTTTCATTTATTCATTCATTTTTGTCCCTATTTAAATATTTCTTCCTCTTAGTAATCACCATTTCCCTCTCCTCTCACTAACTGAAGGCCCTTTCAGACACAATGCAACTCCGGCACCAATGCGCTCTGAAACCCATTATTTCTAATGGCTTGCGCCACGCCGGCATTGCTGTGATGTTGCGATGTGTGGCGAGCGCAGCCTAAAGCATGCCGTGGTGTCACAAGCAGATCTCCTGTGGCGGGAAAAGACATTTGGTGTGGCTCTATTGCCATCCGTCCAGGTGGAAACAGTAGGGCTTACGGCTTATACATGCTGGAGAGTGCCAGAAACATGTTGAGATAACAAAATGGAAAAAAAGGTGTGAAAAATTGCCATAAATTGGGAGAAATTGTGACCCTTGGATGAAAGCGGGAAAGGGAAATGAAAAATGGAGGTTTTTCAGTTAAACTGTATTAAATAAAGAAAAAAAGGAAAGGTCACAATAATTATAATACTTCTCAACTAAATGACGATACTGTATAGTGGTATACATATATTTACATAACAGACGCACTGTCTCACCATCAAAGATCTCAAGCTCGTCAAACTGACGGCTGGTCTGGAAGTGCTCTACAGTGAAGGTGATGTTGTAGCCGGGTTCCACTTTGACCACCCAGGAGCAGGACTCAAAATGGGGGAAGCCGCTGCCTGGAGACTGGCTCATGATGACGCCTGTGGAAGCCGTCAGTATCTCATTCATGGGACAAGTGACTGTTGAGAGAAATAAAAGGCGTGGAGAAAAAAGAAAAATTAATTAATCTGAATTATAGGATTAATACTGTAGTTTAGGTTTTGCTGTTGTTTCATAATTGCACATTCTAATGATTATTTTTAGTCAGTCTAATTTACCTCGAAGCACAAATTGGATTGGTTAGACCCTTGTTGTTGTTGGAGGGCAACTCAATGTGACTAAAAGTATAGTTAAGCTAATTGTGATCCCGGTCCTGATGTTGTCGCAGGAAACAAAGCTATCCACTCAAAGTCAGTCCTGGGAAGGGCTTATGTTATATAATACCACTGACTTGCCATGAGCATACCCCCACCCCTCCTTGCCCGTTGTCAGTATGTGACAGATGTGATGCTAACTTGCCAGCTAACGCTCACATCTGCCTGGAAGCCCTCTTGCTGTGGCACGTCCATCCGCTCGTCTCATCCGCCTCCCCTCCCATTGGTATTCTCGTGGGACAGCTCAATGACGTCCTTTGACATTTCCTAGTGGTTTCCGTCTGTATTATCAGACGCTACACGGTGCTCCTGTCTGTTGCGTTGTTTGCTACGACGCTGTGAAGCCAACCTCTTAATCTGCCAGAGCTGTCTCCGTACACACGGCGGAACCCCCAAAAAACAAACTGCAAACATGAAAGGAAGCCAATGCTGCAACGGCGACACAATGCAGCTGCTGCATAGTGTTCTCCTTCCTATTGTTTTTGCTGCTCACCTAATGGGGATGAAGAGGTAAACTGTGAAATCTCCCATAGCAGAGAAAGATATGTTTTTCTTGTTTGCTTGTGACTGCTTCTTGTAGCTAAATATGATACCATTAACCTACATGAAGTAAATGTTCTCTTAACATTTTTCTAGCGTATATCACTGCCTGCTGTATTGCAAAGAAACCTAAGGGCCTACTTTGGCATACATAATAATAGCATGAACTGTTTTAACACTGAAGCCATGCTGGAAATCAACCTGGCAGCTTGATAAGAACTCTATAATTAACAAAAGACCATTTCAGACAAAAACATACATTTACCTTCTTAAACACCAGCCAGAGGCTTTACTTACAATCACAGCAGATATAACAAAACATAATGAAATGCTGCAAATTGGATTAAAAATCACTTCAAAGTACACATGACCATGTTTTTTTTTTTTTTTTTTTTTTGCAGGCATGTACAAATGTTTTTGTGTGTGTTTGTCAACCAAATGCAGCAGAAAATCTAGCCGGAGGTGCAAATGCCCCTGTTGTGTGCCACAATTTGAATACTGGAGTCTGTCCTGCCTCGGGGTAAGGCAGCACTTGGCACTTGCAGGTCCTTCATTACAGCGGTGAAAAAATACTGAACGCTCCGAATCACAGTCTAGCAGCGCCTCCTTTGTGGGACAATGTGTAAACTTGTGTATGTGTATATGTTTGAGGCTGAGTGTTTCTGTCAGTGTGTGTGTGTGTGTGTGTGTGTGTGTGTGTGTGTGTGTTTCTTGGCTTGTTCACGCTCCTCTCTGTGTGTTCATAGGGGAAGAGATTATTAAATCCGCAGGAAAAACATTATGGCAGACAGCCTGGGTTAAACAGCATTTGCAAATAATTATTTGCATTTTTTTTACTTAGCTTCGCGTGCCAACTAGATGGGATTTATTGCCTCAGGAAATCTCAGATAATGTCAGGTAAGCTGTCAATCACATGCAAGGCATGTTAAAATGAGGGATGTTCATGTCAATCATGACTTCTTGCCATTCACTGTTTTTGCATTAGCTGAAAATTTTAAACTAAATAAAAAACCCTTAAACCCTAAATATCTGCCGATGTTGTTCAGCAGAGGTCAAAAACCAGTACTTTGGGGGGCTTTTTATGTCTTTATTAAATAGTTAACAGTAGAGCAATCACAGGAAATGAGGCGAGAGAAAGGTGGTGAATGACACGCAACAAAGTTTTCCTGCTGAGATCCAACCAGGGGGCAACTCTGGGGTTTAAAAGATGAAGTCAAATCTTGCACTTTACCAAATAGCCAGCAGGGGGCGAAAACTCTGGTTGCAAAAATAAGTTTGACTGTATAGAAGTCCATCATAAAATTTACCACTTTCTCACTTAATTACTTTAGTAAACATGGTAATCGTGAGTTTATGGTTTCAATCACTACTTTCAAGTCTTATGTCTTGATTATGCTCATTATGGTCCCATTTAGAGTCAAAAAGATCATAAAGCAGGGTACGCTTTAGGGCGTGGCTACCTTGAAATTGACAGATTAGGCCACAGCTTCAAAATGGCAGTCCACAAACCCATGGGTAACGTCACGGTGACTATGTCCACTTACAGTCAGTCTATTAGGGTGAGCAGAGAAACAGTAGCTGTTTCTCAATAACATATAGCACTTATATATAAATTAAGCTAAAGTAGTGGGAGAATATATAGAATAACTCAAAACATAAAGGGGACATTTTGCAAATGAGTATGAGAGCAACATCTCAGATAATGCAATTTCTGCAGCATGCATATACAGTATATGTATATATATATATATATATATATATATATATATATACATACATATAGAGCTTTGTTTCATAATGTATTAGTTTAAGTACTGTCTAAGTATAAGGCAGTACATTTAAGCCATGCCATATTAATTTGCATGTGAATAGATTAAGTATGATTGCAAACAACAACAACAGAAAACTACCTGTAATATCTGTACACAAGCAAGATGGGTGGGAGGTTGGGGGTGGGAGGCAGCGTGGGCAAGGGGATGGCTCTTTCCTCTCCTTTCTTTTTTTTTGTACATATCTATAATTTGCACATCTGAATGTTTATACCATCTTGCATGAAAAATAAATACAACATTTCAAGAAGACATTCACCAAGTCTGTGAAATCATTTGCAACCTTGAGCGCTTCAAGTAAATGTGAGTCAAAAGGCTTAAAATCCATCGCTGACAGAGAAACTGATTGCGCCTGGAAGTAGCATATAAAATCTAAGAGTGAAGTTCATTAACTAATCAATCCTCTGATGATGAGATGTGTGTTGTCGGTGACCTTTCAGAAGCTCCAACGCGTCTTCAGAGCCTTCAGCTCGTCTTGGAGCTGACGGAAAGAGACAGGCAGGGGCTCTTATCTATAGGCTGCTACTTATTAAACTAATCCACTTTGAAATGAAGCATCACTCTGGTTGGCCGTAAACAAAAGGGTATTAGGGGACAAATCTGACAGCTGGAAAAAAAAGGCAGCTTCAACGGGCAAGGTGAGATCAACATTGATAGGGCTCAAAATGAAATTTCACTTTAATGAGACAAGGAATGGAATCAGCTGGTAGCAGGAGTGGCAATCTGGGACACATCCCTTCTGATTGGGTATAAATTGCTCGTGGTATGCAACAGAGTCCCAATAAAAAAATACAATGCGGTGTAGGAAAAGCACACACATCTGCATCTATACACCACACTCCAGTATGGACGTATAAGGACGTGCATAATCCGCAACACATCAAGCTTGTCGTGCTGCTGAGCTGCCTTTACTCGTGTCGGTATTTAATTAGCATAAGCTGAGGAGCGATAACGAGCTGATTGAAGGGGATGGGCCACAACATAAGCATTAGCGTGGATCAGGACCTAACAACTCTGGGAAGTCAGGGATGACAATGAAGATGTGAAAAAGGGGGCAGCTGTAATCCATTCTGTGGGACTAAAAGAAAGGGGGCTAGGGCAAAAAAAATAATCTAGGGAACAAAAAGGAGAGAGACAGAGAGAAGACGAGGGAGGCGAAGGGACCGAGTGGGATGAAGAAAAGCGAGCTAGCTAAGAAACTAATGTGATGGGTGATTATGCAGGTTTTAACCAGAAATCTGTCTGGGGGATAAACACAGGGATTTGGGATCGTCGGAGCTCATTGTGTTTCATTAATGAATTCAAGCAACACTTTGTACTGGTGCTGTTGCTTTCTGTGTGTGTGTGTGATGCTGGAACTCCCCGTGGTCTCAGCAGACAGCAGATGTAGTTAAGGGCTGTGGGTCCAATACAACCCAGTTTAATCAAACAACAGGCAAATCAAATAATGCACAAACCAACTGGTTGCTCCAATGGCAGGGAATACAAGAGAGGCTGAACTCATTTGCCAGGAAAAGTGAGCATGCGACTGGGTTTGTGTGTGTATGGCGGCAGCTTTTATCTATTGGCCTGTGTGTCAGTGCTGAGAGACAGGGAGAGGAAAAGACAGATCTGGGTACTGATAGACACCTGTGGGTAAAAGTGTGTGACAAGATATTGTTGTGTTTTGAACCAGCCTCAAAAAAAAAAAAAAATGAGAAGAGGGAAAAAGGGTATGTGTTACGTAACAGAAGTCTGACGCTTGTGGATCAGGGGAGGAGGGAGTGCAGATGGAGGGAATGCAGAGGATGAGAGAGGATACTGGCGCCGAGGGGGCAGCATCACTGCAGAACCGCCGGTAGGCTCCAGTGCTGCTTTCTGCTATCACAGTGACAACCACTGCTGTGTAACCCTGACACATGCTTCACCAGTATGTTTATACAGTATGTATGAGTGTGTGTGTGTGTGTGTGTGTGTGTGTGTGTGTGTGTGTGGGGAGGGTGGGGGCAGCTAGACACGCTGGGGAGGGCTGTGCTTGTCAGAGCTAGAAGTGGTGATTTGATAGGTGCAGCTGCAGCCGGCATGTCCCCTGCATTTCAATGAGCTGCGCACTTCGTCTCTTCGCTGCCCTCCAACTAAGTCTCCCCCCGTCTCTCTTTCTCGCCTCGCTTTTTAACTCCTGTCCTTCTCTCACTTACTCGCCATCCTTCTGCTCATTTAGCAGCCTCGCCTCTATTTTTCCAGACAAGAATCCTGTTTATTCAGAGGGATCTCAAACTGTTCTCACCTTGTCCAATCTTCTCCTCTTCCTTCACACTAGCATCAGTATGTGGTCTTACTCTCGACTTCCCCTCACTCAGCTCCTTCAGCTTTTCTCACCTTGTCCAATCTTCTCCTCTTCCTTCACACTAGCATCAGTATGTGGTCTTACTCTCGACTTCCCCTCACTCAGCTCCTTCAGCTTTTGCTATCTGTGGCTCTCCTCTCCATCACCCCGGTCTGTCTATGCAGGCAAAGTGACAGCTCGCGGGAAGGAGAAGTACGGTGTCTGAAGGGGAACAATTAACGGGCCACACAAGCCATGAACGAGGTTCACAGCTGAACTACACCACAAGTACTGACTTTCACTCATGATTTTACAGCTCACCGACTTGTTTAACATAGCAAGCAAAAGCTCTGTGAAAGCATGAGATTTTCCAAATTAAAATACAAGGTACAGTGAAGGGTTAGCAGGCAAAAAACAGGACTTTATAGAGGGAAAAATAAAGGCACACACAAAGGATTTCCCTTATTTCTTTTTTCCTCCCTTTAATTTTGATACTCTCAGTCTCCTCTGTGGGTACTTTGTTCCACGTCTTTATTATTAGCCTACGCATAGCTCCTCTTCCCCTTTCATTGCCCTCTTTCTATCACCATCTCTCCTTCCTTTTTCATCTCATGCTGAGAGCATTTGTATATTTTTCCTATTTAGCACAAAATTAGATGCATTTATCAAATCCGCCAACTCTCGCTCGTCCACCATATTGCCCGCAAACAGAGCGAGAGAGACAAAATGATAACGGTGAAGAAAGAGAAAAAAAGAATCGAGACGTTTTAAAAGAGAATGAAAGATGTGTGCTTGTATGAGGAGAAAAAACAGAGGGACCCCTCTGTGCACCCAGTCTCTCGCCCAGAGGGGAAGCATTGCACACAACATACAGTATTATGATGACGCGGTATGCTGGGAACACTGCACTCATTGGGCCCTCTGGGAGGACGATATCGCAACATGTAGAGAGCGCCACAGCAGCCACCCTCAGCCTCACGGGAGCCAAGTATCATCCACAGAGATGGAAAGTGCTACCAAACTGATATGTGGCTGCGGCTCCATGACTACAGGCAGAAAGAGCACCCACGGGAGTCAGAAATAAGGCAAAACTCCAACTAGTGCATGAGTCTATGATTGGAGCGAAATGATATTGGCTACCTATAACCCTGCTGGAAATAAACTCACAGAGGATCTGCAAGGCAGAGCAACACAGTGTCTCACCTGTGTTGTGATATATTTGTGGATCATAATGGCTTATCAGGACCCTGTTGGAAGTTAAACGATGCATCTCAATGGGCTTATTCCTTTAAACAGTACATGCGCTCAATATGATGTGTCTTAATATGTACTATAGAGAAAAAAAATGCTATTTTATGCAAATAGCGCATGTACAGCACTTTAACTAACATTTAACAGCTGCATGCATTATTTCTATGCTGGTGCACTGCGCTGATGGTGTGTTTGGGACTTTGCTTAAATGACAGATTTGTTTACTGCTAATTGAAATGATTTTTTTTTTGGGACATCATGCATAACTATATTGTTGCCAGGTGGCCAAAAGACATACTATGTTGCACCAAGATGTCGACAAACTCTGCTGTGTCTAAATTTGCGTACTTTACATACTTTGTGGTGCTGCACGGTGGTGCAGTGGTTAGTGCTGTCGCCTCACAGCAAGAAGGTCACCGGTTGGAATCTGTGTTGAGTTTGCATGTTCTCCCTGTTAGCATGGGTTTTCTCATGAGTTTGCTCCAGCTTCTCCAAAGACATGCAGATTAGGTTAATTGATGACTCTAAATTGCCCGTGAGTGTGAATGTGAGCGTGAATGGTTGTCTGTCTCTATGTGTCAGATGGACTGGCGACTGGTCCAGGGTGAACCCCGCCTTCGCCCGATGCCAGCTGGGATCGGCTCCAGCCCCCCAGCGATCCCTAACGGGATAAGCGGTTGAAGATGGACATACTTTGTTGCTATTTGAAACGCATGACTGCATTCACACTGAGAAATATGGCAGAATGCAGTGCGCTCTATGTACCTGGATGGTACACTCAAAATGGTCACAATGTTGTGTTGACACTTCTCACCGTCAACAGTTGCCATCTTTGCTAGGAAGCAGAAGGCGAGGGGTCATCAACCTATTTCAAACTTGTGAAAATAGTGAGTGAGGAAGCTAAAACAGCAAACACTGAACTATACTACTAATACATTTATACTGTACATGTGCTTTTTTTAAAAAATAAGTACCACTGTATTGTGGTCAGATAGAAGTCTTTATTAGGTTAATTTATCTGTCTGAATTTAATTTCTACTGAGCTTCCGGTGAATGCATTATGGAAGTGTGCTATCTGAGACACTGTCGAAATAAACACACTTTGCAAATAAGTATATAGTTTGCACCATGTACTAAATGGAAGTGTACTAATGGAAATATTCAAAATGAGACATGGAATACCTTTTGAGCTAAACAGTAAACACACTAGAATTCATTTAGCATTCAGCCACATA
This sequence comes from Pterois miles, assembly GCA_947000775.1. NCBI lineage: Eukaryota > Metazoa > Chordata > Actinopteri > Perciformes > Scorpaenidae > Pterois > Pterois miles. Next base: position 18,400,096 of record CAMQGK010000638.1, read on the forward strand.
TCACAGAGGAATTTAGCTCAACACACAGACATGTCAGAACCCTTTTACAATATCTGCACAAACCTTGATACTGCTTTCCCTCCTAACTGCATTCAGTATGTTTATGACTAAAAGGTTGCAGGCTCAGTCCTCAGACCACCAAGATAAATATGGGCAGGGAATGAAAGAGCAGAGCTTGACTCTCTCACACTTCCTACACTGAGGTGTCCTTGACCAAAGCCCTTAAGGGTGCAGTCAGCGATTCCAATCCGATACACTTTTTGTCAAATTCAGCGACTATCTCCTCGCAGCCCACTAGCTGTCCATTCTGTGTGTGCACTGAAAACAAAATCCGGTGTTGATACACAGTACGGTAAATGGGACACAAACACTATTCCAGTCAATCAGCAACAGGGGGTGTTCGTGCTCGTGCACAGAACAGGGGCGAGGCCATTTTCTATTATGCATATACTAATTTATTTTATTTGTATTAATACTGTTTTTTAAATCTATTCTTCTTGTCTTTTATTGCACTATCCACTTGCTGCTGTAATGTGTGAATTTCCCCACTGTGGGACCAATAAAGGAATATCTTATCTTATCTTATCTTATCTTATCTTATCTTATGGATGTGTAATGATAAAGACAGTGGGAACACGCGGGATGGTAAATCTGGAGGGAGGTATTTGTTCAAATATCAACAATCTCCTTCTCCACCTTTAACCCCCAACTGTTGAAATGGCACTGCTCCGTGGCCGCCCGAGTGAGTGTGAATAGGGAAAAAAAGGGATGCCCTGGATAAGTTTTCAAGCCTCACGCATTTACTCACCATCGCATGAGGGTGGAGGCCCCTCAAACTCCAAGTGTGTCCCCAAACGGCAAGTCAGGATGCTGTTTCCACTCAACTGGTAGCCTGGAAGACATCTGTAGCGCACTATATCACCTGAACAGGGAGAGATTGGAGGAGGGAGAGTTCGGTTAATGATGGATCAGAGATGGTGGCAACAATCCATGTGACTGAGACAAGCCCAAATGTCTTCATACACCAGTCAGTGCTGCTTAGCCAGGATATGATGCAGAAGTAATGACGATTCATTGTGTGTCTCGGTGAAAGAAAACATTAACAGCGGAAAAAAGTACTGTAATAAATCCTCACTGGGGATCCTATAGATGAAACACTACGTCAGTGTTGCTGCCTTTGTGTGTCTGGATAATAATGCGGCAAGGAGGTATGCAAATAAACAGATAAGGAGACTTAATCTCCATTGTCTTCTACAGGGGAGAATGAGAGCACCTGCCTCAAATCCCTCTGGCTTTCTGATTATTTTGTCATAATCATTCATTTATACTGCTGCCTCAAAATCTCCTGGGTCGCATTTTGGGTGAGAATTTATTCAGTGCAATTGCCTTATGGGATGTGTAGTCAGTATCAGACTCAGTGAACCTGGAGCGATGCAAACTGTCCAAAGCAGAATGTGAACTGACAGTGGGATTAACTCATGAAAATAAATTAATTAAATAAATTCCACAAGTCAGGACGGGACCGACATCTGATAAAAACTAAAATCATAGTTGAGGCTGACTTCATCATTTCATCCTATTAGACATTTGTGTGATGATGATACTCTATAGCCCTTCCCTCTATTACTGTCTCGCAGTCAGCTGTCATCTACCTATAAAATTGTATTTATTTAATTAAATTTATCTATTTGATTAAATATTCTATTTAACATATTTAATTATTTAATACAATGCATTTACCTTTTAACAAAGACATTTGAATGTATTTTCCACTCACTTGTCAATATCTATTGTAATAATTAATAATAATAATAATAATAATAATAATAATAATGATAATTTGGCTCTTTGTTTGGCTGTTTCTCATTCATTTTATTTAATTTTATTTTCTCTTCCTTTTCTTCCATTACCTTATTTATTATTTGTTTCCCCTCACATAAAAATATTACATTTGGATTTATGATTATGTTATTGCATGTTCTCTGGCTTATTCATTGATATTGTATGATGAATTCTGTATCTTGGAGAATAGTATCATGTATCTAAGTGAGCAAATAAATAAAAACAAGTAAAATGTAAAAAAAAAAAAAAGAAAAGGCATTTGTGTGAAATTGTCATAATCAACAAATGAAGTCTTGAGTTATGGCCAAAAATATGTTGTGTGAAGTCACAGTTACTTTGACATGTGACCACCAAAATCTAATTATTTCATCCTTGAGTCCAATGTGACGTTTGTGCCAGATCTGAAGAAATTCTTTCCAGGTGTTCCTGAGATGTCACGTTCACAAGAACATGATGTACAGAAAACCATAAAACATAACGCCTCAGGCCACAGCTGTCACTGATACACAGGCGTAAAAAGTCAGCAGTAATAGCAGTGATTGTGGGTATCTATATGTGAACAAATGTGCCTTTTAGTGGGAGCATTTCCACCTACCTATTTTAAATTCTTTGCTTGCCATCAGGATTTCTGCGTTAGGAATGATGGGAGGAGGCAGGCAGAACTGCAGTCTGTAGGCTTTATTGAGACGTGAAAGGAGTCAAACACAGGATGTGCAAAACTTGTGGCAGAGCAATCAAGTTGTAATTTACATACCTTGATAGCTGATACGGAATAGTCCACCCTTCTCTGTGTTACTACGGAAACGTATCAGCACCTGATTGGATGTGCTGCTGGGCGGGTCATTGGGCTCTCCATCGGTGAACACTCCCAATTTCCTGGCTGTCTCCTGTGGACCATCCCTAAAAAGGAGAAAAGGTCACAGGTCAGCTATACAGTAACTGCAAATATAACAATACACTGAAGTGACGATAATTAACTATGGGGATATCAGCAGCCTCTGCTCAAATGCTCTCTAACCATAAAGTACCTTGAGGCTCTGTGACGCATATCTGTGATAAAACCAAACAAAGCCGCATGCCAGATTATTGTCAAGCAGCTTCCAGCGGCAGAACATAACCATGCTACTCTCACTTCATCTTACCCAAAGCAATTACCCTGCGCTGCTCTGGGTGATTATGTTGAAAAAAGGTAAAAATTACAGATAAGCGTGGAATGACAGGTCTGGATTGCGCCATCCAATGGGAGTGACTGGAAGCCACGTCCCTGTCTTGGCAGTCCCCTGGCGTGGGCATGGCCGATTAAGCCAGCTCCCAGATTCCTGCCACAACCATTCAGCTTAAAAACCATCTGTCTTTGGCTGTCAGACTGGGCATGGGAGATTACAAGCAGCTCTGGAAACGGCTGGCTAGGGACTGCCGCCTGACAGCACTCTGGCCAAGCCGCCATTACGGGGCCCATTTCCTTGGCTCAGTAGTTCAGTGGATAGATACACAGCGGTGGTAACTGGAAACTGGGGAACATGATAGTCCCCATCTTGGCTCTGCATGAGCTTGTTGGGAAAGATCAGCACAGTGGTGGCTGTTTACAGAAAATCAACAATATGCTAAAAGTGGACATTTTGGCTCACTTTATTCATGTCGACCTAGTGGCATAAACTCACCATGTGCTAAAAAAAAAAAAAAAAAAAAAATCTACAAGCAGCCCATTCCGTAAAATATAGATGTCACCCCATGCCATGTGGACTTTTCATGTGGTCGTTGAGTTGCCAGGTTGGCTGACAGTCAGATCTCCGGTCTCACTGAGAGCTGGGACCTTTGGAGCTCGTCTCAGGGAGAAGGGATCAACTGGGACTGGCAACCGTCATGCATGCAAAATCCTGTCTTTGGTCGCACATATGGCAAGCCCAGCCGTGCATTATGGAGATGATGAAAGGAAGCTTTAGCCCTCGATACTCGGTCAGGCAGAAAGACACACACCTACCACATACATGTACCAACACACACACGCACATCCACCAGCCAAAACCTGCTCGCCCCCTCTCTTCTCTCACACAGAGCTGGGAACATTAATATATATATTCGACCTACTGCTCTGATTGGTCCTTTATAGAGGCTTGCATTCATTACATATTACTGTGTGTAAATGCACAGTATATATCTATATCTATCTATCACATTACAAAAAGAAGAAAATGGGGATAGGTATTTGATGGTTTTAAAAGAATAATTTTGAAAGACCTTCCTGTGTTTCAGGGGAGGGAGTGGTGGGCATGAAAAGACCAGCAGTGACACAAGAAAGGAAAGAGATAAAGCCGTCGATAAGGCAGAGGTGAGCTTTTAATCTGCAGCTCTTTTTGTCACTGTAATGGATCATCATAAGGTGAGGGACACATGGTGGGAGGCCATACTGTACTTGTTAAGTTGGAAAACAAGCTGCAGAGGCACATCAAAAGGACGGTGAATGAAAAGAGTGGAGGGGGCAGCAGGGGCATAAGAGATTGGCTAACTGGAGCTTGACTAACAGAGGCGGATATCGAGGAGGGAAAACTGGAGGTGAAACGTGAAAAAGTAAGAGCGGGTGACAAGGAGTTGAAGGATAGGACTGAAAGGAAGGATGATATGGAGGTGATAAATGTGAAAATAAATGAATAAACATGGCAACATCTCCCGACACTGAAAAATGTGAAGCATTTTGTTAAGATAGCTTTGAGATTTTGGTTAAAAAAAATGGTTAAATTATAATTACAGTTTACTCACAAGCAAAAAGGAACATCATCTGAAATTTAAATGTACAACATAACAGGTATTTACACATATTTGCACCCCTACAAACTGTAATTTCTTACCAGACAGTGATGAAGTCGTGCGGCCCATGAACTTGAAGCAGGGTGAAGTTGATTTTGATGCCGAAGCCGGTTGCCACGGTGATCAGCCAGGAGCAGTCAGCTGAGCTGGGGTACTCCTCTGGGTAACCCGGGGAGAAGATGGTCCCATTGTCTGATGTGATGTTCCCACCACAAGGCACTGAGGGAGGGAAGGGACAGGGAGAAAGAGAAAGAGAGGCAGAGTATATATATATATATATCAGTGGGGCAGGAATACAACAGGACACTTCCATAATTCAGCTGCAATTGGTGGAAAAAGGGGGATTTTTCATCCCCTTCTTCTTCTGCTTCCCTTCTCAGTGTCTCTCTCCCCCTCCCCTTTACTCTTCGTCTAGTGCCCAGGCGCTTGTCTGAGCTAAAGATTAGCCAGTAAAGCCTGTTAGCAAGTGGGGACTTGGATGGAGTGTTTTGCTAAGATAAGGCCTCAACCCTTTCCCACTGGGGGTGAACAGAGAGAGAGTGCAGAGATGAGGCGAGGGGTTAGTGTGGACTGGGCTTTTGAGGTGCGTATATACAGTACAGTATGAGGACTGGCTATGCATGTGTGTGTAAACTTGTGTGTGTGTTTGAGTGACAGGAAAGGTTAAAACAGCATGTCTACTGTATGTCCGAGCTGACAACACTATAGAACCCCACATGCCTGATATCCTCAGGATAAGAATATCCTGCACAGCCCGACAAAAACAGTAACTCACTCACACATATACAAACCACCCGGCTGCACCCTGCCCTAAAATCTGCATGCACAGAAATTGGAATTATATTTCAAACATTTCTCGGGAACTTGGGAGGTTCTAACCAACTTAACGATTATGAAGCTTAACATTCCCGCTGATGCCCTGAGAGAAACCCCAAGTTCACTGTGGTGGAGCGAGGAAAATCAGGAAGGAGTGGTAATCGCAGTAGTGCAGGCATCTCAAGCAACCCAGACATGGTATTCAGCTTAACAGCACACCCTTGGATGCCTATGGGTATGTGATCTTTCCCAGAGCAGAGACTGCATGTTGCATCCCTCTGTTTCTCTCTTAGGTTATGTGTGTGTTCAAGCTATGCAGCTGCCTGTCCCTCTGGTGCTGGCTCACCTGTTAAATGAGCTATCGATCAGACCGACTGATTAAACCCTGGACGCTCTACGGAGTTGCAACATCTGGCTGACGCTGTCAGCTAGCAAGCTAAGATGTGTAGTGTGTAGGTGTTGTGTGTGTTTGCTTGATGAGTTAGGTGGAAACAGAAAACTTGACACAGTGTTTGAATTGACTTTTTAAATACAAAAAAGGAAACGGTAAGGCACATTATGTTGGGATAACAGACACATTTAAAAAAAAATATCAATTATGGGACTGACCCATATCAGTCATGTTGCTCTAAAGGAAATGCTGGCTCTTTTGTACATGTATGGGAATGTCCAAGAGTTTTTGATTTTTTGGGGGAAGATCGGTGCCCTTGTGGAACTAACTGGAGTACAACTATCAATGGACCCTGCTGTACATCTTCTAAATGATGATTCCTGCCTTTCCCTTACAGACAAAATGCGCAAAGTCCGGCTGGCAGGCCTGACTGCAGCTAAGAAGATTGTAGTCCAGCTTTGGAAACCTCATCATATGTCAAGTATTCGCTGGCTTCAGAGCTTTTTTGGACATTTCTTACCTGGAACTATCACCAGCAAGAGTCAATGATGCACGGCCAAACAGTTTTAATGTGGGCAAACCTGATATCAAAACTAAAAGATCTTCTGTCTAAATTAGGATGCTTTGTCAGTGCGGTTATCACCATCCTGTTGGTTGGTGGAGCAGAGAGGCAACCTGCTGTTTTGCCTGTAATTTGTTGGTATTACAATAATGGCAGTAATAAGCGTGCTAAAAAACAATATGAGGATTACTTCTGGTAAAACTTGACCTTATTTCAAATCCTTTCTCCTTTGCTAATAGCACCATGTTTATTACATCAATATATCTAAAACTTTCGTTGGTGTAGCTTAAAAATAATGTTAAAATAGTATATATGGGAACCGCATATGTTTAGCAATGATTCAGAAATATACTGTATGTGTGCACTTATTAATATACTGAAATATTAATACTACTAATTGTGCAGAAATGTATCAAAAGTACTAAATTAATACAGTGTCCATCGACACAGTCAATTTGAGTCCTCACCACTTCCTGATTTGCAGCCTTTATTTTTTTCCAGACAGCAGGAAACTGAAAACGGTAATTATCATAAACAAACAAAAAGCAGAGGGTACAGTGCCAGCATTTTATAGTTACAACATTACATCACGATAATGCCAAGACAAGTAGGTAAGTGAAAGCAAGGTTTAAAAAAAAAAAAAAAAATCAGCTCTTTTTTCATACCCGTCAGAGAAAATGTGTGCAAACACTGGAGTGACAGTGGGACTGAAGAGCAGGCTGTACGGAGCTTTACTGGGTCAAGTAAAGGTGTTACAGAGGTTAATAATAGCTATGACAGGAGATTAGCTAAAACGATCAATATATTTACTTTGCAATCGAAGGCAGTGATCCGTGTTTTTGTAAGTGTGTGCATGCATGAAGTATTTAGAATTATTTAGTCAATTTGCTGTCTTAAATGCTGTCTATGTCCCTGTAACCTTAGCCATCACAATTTAACCCCAAACCTTACCCTAACCAAAACCTATTTATTGTAGCACTCAATAAGAGTGCTGCATTTTAAACCAAACCAAATCTAATTAGAACCTGGATCTTAAAAACCAAATGTTAACCCTCAAACGGATCCGCTCTCACTCCCAGCTCACCAAATATCTACAACTCTGATTCCGACACACCAAGGCAGACGAGCCAGGCTTTCAACTAACTTCAGTGGTAAATGAACTTGCATTTGTATAGCACCATTCTATTGTTATGATCACTCAAAAGGCTTTACACTACATGTCAGCGTTCACAGATTTACATACACACTGATGGCACAGCCTTTGGGAGCATGGGGTTCAGTATCTAGTACACACAGACAGGAGGAGACAGGGATCAAAGACTGTATGCTTGTAATGGGCATAAACTCTACGTTTCCTGTGAAGATGGAAGTTTATTTTGAAAAGACGCCATGCATGTAGCGAGCAAAAAATGACATACTGTCCCCAACACGTCCAAAACTGATGCTGGAGGAGTACTTAGAGCTTCATAGTGTGAATTGTAGGGCTACTGACCAAGCATCGGTATTTAATAAGTTGGGAGTGAGAACATGTTGCTTACTGAGAACTGGCCAAAATGTCCTCAAGTTAAAAACTTGTTCCGGTCCACAAGAGCAAGTACAAGAGCACACATATTATTTTCTTGGATAATAGTTTTTGAGCTTTGCACGTCATGTGAATACGAAAATGACCATACAAAAGAAAAATGCTATGTGAGAATACCCTCTCTCCTGTTCCCTCTATTGCTCCTTCTCTCATTTATCTCCCCATTCGCCCATTCAGAGTTCCAGGTTCATGTCCGTCACCTCCCTCCGTAATTTTGCCTGCCTTATTGCATAATCAACAGCTAGAGCGTGAGAATGTGGGTCAAGGACGAGGCAAAAGAAAGAGCACCCATTACTTTTCTTTTCAATTTAGGCCCTCTTTTATTCTTCCTTTATTTGCCTCCATTTGTCTTTAGCACGGTATTGATTTTCATTGAAGAGTACTTTGCTTCATTATTGGGGGATGATAATTCAGTTTAATTGCATTATTCATAATAGATAATCGTTATCTCCATAGCCACACTTTGCACTAATGATGCTCACTGGCTCAATATGTTCTAAACAGGAAGTTATTACTTTGGTTCTGCGTTCATGAGGCAGTGTAGTCGGCCACTTGTTTGGAAAACTATTTAGTGGTCAGATTAGTAACTGTGTTAAGTTTGCATAACGTTTGGGTATCAATATGACAAATCTCACATCACTTACCTTCACAGCGAGGGAAAGGGTGATCCCAGTTGCGGGTGGTGCCATGCTCACAGGTGAGGATGGAATATCCCATTAGCTGATACCCGGGAAGACACTCAAAGGAAATAGACTGACCCACATTGAAGCCGGCACCCACCACCACTCCGTAACGGAAAGGCTCGGGATCGGGGCACTCCTGTAGCTCATATGCTGAGGGAGAGAACAGCATGTACATCAGTCTACAAATCAATATTCATTTTTCCAATATATCTAGCCACTTTTATTCAGACTCATTTTAAACAGCCATATCGTAATTAGGACTGTCAATTGATTAAAATATTTAATTGTGATAAATCACATGATTGTCCATGGTTAATCGTGATTAACTGCAAATTAATTATACATTTTGTATCTGTTCAAAATGTACCTTTAAGGGGGATTTGTCAAGTATTTAATACTCTTACCAACATCAGTGGATAAATGTGTGCTTTACGCAAATATACATATATACTGTATTTATTATGGAAATCAATTAACAACACAAAACAGTGATAATTATTGTCCAGAAACTCTCACAGATACTGCATTTAGCATAAGAAGTAAGCTCAAATCATAACATGACAACAGCTGTCAGTGTGTCAGTGTGCTGACTTGACTATGACTTCCCCCAACTGCATGTGATTATCATAAAGGGGAGACTCGCGGGTACCCATAGAACCCATTTTCAGTCATATATCTTGAGAAGGGACCCTTTTGAAAATGGCCAAGAGACCAGTCAGCTTAATCAGAAATTGCAAGTTGTGTTAAATATGTTAAAGAAATTAATGGCATTAACATGATATTATGTTAACATTGACAGCCCTTGTAGTAATATGACAAGATTAAAACAATAATTAAAAAGCATTAAGTAGTATATTTAAACATGTTTGTACCCCTATTTGCTCATTATTTGTTACTGCCTGAAGCTGCCAATCAGTTCACACAACATTTACAGATATACCTAAATATACTCTGCGTTCTCTTGTTCTTCCTTCTTGTGATCAACCTCCCACTCACTCCTCCTCCACCTCCTCATCCTCAGACAGGAGTTTTCAGAGGGAAAGAAAATGCCAGGGGCGGGTTTGACTTGACTGGAGGAGTATGATGCAGTCAACAGATGTAGTGTGGGTAAATAATAATGCTTACTTTTTTTTTTTCTCTTCCTCTTAGATACAAAAGCAAAGCAGGCAGTGAGCCTTGAAGAGCCAGGATATAAATATGACTAAAGAAATTGATTTCTATGGATCATAGCTTCCCTTTGTAGGAGATAAGTCATGCAAATACAGAAAAAACGGATATTTGCAAATATAATGCTTGATTTATATGCTAATGTACACATAATTATGTAAATGCACAATGCTACCTTTCGATTTGCCAGCTATTTTGTTGAATTACAAAATACAAACTTTGTGCGCCTGTTGCATCTGCAGACAAGGGCAATTTATTTCCTGCAGCCATACAGATATGCAGTGAGGCTTTTTATTGGCACATGCCGAGGAAATCCTTAAAGTGATCAACAGTTTTATATACAAAGATTTATACATCTGGGGAATTTATTGGCGTTGTGGGCTGATCAGTCTGACACAGTTGGTTCTGGGGCCAATTCAGTAACATTATGGTTTTACATGCATACATCTCACAGTAAAGTGACACTAATGGTAAGTGAACAAGAAGAACGAAAGGTAACAAGGTTAATATCTATCATTCTGCAGTGACTTTACAGCATATTCTGTGACATGAAAGATGGTTTGAAGCAGCAGAAAAGCTCCTGCAACACTGAATACCAAGTAATTACTAAGTCTGATCAAGCTTTGGTGAAGAATGTAACTCATAATACTGATTCTTAGCCCTGGTGATTATGATCATTATTATAAACATATATTGGCCAAGCCTATTTTTGTCTGAGACAATCATAAGGCTGATTATAATTTCCTGCATCAAACTTCTGCATTTTTTACTTTCTTACACTTCATTCTAGGTCTCTTACCTTGGTACTCGAATCTGAACCCTGGCTTGTTCTGTGAATGGTCGCTGTGGAAATATATTGTGGTCTCGTGGGAGGTGGTGAGAAGGGAGGAGGGAATATCCTGGCCGCTGAATCGGCCAATCACCGCGCTTGTATCAAGGGGACCGTTGCGTATCTCGAGGAAATCGTGGTTGGCCTCGGTAGAGAAGTTGAGGAACTGGAGGTTCGCTCCTGGGAAAAGAAGAAATATTGAGAAAGAGGTGGCAGGAAATTGAAAAGCAATGCTGTCGTCTCAGGCTCAGGCTCTAGCATCTAAATGAGTTTAAACATGCATATCTACAACAATGCAGTCCTACAATTTGTGTAACTGAAGGTTCTTGATTATGGACATGCTTTAAGAGCATTTCACGATGCTCACCATAACCAACTGGCAGGTAGATTCTCCAGGTACAGTCACTGTTGCTAGGGTAGTTGCCAGGGAAACCAGGGCTGAGAATCATGCCCTCCATCTCCTCCCGGATTCCTCCACATTGAGCTGGCAGGCAAAGGATTTTATTAGCATCTGCAAACAGTGATTCTCCCAGATTAAAATATAACTACAAATATGGTTCAACACAGTTCTTCCTTTGTGATAGTGGGAGTCTTGAACAACTGTGGCACTAATAGAAATATTTTGTGACTTTATGTGAGAAAAAAAAATAGCAGAATGAAATATTTTCATTGTCATTTTAAACCTAAATTCCAAAGCCTATAAAGCTGAGGGTGTAACTACAGAAAAGCAGAAGTCTTTTAGTTGGGTTTGCAGTGCTTGAAGGCAAGGTGAAATTTTATTGAATGCAGGTCAATGTGATCCAGTGCATTCTTGGAAAAATGCTCTTCAGTGCAATTAAGAATATTCCCCTACTACACTCTAGTAACCATAAAATGACCCTGAATACCTCCTTATTCAGTAAAATCAATATAGATAAAGTTGTATTACGATGATGAAAATGTTGTTAAAGAATGAATTCAATGTAGAAATGACCAAAATTGTAAAAGTTACTAAATAATTTAAATTGACATACGAAGAGACGGCAATTATCTCACTTTTAAGGAACTATGGAGCTCTTTCCTTTCTGTTTGAGATATCAAGGTGTCATGCACTGTATCTTTTGCTGCTTTTCATCCTTCTCCTTTCATCTTAAAACCACTGATGGATAAATGTTTTCTTGAAAGAGGTGAAACGAGGCAAAAAAAAGGTATGGAAATACTGAGAAAAAGCAATGATTGGATCAAGGGAGATGAAAAGAGCGTGAGATTCTGACACCAAAATGAAAAAGATGAAAGGATGCTGAAACTAATGGTAAAAGAATTAGCTGACTAAAGGGGAAAAAGAAAACAGAGGTACTGCAAGGGAAAAACACAGTGAAGATTAAGAAATAAATGGGACAAATAGCCAACATAAGTCAGGAGAGGGAGAAACAACACGGAGGAAGTAATTGTGTTTCTGTAAGGAATAAGTGAAGGGTTAAATGTTTTCCTGTGGCAGCACCAAAAGCCTGAGGTAATCAGGAAACTGCTGATGCCTGAGAGCACAATGAATCTTCCCTCGACTTCAACCAATCACGGTCTGAGATGCAACTAATTAGGCAATAGTAGGTTGTTCCAATGAGTGGAACCCGTTTGTCAAGGCACTCAGTGTGGGCTCGCCTTTCACGGTAACAAATATCCAACTCATTTTGCAAAAGCAACAAAAAATAGTGAAATATAAACTTTGCTTTATTGTTTACATCTCGTATTTTCCTCATTTTCTGATGGATTCAGTGGCTACCTTATGTGTTATATTAGTCATTCGCAAAGACGGTGTCGGGAGCATAGACTGTATGTAAAGATGGACGACATGACAGCTCCCCAAAGGTGAAGCCAAACCGTCTTGATCGCCTCCTGATGGCTGGATACAGTATAGGTCATAAATCCCGTCCCCTCCATGTTGGCGGATGGGATATGAGCCAAACTAAAAAGTAAACGTACACTGCAGATTGTTTCTGTTATTTTTAGTTAATACTTATCATGCTGATTTAGCAGTTTGGTTTGTTTTTAACTGATGCTATAAAAAGGGGGTGAATCATGATTTAAAACTGCTCTGAGTGAAGTAGCTGCACAGTCGGAGGCTCAGGAATTGTATGAGGGAGGAGATGTAAATTCATCATCTGTCAATTTGATCATGAATGTAGTTATAGAGATATTATGGTTAGTTGTGTCTTTCTAGTCAAACAGCTATCGTGGTGGCTCACGCTCCGCGATCACTGCCGCGGACTCTGGCTCCAAATGACGTCAAAAACTCAAGATGGCAGCTCCCGTATCTGGGATATTTTGGATTCACTTTTGTACAGTGGGAGGATGTGGAGACGGGTCATCCATCTATATATACAGTATACGGTCGGGACCAAGGAGATTTTATTAGGGGTGCCAATTAAATTTGCAGAAATTCTTCCTTTGAATTTCTTCCTTAATCTTTAATTCAACATTTATATCTGCAGTACACCTTTGAGCTACTTTAGGGAGCCTGAATGTTCATATTGTTAAGATAATTGTAGCCAACTACTAATAATCTAATATGAAAAGCTAGCATACATTGTTTTACTGATGAAGAGGAAATAAAAAGAATTATATAACTTGTTTCACTTCACCTTAATGCATTTATTTAGTGTCATTTCTAAAGTATTTTACATGTGTATACGTTTTCAATAACATGCATGAAACAAAGTTGGGATTAAGCGAACGTGTATCTCTTTAAAATGGCTGATTTAGCCATGCGTGATGCGGATGTGGCAGTAAAATTTCCTCCTCTCACGATGTATAGATAAGACCTATTGTGAATTGGGTCACGGTGGTTTGTCATTTTTAAAAAGTGGATCCTAAGATAAAAAGTTAGATTAACACTGTGTTACATAAAGCATTTCTGTGTGCTGTGAAACAGTATTGGAACAGTAAAACTGTATCATTGTCACCTATAGTATGTAGTGATATGGTAATTAAATTCTGGTTTCAATAAAAGGCTGATGATGACGAACGTGTCTTTGCACACATCAAGTGTTAACATGAGAGATGCGTGGTATATTGTTTAAATAGTTAGCTGGCATGCATGGCAAGGTAAAGGATCTTGGAGGAAAAAAAGTGTAGAAAGGAAACAGAAGGAGGGCAGGGCAAGGAGATATTTTTACCTATGCAGAGAGGAGGTGGGTAGTTCCACCGTCTGACGGTTCCAGGCATACAGGTGATATGTGAGTTCCCCTGCAAGGAGCAGACGACAAAGAACAACAAAGAACAGGCGATGAATTAATTTGTTCCCCCCTCTGCCACTCATCTGTTGATCCAATTATTTGAACCTGCTGCCTGTCTCCACACGACTTCATGTGGAGACTTAATGACTAAATCCATCTAAAGTGACGCTGAACAACAGAGAGGGAGCATTACGGGCATATTAAGATGATCACATTTATTGTTGCACTGCCAAAATAAGCAGCGCAATATTTTTCTGAAACTCTGCATTTGAGTTTCAAAGCTAACTTGCCATAAAGATAAAAAGAAAATGACAATAACAAAAAATTAGGTTGTTAGAACATAATGTGATGACTGAGCTGACCTATTCAGAAAATGTGTCTATAGCTCCAGTCAGAGAAAGCCTGGCAGCAGCTGTAATGAGACATCAGAGACTGCAGGAGTGGATGCCAACACAATATGCTGCTGGACTATTTTAAACTGTTATTACATCTTTTACATGGCTTACTGATTAAGGACTGATACTGCAGTAGCTGATAATGAATTCAGATATGTTCAAGCTTGAGGGATGATATTTTAATTTTTTCTTTGCCCTATCTACCTGCTTGCCTGAGGCCTGAAATCAGGTCTGATGTACCAAGTTATAATCAGAATTTGTAGTAGATAAGCACTGGAAACAACATCTGCATACAAGAATATTTAAGATATCTTTGTTTAAACAGTATGACTGTTGTTATTTGTTGTACAATAAAGTGTGACTTTATAATCAGTGTTCAATCTTCATTTATTATCTGGGTACATAACTCGACTATACTGCACACACTCAGAGAAAAGCAATATTCTGGCCATTTACATAATTACAAGTTAGTGGCATCACTTAAAACCTGTAATAATAAAAAGTATTATTTGAATATACATAGGAAATGATTAATAGACTTAAAGGTGTAAGATGTAACTGTTCCACATTAAAATGTCGAAAAACAACATGATCTTTGTTTATCGAGTTGTGAACTTACTTTATCCCAAATGTTTCCAATGATTTTGAAACCTAGAGAAATCCGCAATTTTCATCAATCAATCAAGGTAATGGTGAGCTTCTGTTGTGTCGCCTGTCAATGGACCCACACAGCCTTTGCACCAGTGGGCCACTCCGAGGTGAAGCCAATGCTGAAGTGCCTTAAACTTGCATTCTTTCTAATAACCAGCAGGGGGCGACTCCTCTGGTTGCAAAACAAGTCTGATTGTATAGAAGTCTATGAGAAAATAACTATACTTCTCACTTGATTTATTACCTCAGTAAACAGTGTAAACATGAGTTTATGGTCTCAATCACTAGTTAATTTTGTAAATTTTGGAACCATTTAGAGTTAAATAGACCATAAAGCAGGGTATGCTTTAGGACATGTCACTGCCATGGCGTTGTCTGCTCTGGGAGTTGTCTGTGTTTTCATCTTACTTTATTAACCCTTTCACAGTGCGTTTTCACTTCATGAAAGTTAATTGTAACATTTTGGTCGCCTAAAAATGTATTACTCAGTGTTCGGTTGTACTTAACACCACCCTCTCATGTCACTTTTGGTTGCAAAGGACCAAGATGGCGACGACCAAAAACCAAGATGATGATGACCAAAATGCTGAACTTGTCTCGTATCAAAACGGCAGTCCACGGACCAACGGGTGACGACACGGTGACTTTGTGCACTTCTTACATACATTCTGTGCTTTGCACATTTGTCAGCGCTGTGGTTGTCTGCCGGAGGCTGTCATAAATTAACATTTTTGCGATATACTTTTTAGATCTCAACAATATATTTTAACCAGATGAAGGATTTTAAGTCATCGGATGTGTGGAACTTAAGTTACCAGAGAAACAAGGAGAGCGATTGTTAGCGGCAGCTGGGCTCACATCCTATGTCTGCCAAACAGTAATGGAGAAACACAGGCTTTTTACGGGGAACTGCTTTAGTCAGTGTTTTTTGTCTGGTTTTAATCCCCAGGTCTGTTTGTTTTAGAGAGGAGGAGACCTCTGCTCTTTGGATCCGATAAAAACCTCCTGAACAAGGAACACTGAATGAACCCTAACCAAGAGAAGCTGATTGCAGTGACAACAACTCATATGATCCCACGCTACTTCACGATGCCACAAAGCTCTGTCTTTTGTTATTGTTATGATTGACACCTGGTGGCAGAAAATAAGACATTGTGCTTTTAAAGTAAAAATGACCCATAATGACCCACAATTACTAATGCTGCGTGTTAAGTAATTATTGTGATTATCCAGAAAGAAACCTATAATTGGAATAATTCCTTTTTCCTAAAATCTCCTTCCTCCTTGTCCTGCTGCCATCAAACTTTACCAAAACTCTTTGTTACAGCAATTGGACAAATCCTGATGGACTCGTTTTGTGTAGAACGGAGAGGGAACTTTCAGATAGAATCTGTATGAAGTACTGCATCCAGTGTGTTGTACAGATGTCACCATCTGTCTCCTGAAGCCCAGATGACAACAGTGGAAGCTCTGGAGGATGCGCAGAAGACACTCAAACTGGGACGCTGTGTCGAATTCTGAGTTTATAGCAGCACATCCTATAAATTATGGGTAACAGATGGGGGACATCGGTCCTGAGACCTATCTTGCCTTTGGCTATAACAATTTAAGGGCACAACTGGCATGCATCATAACATCCAGAGCAGAGATAAACCAAAACAATCATCCCTTAATCTATAAAACCACATAAACATTTTTTTGCAAACATACTGAGCTCAGCACATGCATAATTTGGTTGCGGGAGATGCAAAGAAGGCGTATACTGTATGGTCCCTAACTGGTGTCTATTCATGCTAATATCCTCCATATATTATAGCAAATATGTTTCCATTAATTTAATCACATTAACATAATCACAGTTCAATACGGCTGAAAAATGAACAGATAACTTGTAAGTAAAGTGTAGTAAAAGTGTCTGGCTACATGATCCAGTCCATCCAGTCTAGCCCCGTTTCCGTTCTCTGACATTTGGCTCTATCCACTGCTGTAAAATGTGATCTCTACTTGGAGATAACCGAAACAGACAGGAGTCACACTGACAAAGTCCAGAAAAGGATAAGCATTGATGTGGGGTTTTTGTGACTGAACCATATCTGAAGCTAGGTGGTGTTACCTGTAAAGTATATCCAGGTTCACACTGGAAAGACACCACATTATTCATCTGAAGACGTTCCCCAACCTTGACGCCATTCATAGGAACCACAGGCTCTGGGCAGTTGGTCAAAGACACCGCTAAGAAATACATGAAAAAGACGACAGGAACAGGATAAGAAAGTAGAAAGCAAAATGTCAATAAAACATTGCAGGGGAGACACCTGACTCTGGAGAGATCTAGGCAACCAGCAAATCTTTTATAAAAAACTTATACTCTTATGTGATTTTATGGGACAGTGTGTAGGATTTGGTGGCATCTAGCAGTGTGGTGGAAGACTGTAAACAAGTGAGTACCCATCCACTCACTCCTCCTTTTCCAAGAGGGAAAACACGAGCTGCTGAGTGCAAAACCTTGGTAACGCCATTTGCCTCACTCAGAAGATAACCTTATCATAACTTTAGAAGCAACAGAAGTCAGACGGCGCCAGGCAGCCTCATGGTTTTGAACTCTGCGGCTCACCGCAGTTTCATAAGTGTGCTGGAGAATACGGTGGCCTTCAGGTAACGTAAAAATCTGAAAAGCTGTCTCTAGAGGCTGTGTTTGGTTTGTCTGCTCTGGGCTACTGTAGAAACATGGGCTGTCCTCGACCAAAGACATTTTTAGTTAACTAACACTCATGCGATTTTATTGACTAATCAATTAGTTGATTTAATCAACAGATCTGTGATCTCCACAAAGAATCACACAAAAGCACCACTTTAAATCTTGTGAGGTCAAGAGATGTGCTCATAAGTTTTAGAAATCTCTCATTCAACATGAAAAAAGCATTAAAAAAATGACTAATCGACGAAAGAAATCTTAGTGAAATAAGACCAAAATGACCAATTAGTTAACTAATCTACTAAGAGTTGGCAGCCCTAGTATAAACATGGAGGAGCAACATGGCACTGACTCCTTGAAGAGTCAATCTGAAGGGCTCCCTATGAAGGGCTCATTGTAACTCACAGGCTACACACTGTTCCTTTCATACTTGTCCTCAGAGCATTGGTGCTTTTTTTTCCACTTACTTTTGTATTCCAGCCTGAATCCAGCTGCAGACACACTAATATCAGAGAAAAAGTGGAGGTAGAGCTGGTTGGAGGTGCTGTTGAGGAGAGCCGGAACCGTGGTGCCTTGGGGAGAAGATTAATAGTGGAGTTTAGCAATGCTATCTCCTGCATAGGCCGACCATAACTAACTGCATAAGCTACTGGCAAATAGCTGAAAAGCTTGTTCTTTTTACATATGCCGACTTCAGGGTGTGCATGTCTCTGTGTGTGTTTGTGTGTGCATGCAGCAAAAATGCATACATGAGTGATTGTGATTGTGTATAGGTATATTAGGATATTTGGGGAAGCAGGTGCATAATGGTGTGACCTGGTGGCTTTAATGAGACAAAGAACAGAGCTATTTGTTTCTTCAAATATGTGGGTATGTATTCAGCTGATAAAGTGTCCAAAAAAATGTCACTCAATAAAAATCATATGTCCTACAGATACTGTATGACCTAAAATTGGTGGTTTAATAACTCCGATTTGTGAGCCTGGCATTTTCCTTTCATCTCTTTACTTCAGGCTACATCTAACATTTACATTTGGTCAGGTTCCAAGCACAAACAAAAGGAGAATTCCCTGCAGTATCCTCGCTATGAAGAGAGTAACACAGACACTGTAAACAAATGCTCACTTCAACCCCACACAGAAAAGGATAACCTTTGTAGAAATGTACCAAGATTTTCCAGGGGAAGCCAGTCTGGAATTTTGAAACTCTCCCATGACAACACCAGCTGCCTTTATCCACTCTGGATCTAATCTATCAATGTTACGATGCCAACTATGACAAATGAGGCTCCTGCTTTTAGCGCTGTACATGTTGGTTAATAAATACAGTATGTGTTCCTCGTCATAAGCAGATCTATGAATACTAATTAGTCTTCTATGTTTGCTTTTGGCAGGTATAGATGAGTAAAAAAATGTGTTTTATGTCCAAGGTCGAGGTGGGAATAAACACTGGAAAACATGATTAAAAAAAAAACGTGTATGTGTGCAAAAATAAATGCACACATACAGTATAAAAGCAATACCTGAGAAGCTGCCAAGCATGGTGTCAGTGTTGTCTCCTCCATCAAACACCTCTAGTGAGTCCCAGTTCTGCTCCGTGACAAAGCTGATTACCTGGATCTGAGACAGGGAAGACAGACCACAAAAAAGAAAAAAAAAAAAAAAGATGGGATTTAGGGTGCAGAGCAGGAACAATAGGGTCAAGGGTGCATATGCGTACGGCCATTTGGATGTTATCTACTCTCACCAGAGTAGCACTTGTCTCAGCCCTGACACAGTAAACTTGTCAAAATGTCATATAAAGGCTATCCCCACAATGAAAGAGCTATTTCTATGTGCCAAAGAGCATTTCAAAAGTCACCAATCTCCTTGTTACTCATTCAGTGTTTCACAGGAACAAAGTTTATAGTGCCTTTAAAGGCGCAAATGACTATACAAACTTTCTTTTTATACTTTTTAAAGTACATAAAAGGTGAAAAATGATCAAAGCCACGAGGACTTCACAAATAGTAAAAGTTCGTAATTCTCAGAGAAGAGAACAATAGTCATTGTGCAGTATGGTATGTCTCTGCTTGCTTTTCTGTATTTCAAACACCCTTTTGGAAAGCTGCGTTCAAGTGGTGGGCATTGGATTTGAAATTAAGACAACTGTATGACAGCTGCAGAGAACGTTGGATATTCTTCAAAGAAAGGCAGACTGAGACTTCTAAATAAGTGGATCTGTGTCCTCCAACAACGGTTACGACTGCTGAGAAAAAAAAAACACACCACAGACTTTACGAATAACATTCTGGATTCTCACAAAAAATGCCCAAACTATGGATTTTAAAACTTATTTTGCTGTTGAATGTTGCGCAAACGAAGTGGGAGGTTTTCCCCAAACATTTAAAAAATGTGTGAAAGGGGCTACACACTGTGCCATCTGCCATGTCTTTATTCAGTGTATTACCATACAACAGTTTGTATAGTATCTTACAAAAAGTTAGCCCTTATTTTTCGTGTGTTTTCCTATGAATGTCTGACATGTTATGCAAGCATCAATTTCCGCACCAGTCTTTTCAAAATAAACTTCTGTCTTCATAAGAAACAACTTGGTTAGGTTTAGGCAGCAAAACTACTTAGTTAGGTTTTGGAAAAGATTGTGGTTTGTATTAAAACAACACTGGAAGTGGTGTAATGTAAAGCAACAGTGGTAGAAATGGAGGAAATATGATTTTAAAAAGTTATTTTTATATTACAGGCACTATATCCTGAAAGGAGTGCATGAGACAGGTAATCTGAAAAAAACCATGCGCCCTCTGGTGCTTCTAATGGCATCTGCAAGATTTCACAGACTGGAAGAAAACAACCAATCAGAGCTGAGCTGGAGCCTGCCGTCTCTGAGCAGCTGCAAACTTTGACCAAATAGTCAAACAAGGCAGATAAAATATGAATCAATAGTTTTACTGTAATACCTATTTCTCACCTCAAATATTTTCAGAAACATATTGTAGTTACTGTTTAGCTGTATATTAAGAAAGTTTGCGACTCAGCAGGCATTTCAAGATCTGTTCAGGGAAAACCAAGCAATGCCCACCAGCCGGAACACAGCCAATAGCAACGCCAAATATGTACGCTCTGTGATTGGCCAAAGTCTCCCATCCCACCTAGATTTTTTAAAGCCTTAAAAAGAGCCACGAGGAAGTGCAGAAGTCTAGTTTTCTCTCAGAACACTTGAACTATAACATGCTGAAAGGTAATAATGGATTTTTTACCCAGTGATGACAAAAATATACAACCTACTGCAGGCTTAAGTATGGAAGTTACATGTCAAATCTACTTAGCTAGGGTTAGGAAAAGATTGTGGTTTGGATAACAACAACTCAAAAAATGGGGTAACTTAAAAGGAAGTTAGGTGATAAATAAATCAATGTTGACTTCTGGTTTCACAAGAGGTACAAACACCAGTTTCATGTTGTCTTCATTAGTCTTTGTACTTCTGGTTGACAATTACATGGATTACATACAAATTGATTTTGTAGGATAAATACGAATTATAGTGCATTACTTTTTATAGGTATAGCTACGAACTGCTTGCTGTATTCTCTGTCTACAGCTAAAATTCATCCATTTCTTCAATATTATATGTTTTCATCCTTTGCCTCTCCAAGCCTCCCTTTCTGTTCCCCCTAACATCCAAGCCTCTGCCCTCTCCTCTGCTTCTAATGGTTATAGATCGGATACGAGCCAATTAAAGGGGCAGTAGGGGCTCTGGTGCATCCCGGGGAGACGACGCAGATCACAGATTGATCTTTCATTAGGGGGGGCCTCGGCAAATGTGCCGGCAAGGCACCTCGCTCCTTTAAGTTCTCTTCTGGATCGTGACACTCCAATCTAATGTGTCTCTGCTAACTGGTAGAAGGGGAGAAAGACGATGACTGTATGAAAGAGATGAGGTGGACGAGGAATAGTAGGGAATGAGGAGGATTCAGCTGCAGAGACACAGAGCAGCAAACCCTCTACACTTAGCACGCCACATTTTGGTAGCACAGGCAGTGACCCTCTTGATATGAAAAGTGTGTTTGGGTGTGCAGTGGTGGCCCAAAGAACACAATATATCATTACCAAACTACACTGTTGTCAGTCAGGTATGTGCAGTATATGTTCCAGTGTCATGCTGTTGGCCTTGGGCGTGTGCGTGCAGCCAGCTCTCTGTTCTTATTCTCGCTCTATTTCATCTCCAAGCTACTGCAATGTTAGCGTGTAGTGCAGCATGCTAAGTGCGCCTGTGGGCCATCTTGTGTGTTTGACCTGCAAGGACAGTCAGCTGAGGTGGAGGAGCTAATAGCCAAGGGACGGCACTGAGGTTATTAGCCACGGAGGCTGAAGCATAAGCCTTAAAACTTCCCTTCAGGCAGATCCGCAGGGACCTCTCACAGGTTCCTGGTAGAGTTCATCACATGCGCATCAAAAAATATGAATATGGAAACTCAATTAACTCCCAAGAAAGAAAAAGAAAGAAACTGTAGAGGCAGTTATATACAAATCTATTTCAAGTTGTGCAATCTTAAGTTTCTGGTATAGTGATCTGCCAAATTAAAATCTGAGCCTCTGTAAAGTCTATAGACTTTATCATTTAGCAGCCCTCCTGTGCCCTGAGAATTGTAAATGCTATAACTGATGTACTGTGGGTAGCTCTGTTAATTAGCTCTCGATAAGCCGAAAACACATCACCACACAGGAGCTTGTTGTCAAGGCCATGCAGAGCTGTAAAGGCAACAGGCTAAAGGTAAATACAATATTTTAATGCCCTCTCTTCCTGTGTGGAGGGACGGGGGCGCTGCTGCTCCTGGTGTGACTGTATACCAGGGTGGACTGACCAGTGTGGGTGTGACTTTTTGCCATGTTATCACTATTCATAGAGACAACCAATGTGTTTATGATTAAATTGTTTACTGGATCACAACGTTCTTCATAAATCTAGCATCTTAATTTTGCTCCCAATTGATGCATTTAACTTGAAAGTGTACACATTGTATTTTTTATGATGATGTCTCCAAAGTCGAGGAGTAATCGTTAAATAATTGTGATAATAATCCTGATTATGATTTTTGCCATAATCGTGCAGCCCTACTTTATTATATTGCATGTCTGGAAGTCAATTAACACTGCATTATTATTCTAACATTTTTTTTTATATCTGGACAAGGTGTAGATGGGTTACATTTTTTATTTGCCAAAGCTGGTTTTCCAAAACACAGATTTTGACTCAGCTAGTATCCTGACTTTCCATATTTGTGAACTACTATCAGAGAGTTACTTCCTTGGCTTCCATGTGGTTTAGAAGCATGGCATCGGATTTGTGATGAGTTAGAGGGGGTGTAACGTATTTATATTGTTAACAAAGCAGAATGTGCCTCTGATTTACTCACGGATTGAACTTGTTTTTCACCGAGGAGGTACGCTGATGCCAGGAAGAAACTCTGTTACACAAACCTGGATTCCTGATCCTTCAGGGACGGTGATCTTCCAAACACAGTTGAGGCTGTTGAGGTACGGCTCAGGGAAGCCAGGAGATAAGATGGTGCCAGTTCGGTGGGTCAGATTGCCTCCACATGGGACTACAGTAAAAAAAAAAAAGGATGAAAGGGGATGAGTGGGATGAAAAGACGTGAGTCACATTGCAGTGTATCCAATTTATCATGGTTACAAACTGGATGTAGCATGCATAAATCTGCATACTAAGATACTATTAAAAATATGTTATTATTTCTTAATCTTCTTCCTTAATCTTTTTCCTCAGACATAGATGTAATGCTGCTGGTGGAAATTTCTGCAAAATGAAAGTATCAAGATTGTTAAGAGGATGAAGATCACACAGGTTAAGTAGAGAAAGAAAAACAAATCATGACAAAATAGTTAATTAAAGATGTTTCTCTCACTTGGCACATTTTCAGCTTGTTTTAAGACAACTCTGATTTCAGGACTCACTGAACTTAAATCATTAAATCACAACTAGAATGGAGTGTGCAAGCACACATGGACATTATGCTAGACACACTGCGCCCACAGTATTCAAACACTCTCTTCCCAGCTTGTTCTGCACATCTACACATCTGGTAACGGCATAAGAGCATCTGCCACAGCTGTATGTGCTGTAGTGTGAGAGTGTGCCTTTGTATATACAGTACATATGGATATCTCCATATGAGTGTGTGTGAGTATTTGTGACCCCCAGTGGAGCCTGCCACCTGTGTGCTGCGTGGCTGAATCTCGCTGTATCGCTACAGGCAATAGCTGGCAGCCTACATCTGTGTCGTCGACGAGGCATCGAGTGGGAGAGAGACACAGAGACAGAAGGCGAGATCGAAAGACGCAAACAAAAGATGAAAGAAGCCAAGAAAGACAAACAAAAACACGCCCAGGCTGATTGGCGAGAGCGCGTCTCTGTCTGAGTATTCATTTTCCTACCTATACAGCTGGGTATGGAGCTGTTCCACTGTGCCAGGGCATTGGGAACTGTCAAACACTCGATGGCGCTCGGTCCCTCCAGCATATAACCTGGGCTGCACTCAAAGCGGATCACAGCGCCAACAGCAAAGTTGTTACCCATACGGCGGCCATTCCGGGGCTCGGGGACTGAGCTGCACTGGGTGGCACTGGTCCGTGGCACAGCTTTGGAGAAACAGAGTGAAAAACAGGCTGATTACAGGTGTTGATTTGAAGTCATTATCTGTGACATTTCCAAGAAAATATAAGGTTGTTCCACTCCTCTCCCTCACTGATTATAGCTACTTCACGATGGATTTTGCAATTACTTTGCCAAACACTTTTGCAGGTTTTTTTTTTTTTGCAGAATCTCAACACTTGCTCAGCAGAGTGATTCATTAGAAAAGTAACTATGGATGTCATTGTCCAAATGATCACACTGTGTCCCAAATACATAATACAGAAAATAGCATTTCCCTTCGCCCTGTGGTTCCATCAGCTTACTTAAAATAAATATAGAACCTGAATTATTTATTCATTAAACTTTCTCCAGCGCTGCGGTTGCCTTTGGATATCTGTAGCAAATGTCATTTCTGGTACAGTGCATTGTTTAAGCAAAATAACAATTCAAGAGAAAAGTCCCTGTTAGGGGGAGAGAAGAACAGGGGAGTTTAAGCACAACCTTGTCAACAGACTGCCAGACTTTTACAGCGGTAATGCTCCAGAGGACACACTTCTGCCGACACACACAAGCACATCGCGGCTGAAACGGTGGATGAAGGTGAATCCTTTTGAAGTAACTCAACAAGTCGTCTATTATGTGCTGAGAGGGACTCCAAAAGAAACAAGACAGTAGTTTTTGTGTGTGTTTGTGTTACACACTCACCCTGATAGACCAGGTGGAATCCTCTAGAGCTGGATTGGCCTTTGGAGGTGAAGCGAATGAGGATTTGGTTGGAGGTTGCTAACGGCAACGACTCGCCTGTGACGGGGGAAAGACACAGTTTGCAATGTTTTTAGCAAAGTGCTGCATTTGTTTTACATTTGTGTGGGTGCATACCACTGTTTCTAGCTACTAATTGCCATCTAATCTCCTACGCAGTTAAATGACAAATATTTCCCAACATCTGTCTGTAAGATGCAATTGAGGTGTGAATTTTAGTGGCTATTTTAGGAATCTGTGTGTGACCTGTGAACTTAAAAAAAGCAAGTGGCAGAAAGTGATGATTGTGTTAAAGGGGACATACTGAAGGTCTCTGAATATGGATGTATTTGCAGGAAAGGGGCGAAGAAACAGCGTGTAGATATCTGATGTCAGTGAAAATCTGCTGTTTAGTCTCGAGCAGTGCTAGAGGACGCACTGTGATGAAAATACAACATGCTTATAATGCACACGGAGCATATCACAATATGCAAATGCATGGCGATTATCAAGATTATCCTAATATTTCACTGTCATACAGGATTAGGCTTATCTGCTATGCTTATTGGATAGCAAACAATTTCCCTCAGCCTCTTGTGACTAAATGGGAGTCCTGATCATTAGCACTGATAGCATTGTGTCACATGCACAGCTGAGCCTCTGACCGTAGTCTGCCTCTATCAAGTCATGTTCTGGGCGCTTATAAGCTACCTCTGATCAGCATGTGAGCCTTGAACAACATGTTAGCTCACTGTCATGTTCTTGTTTTTACCTAGCTCAGAAATATAATCTACAGTTAATTTCTGCTGGACTACTGTGACTCTCTGTTCACGTCCCCAATTAACAAGTTACCGGATAATCTGCAGCTGGTTTAAAATGGTGCAGCAAGGCTCCCATGTGCTGTACAAGCAACCAGCTGAAGAGATCATACCTCCACTGACTTTACTTCACTGGCTGAGAGTGAAATCCATAATCAAATTCAAAATTGGGTTTATCACCTGCAGTGCAAGGCCCTCCACAATCAAGCTCCTGGTAACTTTCAGAGAATTACTGTAACAGCATACTGTGCTCTCTAAGGTCATCTGACCAGGGCTTGGTGGGTGTCCACCTGCCAAAATTCAAGGATGATTGAGCTTTTGTCATTGTAGCAGGTTTTGGAACAGCAAATTTGGTCAGCTGGGTTTTGTTTTAAATGGCATGTGAAAACCAATTTATGCAGACAGGCCTTTCATTTGTGTTTTGTTTGGTCTTTGTGTATGAAATTCTTTTTTATGTGAAACACGATTTATCTGCGAGGTTTGTTCTACAAAATGCTAATCATGTAATGAGACATTTAGGGGTTCAGTACTTAAAGGGACTGCAACATGTTTTCATCCCAGCTAGTCACATACTTTGCATCGCCTTTCGGTGGCAGTAAACACATGCATAACGTTGGTATTTAAACTGTTTAGGCAACAAAGCCATTTTGTTAAGTTTAAGAAAAACTGGGCTGTAAATGACTGTATTTGTACAGTGAAAATGTGACTTGGACTGTGAACACTAGACATTATTGAGTCCATGTTAACAGGTTAGAGCTGCAACACTGACCACGTGAGAAGCGAGTCTCACGTACAGCTTGGCTGAGTGTCAGAAGCGTTTTTGACATGAGCTGCGCCCGGTTCACAGCAGCAATAGACAGAGAAAGTGATTGTTTGACTTTATATTGACATCATATCAGCAACATAACTATAGTTTCAAAGTCTAGACATCTGTAGAATATGTCACAGACAGTGAACGTGATCTTCTGACTGTACATTGTTTTCATATCAGCTACATTCCTGCACTTTCGATGTCTACATCTGTAAAATATGTCACGGACATGAAAAAAAAAAAAGTATTTATTTTTAAATCAACACTTAGATATCCTTCAGGCTTTTATTCTGAAATATCTTAAGGACAGTGTTGTTGAACGTGCAGTGACTTGGAGGGCTCCATTAATGAATATAGTTTAGTGTGGATTATTACTATTATTTAGAAATTACCACACATTTCTTGACCTTTCTCTCTCCAAAATAAATATAAATGACTCCCTGTCTCCATGTGTAAGCATGGGTTTTCTCCGGGTTCTCCGGCTTCCTCCCGCAGTCCAAAGACATGAAGTTTAGGTTACTTGATGACTCTAAATTGCCTGTAGGTGTGAATGTGAGCGTGAATGCTTGTCTGTCTCAATATGTCAGCCCTCGTGACCTGTCCGGGGTGTACCCCGCCTTCACCCAACGCCAGCTGGGATCGGCTCCAGCCCCCCCCACAACCCATAACGGGATAAACGGTTGAAGATGAATGAATCGAAATTGCTATCACGAAAGTTAAACTCTATGTAAAAAGAGCAACAGCAGCAAAAATGCTGCAGAAACGTAGCTGGTGTGAACAAGGGATGTGTGAATCACACAGTCATAAGGTAACGTAGCCGTCACATGCTCCTCACACGGCTGGTCTGGTCCAGGCTTAACAATCTTGGGAGAGTTTCCCCAGTATGCAGGCTCCCTTTTAGCTACAACCCATGAATAGTGGTCTCTGGGATGAAAGTCTTGTGTTTGTTGGACCCATAAAACTCCCCTCCCGCCTGCTCTGTGTATATCTTTCGCTCTTTATGTCACCACAGCACTTTCTTTGTTGACGCAGATGGGTTTACATTGTAGTTAATTGAAAGCCCGGTGCATTTCATGTGCATTAGTATCACATGCTGATGTATGTGACAATGCGTCGGTAATTTATGGTCTGGAATACTATGAAATTATTCCTCAAAGAACATTCATCTGTGCCCAACTCTCGCTATAAATCAAATCACTGAAATTACTGATATGATCACCTGCTATCCCCATCAGCTCATACTGTACTGTAATTAAACTCCCCCATGATGTATCTGCTAAAACGGTTTGTTGACTGACATAGAACATGATACAAAGTGCGAGCATCTCTGTCTCTGCCTCTCTGTCTCTCTCTCAGTGTGCTGCTGACTGGCTCTCTGCAGTGGATCTCATTACTCTGTGTCTGCTTGCTGTCACACTGTGGTGGGAGGCAGACGTGCTTAACCCCAGAGGCAACATCTGTGTGTCTGTGTGTGTTAGTGAGTGTATCCTGGCCATGCAAGTTAAGCTCACGTTTAAGTGTGACTGTTTCTGCACCTTTAAGTGTCCTGAGATAGCACCGATGTCACATTTTCTTAATGCGTCATCGGGACAATTGTTCAAGTTCCACTGTAGGATCCCTGAGGCATGCTGGGTAGTTTATTAAAAGGCACCCTTGCTGCGTGCTATCATGGTGACAGTGTTTCATAATTTGCGGAGCGGGGCAGGTATTCATCCAGACAGATCAAACATGTGTCGGCATGTAACTTATACCTCTGGCCACCTTCCAGCTCCAAACCACTCTGCCCTTAAAATGATCCTCTATGATGGCATATGAAAGACTTACAAGGGCAGAT
The DNA here is from genome assembly GCA_947000775.1 of Pterois miles. Lineage (NCBI taxonomy): Eukaryota > Metazoa > Chordata > Actinopteri > Perciformes > Scorpaenidae > Pterois > Pterois miles. The sequence goes on from CAMQGK010000638.1 coordinate 18,428,578, forward strand.
ATGACTTTGGCTGGAAGGCAATAGTCAAAATACAGCAGTAAGAGTTGGTGAGCACTGGTGGTTTGGATAGACAGCAGTCGTGGAGAACAGATGTCAGAGAGTAACGCTCCAGCTGTTTTGAGTCACAACTCAAACAGGTTTTAAAGTTAAAAAACAGCCTCGTGGGGTTTACAGGAGGTGATCTCTACATTGTATGAATAACTGTTTTGCATTAATTCAAAAACATGCTTACAGTTCAAGAAAAGCAGCAAAAGTTGTCAAAATTAAAGGAACAGTGTGTAACATTTTGAGGATCTATTAACAGAAATGGAATATAATATTCATAACTGTGTTTTTATTAGTGTATAATCGCCTGAAACTAAGAATCGTATGAGCGTTTAGCGTTTTTACCAGGGCTGATAATAGATTAAAATATTTAGATAAGATTAATTGCACGATTGTCCATCAATCCACCATTAATCATGATGTAAAGAGACAAGGATCCTACAAGCCCAATAAATACCATGAGTACTAAAATTACCATTCAATATATTGAATTTTAGATGATATTTTGAGAAAAATTACTACTGGACAGATTTATTTTTTATTATTATTATTTTAAGGATCAGACTGTTAAAAAAAAGTGCAACATGAGCATATTTATTACAACAAGTGTTTGCTTTACATTAAAACTGGCATTATTATAATTAACATGAGGGAGAGTCAGAAATTTGCTTTTGGACATTTTTGGACGAGTTGTCATGATGAAATCATTTTCATATTAGATTGAGTCAAAAGTACATTTACATAAGGTTGGGATGTCTTTGTTGTATCGTTTTTAGGGCTGTCAATTGATTAAAATACTTAATTGCGTTTAATCATAAATAAATCGCACATTGCTATTCTTGCTTTCTGCAAATGTAAGTATATATCTATTACTGATAATCAATTAGCAACACAAAACAATGACAAAGATTGTCCAGAAACCCTCACAGGTACTGCATTTAGCATAAAAATGATGCTCAAATCATTACATGGCAAACTCAAGCCCAAAAGGCAACAACAGCTGTCAGTGTGTCAGTGTGCTGAAAGCAGCCAAGCCAGCTTTTCCCTCACCAAAATTTAGCACATGCTCGGAGTTCGGAGTTGTGTTATTGTGGTAAGGATGGCCTCTGCATGGGGCAAATGGCGTTACCATGCACGGACGGGTTCACCATTAGATGCTGCCAAATCCTACACACTGTACCTTTAAATGTAGGTAACACTGACTCACTAGTCACATTTAAAATGATGGACAAGAGAGAGACAATGCCATTTTTTTAATCAGTTCGAAAATTAGCATTTAGATAAATCTCATCAATTTCTTGTTTTGTCCTTTCTGCCAACATGCTCATCTCTAATTCCCACCTTTTGTCATTCACTTGTTCAACTCTCCCTTTCCTCTCATTTTATTCTGTCTGTCACCACTGTTTCCAAAAATTCACATCCATTGCCTTTCTATTCAAAACAAGTGATCTGCCTCACCAGACATGACAGCAAGGAAAACATTGTGCTGAATATTATATTCAGGCTAGTTAGTACCCAGTTTAAATGTAACATGTGTTTCAAGGTCAGGGCAATCATTTGCAAACTGCCTCATGTGATTTAACATGCTTGATAAACCGACCACTAAAATACTCATTAACTGGCCTATATTTACTGCACAGAATGACAGCTTGTATATTTAGACCGTATGCATGAATTTCTTGCTTTATAAACTAGCACATGTGTATGTTCAGGGTATCTGTACGGTGGATGCAGGTACTCACTTCTGGATTACGCCTAATTCATGCTAGTTATGCCTGCATGCACTAGTTCTCCAGCTGTGTGGGCTAAAAGTCTCTCTTCCCTTGCCAAAGTGTGTCAGCTCTGCTCTGCCATGCCTGGTTAGAGAGCTCTGTGAACCTGCCGCCAGGAGTCCTCAGTTAATATAGCGGCCTGTTTATTGAGCTGTAAACTGGATTTTCTGAGGCTACCCTGGACACAAACCAAAGTAATCATTTTGCTTTTGTCAAGCCATGGGGCTAGGGCAGGCTGAGATGGAGAGCTGCCCTAAACTCGCACACCTTTCCACTCCACCCCTCTCAAGAGGTTGAACCTCGCCTATTCAAGCCATTTGGTTTGTAGCTCATCAATGCAGCTGTGGCATTTATCACAGGCATTCACAGTCGGTTGCAACAGAAATCATTCATTCTCCTTCACCTTCTCACTTTTAAACTTATAAGCGTTATCCTTTTTGCTTTTCTCCATTATCTCACATAACTGCTTTATTCAGTTCTTCCATCTCTGCGTATGTGTGCTGCTCTTCTGTTGAACATCTTTTCAGAAATGTTTGCAAAAGAGGGATATTTTTTTGGCAGCTCTCACTTCATGTAGGGGCTAGTTTAGATTTAAAATGTATCGTTGGGATTATCGATAAAGCTAAAATTAGGATTATGCTCAAATAAAATAAAAGTATATTTAGTGACTGGATTTTGGAAATTTTTGGATTATGGTTTAAAATTCTTTGGCCAGGGTTAAGGTCACAGCAGTGGGTTGGGAAAGATGTCAACAGAGTTTTAACAGGAACATATCATGGGCTGTGTGGTGGTGCAGTGGTTAGCACTGTCGCCTCACAGTAAGAGGGTCACGGGAGTTTGCATGTTCTCCCCTTAGCATGGGTTTTCTTTGGGCTCTTCGGCTTCTTCCTACAGTCTGAAGACATGCAGGTTACTTGATGACTCTAAATTGCCCATAGGTGTGAATGTGAGTGAATGGTTGTCTGTCCTGCGATGGACTGGCGACTTGTCCGGGGTGCACCCTGCCTTTGTCTGGGATCAGCTCCAGCTGCCCCCTGATGATAAGTGGTTATGTATGGATGAAATATATCGTTGCTTTTCCATGGGAAACTGGAATTTCTCACCATAACTCAAGTTTAAACTGTGAACAGTTGATCAGAAAATGGTGTCGTTATTCCTTGATGTTTGTAAGATTACATGCTTTTAATAAAATAAAACAAACAAAAAATAAAGATATTACAACAATTTGAAAAGTAGTGATTTGAAAGCAGAAGCTGGGACTGAAAAGCTGAAAAGCTGAGCCGCAAGTATTAATGTAATGCCCATGCTTTAAGGTTGTAATTCACGTTTTATGATAGTTGTGGTAACGTTAATGCAGCTTTGAGTATGTGTCTTTGTTTCAGGTATTCATGCTAAAAATGACTTTCCCCTATCTCGTTTCCCAGCTTTAACCCGGCACAGAAGCGTTTGTGTGCGTGCATGTGAGCGCACTTGTTTGCCTACATATCTGCACGTGCACATACCCTGAGAGTTGACGTGTTTGTGTAATACCAACTCAGGTGTGTGTGCATGCGAGTCCTCTTGAGCCTGTCTGCTGATATGCCATCCCTGTGACTCTTTAAGTTGTTGTTGTTACTGCTGAATTGTTTTACAGCTCACTGGAGCCCACCTGCAGCCACAGCAGCTCCGCCTGTGTCAGCAATTTTCCACTGAGTTTAACTGGGTTCTTATGAAAGGGATACGGCTAAGACAATATTTTATTTAGTCCTCTGTCATGTCCTAAAATAAATCCCAGGAGATCAAATAGTCCAGTGATTTGTTAAATACCGGTGTTGAATATGAAACAAAAGCTGCACAAGTACTCATGTCTTGAATAGCTGCAACTCAATGACAACAGCTTCTATTTTCCACCTCCCTTAAGTTTGATACCTGCTGAAATTTCCCCCATAGTAGCTTCCCAACGATGTGAGTGCATGCATCTGAATGCGCGTTTGTTTAAGTACCTGTGTGAGCTCCAGAAAGGGAGCTGAGAACACGGGAGTGCTGCGTCGCCCCGTCGTAGACCTCCACTATGTCATTCAGGGCTGTCTGGAAGAAGGCGAACTGACTGAAGACCACTAGAAAAGACAGATACGGACAGAGCATTTACAACAGAGCAAACCGAAATTAGCTAAAGTTTGTGAAAACTCTAAAATCCATTTGAAATGACACAAAAGATCCATTACAAAAAGTGCTCTGTAGTATCATCATTCAAAAGAATATTATCAACAGCTATTTCAATCAAAAATGTCTTCTTAAAAGCGAGGTGGATAATACTGGCAGTTATGACAACACAACCAAAAAATGATATTACACGACTCGATCAGCAATCCTGTCTGGGCTTGATTTGCTTGTCAGTAGATGAAAGGCTTTGGCAATGACAGCCAAACTGGTGTACAATGTGCAACTAAACCTCCACGATGCTTTCATCATTTCCACCGCTATTGCCTCAACATATTCCGCCCTTTCACATCTAATCTATGTCTAGTTTGCTTATATATTGCAGGTTGAAGACGAAGATGAAGAGGATGAGGGAGAGAGGGGTGACGGATGACTAGTGCTCTCCATTAGGTCTGATGGCAGGACATATCTTCTGAGTAATTCTTGAACATGACTCAGCGTCTGTTTTCTAGGCAGCTTCAGTGGTTTTCTTTATTCGTACATCCTCTTCATCTCCTTCTAAGGATAAAAGACGTCAGTGGTTGCAGTGACACCCATCTCGTCCTCTGCATCGAGCAAAATAGCCTGTCATTAGGGCAGGTGCATCAGACTAATGAGAAGCGGCAAGAATGGAGGCGAGAGCAATTGTGGCTCCGCACGACAAAGTACGTTTCCTTGGGCCTCGCTGTCATTTTCCAGGAAGATGCAAATGTGGACCTTAATTATTTCCTCCCTCGCCTTGATTCCATTGAGTGAAACATGTTGGCGACAGGGTCCAAGAGGAATGGGTGCCCAGTCATTTTGGAGCGGCGCCAGACCTCTGAATGGGCGTCATGACCTCGACATTCAAAAGAGCAGGGTGAAGTACCCAAAAGCACACGCCAGCCGCTGCTGTTTGGTGTAATTTAACAACGATAGGACTCGAGTTTCCCCTTAGAGAGGCACGATGCTGATAACTCATTAGAGAGCCAGAGGGACAAGAGAAAAGGAAGATAGAGAGAGAGAAAGTCAGACAGAAAGTCAAGCAGGGAGACATCGAAGGCAAGTAAGTGAAACATGTTTGCTTCCAGCATTTGCATGTTTGAGCTGTGTCACACTTCAGCATTGTTTTGCTTTCTGAATAATTTGCTGCTCCTGCAGTATCAGATTACATATTGGAAGCAAGCTGTGACCTTTAAGATGGAAATGCCAAAAAGTAGTGAAACTCCGGGAACTCTGGATCTTCCAGACACCAATTATTTTTTGGCGTGTGTGTGTCTGAGACAGACATATCGTATGCCTGGTGTGTAAGATAGTGATTAAATTGCTCTACCAAAGAAATCTGAAAATATGTGTATGACAATGAGAGAAAAGTTTCAGTTTACATCTATGTCTGTCCAAAATGTCATCACTTATTATCGTATTCTGTTAGGCATTTGTGTGAAACATAATCATAATTAGCATATGAATTCTTGAGTTATGGCCAAAAAGTGTGTTTTGTGAGGTCACAGTGACCTTGACCTCTGACCACTAAACTCTAAACAGGTCATCCTTGAGGCAAGCTGGACGTCTGTGTCAGATTTGAAGAAATTTGCTCATGGCAATCCTGAAATTCATGATACTGGACCTGACATAGGGATGGACGGATAATCTGAAAACATAACAGGCTTGTTCGAGATGAACTGCGCACACGAGCACCCAAGATGTGTTTATAATGTTAATGTGTTTTTAACAGATGAAACCTTCATTGCACAACATGACTAATAGCTACAATCTAATGTTAAATATCACAATTACACAGAAATGTTGGACTTTCTACAACATGTGGTGTTTGCTGTCCAACTAAGAGCCAATCAGCTCTTTTTCATCAGTGGACAGCCAGGAATTCCCATCATGCCCTGGGTCTTGCAGTTGATGAAGAGTAACTGTGGCACCTGGCTGTAAAAACTGCGGTCGTCTTGATGTCGTGAGGTTATCTTGCCCATGTCTGCATGATGTTAGAGCAAGTCGGGATCAAGTCAGATACAAATCTAACCGGCATGCACTGTGCGCCAATCACCGGCGATGGATTCTGTGCAGGCCTGGCTCATCTCAAACCAGCGCAATGCACGGAGACATAAAAACTGCATTCACAAAACCTCTGACTAAAGCACTTTAATTGCGAGTTAAGAAGACAATATGTGTGGGAGCTTTTACAAGTTTACCACAAACTTGTTGTCTCCTACACATCTGCCACGAAGAATATCCAGGTGTGGGAGAAAAAAGCTCAACAGTTTTCCTCTTACTTTCATTAGTTTCCACAGTGAAAGAATAAGTAGGATTTAGCGAGGCACTTGAGCACAGTTTGAGTCTGATAAGGGCATTCTGTGCATTACAGAATAACTGCATCTTAATTAAACACACATAATTATCCCCCGTGTACACACTCACAGATGCACAGAAAGATGCACAATTAAAAATCTGCTAGGAAACATACAGCAATACAGCGCTCTTCCTTGGCTTACCGTAATCCTTGGGCACCACCACAGAGTACAGACAGGTTCGTGCACTGCTGTAGTTGCCGGGGTAACCAGGAGACAAGACCACTCCCTCCAAACCTGAGTATTGTCCACCGCATGGAGCTAGAGAGAGACATGAAGATGAGACATGAAGAGACAGGGCAGATGGAGTAGGAAGGTCCAAAGCCAATAGTGTAAGATTCCATTTCTGCCCTACCTCCTGCTTTCCCATCCCCTCTGTTCTATTACTCCTAAATTACTTTTCTTGTCTGATTGGGTTTTGGGTGGAAGATGTCCCTGGTGTTTGCCAGAGTGAAATTGCAATGTTTTTCAAGTGTCCCTCTGGGTTAGCCTGGCTGAGATGAGGCTCTGGATCTCCTCTCCTGCTTAAGGCTCTGCACTGCTTGCATCTTCGTGCTGATCCCATGTATGTGAATGCGTTTCGTTTGTGTGCATGTCATCCACCTGACATGTAACCGAGGCTTCACGCTGTGAGAGCCAGATTCGGTGGTGTCGGGGATCTTTTACCGGCCTTTTAGGGGAATATGCACAGCGTGTGTCAGTCGTGTCCCGGGAATGTCAGAACAGCCAGGATGACGCAGGTTCAGTCGTATGTGCGTGTGAGATATGCAAAATAAGAAGCTCTCTTCAAAGTGCAGATCAAATTAAAGCTACACCCTTGCATGTAAGCCCTAATGTATTGACATTAGCATAACCCACACAGCTCTACGCATATCACTGTTGGACACAGCTCTGCGCAAAAACCACATGATCATACAATACATGCATGTTTACATGCGATGAATCGATAATTGTGGTGTGGTTTGTGTTCCTAACAGCCGTCTCCAGATGTCAGTGTTTACCAATGCAGATAGGTTTGGGTTTGTTCCAGCTCGGCTTGCCGTCTCCCCCCATGATGCAAGTGAGGGTTGGGTCTCCCTCTAGTGTGTAGCCACTGTCGCAGTGGTAGGTGACGGTGGAGCCCAGCTTGAGGTCGGCGCCCACCCGAGTCCCGTTGCGCACCAGTCCCGGCTCGAAGCAAGACTCCCTGGGGTTCTCTGTGGAGAGAGGTAACACGGTGGAAAATCAGTGACAGAAGGGAACGTGTGTTGGTATTCAATAAAAGGATTTTGTTGCATCAAGCTGCAGCGGTGATACTGAAATAGAAATTGTTTTCGGCCTCAGGTTCCTGATATTCTCGGGTTTCTTACTTCCTTTGTTTGTCGCTTACGTTCCCGTTTTTTCACCGCTACCCTGTGCTTTCCTCTTTCAGTAAATATATCTCACTGACTGCCACTTTTTCCCTCTAGCCCTTGACGGTGCCCTTTCATCTGCGGCTGCTGGAGGTATGTATGGCTGGGGAGACAGACAGGCAGCTGATTGAGAGTGGCATTGCTCTGGCCCAAGGTCTGCTGACTGCACACAACACTTCGCGGTGCAGTCAACTAGAGAAGACGATGCACATACGCAAGCTTTCTCTAGCGAACACACATGTGCTCAGCCTCGACACACTCACTCCACACACACACACACACACACACACACACACTGTATCTAACCACATATCAATCACCACTCCTGAGGTCGTAAGAAAGATGTCTCGCTCAATCTACCATCACATTGTTCTTAGATGGAAAATGTGCATTGTGAGAGAGGAGGCCTGTCGATGTGGCACACTTCACACCCTTACAGCTAAAGCAGACATAGGAAAAATGCCCAAAGCAATTTAGTTCAATCGTAAATACAGTTCACTCGAGCCTCACAGCAAACCTCAATATTTGATGACTTAACGCGCACACATACAAAAGGGAAGGTGAGTCAAATGTTTTCTTTTATCAGGAAAACTTCAACTTGCAATTCAGTGCCTCAGTTATCTTAATATCCACCTGCTGAAGGCAAACTTTAAATAGGAAATACTTTAAAGGGACAGTTTGGAGGTGGGGTTGTATGGTGTACTCATCCATACTAGGTGTATTACTTACAGTAGATGACAGTTGGCGTGCCCCCTGCAGCGACAAACAGAGGAGCACAGCAAAACAGTGCTGTGGATGGCAAAAAAAAAAGAGGATTTTTTTGATATCCGTTTAAGTGTATGCTATATTTAGAATATTTTATGAAGGGGAACTGAACTGAAAGTGAGACATATCTTTACTGGTTTTGTCATCTGAGCCTGCTGGCTTTGGAGAGAGCATAGATAAGTCTCACTTTCAGTTCAGTTTCTAGTCAGAAAGGAGAAGGAAAGGGCTGTCTGATGGCAACATAAAGTGGTATAAATATTCTAAATATAGCGTACACTTAAATGGATATACATTTTTTTAGGTGAACCTTTCTTTTAGATGACTAAAATATGGCTCTGTCCACAGCATTGTATTGCTTTGCTCCGGTGCTCCTGTCTGTTCCTTGATGCTGGGGGTACGCTGACCGTCACCTCCTGTAAGTAATACACCTACTGTGGATAAGTACTTCAGACAACCCCACTTCAAAACACCTGAATTACCCTTTTAGATAGGAAACACTTTAACACTCTTCATATTTGTAAAAGTCAATTTGGATGACAACAAAAAAGGCTATTTTTTATTTGTTTCTCATGACTGTGATATTTACAAAGGCGTTTTCGTTGCCTGTCTCAGAACTGATAATGTCAACTTTCCTGGAACAGTGTTTTATTTTCTGTCTACCTTTACTGAATAGGACCACATTAGCTTTTTTTTTTTCTTGTTCAACCATCTGCCATTTAAAGAGGGGTTCAATTTGCACTATGAACAACAACCTCCTGTTGTGTACCATCAAGCAATTCCCTTTTGTGCTACACAACAAGCATATTTCATGCAAAATCACTCTTCTGTGTAGGGTACCTATAACAAAGTCTATGTCTAAGTAATGTTCTAATGATTTATTGATGAGAAAATGTACACGCAGCTCTTTGGATAAATGCCTAGTTTCTAAGCTGAAAGCTGGGGACCTGCTGACCAGACAGGAGGCTGCCCTTCATGGCTGAACAGAGTGCTGGGGCCAAGCACGTGATCCGCCGGTCTGTCTCCTAGGGCACCTGTTCTAGACAGGTTGAGCCCTTTCACGGGCCGACGTAGACCTGAACCTTCCCTCGCTGCCTCCTCCATTAAACGAGCACACCTGGCAAGAGACAGTGGAGGCATGATGGATGTAGCGGCCATTAGGTGTGGACCGGCCCCGGACGCAAGATAGTGGTGAGAAGGTCGGTTGCCGCAATGAGGATGACCGATTTAACAAGCCTTGCCCCGGGACATTTGTAGGTGTGAGAGAAAATGGCGTAAGTGGCATCATCTGTTTGGGAGAATACTCGACGGAGTTTAAGTGATGTGATGCGAAGTGAAAACGAGCCCAGGAGTTAGTGAGGGGATTGGATTAGACAGATGTGAGTACGAGGGTGCCTGAATGTGTGTATCTGTCCATGTCTGTGTCTATGTGTGTTATTCAAATGTGGCTCAGGCATGGCAAGTTTTTGCCCACATACTTCCCTGGAGAGCCCAATCAGACATGGCCAGAGACACGGAAACAGAAAGACATAACGACTGCTTGGTAAAGAGGTTGACGGCACCTCAGGCAGATCTTGTAATGTAATTTTCAGTGGCGGGCCGACCAGATACTTGCCGGGCCAACTCGTCAACTTGCTTGCTTCCTCACCAACCAGATCCAAACCCGCAGCCAAACACGCTTTTCTGCCATGTTGTTTGTCTGAAGCTGAGAAGGTAATTTATGTATTATTTGGTTATGGTTCATTAGTGTGGAGAATTGGAAGTGGGGAGAGAGAGTTTTTTGGAGCCACACACTGGGTCCATCTGCTCTACCAGATTGGCCATACAATATCACACACTCTATCACACACTGCAGAAAATATTGCTGGGAGTGAGTTAAGGGGTAGGTTCTGTAACAATGTCTTAACAAAACACTGAGCTTCACTCCGTTTATGTATACTTAGCAAATGAATCGGCGTCTCATAAACAGGTAGCGCTCTGAAATCAGTTGAAATGCTAATATAGATCAAATCCCACCTGAAAACGACGAAGAAGAAGAAACAGAGAGTTCAGTGTTGATCTGGAATTGCTTAAACGTCTGATACCTTAAATAGCTCTAATTGAGGCTGGAAGATTTAAGAAGATTAAACACTGTTTTCTCAAGCAAAGCCCTTAACGAAGATGCCCAGTCTAATTTAGAGCTTGTTCAGCATCTGTATTTTTGTTAGGAAAAGGCTTTAACATACAGGCACTGAAGTGTTACCCTGTGAGGCTGAAACACAATTGCAGAAAACACAGATGTGTAGCATTATCCTTAAATCAACTGGCTGTCTGTCAAGTACGTCTGGGATCATTCTGCACCATGTGTGCGGTACAGAGCGCCTCGTGTGAGCAAATAAATTTGGGTCCCCCAAACAACATGCTGCGGTCAGCTGAGCACAGACATAAGACACCACACTGTTTGCTCTAATTTATGAGGAGCCTTTTGTGCAGCTGCAAAGCGCCGATCAAATAGAGCACAGCAACACAAAGAATTATGAAAATGAAAAGCAACACATGCTGTCAGCTTTTCATTTTCATAATGTGTTACTCGGGTACTAGAGGAGGCGCAGATCAATAATGACGACCAAGCAGACTATAGCACAAATGGGAGGGTGGTGATCAGGACGCTGCGGCACATCCCCATTCTTCCTCTGAAGCAATTTTCACCCCACTAATCTCACTCGCTTTGGACTAGACACAAAACAAAGTTAAAAAGAAACAATCTGCAAGGTCGATAAGCGGCAGAGGGTAAATCCATTCTCACTCTGCCAGAGGAAGAATTTTAAAACATGAATTGTTCAGGGGATAAAGCTTCACATACTATTGAAAACTCACTGTTATGTTCAGAATCTTAAGACGCTGGAGATGAAAAACTAAAGATGAAAACTCGCAGATAAAGACAAACAACATCTGAGTTGACACTAGCTTGATAATTTTCTCCAATTAGCTAAATATTGTCATGTTTCAAGTCAGCCTCCTAACCAAAAAAGATGCCCACCTGTGTACTGCAGCACAAATCCATTGCTGCTGAGGGAAGCGTCGCTGCGGAAGGCTAGGAAGAGCGTGTTGGAGCTGCTCTCGATGTGATCTGGAACGTCTGTGCCGTAAAAACTACCCAGCAAGGGGCTGAGGGAGTCCGGCCCATCGTAGATATGTAAGAAGTCATAACTGGGCTCCAAGCTGAACCTGGTGAGAGAAGTGGATATAGAGCATACATTAACATGTCTGCATTGTGTATGGTTGTATAAAATAGGTTTAAAATAGATAGAAATGTTCAATTTCAAACAGTGCGCAAAAGTAGCTTACTGGTTGAAGCTAAGAGCGATGACATAGTCCTGTGTGACAGTAACGGTCCAGTCACACTCTCGCCCATGGGGGTAAGGTTCAGGATAGTCTGGAGACAGAATGAGCCCACTAGGGCCCGTCAGGTTCCCACCACATGGAGCTACAAAAAGGGAGAAATCGACAAGTAAATACAATAGAAACACCAATAAAACTATCGTTAAAAACAATTGTACATTCATCTGAAAAAAAAAATCAAATTTAATTTTTTGTTACAAGTACGATTTGCTTATTCTGCCTATTATTATTTTGTTAAAATGCTTATGTGACAAATTCTTGAAATGAGCTGATAGAACTGCTAACATGTAAAAAAAAACTTGATGCAATTAAAAAAAAGACCGAGTGGTAGAAAAGTACACAAAACAAGTTTTCATATCGACACAAATTTTTGAAAGAAGCAAAATGCATTGTTTTAACAGTTATTATAGCGTCCTGCAGTGCTGTGCAGTAGTAGTGCTACAAGTAGCAGCGTCATTAGTTTAAATACATTTCTTAGTAGCGTCGTGGTAATCTTACTGTTTTCTGAATCAAATAGCTTTTCAGTACTCAGCTCTTTTATTGATCCAGTAGTGTGGTAGCGACCACACAAGCTTCAAATTTCCAGGTATTTCTGAAACTCAGCTATAGTAGGAAGGTGCATGATCGCCCGTGGGTGTTAGAATTAAGAGTGCATTAAGAGCAGAATATACTGTAATTTATATTACATTATCCATACATCCATCCATCTTCAACCGCTTATCCTGTTAGGGGTTGCGGGGGGCTGAAGCCGATCCCAGCTGGCATTAGGCGAAGGCGGGGTTCACCCTGGACAGGTCGCCAGGCCATCGCAGGAAACATAGAGCCAGACAACCATTCACACTCACATTCACACTTACGGGCAATTTAGAGTCATCAGTTAACCTGAACTGCATGTCTTTGGACTGTGTGAGGAAGCGGAGCACCCGGAGAAAACCCACTCTAACACTGGGAGAACATGTAAACTCCACACAGAAAAGCCCCAAGCCGGATTCGAACCTGTGACCCTCTTGCTTATTTTTTACATTAAGAGCACTGACTTGGAATGAAGTTGGTTCAGTGTATAAAAAAGAAACAGCTTCAGTGTAGTTAAACTACTTTTGCAATGTTGCTGTAGCTTAGCTAGCTAACTGCCTCTGGCGTTAGCTTCAGTGTGTGAAGCTTAATTTATTGTGGATTAAATGGTAGCTTAGCTCGCTGCACTTTCCAAGTAGCTCGCCCAACATCTGCCTGTTGTATGTGGTGTATGGCTTCCCCATAGAAAGTTGCAGTGACCTTTGACACTGTTTGCCATAAACTCACCTGTAACTGTCAGAAAACCGTCCTGCCCAACCCCTCACCAAAGGAATGATCAAACTAATTAAGCTGTATGCTAATTAAACAAGGCAGCTAATTACAAGGTCTTAATTGCCACTGTTAATTCACATTGTCTTGTAGAGCACCAAGTGTGATCATATATGAATCAAAGACGGTGAAAGAGCAGCAGTGTGACTGTGAGGTCTGTGTTGCTACAGAGAGACAGAATAATCAGATCTCTCTGTCTGCAGCACTGACTTCAGGAAACGTCTAGGGAACGTTTGCCCCTTAAGATTCACTTAAGGAGTCTGTTAAGTAATTATGTTAGGAATCTATATTGTCTACTTGTTTCAGACCAGCAAGAGGTGATTTTTACTATGATTTAAACTGTTCTCTTCTGTCTTTACTATTTATATCATTTTAAATTCCATATAAAGTAAATACCATGTAAAGTTTACACACAAAAATTTAAAGAATATACTTTATTTCCATAAAAAAATATATATGTATATGTATAAAAACCTGCATGTACTACAGCCAGCAGATATGTGACAACACTCAGGCTAGTTCTGACCATATTGCATGCAACATTATTAACATGCTGTGGTAATACCTGTGCATGTAGGGGGGTCTGGCTGCCAGAAGAAGCGACCGTTGATCTCAGTGCAGATGATCCTGTTGGCCCCCTGCAGGATGTAGCCAGGATCACACTGGAACACCACATGGTCCCCGGGCTCCCTGCTGTCCCCGCCGCGGGTCCCATTAGTAGGCATGCCCGGGTCATTGCAGGAGGTTGCAGTAGAGACTGAAGGAGGAAGAGGAGACTCAATCACTGACATGAAAACGATCCTGTTACATGATGAAAAGTATTGTCACAGTTGATTTTCCTCTCCCTCTACACCCAGTTTACCGCACAGCCATTTAACTCAGGTTTGTCTAACATGTCTTTCACCTCCCTCCCATCATCCTTTCTCCTCACCAGAGAACTGCAGAGCGAAACCCTGCTTGCTTGTGAAGAAGTCTGTGGTGAACTGCAGGCTGACAGTGTTGAAGGTGCTGTGGGCGTCCAGGGGAACCACCGAGCCACTCAGCTCCCTCAGCAGGACCCCTCCGTCCTGGGGCCCATCCCAGATCCGAAGCACGTCGTGGACCTCCTCCGTGTGGTAAACCAGGAAATGCAGACTGTTAAAGACAGGATATTTTAGAGGCCATGACAATTATGGAAGACGCTCTGTCTGATATATTTAGGCTTTTACCACCTCGTAACCTCCTTACAAGTCAGCCTCACAAAAGGCAAGACAAAGTTTGTTTTCTCACAGAAATATTAAAGCTCTGACTGTTACCACCTCCTATTTGCATTCCATTTTGTTCAAACAGACCTTAGGTCCTTTTAATGGAAGTTAATTGGAGCAGAAGTCAATATCTTGCAGCTTTTCCATTAGCAGCATTAGTCAAGAGAAAAATTTAGGCACCATTCGATTTGTAAAAATCTTACTCCATCTTTCCAAAAGGTTACTATCAAGACTCAGTATTTTTTTTTGTATTATATGAGGACTGAAATGAAATATTTTTAAAGAGCAGAAAGGTAAAAAAAAAAATTCTAGGCTTTTAGCAATGCAATTTTATATAACTAAAATGTAAAAAAAAGGATGAGTCAGAAGCGAAGAGGAGGAGGACATACATTTAATCAAACTACTGATTATCCATTTAAGAATCAATGAAAACAGATTTACTGTGATTAAAGGAGACAATAAGAACAAAGAAAAACATAAAACACAGTTAAGGGCAGGTAGAGAGGAGGGAAACAAATCGCATTTTAAAGTGGATCACAGACGCCAGATCTAGAGCATTCAGTGGATGTTCCACAATGTCAGTCAAGCAGATCCGGCTGCCACGGCATTTAATGGTTTCAGTCTAGACATCAGAAAGATGATGCTGTCAAAATATCTACCCTTCACTTTGGCACAGACAGCTGTCAGCCAGCTGGTGGTCCAATGGATGTGAAATGCACTGTAGTTGTGTATGTGTGCTTACGTGTGCAAGCGCACCAGCCTCATTGTAGTGGATTCATAATAATATATTGCTTGGAGTCTTGAGTGTGAGCATATGTATGCAATGTATGTGTTTTGAAAAGGCTCAGTGAGACTAAGAGGAAAGAAAATAGTATTTCAGAGAAAAAATGAGACTGGTAGTAATGTTGACATGGGCCACTCAATATAAAGGACTTAAAGACAAACAGCAGCTTTATCCTGCAGCAAATACAAACAAGAAATTATAAAAATGTTTGTCAGCTCATTAAATTTGCCCCTTAGATCTTTTTTTTTTTTTCTCTGCTGTCTTGAATGCCTCCAAAGTAAGAGAAAGCAGTGGAACGCATTGAGACAAAGATGTACTCAAAATAAAAGAAAATTCGTTGAACTGAACTTGACTCACCTGACTCACACACAAAAAAGATTATCAAAACAGCACCATTTTTCTTTTACGCCCCAAATTTCTCACAGCAAAAGAAAACACTTGTCTCTAATGTTGCTTCAAACAATCTACTTGGATGCTATGTGACATCCTGTACGCATGTCACACAGAGACACTGAGGGACTTCAATAAATTGGGTGAAAATGAGCTCAATGGGAAACACCACTTACTGGTACCGCCGTTAAAACTTTAACGGTAAAATTATTAGGGATGTTAAATTAACGCGTTGACGCAAATTTATCTTAACGTTGCTAATTTTTTTAATGCATTGATGTAATCAGTCTTTCAGAGGTTGTAGGTTGTGTAGCTTGTGAAGGAGGTTAAAGGTCTAAACTTGCACTAAATGTTGGTGAGGAAGAACTGGCAAAGTGGTCCCTTCACTTCTGACCTTATGGCATATGGTTCTATCTAGAGTCAATATTTGGTTTGTCTAGTCTGGGCTACTGTAGAAACAAATCTGTGAAGAGGACCCACTCCGCATGTAGATACAAACACTCATTCTAAGGTGATTAAACACTAAAGAAAACATACTTATTACTGTAACATTACATTATATTATAATGTCAGTTTTAATACAAATCAAACACAGATTGTAATAAAATGGTCATGTTGCTCTTTTTGTTATAAAGAGAGCAGTCTATAGAGCTCTGTTTATTCTATGACTTTGTCTTACACTTATTGTCTCGTAGTCATTTTTTCAAAATATCATTTAAAATTCGATGTGTTGAATGGTGATCTTAGTCTTCATGGTATTTTCGGGGCTTTTTGTAGTATCCTCGTCCCTTTACGCACACACACACATTCACACACAGAGAGCCCAGAGCTACAGATGATGCAGAGGAGAAACAGCAACCCACTGATATGTCGGGTTTAGCAACAAGTTCCCACCGTTTCTGCATAATTGGTGTCAGACTCCGATCCCCATACTGTCTGATGTGTGAGCAGCCAGAGGCTACCCAACAATGTGCTGCGTGTGTGGATACTGTATATAACCTACTTGACAAGTCCTGTTGCAACGCCCGTGAAAGAAGCGGGCATAAAACAAACAGATGCAGACAGGCGCACAAGTTTATGTTCATGCAAATGTACACTGATAGGTATATTTGAAGGGTATGCTGCATTACACGGCTGTATATTAGCATCCGCGCCTGGTAAACAGATGCAGCGAGAGAGACATGCATACATACAGTATTAACCTCCTTATCTCAGTGAAGCAGTGCATCACATGTTTCTAACTTTCATCATAGGAAAAACTAGCATAATTACTAATCCAATTCTTTATACACATTCCCCTGCTTACAGTTGTCTTGCTAATATTCACTGAAGCATAAATAATTCCCTGTGCTATACAATAATCGTTCAAAGCTGTGAATGAAAATAATAATAAAACAGCAACACAGTACTAATACATATGAGCTGAGGAAATAGAAGAGAGAGCAAGCTAAACC
This sequence comes from Pterois miles, assembly GCA_947000775.1. Classification (NCBI taxonomy): domain Eukaryota; kingdom Metazoa; phylum Chordata; class Actinopteri; order Perciformes; family Scorpaenidae; genus Pterois; species Pterois miles. The sequence goes on from CAMQGK010000638.1 coordinate 18,445,659, forward strand.
TCTTTACTAGTCTGGGTCTCACAGACAAACAATTGTGATTTGCTTTCTAAACTTAAATTACAAGGCACGCGTCTGTGTTTTCTCGTGAGAGAATCAAGTCTATTCAGAGTTAGAGAAGACACCCATTTCTTTTGTTTAGGGTGGCAGCAGAGAGATGGGTGTCGACAACTCAGTGGTTTGACGCCAAAAAAATGTGAGAGTGAAAGTGATCATTCTTTCGCAACTACCGCTGAGGAGCATTTGAGAAAGGCAATGGACCCTGAAATGCACCAGGAGAAGAGAGCGGTTCTCCTTGGCAGCTCTTAAGTACAAGGTGCCAGATCTTTAGATGCTACATTTGTTGTTTTTTTGTTTTGTTTTGTTTTGTTTTTACTATCTGTTCAATCAAATCTGCATAAATAGATGAAATTCAAGTGAAATATGTCAACAGTCTATTCTGCAAAGATTACATATTCAGAAAATTGTTAAAATATAATGGATATTCTGCAGTGCTCCTTCCCAAATGTTTGCACACTTTCTCACATAACTCTAGGTGTACTGTACCGTATACTGTACAGTGGTTGCATTAGACTTTTTCATTGTAAAAATTCCACCATAATCTATTAATGCTCATCGCTTTGTCTGCTCATTTTTAATGATAATAGGACATAAGTCTATCTAAAGGTGGGGTCTGTGATTCTAATCCAGTGCACTGCGATTATCTCCTCACAGTGCCATACCTGTCCATTCTGTGTGTGCTGAAAAAAAATCTGGCCTTCATACACAGGCCTGGCTCTGTAAAGGGGAAACAACAAAGTGGACCGAACCAGGCCACTAGGGCTGTACCACATACCATTTTTTACATCTAAAGCTTCTATTGAGGTTTTCGAGTGTCTGTTAATAAGCTACAGGTGCAAGCCTTCCTTTGTGTGCGTGGGGCAGCAAGTGGGAGAGCCATGGGAGTGTAGTGTGCACTGAAAATGTTTTTTTCTTAAAGACTTAATGCCAACAAATATGGACTGAATCAGAATATTTTGGCAGATAAAAACATGTTGTGAATTCTGGAAGTGACTACATCTATTGTTTTCGATAAAATTCGAATTTTGGACTGAGACAGTGGCACATACGGCTGCAACGGACAAATTCTCATGTTGGTTTTCATTTTGTTCTGAAGGCTGCTGCCACACTGGAGACTGGAATTACAAGCTTTTTGAATGTGGGATTTCCCGACCCTGCGAGCACTTGCTTCACTGGGGGGAAATCCTGCAGCACCGGCACCGATCCGTGACCCGTATGGTTACACACACACTCTAATCCTTCAAAATGACAGACGGCCTTCAGATTTTTCAGTCAGTGATGGAAAATATTCGTTTTACGTGGCCATTGGATATGCTATGGCATTACATGATAAACATAATTCAATTCTGGTGATAGATGTTGTGGTGTGAATCTCTCACTACCATCCTTGCTAGTCCCTCTAATTCCAGCAACCAAAGCTAATGTTCAAAGACGTCCATCCCTGTCATGTAAGCGCCTCAGGCAGTCGGATGATTGTTATGCTAATGCTGATATGAAACCCTTAGGTGCTGCGATCACTCACCTATGCTCCACCTCCCCAGAGCCTAGAGACAGGAGATGCTGAGGTGTTTCACAGGATTTACCAGCATGAGTAAAACAAAAAGAGCATGTTTTCTGATATATGTACAGGTGTGTGCCTTCCTGCACTGACTATCAATGTGCATCTGTGCAGCATGTGTGCACATGTATATGTATCGAGACAACGTTGAGGATGTAAGCGAGGAGCAGATGGTTCTGGGGATTTACGTGAGCAATGTTTGGAACCCAGCACCAGTCACGTGTTGGATCCACGCTCTCGTGCTGACGGATCTGCAACCTTCAGGACTGTCAGACTCCCAAACGGCATCGTGTTCCACTTCCAGATTTATGTGTTAAAAGGAAGATGGAAGGGTGGGTGGAAAGGAAGACGTACATTGAGGGAAAGCAGAAGGCGAGGGAGGGAACAAAAACAAGACCAACGTTAATCATTGCTGGGCTGCTGGAAGAAGAGGACGATGGCAGGAGGATAAGAGGTTGATGGAGAGCAAAGGAAGCTCTGAAGGATGAAGGGATTTTTCTGCTGAGCGGTCAGATGGATGGGATGGACGTGGGCTGCATGTTAGGATAATTGGTTCCTTTTATACAAGATCTAAATAGCCTATCTCTCCTTGTCACTATCTGGGAGTGAAGGCTGGGGGGGATAAGGAGATAGTGAAAAAGAGAAGATAGAGACAGGATAAGAGTGATGCCGGATGGTGGCGAGAAAAGATCTTGGTAGTGGCATGTGAAAAGGTTTTGGTCAAACACATGTAGGGCATGCAGACTACACTTTTCTTTTAATGGTCCAATCCTGTTCATTGTCTTTATTCAGAACGTTCTTTACAGCCATTCCCTATTTGTCTGGCTTTGTGAGCGCGCTCTGTGAGGCAGACCCTGCCGTAAAGGTGTGTGAAAGAGAGCAGAAAGTGTGTGTGCAGGTTCGCTCTTGTTAAATGCTTCAAAGCTAGTCATCCCAAGTTGTTCATTGCATAGGAACCGAGATGAGAAGTGTTAGCTTCCAGTGGAGGAAATCCATTTAAACACAACTTCCCCATGTAACACAAATGCTTGGGTGGCGACGTGGAGTGGGTGAGATACCTGAAAGATACCAACCACAGGTTGAGAGAAGTGGAATCACTGCATGTCACACGGAGGACATTTGTGTGCCGTTAACATTTTGTGGAATCATAGAAAGCCGTGTTTTGAAGTTTACGGCTAAGGGCTCTCCTTTACACTTGTCCCCTTCTTAACGAGATAAAGTAGCTCAATCGAGTGTCGGAGGAATCGCCGCGAGGAGATGAGACGCGGAAGAGAGGGAAGGAAAAAAGATTTTGAAGGTCTCTTTTGATTCTGCCTAAATTATTTCGTATTCATATGAGAGAAACAGGGAGAAATAGAGAGTGCTGAGACTCTCTCGTATGAATACAAAACAGTCGAGCTGCAATCACGACTCCTGTGGGGAGTCTTGTGTATGTGTGCATGAAGGTGATAAATAAGCAAGCATGTGGGGGTTTGTGTGTGGTACAGTACGAGGGGAAGACGAGAGATGTAGAGCAAACAACCACTTGCAACTGTCTGCTTTTTCGCAACTAATTGAGATTATGTGTATAAAAGTTGTACGTCACACTGCAAGCTAACCTCATCAATATGTGTGGATGTGGCCTCTGTGGGACTGTCCCTGTGGGATCATCCATCAAGGACACACACGCATCCACACTGTGGGCTTTAAAAGATGCCGAGCACACACAGACAGACAGTACAACCGACACGGGGCTAGTCTTGACACCTGAACCAAGCTTGTCCAGCTCATGTAGGGCAAGCCACATGATGTAATAACACGCAAGCGGTGTTATCATTACAGATAAAAGAACAGTCACAATTTTAGGGCAAGAAAAAGGTGTGAAATTGGGAAACGAATAAGTGAGATAAAAGTAGAGGTTAAAGAACACACACACACACATTCTTGTACTTGCAATGTCCATTTTCCCCATTCATTCCTTATCACTCACTTATCACTAACCTGAACCTTGTTTACAATGACCAACTCCATAGTCTTAAAATACCCCCTTAAAAAAGTAAAGAGAAGCCAGGACTGTGTAAATGGAATCACTATTGTGAATGGTTCAAAACTCAAATTGGTTTTCAGGAAGATATAGAAGCGACACTGGAAACACATTATATATGAAACTTTGCTTTGGGCTGTGCAAACTCAGTGAAATAAACATTATGTGCATATTCATTTGAGACTGAGGGCACTATTTCTGTGATAGAGCATGACAAACAGGGGATGTGTTGTATTGAAAAAGTGGTTCCTTAAAGTTGAAATACATCCCAAAAACAAGAATTTGAAAATATTATTTGTACAAATTATTTTAGAGCTTAGATTTCATTGTACTTGAACAAGACTCTCCTTAAGCTGAACGGCTTAGACAGTACTTGTGATCGTATCTAGAGACAAATCCTGGAGCTACTTGTGAACAACTACTACTAAAACACAATGACACCACCATTTGTGCAGCCCTTTCTCCTAAAAATGACTTTCCTGTACAACTACACTGCATTCTCAATTATGTTGGGAGGGAAACATATCTTGTTTTGGATTACGTTTGTCAAAATTGTCAAGTGATGCGCAAAGCAGTTGACGTAGTATATCGAGTGACCGTGAAAGTTAAGTGAAACAATAACATTAATGGTCTAATAACCAGTGTGACAAGCGAGAAAGTCCACTACAGGTTGGTGGGAGGATTTTGTGGATGGGTCACAGAATTACTGGACGTTCCCCCAACAGGTGCTGTTTGTATCCTGTGGTAAACTAAAACGTTCACTTACGTCATAATTTTAAGTCAAACCATGATGTTTTTACCTAATCCAGTTTTGTTGCCTGAACATAAGCAGTTTTGTTGCGGTTTTTGTTTTGTTTCAATTTCCAATGTTAATCACTTGTTTAAACTGCTTAAAACTGCGACCGGAACCTGGGACATGCCTCCAAATGTAATACGGAATGCAGTTTAATTGTATAGGAACATAATTTTGAAGGAGACAGCGTTGCGTTTGTGATCTACTTTGAAGTGTCTTCAGATTTGAAGACATTTTGTAGTTTAGCTCTCTCTGTTGGTTGTGGAGATCAATTTTATAGTCCACAATAACTGGATAAGCATTAGGGGAATATTATTAAAATATGTACCGATTGAAGTGTACGATTGAAGTGTGGGAGAACAGGACTAATAGATGAGAGATTAAGAAGCCAATTCTTAATCTCTCATCAAAATCCATGCAGTAATATGGACAGTTCAGCTATGGGCCTAATTACAGTGGCCTCCCTGCTCTTCACATACTGTGTTAGTTTTATTGATGCCTTGCAAACAGTCACAAAAGCAGCATACAGTGTCATAACCCACACAGCTAGTACAGCTTTTACAGCAGTGGTGCTCTCAAATTAGAGGCCATGCTTATTACTAAATGTTAAATACCAATTTTAAGATGAATGCTTATGGCTTCATTGTTCAGTGTACCATGTGGCCTCGACCCCTCCTCTGATCTCTGTAGCAGTAACCACTGAGTGTTCCACCGGTGAAACAGCTCATTGCCTTCCTTATCATCTCTATTCTTTTTATACTGTTATCATCTCTTTATGTCTATATTCCACTCTCTGCCTCCCATCTATACTCTCGCTCCATCAATAACTCTCAACAAACCAGTCCGTAGGCTTTTTAGCTGTCTGCTGTCACTTGGCACGACACCTGGTCTCGCATGAACTCAGGACGGTTTGATTAGTGTGCTACCTTCAGCTACATCATTTGATATACAAGGAATCCCTGGGCTAATGCATTGCAAATTCTTCTCAATAATGAATTGCGTGGGTAGGATCAAAGGCATGGATGTGGAGCATACCTGGCAGAGGAATGCCAGAGACCCGGAGGTAGCGGAGGCACTAATGAACCTAAGCTAGCAATCATGAGGGACCTACGGATGTCAGATGTGCAAGCTATGGGACAGCATGCACACAGATCCATGCAGACAACCACGCAGAACTGTACAGTACTATGAAAATGACACAGTGAACAAACAAAAGTACACAGCACAGCGGTCTGCAAGTATCAGAACATGTTTTTCATTGGTCCAAACTGCAGCTAAAGGTGCCTGTAACAAGCAGCGTTACCAGCCTGACAAAGCATTACTAGGGCAGATAACAGCTTCAATTGATATCTGTATACTAGGGCTGTCGATCCATTAAAATATTAAATCATCCGATTAATCACAACTAATTCCACACTATTTATCTGTTCAAAATGTACCTTAAAAGGAGATTCATCAAGTATTTAATACTCTTATCAACATGAGAGTGGGAAAATATGCTTGCTTTATGCAAATTGTGCAGAAACAGTATTTGTTATAGGTAATCAATTAACAGCACAAAAACAATGACAACTCTTGTCCAGAAACCCTCACAGGTACTGCATTCAGCATAAAAATATGCTCAAATCATAACATGGAAAACTGCAGCCCAACAGGCAACAACAGCTGTCAGTGTGCTGACTTGACTATGACTTGCCCCAAACTGCATGTGATGATCATAAAGTGGGCATGTCTGTAAAGGGGAGACTCGTGGGTATCGCCAAAATTTAGCGCAAGTTTGGAGCGTTATTTAACCTCCTTCACAACAAGGTAATATTACGTAGTTTCTCCGCTCTAGCTGAAAAACTGAGCCTGCTTCAACTTCCAAAAGTGGCATTAAAATGAATTTGCGTTAATGCATTGATCTACTGTAGACATTAAAAAAAGATATTAAATATTATCACTTACCATGTGAGTTTGTAAAGTGAATTACATCCTGTCTAAAATTGGTGAACTATGTTTATAGAATGTATATAAAAAGCGCTATGATCCACGTGTTGATTCATATACATGTACTTATGTATTTAACATTCTCCTTGTACAGCACTCTCCCTTCAAGTACCTACTGCAGGCTTACAAGCTTATTGCATTAGTTAACATAGCTGCATCATGAACAAATTAACATTCCCAATGCATCTATCACACACTGTTGGCTCCATGTTTGTGGCTTAATAATAAATTCCAATACTTTCAAAACATGGAAGTTATCATAAGCTCGTTGATATAAATGACTGACGCAGATCTGCGCTCCCAAGCAGCTTAATGGATGAATAGAGGATAACAGTAACAGCAAAAGGGTTAAGGTCTCAATATTCAACAAGGACACTGTCTTGTGAAACATGTTAAGTATGTCCTTGTGATGCTTTGGTTTAAAGAGTTCAGCAAAGTCTTGAAATATGTATCCATCTGTCTATCAACACACCACCGTTCAAAAACCTGCCTTGCCTGTTAGAATAGCTTCATTCGCTACAGTCAGATGGCTGAGAAGACTACTCCATATTCTTTATGCTTTTAGGTTGTAGAGAATCCTCTTTACAAACAGATGTTATTTTGTATGGAGTGTTGGCAAAAAAAGAAATGTTTTATACATGGTGAACAAAACGCTGTACAAGAGTTCAACAGACTGAAAACTGAAAGGGCAGAAAGAGACAAAGATACCTCTGAGCAGCAGTTCAGCACAAATTGAAGAAATCACCAGCCACTGGTAAAGGAAAATATAGCATCTAAATGTGTGCAGACATAGTGCACAGTGCTGTGTTGCTTTAGCAGAGCTCTTCTTCAAACTTCACAGTCACAACAGAAGGTTAGTCTGGGTTAGCAATATTTGAATTGGATCAGGGATCATCAGTCGGACATACTGACAAGTCACAGTTTCAATTTAAGACTGCAGAGGGCCGAAAGAAAAATCCATCCATTCATCGTCAACCGCTTATCCCGTTGGGGGTCGCGGGGGGCTGGAGCCGATCCCAGCTGGCATTGGGCGAAGGCGGGGTTCACCCTGGACAGGTCGCCAGTCCATCGCAGGGCACATAGAGACAGACAACCATTCACGCTCAAATCCATACCTACGGGCAATTTGGAATCATCAATTAACCTAAACAGCATGTCTTTGGACTGTGGGAGGAAGCTGGAGTACCTGGAGAAAACCCACGCAAACACGGGGAGAACATGCAAACTCCACACAGTAGAGCCCCAAGCCGGATGCGCATTCGAACCTGTGACCCTCTTGTGAGGTGAGAGTGCTAACCACTGCACCACCGTGCAGCCCCCCTAAAGAAAAATGGATTCCCAAAATATCTGCAACGCCGAGAGTCACTTGCATTGTTCTGGACTGGACAACAATTTCAAAATAAAAGGGTATTTAGGGTAAAAACAGTTCCAACAGTGTTTCCCTGTTATGCAACACTCTAAATGAACTTTTTTTTTTTGTTTATGCAATATTATGATATCACAATATCCAAAATATAACACAATATTTAGTCTCATATCACAATATCAATAGAATATCAATATATTGCCCAGCCCTCGGTAACAGTCGGTTTGTTGGGACTGATCTCGGTGAGAAGAGGTGAGGTAAGGAAAAGCGAGTTGTTTCATTAAATACTAATTTATTATAACATCTACATCTACATCTCTCACTTACTATCTGCCTCCAAGTATACCTCGATCATCGGCTGCTGGTCTATTGGAGGTTTCCTACAGTAGTTGAAGGAAAATTGGGGACGCAGCATTTTATACTTACATCCCTTAACTCTGGAACACACAACCCTTAGATATCAGGGAAGCCAACTCAATAGATATCTTTAAAAGTAAGCTAAAAACTTATCTGTTCACCTTAGCTTGTAATTAGTCCTTAATTAGTTTTAACACTGCTTAGCTGTACTATTTATTTTATGTTTTATTTAACTTATATGTATAATTATATATATTATTATTATTATTAATAATATATTTAATTTTAACACTGCTTGGCAGCACTATTGATATGCATTTTATTTAAATTCTACTGTTTTATTTTTTCCTCTTTTCATGTCATGTTTTTAAATATTCTTATGCTCTTTTATAATGCTCAGTCTTTATTGGGAAGCACTTTGAGTTGCAATGTTGTATGAAAGGTGCTATACAAATAAAGTTTATTATTATATTATTATTATCTAATTAAATAATTGACTGTGTGCATCAGTGACTCTGGCAAAATAAGTGCCGCAACGTCTCTGTTGTCTCCTCTGAAAACCACAGGAATGAGCACATCCTCAAACAAACATTTGCATACATGAATGAATGCACAATTATCATTTACTTAATGTATGAATGTAAAATAGGCACGGATGAGTGCACGCAGAGTCGCTGGAAACAGACAAATAGAGCTGGATGGAGGCAACATCGCTGTAGGTGGCGATAGCTGAAGCATGCAGATAATTATTCCCAAAGTTCCATTACACAGTAAAGAAAATGTCACCATCACAGTGTGGCTGACAAGCTGATTGTGTCACCTGGTAATGACCCAAGATGTCTGTCTTTGGGGTGTACCATTCGTAGCGCAAACACCCTAGGAATCAATAACCTGAGGCAGCTCAAGAACACATTCAACAAACACCTGGGGATCCGCAGGATGTGTTGCAGGACACGGATTGTTAGAAAAAAAAGCACATCTGGGCCGCTTGGACCTGCTGCTACTATAACCCTGACCCTGATGAGCTGCTTGACAGTGGCAAGACGGATGGAGCAAATTATGGATATTGTTCAATACCAGGAAACAACTATGGAGCAGGAGAATAACTTCTGAAGTTTAAATTGCCTTGAAAGGTATCAAAGAAAACCTCTAGCCAAAACCATTCACCTTGCAGGAGTTTTCTTACTTACACTTAATCAAATTCAGGAAAGTAAAGCACATAACACATAAAAGCCAAACACTTGACTTTCTTGAGGCTCTGAAGTGGCATTTCCCCTCACCCAGTACTAACTCAACTATTGGCCAATAGCAGCTCACTGAAGATTGATTACACAGCAGCCTGTGAAAGTGATGAATACCACTGCAAAAGAGGGGGGGCTAAATTGGGAGTATACTGAAAGGTGGTAGATTGAAAGAAAGCCTGGGAAAGAACAATGTAATCAGAAAACTAGAAGGCAAAAACAGACCTTATAGTGCTTCCAGGGGCGGCCTCAATGGTCCACAGACAGTGCAGGTTATGCTCATATGGAGCCGGGTAACCCGGAGACAGGATACGACCAGAAGGCTCATCCTTGATGGTGCCCCCGCATTCCGCTAGAAAGAGGCGGGTAAACAGAAAGAGAAAGATTAAAGAGGCGAGGAATGACTCGGAGTAAAAGAACAGAAAGTGCAAAATAAGTACAAGCTCATCAATGTCCTGAAAGTCAAATTAATAAAAGGTTACAGCAAGGTTAACCTACTTTACATGCGAGGAACTGAGCCATCCCACATCCATTTAAGTGCATCACATCAGTTTCCTCATATCATTATTAATTATTGACATAACAGTCATATGATTAAATGTGATGTGCTTCGTCCTCTTGTTGCAATTTGAATGATAGGAGGAAGAGCGGCCAACTCAATATACTCTATGTGCATCTCCTTGGCAATCCACCATCTCAACCAATGACCTCATCCCGTTGCCTTTGAAAGTTGATGGACTTGTTGACTGAATAAAAAAAACATTAATTATATTAGAAGCAAGTTAAGAGTACATTTTTAAAGTATATTTTCTAGGGATTGGCCCCACGATACAAACATATCATATCATGATAATTAAGGCTAAGGTAGAATTGGAGCAAATATGAATTTATAAAGTTATTTTTAGAAAATGATCACTATATCCTGACATAAGCGCATGAGACAGGTAATCTGAAAAAAAATCCTGTGTCCTCCGGTGCTCCTAACGGCATCTGCAAGATTTCACAGACTGGAGGAAAACGACCAATCAGCGCTGAGCTGGAGCCTGCCGTCTCTGAGCAACTCTGATTAAACTGTCAAACTAGGCAGCGCTGATCAAATATGAATCAATATTATGTTACTGTAATGTCTGTTTTACCCCTAAAATATTTTCAGAAACATCTTGTAGTTTACTGTTTAGCTGTGAGATGAGAAAATTTGTGACCCAGCCACCATGCTGAGATCAGTTGAGGAAATAACACCCACCAGCCAGACAAGATAATGTATATTGTGACATTTTGCAATTTATTACCTATTTTTTATCCACATCTGTTTTATCTAAGTTTTCACTCTGCTCATCTCAGAGTTTTCATTCACATACCATGAGGTCAGAGGTCAAGGGACCCCTTTGCAAATGGCCATGGCAGTTTTTCCCTCGCCGAAATGTAGCCTAACTTTAGAGCGTTATTTCGCATTCATCCCAACAAGCTAACATGGCTGCAATCAACCACTACTGACTAACGTTACTGAGTCTGTCCTGAAGCAGATCTGACTTCTTCTGGCAGAGACGTGCAGGATATTGTTGTTAGTGACTTTAGACGTAATTCATTCATTCAGTTTTTATTTAAATCTGGAGGAATCATTGAGGACATGCCTTCAATTTCCATGATGTCCAAATTAAAACTGAATAAATACATAAAAAATAACAGACAGATACAAATACACAAGTACACAGTTTTAACACTGTTAAAATTATTGTTATAATATATCGTATTGAGATCGTGAACCCAATATTGTGTATTGTGTCGTGCGAGTGTCGTCACACCCCTAATAATAAATAAATAAATAAATAAATCGATACCTGACGTCCATGTACCAATACTATGCTGTGTTGATTTTCAACCCTAATATTTCCATACGGAGCAGATACACAGTTGCCATAATGGAAGTATCACTGATATTAGCATCCACTGGGCAACAGATCACACAAGAGAGTGGAAAACTTGTCATGAATCATTTGTTCATCAGGGGAATGTCATCCAGTGTGCATGCAGGTGTGTTTGTAGTAGTAGTAGTAGCAGCAGTAGGCAGTATGATGGTTCTAGTATATCATGGTTCAATAAGCCCCCCTGAGGAACACAGCACGCACCAAACATGAGCTCAGTCTCTCAAAAAATTGACAACAACACAAACACGCATCTATGAAACTACAAAGCCGAATCAGAGGCCAAAAACATTTTGTCAGGAACAGTGGGAAGAATGAAGCGTTTTTTTCAGCCTCAAGTAATGAATTACCATCAGAAACGCTCTGTGACTGAAAAGCAATTTTCAGCCCCCCTTCAATTACCACCTCCTACTCTTATCCCAAAAGTGAAAGAAAAAAAAATGAAAAAACAACACCAGACTTGAATTGTTTTGTTAACGTTTCCGAGGCCGTCGCAACTGACAAGAAGAAGGTAAAAGTGTTCTTGTTTCTTTTCCTTCCACTGAGAGGAAAACAGCTGCTTCAAACAGGAGAAAATGGAGGTCAAGGAATCACACGGATGATAATGACGATGGTGATGATGAGGGTTGTGACAGACGGACCCTGCGGTGAAATACAGCAACAATGGCAGACACACAAACAGAGAGAGACTAACTATATGAACATGAACACAGTATATCAGACAGGGACAAGCTGTGGTTTCTCCATACATATGAACATTATGTCACCTCCCATTTGACAAACATGTCTTTCCTTATGTCTGCAAATAAATCCCTCCTTTGTTTCTCTCCATCTCCCTCATGCATTAAACATTTACACAGCAATAATCACCAGAACTGGCCTCTGATCATTTTTGCTGTCAAAGCATAAACGCACACAACAATACATGCATACTTGAAATAGAGTTTATGCTTGGTTACAGAACATATTTTAAATACTTTGCTATTTTTTTTTTTTTTTTGCTTTCACTATCTTGAAAGGTAAGGACAAATGCAAAATAAATAAATAAATAAAAATGAAGGTGTATTAATCTTTAAACAAATGCTGAGGTTTTAGTCTCTCTGAGCTTTTTCCCCCTCTGTTATGCTTTTCTTGTTGAAAGAAACTTGCTGTTTCATGGAGTGAAAAAAAGAGGGTGATCTATCACAGTAGGACAAAGCCATCTCTTTCTTCTAGCCTTATGACCTAAGAAACTAGTGCTCAGTGCTGCCATGGCAGTGCAACTCCCTCCACTCCACCCCCTCAATCTCTGTCTCCACATACACCTTTTCTAAAACCAACACGGGTTCAGCCTTGCGTCATTTCTCCCCCTCTTCTCAAAGTAGTTTAAATATCTGTCTCTACAAGACATATATCAATGTAAGACATGCTATTTCATATCTGGAATAACCATCATTAATAAATGATAGTTAATCGCACTTCAGTTAAAAGTTACTTTAACAATGAAATGATTAATAAGGTTGACTAATTACTCGTAATGTAATATTCAGATTGCATTTGTAAACCATTTATTAACAGCTTATCGTTAGATACATAACATTTTATATACTATATTATGTATTTGTTAATGATTTCCAAATAAAATCATTTGTAAAACATATATAAACATCATATAGCTGAATGGACCAGAAAGCAATAATTAATGACTGACAAAGTATTAAGTAGTGATTTCATTAATTTTTATAGAAAAGTATTTATTAACCTTTTAATGAGGTATTATAATCATCAGTTGCGACTTTATAATAACCATCCAAATAATATTTATAGACAGTTTAAAAAAATCAATTATTAATAACTAAAAAAAAATATTAAAAATATCTGGTTTGTCTATCTATGTAACGTTTATTGTTTTTTACAAATGATTTGTTAAAGGTTCACATTTGGTAATCATTAACAAATATGTATTACACAGCTTTGTTGAATACTCAGTTCTGATTGGTCAGTCACGACGCACTACGGTCTGCTATTTTCTTTACAGCAGATCGTTGCTATGGGCACAGTTCTGATGTCGGACCCTGGCGGACTGTTTTTTTTTTTTTTGGGTCATATTATTGACTTCTTAAGTAAGAAGCTGTGTATTAAGCAGAATATTGTACAGCTAGTGGGCCATTGTGAAAAAAACCCTGACAGGGCGACGCAGCCAAGCCCACAGGAAGAGTGGGGGTCGCCGATTGCAGTTTTGATAGTGGCCAAACGGTGGTACTACAACTTCCGTGTCTGTCACGTGATGCCACTGGTCCTAAAAAGACTTTTTCCAATAGACTTACATTGGGAAAGAGATGTCTGTAACTCGGCGGATCATTTTTTGGGCCCCCGTGACCTAGTCATGTGACCTATCGGATGCTACTTTGCATGCCCAATGTGCCCAGTGGATGTGGAAGATCGCCGGAAGATACGGATACTTTACCAGATGTAAGTTGAGCCATTTTGGCATCATGTGCCATTGATTAACTTTCATAGGAACCAACGCTGTATCCACTGGATCTTTATACAACCATGAATGCAGCACCAAAGCGGAGCTCAAAGCCTTTATTGAAGACTGGCAAAATGTTAGAATGTGTATAACAACCAACTGTTAAAATAACATAAATTATAGCATTACTAATATCCAGTTTAAACAAAGTAAATTAAAGTTTAAATAACTATAATAAAATTATATAATATAAAAATTAGAAATGTTACCATAACTCCTACTGTAGGGGACGCCCTACAAATCAATCAGACACAAACATTTTACTTCAGCAATACACAGCTAAATTGAATTATATATATTGGAAATGCACTTTAATATTAAGTGTCAATAAAATACAACCCTCAGTGTCCAGCCCAGCGCTGCTCAGCAGTTCAGCCTTGTAACTTTCCTCCTCTGTGACTTTCAGTATATGAACTCTCTCCACTGTTTTCAACTCAATTTCATTCTCCTCCCTCCTCCTGCTCGCTACACCCGTCTCATCTGTGTTCAGTGTGTCCCCGCTGCCTGAAAATAATCCCGCCATTACAAACAGAAGCATTCCCTCATCTGCTCCCAAATTCACTCTGGCTGTTCAGGCTATCAACTGCAGGGAAAGGGGCATGGGGAGGACAAACCTGTTCAGAGATATACAGTATGCTGAATGTTGTTTATACCCAGTCATGAAATTACCTGTCAGTTTGGGTTGAAATGGGAGCCAAGCAATATTATTCTAATCACCTTGGCTGATGTCAAAAGAACACCAACCTGCCTGTTTTCCTTTTCGAGCTCCTGGCTGGATACTGAGAGACTCTGTCAAAATGTCACCCAGGAGAAGATCCAAAAAATATTACTTTTGGTTTGTTACCATGACACCATATAGGCAGTATGTGTGTGTTTATGTCAGTTAAATAGTTTTAAATAAAACGCATACCATGTTTATGTCAACTGGCAACAACTGACAGGTGAACTGTAGCTGAACTGAGGATGGATTTACTCTCTAATGGAGAAATTATCTCCATAAAATTGATTTAGAAAGTCATCCCATTTCAGACATTTAGGGGTTAAAAACCTGCTTGGTGTGCTTTTGATGTAGGAAGAGTCTTATTTTAGTAAAAATAAATAATGTGAAATAGGGGAATTTGCAATCATGATGCAATATATGGAGCTGAAAAGAGCACAGTCATTTCCGATGAGATAATGCACTGAATAAGGTACTTTTAAAGCAACTAAATGGATTCCCCAAAATAGCAGAGCTAAAAAAAAAAAACACAGAGCTTTCCTAAACCTGCACTGGCAAATTCACATTGTTATAAGGACGAGGAAGTAGGTCAGACATTTTAGTTCAGTTGAAAACTGGTTAGAATTAGCAGCATGCCAAAAAGTGAAGCAACCACTGAAATAATAAATACTGCAATATAATAGAATACAACACAATCAGCAGCCTGAATTGTTAGATTAACTAAACATAGCGCAAAGTAACAGATGGTGATGTAAAGAGAGGTAATAACATACTGTAATGTAAGGCAAAATAGCACATTACATAGCAGTAGGTAACCTCCCATAGGGCAGCTGACATAACCAGTGTTGCAAAGTACATTTATTCATGCACTTAAAACTAAGGTTATGTTCTTAAAAAAACTATTTTTGTTTTATTTGTTGAAATTCTAATTATATCCTGACAGCAATCAATGAATCAATTGCTGTAAGAGAAACAAAAAAATCTGGTGTCTGTGGCTGTCGAAGGACAATAATAAACCTGCCCTATTGTTTCATTCAGCCCTGAAGTAATGACTGGACGGGCTGACGGGCTACCTGGCTACCTGTGTGCAGTCTAGCCGTGCACACATTGAACATCACCGGAGTCTTCCACAAGCTGTTAGCTTGGAAGCTGTGAGTGATAACAATAGCCATGTTGGTTGTTTATGTTGATGGTGATAATTTGGGAGGGAGTGGCTTCAATAATCCAATGATATTATACAGTATAAATGTAACAATATAACGCTGGTCATTCTGCATAATGTCTAATTTCACTTTTAATACTTTGATTACTTTTTGCTGACAGTATTTCGTATTTCTGTACTTATTTGTACTTACTCTGTACTTATTTCTGTACTTACTTATATAGTACAAAGTGGATGAAGACACCGGGAAATGTTGCATATGTGAGCCTACACGTAAAAATATTTAGGTAGCAAGATCTCATCAAGTGATTAGCATAAAGGAATTAAATATATATATATATATATATATATATATATATATATATATATATATATATATATATATCATGGCGTGTCATGTCATGGCGCTATGAAACCGTTGTTGTTGAGTCTCACCACTTAGTGCCCTGAGAGGTCAGGTAAACTGGAAGAAGTTTAAGGATTAAGATATCATGTAGGTTCAACATTGTTTTCATTATCACATTTCATATTCTTCATCTTCCAGCCATCATTCTCTACAAAGGAGTGTCTGACTCACCAACACAGAGCGGGAGGGGGCTGTCCCATGCCCTCCTTTCCCCCCTCAGGCAGGTAAGAACATCAGGGCCTTTCAGGGTGTAGCCTGGGTCACAGCTATACGACACAGTGCTCCCTGCAAAATGACCCTTGTCCTCCCGCTTGTAGCCAAACTGGGGAACACCTGGATCCTCACATTTCACCAGCTCAAAACCTTGGGAGGGAAAGAGAGAGAGGGGAGAGAGAGAGAGAGAGAGAGAGAGAGAGAGAGAGAGAGAGAGAGAGAGAGAGAGAGAGACAGGGAAAGGTGAGGAGGGGCAGTACAAGGAGTAGGAGGGTATGGAAGAAAAATGTACTTTTAATGTGGCAGATGCAACAAGGAGGGTTGAAAAATGAGACGCAAACAAACTATACTAATGCAAATATCAAATGTAAAGAAATGTGGGTGGTTGTGTGTTACTCACTAATGAAGTGCAGTTCAAAGCCTTTGCTGGTGTTATCTGCATTGCTGATGAACTCCAGCCACATGGAGCTGGAGGTGGAGTTCAAGGTTGTGTCTAGCAGCTCGCTGCCTGTAAACACCCCCAGCAGACGAGCCTTATTACTTTTGCCATCAAAGACCTGGATGGGAGAGAGGGAGAGTGGGAGGAAGCATCTGAATTAAGATGATCAGGTCTACATATACAGATATGCTAACAAGGCTACGATCGCCCCCCCATCCCGCTCACTTTGAGCATGTCATCCTCCTCCAGTCTGAAGTCGCGTGCCCGTAGCTGAATCCCTTTGCCAGGCTGTGTCTGGATGGAGTAGATGCACTCGTGGTTGTTGCCGTAGTAACCGGGGTAGTTGGGTGAGAGCAGCACCCCTTGCATGCCAGTCACGGATGAGCCGCATTCAGCTAGAGAAAAAGAGAGGGGGCAGAGAGACAGACAGAGAGACAGAAGGAGAGAGGGTGGTGGTGTTGGAGAGAGCAGAGGACATGTCAATCGCTATATGCTTGAAACTCGCAGTGTATTCATTCATGCTGTCATGCAGAGGGAGATGGGAGAGGTGATGGGGAGAGTGATATGGTGGGTGACTACACCTGAATGTTGAGTGGCACATCATCATAATCACAATACAATCTGAATAAGATTAGCAGTAATTTCAGCTCTTTTAGAAAATTGCTTTCTCTGAATGACATCAGGAGAAGAGTGAAAGAATGGGGGGTAAAGTTTTCTGTCGAAAAATAGCTGCCAGAATTTAAATGACCACAAATGTATCCAGAATTTTATCTTGTGCAGTGAGGTAAGATGAGGTCCGTGAGGTATATGGAGAAGTATTAATTTTCTAAAATAAGGCTGAATATGATTAACCTTGCACAGACGCTGGATTCCCGCGATGTCACAAGGTCATGCGAGAATCGCGGGATCACATCTCACATGAAAATCCATCTTGTCAGGCTTCAAGTAATGCATTTGTGGCTGTCAAGCCCGACCACGGGCCAATCGGCGTCCTGTGGGAACCTACTGACAGCTAAGGGCATAATTTAAGTGCGAGGTGACACGGAGACGTGAAAGTTTGTGCAAAACAACAATGGCGGCTCCTGAAGAGGTTAGCATAGATGCTGCCATAGCATCAATTTTATCAGATCTGGAGTCATTGAAAGAAGAGCAAAGAACGGCACTGAAGGCTTTTCTTGAAGGATTACATATTTTCACTCTTCTCCTGACTGGCTTGGTAAGAGTTTGATTGACAGATGGTTCATCCAATCACCTGCCAAATATTCTTTTTTTAAAGTTCCTGCCCTTTTCTAAACAGTTTCCAATGACAGCTTCTCAGATGGTTGTGTGTAACAAACCCTCTGATGGGTCAGCTTAGAATAAGTCTGCCTAAAGTGTGAAAAATAAAACGTGTCATCAGAGTCAACCTTTTTGTATGTGGATTCATCTAGATGCAAACAAGGCTAAAAAACTACTAACTAGCATCTTTTGTCCTTCAGATAAATACGCAATGAGAACCAGAGCAAAAGAGGCAGTCAAGCAAATGTTAATACACTGGCTTGACCTACTTAACACACGCCTAAACACATACACTATTTAGAAACAAATAATCAGATATTATTTGCGTGGGTAAAGAAAATAAATGTGACTTCACCAAATTGTATTTACAGAACTGTAATTACTTGTTTCCAATAGAGTGTCAAAATCTTAATGTTTATAAATGAGTTCCTACGTTTAGAAGCAAAAAAATGTAGTGCGAGTGGAAAAAATATGTCCAGAAATTCATTAAAGCAGCTCATAGTTGTTTTCCATATTCAGTTAATGTTTAAGTGCTTTCAATCTACAGAAAAGAGCCATGCTAAGGATGAACACAAATAGGTCAATCATTGTCATGGTCTGTGCTTTATCTATTCAGCTCTTAAGGTTTCTTATCATAGAATCAACATGCTGACCTAATTTTTGCAGTTTTACTCGTCATGCTTCCCAGGCGTTAGCAACATCAATAATTAACATATTTCGCTCTTTAATGTCATCCTCATTAGAGCCGCTGCTCTATATAATTTGGACAAAGTCAAAGAGGCTGTTTCTGGGAAGCTATCCAATAAAGAGACAAAACGTGGGTGAATGGAGAGATGATAATGAGGAGAATCGAAAGGGAAATGCCTCGTCTTCCGACGTGACAGTTTTGTACATTTCTTAATGGGTGGGTGTATGCGAAAGGGCTAGTGTGGCAACATGGCATAGTGAGGGAGGGTAGAGGGGGAGTGACAAAAGCCAAAATAAAGCATGTGACCACCTACCAACACACCTTGGCAGAGGGGAGCTCCACACCCGCCTTCTGCCCCCTAAGCAAATCACCCTCGCTGGACCCTCTAGTCGGTAACCCGGGAAACAAGAGAAGATGAGGGCGTCACCCACCCCGTACTGTAGGCCCTTTCTGGTGCTGTAGGGTGGGATTCCAGGATCCTCGCACGGCTCCAAATCATACTCTGGAAAAAACAGAGGTGCGTGGTATATATAAAATATATAAAATACAAGGTTAACTGTGATATGTCCTGTTTTTTTTTCTAGACGATAACGTCATGTCCTGTGATGGTTAAATATGTGAAAGTATAAATTGAACTGAGTCAGTCTTCTGTCTTGCTTTGAAAGCTTGAGAACTTTCTTCCTACTGATAAACAGGAAGGTATATTATGCTGAAAGGAATCGAATGTACTCAAATCACAGTAGAGTTACAAAAAAAGTCAAAATTGTCTGATTTCAGTTTCTTAAATGTAAATATTGTCTTGTTTCTTTACTGCTCTGTGACAGTAAACTGATTGTCTTTGAGTTGTGGACAAAACAAGATATCTGAAGATGTCATCTTGGGCTTTGGGAAACACTGACAAATTACACCATTTTATGACATTTTACAGACCAAACAACTAATCCATTAATAAAGTAAATAATAAACAGATTAATCGACAATAAAAAAAAGCAGCCCTCATGTAACAAGTCTCAACATTTGGGCCACAGTTTTGAATCCTTCCTCTAAAGCTTTTTGAAATGTTGGTAGTATTTGGTATTTCAAACTGTTACGACCTACGGCTTACGAGATTTTATCGTATTCTTTATACTGTGTCTTGGGTATTCAAATCAAGGGATGCTGTGAGAGCAAAAGGAGATGAAATGATGCTCTCAGTGGTGAAGGGCCATCTGTGCTAAAACCTAATTGATTCATTTAAAATTAATCAATTCTCTTGATCTTAACCATTTCAATATTCACTCTTGAGTGGCTGTAATTAAATATTTCTGGGACAAATACTTAGATCATTATTTGCTCCTTGTTTACGGTGGCCTCCTCCTAAGCACTGCTGCTGTGACCAGCACTTTGAATAACTAAATCCAGTTTTACCAGAGAAAGTGATGTTGAATCCCTCGTAGGAAACAGAGAAGTCGGAGAGAAAGCGGATCTGAGCCGCATAGTTTCCAAACAGGCCCGCGCTGAGAGGCGGAGGCAGTGTGGAGCCCGTCAGCCTCCACAGCGGCTGAGAGAAGCTGCCATTCTCTGTCACCAGCAAATGGTCATGAGGGCTCTCGAGGTGGAAGGTATGGAAGGTGAACTGGACACCTGAATGACAGAGGAAAAACAATCCATTGCTAAAATGTAGTGTTTACATTAGGGATTCCAGAAATGTAGGGGTCCATACCAATGCCAGTGAAATGCCAAGATTCCCGACCAACTCAACACAACGGTAAAAAGTAAAGTAAAACTGTTAATCTCATGTACTTAAACATACACTCCTTTATTACCATTTGCATACTGGCTTTTGTTAGGAAGTTAAATAGCTCATAATTTCCTCTCTATTATGTATTTTATATAAATGTCCTTCAAACAACTGGATTAATTCAAGTTTCTCACCAAAAAACATTATATAATCTTACATTTGATCACATCATGATTAACGTGATTTTCACGAAAGAAAGAAGAAAGAAAGAAAGATATTCCTTTATGTAGTCCCACAGTGGGGAAATTCAGTTTTACACTCTGTTGTTCACACAGTACATATACATGTCAATGGAGAGATGTCAGAGTGAGGGGGCTGCTCCTGACAAGCGCCCAGAGCAGTTGGGGGTTCGGTGCCTTGCTCAGGGGCACCTCGTCAGTGCCCAAGAGGTAAAACTGGCACCTCTCCAGCAACCAGTTGGTCTTGGTCCATGGGGGACTTGAACCGGTGACCTCCGCGTCCTAACCCAAGTCCTTACGGACTGAGCTACTGCCGCCCGAAAGTACTAATTTTTAGCATTAAGCAGAGTCTGAACGCATCATAATGTAAATCAACGGCACCTCCCATGTTGAAATGAGTAGGACAAGAGCTAGTTAACGTAGCTCTTGTCTTGCCAATTTCAAGACAGATTTCTTGTTCATAAATAGGATGTGTCCTGGAGAGGCGTCCAAAGTGAGTTTACTGCATCCCAAACACATTTTCTATCGTCCCTGGGACGCCGGTGTTATGTTGAAGTTTGTTCCCCTCCTGTTAAAATCATAGTGACCCCTCTGTAGTTAAGGTTAAGACTAAGGATAAGGGTGGTTCAAGTTTAGGTAGGGGGTACACATATTGACGGGAAACAGTACTTGACACAACACTGGCCCTGACTCATAGAAAAATGAGTACTGTATTGTTTTGAATTTCAAGTCCTGGTTCCTGACATCCCTTGTTTATGTCATTTTTTAATTTTTGACCTTTGCATAAGTAAACTGGAATTGGAATCTTGATTTTCCCATTTTTATATATGCTCAAAGAAAATATTCCTGCAGGGAATTTGCAATTAAGTAAGGCAATAACGAACCACACGACTATATCTTATATTCACTGGAAACATGCTGAAGTCTGTGGATTTATATGAAACACAACATCCTTAGCTTCATAATACATACAGCATCAATTCCGTCTTCCCTCGCTACTACTTATCAAACACATTACGCCCACACACAGAGCATCTGCAAATGTGGCTGTGTCAATTTGATGTGAGTGCTCTACCAAAGGTGACATGACTAGAGAATTGTCCCATGGCACTGTACCCCTAGGCCAGCCTCTCAGCGCTCCGGTCTTACAGAGACAGCATGTTCGGCAAAATAAAAAGGCCACTCAGTAGGGGGAAATGACATTGTAAGGGAAATTGAATTTGACTGCTGCATGTGTTGACACGGAATTTCTCTGCTAACCTTTGCCATGTGAGGTCTCGATTATCCACGTGCAGTTCAGGTTGTGCGGGTAGAAGTCTGGGAAGCCGGGTGACAGGATGGTGCCGAAGTTGCCTTGGATGTAACCTCCACACAACGCTGACGACACGGGGCGAACGGAAACAGCGGGAGATGGATGAGGCAGAGAAATGAGACGAGAGGCAAAATCAGAGAGGGCAAAACAAAGTGGATGAAGACAAAAATAAAACTTCCCCCGAAAAATGGCAAAACTTGTCTGTGCATTTACAATGCAGTAAAATACATTTTACAAGCAGTGTCCTTCAAGACAGCATAAAAAGCAGAGTGGTATCATCAGTATCATTACAGAGTGGGCCGAAATCAATACTGTCCTTAAATATAAAAGCATTTACAGATGAGGAAAAAGGGAAACATCAAAGGGTGAGCTCAGGGCCGTACATATAAAACATTTATGATGAAATGAGGCAGAAATTTTTAAAGTTTTAAAACAAGAGTTACTGAAATAAACGCTATCTTATATGGATTTTATAATAACTCACAAACATAACAATTTAAATGTGATGCAATATGAAGCAAAGTGCTCCAAAACGATTTTTCATGTTTAATCTGGAATAACATACAACAATGAATTTAGCTTTAATCCCAGTTATGAATAGGAGGAAATCTGGCAGGGGACTATTCATTTCTAGGTCAATATCATGGAACGTACCATCGCAGCTTGGCAGAGGGCGGCTCCACTGAAAATTGGGTTCACACTCTAGAGGCTCTGTGTCACTGAGTGTGTACCCCGCGTCGCAGCTAAATGTCACCAAAGCGCCCACGTAGAAGTCGTTGCCGTGACGCTGTCCGTTGACAGGTATCCCAGGGTCCACGCAGTGATCCGACTGTAACTGCAGGGCTGGAGAGTGAGGGAACAAAAAAAAAAAACAAAAAAGAAATAAAAAAACACAAAAATCCACCTCTGGCAGTGTAATTAGGTTTATATCCTGTTTTCAGTTGGTCAAGTGGTTGTCAAGAAATGTTCAAAAGCAGTTTGCTCCCTGAAAGCAATGCTGATAAATAATTTACTTGGACATCATTTTTCAACAGGAATAAACCAATGAGGAGGTTCAACACTCTTTCCTGCTCCACCTTGCATGGTTCATGTTGACATAACTCTACTGAATTATTGAAGCTTTGCAGAGCTTCACCACAAAGTGCAAAAGTTTAGCCACACAGGTAGAAATGAGGACAGGGCTGCATTAAGAGTTGGATGACTGAAGACCGGTGTCTGGTGAAAGTATGTGTGCAAGTGATAGTGTATATGGAATTTTGAGCATTGCAATGTGTGCCGTGGCAGAGATATCCGACAGAACAATCTCACCCTATTTACTTTCTAATTATAGGTGTTCTAATAAGAAAGGCTTCATGGTGAAATTGAGAGCCTGCGGAGATTGTATTTACAACCAAGACTGAATAGCTTTTACTGGTAAGGTGAACACGGCTTATGGCTGTTGTCTCTGATTTGGTCCGTCTGTATTGTAATAGATTAATTTCTATTAGGGTCTGTGAAGGATAGCTAAATGAGCCCTTCCTTTACTGTATATCTATCATCTATGTCTTTGTGCCATCAACGTCACCCTTACTTTCATAACGTATGCGGAAGCCGATGTCCGAGTGGCTCTTGTCAGTCGAGAAGAGCAGGTACAGGAAGCTGGAGGTGCTGATGAGGAACTGGGGAACCTGGGTGCCCTGGTAACTACCAATTAGAGGTGAAGAGGGGAAACGGCCATCGCGCACCTCAAGGACGTCGTAGTTGACCTCTGTGCGGAACCTGAGAGCAGAGAAATAAGTTAAATAAGGATGTTTGTGCTTCACATTAAAAGAAGAAAAAACACTATTTGATTTATGATGTAAATACATTAGATTACATCAAGCCCCCACATAAAATATGTCTATTTCATTAATAATGCCAGATTTACATGGGGTATTTGCACATTTTTTTGTAATAGATGACTATACATGAAAGATATGATTGTTGTGTGATTATTATTCATGATATATATTATTATGGGCCTAGATGGGCATCAGTCCTGCAAATTAACCCTTAGTCGTTCCATATATTTTGTCAGACAATGTGAGTACAAATACAGAAAAAAAAAAAAAATATTTAAAATATTTTGGCTTTACAGGGTTAAATACAAATTGAATAGACTTTTAAGACCTTTTTAATTTTTTAACTTTAGGAGGCGTCTAACACAGACAGGTAAACGAGAGGACCTCAGGGGACCAGGAATAGAGCGACAGAGGAAAGCCAGGCAGAGGCCAGCGGGGGGAATGAACAATACAGACCCAGATCCAGATTTAATGCCTTCCCTCCTACAACTCCAGGCACTTTGAGACATTTTCAGACCTTGAATATCAGGGACTGAAAGCTTAGTTTTAAAGAATCAAGTGAAATACTGCGTGGATCTAAGTGCGTGGAAATCTTTTCAATCATCTTTTGGACTCGTTCATGTTTCCAGCACCTTAACTAAGATGTTCAACCAGTAAGACCTTGAATATCAAAAAAAAAAAAAAAGGATCCGTGGAGATCATGTTACAGTATGGCAAATGCAAGCCTGAGCAACCAACCAGACAAAGTCAGCAACTGCGCTGAGGCCACAAGCTGTAGGATGCTCTGATGGTCATAAATTGGTTGTATGTCAGTTGTTTTTTTTTTTTTTTTTTTTTTTTTACAATTGGTATATAATTGGTAATCTGAACATCAGCTGAAATGGTAAGGGTCTTGCCATAAACAGGGGGCTTTGTCCTTGCCCTGGGCCCCCAAATGGGTTAATCTGCTTTTGAGTAAGCAGGTAGCACTAGGTAAAGTTCAAAATTAAAAATAATAAGAAATAATAAGAAAACTGCAAATCATCACCAACTGAAACTGAAAACCAGTGTGGAAATTACAAAAAACAAGATTAATACATTTTCGACATTTGGCCTCAATTAAAATCACAAAAGTCACATCCCAGGCAAACTGAAGAAAAAAGACTGATGCGTCAATGATTATACAGATGAACAGACAATAAATTTAAACAATATTCTGACAATAGTATGAATTTCGTTATTTTGCTTTTAACCAACATGCATGCAACCAGCATGGTTAAATGAAATAATTTGCACATGTTGCTGCATCTGTGTAGCATGTATATGTGTGTGTGTGTGCTTGTTTTGTGTTCCTGTCTTTGCTGCCAGAGCCACTTCATCTTCAAAGCCATGAATAAATTGCTTAGTTTCAGAACCATGTCATCTAAATGAAGTGGCTTGTGATATTTTATTGATGATACATAAAAATTGAAGAGCAACAAACATTTATGTTGTATTCATTTTGCATGCCGTGCTATCGCGGCGAGGATGAGGATGAGATGGGCTCGTAAGGATGAGCCTTAGTGAAATGCTAATGTAGCGTTTGATCCTATGACTGTACGTCTCTCTCAAACATCCGGACAAACTGTCTCCCCTCCCATCTCTCCGGTTCCCCTTGACAGACCATCTCCACTTACATATTCATTGCATGTACACTTACAAACCTGCAGGTCTAGTGGCGTTTCTTTATGTAACGATATCTGTGGCTCCTCAGGGAGGTGGGTATCAAATGAAAGAATCAAATACTTATGAGCATGTTAAATAAAACATAATGTCATCCTAGTTGGGGGTGCGTGTTAATGTGCGTTAGGTCTTACCGCTAGAGAGGGAAGACAGAGAAAGACAGTGATAGAAAGCAGTGCGATGAATTCGAGCACGTGTTGAAATTGTGAGAAGGTGAAATCAAGAAAAATCCAAGTTTGCTCTGACGCAGCAGCAGTTGCAATCTGGGAGACTCACTTGTCGAAGATTATCTTGATGGGGTAGCCTGGAGGAGCCTCAATGATCCATTCACAGTTCAGGGCCTCTTTGTAGAGTTCTGGCCAGCCAGGGGAGAGGATGATCCCACTGGGAGCCTTCAGATCCCCTCCACATGGGGCTGACATAGAGAAGAGAAACAGAGGGAGAGAAAGAACAGATAGAGATTGAATTATGCATGTCTTTCCCCAGCTGATGTATGACGATGTCCACAGATGATCCCGTGCGTCAGCCGGGGCTCATCTCATTTCTTTTAGTGCCAGGATCTATCTAATGTAAATTGGTGACAGCTCACTTCAAGGTTAACCATTTCTCCTAGGTACATACCCCTCCATAGCGCGTGTCTGCGTGCACGTGCGCACAAGGGCGTGCGTTACATATCCATGCGTGTGCGTACGCTTCCTCCCCCATGCTGTTGTCTTTAAATCCGTCATCAAACCCCTCCTACAAAAGGTGCCGCTGGCATCCGCATCAAACAGAGGAAACGGATCATCTTTGATCGCTAGCACAGAAGACACTTGAGAAGCTCTCCCGTACCCTCACCTCTGTTACTGCTCACTTTGCTGTGCATCTCTGTAACTGCCTATCCTTAACCAGAACACACAGGCGCCGCGGAGGGCTTAGTTACAGTGCCAGCTCCTCGCTCCCTTTGAAGTGGAATGATTTAATCAGCCAACTCAGCATACTGAAGGACATCTATAAAACGCATTACGCTACAAACGCAAGGGGTATGATAGATGGTCTCGGAGGAATACAGCGCTGCTGTGGCACACAGGGGAAAGTGACATGTTTTCATAATGGTTTCTGCTTTGCGTATCTTGAATAGTGAGCCTGATTAAAGCCCTAACCATGTCTGTGTTTAATCTGCTACGCTGCTGGTGTCCAATTGCCTGAGCTGGTTAACACCTATATAGCAGAATCGTAGCTTTGTCAGCTCTATAGGCCTTTTCTGATTTGCTGTAAATAGTTTATTGATATGAGTCAGAGACGAGTGCATGTCTGCAGCAACAGATACTTGAGAGAACAAAGCTTCTGAATCACCAGCAATCAACACGTCTAGATAGCTCTTAGTACTCCCTGCCATAAGACATTATCGATATTAATTAATCATATCTGCAACAACTACAAAATACATTCCATTAATGCATCCCAGAAGATGGAGGAAAATCAATTTTTAGATTGATTTCCAATCCATTCACTATTTGTATGTGCAGAAGAAATAATCCCTTTACAATCCTGAGATACAGTGATGCTACATTACCAGCTAGCGTAAACATACTCCCATTTCATGGTTTACAACAATCTATATACGCTGTAACACAGTGGGCGCCTAGCTAATGAAATGCTCGACCACAGGACAAATGCTCCCAGATGAAAAGATATGCTCATCGTCCTCTTAATGACTTAAATCCTCTGCATATTTACCTTGGTGATATGTGGGTTTTTCCAAGCCACACAGCTAACTATGCCACCTCAGACACGAGTGTGTAGTGTCTGATACTGGATAGAAAATATGGAACAAATCCCACTAATCTTAATATTTACAACTAATATTAAAAACTGAGTGAGTAAATCTATGGATGCTCCAGCAATAGGCTTTATCTGCCCCCTAATGACAAAAATATTTGTTGGAGAGTGTAGCTAAAATGTTCTGGTAAGATGAAAATCCTATTATAAGATGGCTGTTAACCCTAACCCTAACCCTAACCGAACCTCTGCTCACCTTCACAGCGGGGAACTGCATTATCCCACACCACGTTGCCATCCTTGAGAATGCAAGAGATAGTTTGCGAGCCGTGGGTCTTAACGAAGCCCTCCTCGCACAGGAATGAGATGGAGCTGCCGAGCTGAAGGCTCTCACCAAAGCGCTTCCCGTTAACTGGCACACCCGGGTCAGGGCACTCGTTGTGGCGAAATGCTGTTGGAAATGCAGAGAGGAAAAAATGTGAAGACATCGGTGTGAGACCATAACGTAAAATACTTTTTAACAAGGAAAAAAAAAAAAAAAAAATTACAAAAAAGTCACTAATAACTCCCCTTAGCCACATAAAATTAAAGGGGAACTACATCTATTTTCAAAATTCCTTTATTCATATGGTCTAAGACAGTCCAAAAATATGAATAAACATGAACAACTCAGGGGCTGCACGGTGGTGTAGTGGTTAGCGCTGTCGCCTCACAGCAAGAGGGTCGCAGGTTCGATTCCGGCTTGGGGCTCTTCTGTGTGGAGTTTGTATGTTCCCCCCGTGTAAGCGTGGGTTTTCTCTGGGTACTCCGGCTTCCTCCCACAGTCCAAAAACATGCAATTTAGGTTAATTGATCACTCTAAATTGCCCGTAGGTGTGAATGTGAGCGTGAATGGTTGTCTGTCTATATGTTGTCTGTCTCTATGTGCCCTGCGATGGACTGGCGACCTGTCCAGGGTGAACCCCGCCTTCGCCCAATGCCAGCTGGGATAGGCTCCAGCCCCCTGCGACCCCCAACGGGATAAGCGGTTGATGATGAATGAATGAATGAATGAATGAACAACTCACATCTAAATCCAAAAACTAGAGTGCTAAAACTCAAATGTGTGTCCAGTATAAACTCTGGAGCTGCTCCATAGACAATGAATTGGGAAAGATGTTATACTGGGTACACTGGCTATAATAGGTACATTTTCTGTTTCACAGCTGGGAACACTACAGTAGAATAAAGCTCATTTGGGTCCAAAAAAGAAAAACATCCTGTGGGTCCGCTAAATCGGTGTCCCATTCATTGTTTATGGAGAAGCTTCAGACTTTCTACCCTATAACATCACAAGTTTACTTCTCTGGTTTCTGGCTTTGAGACAGAGGAGCTCGTGTTCACATATATTGATTGAGCTTTCCAAGACCATGGAATAACATACTGGAATTATTCATTTAGGAGGTGTTCCCTTGTGTCCACCAAAGTATGTTTTCACCAGCTAAAAACGACAGGCGCTCAGCTGGGAGCACTTGAGAGCGCTTTGGAGTGCTTCGTGTTTTTCAGCTGAGAGCTTTGGTTGCGCCTGGTTGCTATGATATGGAATATCCACAAAAATATACATGTCAGCGCAACAGTTTGCTCTGGATGATGGGAAGGCTGAAGCATGTAGGGAGAGAGGATGGACCCGCTGGTCTACTGTATGTGGATTCGTGAGATTTTGACGGTGAGGAAATATCTCGGCGATCGTTTGGTTTCAATTCAGATTCAGATCAACTTATCCTACGTGTTTGGTCCAGTGGTCCAGACATGCAGACAACATAAAGTCCACAGTAAAAACAACAGCATACAGCTGGGTAAACTTGACACCGCTTTACCCTAATTCAAACATTTTTCAGCTGTCGGCGATTGTTGACGCAAAATTGATGCTCAGCGCCTCATCCCGCTGGTGCCGCTTTTACCATAGAGCAAATATGTTGCACTCCCATTGATAAGCATTAAAAAATGTGTTGGCCTCAGGAAAAAACACTTTGGTGGGCACAGACTTTGAGTCACAAAATGTAAGGCAAAATGTTGTCATAATTCCTAAAAAAACCTGTTTGTTCAAATGCTTTTTAAAGAAAGGTGTGTGTTACCGCATGTATTTGCATGGACAGCGTCAGTAGAGCAAACTGCCCCTCACAGATATCAAAGTTTTTGAATCTGAAACCAAGTGTCATCTTGTTGAAAACACAGTTAATTGGTATTAATCACACATTGCCTTTTCTGTGCAAAGATGCTAATTTCCATGGAGATTGTAAAATAATTACCCAAGTTTCTGGACAAAACTTTTTTTCTCTACTGTCAGCATTTAGCAATGCCAGCATTTAACGAGAGGAAATTTGTTTCACTTAGTGAGTCACATTGATTCACCCTGCTGCAGTGATTACAGAGGGTGGGAAACCACACCGTATGCAGATCATCAGCGCCAGATGACACTGTTGAATGATACGTGGCGTAAACTAACAAGGGAAACTTGTTGTCACACATCCTGAGGTTTTATATATCAGGCTTCTCGATGAAACCTAAAGCAGGAACCAGCTGGAAAGGTCACAAAGAAACGCAGTCACACAAGAAGAGGCGTAACCCTGGAACGAGGCATGTAAACAAATACATCACCTACGCTGCTATTTCTCTCACTTACTCTCTCACTCTTGTAACACGCAAGCAGATAGGTGACACATGTGGGTGTTGATGAATCCCTCTTCTGTATCCACTGGACCCAAACAGACTGCCAGCCACACCTCATCCATCACGATCATCTTATTTATTAACGTGCCACAAAATCCCCTCAATACAGTTTGGCATGTCCTTAATTAACATGAATGATGGAAGCTGTCTGCTCAGCCCCACAACCCCCTAAAACCGTGAGATGACACTGTTCTCAGGAACTAACCGTCATCTCCAATTAACTGCTCTTGACATCCATTCACCACGCTGCATCGGTAATTTATTTATTCATCTAACTTGCTAATGAATGCATTAGTTGCCATGTGTTGTCCACATTGTGGCTTTACGGAGGCACCTGGGTTGGCTTGATGACATGTCTGCAAATGAGCTAGAGCCATGTCCCAAAAGCATTCTGGGTAAGCTGACATATGTTATTTTAATGAGAGCAGGAGTAGTTTTAAGGACTAGAAACATAATAGAGGATCAGCCTTCTGAGTATACTGTAATAACATTTAGGTATTAAATTACTAATATTGTGTTAAAAAGAGACTCGAAGTTGCCCGTAGATGTGAATGTGAGCGTGAATGGTTGTCTGTCTCTATGTGTCAGCTCTGTGATACACTGGCGACCTGTCCAGGATGAACCCCGCCTTCGCCCAATGTCAGCTGGGATCGGCTCCAGCCCCCCCAGTGACCCTGGATAGGATAACCACTTACTGATAATGGATGGCTGGATGTGTTAAAGAGCTGGTCTAAATGCTCCAGTGTCAAAAAACATGCCCCTGAGAGCCCCTGAAAACACAGAAAACTGTGTCATACCTTATTTATTATTAGGCCTAAGTGCTATAATAATAATAATAATAATAATAATAATAATAATAATAATAATAATAATAATGCAACTGGGAACCTACAAATGTCAGACATAAATATTAAATGATCCAGCTTTTGAACAGCCTGAACAGAGATTCATTCGAGAACTTTAATTGAGGCATTTTGCATGGACATCCCTGTATTAGTGAGGTAATTTATTTTTTAAATGATTAATCTATTATTTTTCTAAAGTATAAGAACTACGCTGCACAGTGCAAATTGTTTTTGATGTACAAGGAGAGACAGCTGTTGAAGATCGGTACAAATCTAACCTACGGTATGAACATGCAGCCTCATGAAAAACGATGAGAGTGGAGCCATATGTGAAGCAGTAAACCAGAAGTCAGGGATATATCTGCGTGCACAGCTACGTTCAGGTACATTACCGTTAGTAATAGAAACAGGCAAGATTAGATGAGATTGAAGATGAAGTCCATTTCATGTTCTGCTGATCATATTATGATGATTTAAAGGCTACATGTTTTAGTAAAATGTTCTTCATTGCAGATAAGTTCTTATCTGTTCTTACCTGATTATGGAGAACTTGAGCTGTGTTTTAAGGAGGGAACTTTTTTTTTTTTTTTTTTATTTGTGGCACGTTTTCTTAGCAGAGCTTTGGGCAGAACATTTTCCTTGTAATGTTGGTAATATTGTTGTCTGACAAATGTTGCACCACTCTAACGGTATTTTTGGTCTCTTATAAGCCCATGTTAGCTGGATACTTGCATGTGCATGAAAAGCCCAGTTGCACGAAAAGCGGTATGAATAACACAATAACGTGCAATAAGAACTCCATTCTTGTTTTCGATGCGTCATTTGTATGCAGACCAGTGTCTGAGGCCGGTGTTTTGTTTGGTACATTACATAAGTGACATATTTTACTTTGTCTGCGCACTTACTTTAATCCCAACCATGATGTTTTTCCGAATCCCAATTAAGTGGATTTGTTGCCTAAACCTAACTGTGGATGCTACTGTAATTTTGTTGTTGAAAAGCAGTGTACAAATGACACTTGAAAAGCCTAAAATGTGACCTCATGACACAAGGAACACCGTTGTAATGTTGTTCTATGTATACACCTTCCCATGAGATTGGTTTGGTACAATACAATGAATAATTAACTAAATCACTAACTAATACATGCCCCCAGGTAGATGGATAACTCTGCAATACTGTGGTAAACTCAAGCTAAGAAGTACAAAGAAGACCATATAAAGCAACAAACTGTAAAAGTAAAAAAAAAAAAAAAAAAATTATTGCTTGCATTAAAGTGAGTCATCGCAACTAATTTTAGTGACAAAATGTTATTGAGACAAACCTCCCAACGGCACGTTAACTACTTATGAAATAGTTCTGTGGCTTTATAGGGTAAGGGTGAGGGATATTTATTTCAGGATGTGGAAGAATGCAAAGATCAGGCTCATTACACAATGACGCATATGCAACGGATGCTATAATCCTGCTGCCAAGCCCTCACGGTACAGTATATCCATGAAATGGGTTTACTAGCATGCAGCCAACGTACACTGCATCAGTAACAAAACCCATCTGGAATTTACTCACAAGTCAGCAGCTACCCAGAATAGAATATAATGAGCACTGCTGCAATATATCCGTCAGGTGAGGATGCTGCGTCTTTGTTTGGGTTTTATTTAGATAAAGAAGGGCTTTTGTTATTTCTTTACGCGACTGTGTATGCGTAAGGAACGTGTTGCTGATGGGTGAAAGGGTTTATGCAGTCTGTGGGAGACATAGATATGGCAGATGATTCATGTATACACACACATACTGTACACATGCACAAACAATCTCGAGTAGAAAACAGCCAGTCAGAGCGGGCTTTTGAGATAAGGTGTAAAGACTTCCTTTTATCTCAGCAACATTCAATACTCACTGGTAAATGTGATGTTAAAGCCTCTGTCTGTGTATGTGTGGTCAGTCAGGAACTCCAGTCGGGCCACATGGGCACTAGTTGTTACAGGAGGTGGGAGGGCATCGCCGGAAAAGGTACCCAGGATAGGAGACTCAGCCTGACAAAAAAAGGTGAAGATTTTTTTTCAAAGGTATCATAAGCTCGAAAGGGAAAGAACAATAAAGGCATACACTCAGAAAGAAATCTATATCAAAATCGTAAAAAAAAAAAAAAAAAATGAATTGCAATACATAGCATACCATTCAGAGCTAGGCAAATAAAAAGACACTTTTAGAGGCTGCTTCTCCTACTGACATGCACAATGACTGATCGACAGTTCAATAGATGAAGTTGCAAAAAGAGCTATCCAAAGTAACTGAGAACAACAGCTTATAATCCAACCCTACCTTTCCTCCATCCTTGATGGAGAGGAAATCGAACTGCTTCTCCATGCTGAGGTCGTTGAAGGCCAGATTTATGCGGCTCTCGGGATTGGTGATGATGAGCCACACACAGTGCATATTGTTGCCGTACTCCTGAGGGTAGTTGGGAGACAGCAGCACCCCGGACGGAGTGGTAAAGTTGAAGAAGCAGGAAACTGTAGAAGGGATGAAGAGATATAGACAGAGAGATAAATAAAACAAAGCAACATACACTGAGTATTGTTGAGGAGGCTGAAAAACGTCGGGGCAAAATCTGATTACTTTTGCTGACTACCAAGACAATATTATTTGATACCTTTTACTATCCCACATAATGTAGACATATAAGAGATCAGGGAGCAGGTCATATCTCAACAGACACCACTGTAGACATTTTCATGGTCACAAACATTACAACAGGTAATACAAAGAAGCCTATTTATGTTTAAGTTGTCAAGTTTAAAAAGCTCTATAATCATCTTTTTGTTGTAGTTTAGGTAGCATGAGAGCATATACTGTAGGTACACAATGACAGTAACCTTAGGCTTACAAAGGACTCATTAATGAAAGTAATGAAAAGGAAATAAACTTGGAAAAAAAGGTTTGGTGGATTATTTCTCTGGTGTTACAACGCTAATCGTCATTCTTTTTTACATTGTTGGAAAGCCTGTTTATTTACCTTCATCATGATGTCCAACTTGTGAAGATAATGTATTTGAAAGATGAGTAGTTCAGCTGATAATGTGGGTAGCGCCCAAGTGAAATTTACCAATATTCTGTGCCAGTCCTAAACAGTGTATTCTCCTCTTGGTATTGAGTCTTGCTTTGCGCTCCACTGATTGGTAGTAAATTATCTGATGTCAAAATCATGTCAGAGAAGAGATGAGGAGTTTTGTTTGAAACCAAATTTTGAACTGGGCCATAATGGTTTTGGAAAAACTGACTTTCCTGAATGAAACAGATCACTTTGTGATCTTGGGGTCTTGGGTGCCTGATTGGCAGCAACTGGGGCTCAAAACAAGAGTCAATACCAACAGGAGAATACACTGTTTAGCATTGGTAGAGATTTTTTGGCAAATTTCACTTGGGCGTTACCCACATAATCAGCTGTGCTGCTCATCCCACAAATACATGATCCTTTGAAGTTGGATATCATTGTGAAGATAAATAAACAGGCTTTCCAATTATGTAAAATACAATGACAATTAACATTGTAATAACAGCGAAATAATCCACCAAATACAAATTTCCAAACTTTTTTTTCAGAGCTTATGTTTGAATGTGATGAAACTTTCCAATAATGTCCTATTACAAAAGCTTGTTTGTGGCTCATTGTGGCAAAATTGTACTATTTATACACCATTATATGAGAGTGGGAACCCACTACAAACAAAATTTTATTTAAGTAGGCCTTGTGGAATGAAATGGGGATAGAAGATGCCTAAGCCAAAAAAAAATGACAAAAGGTAACCAGAAAAATCACTGTTGTCAAGCAACGTCTAGCTATAAGGACTGTTGGCAATGAACATGAAAAATGGTCTCATCTCCCACCATGACTACTGTCAAAGCTGCCACTTGATCCCAGGTACTCTGCTGGACGTGCTCAGATGGCAACAACACAACACCTTGATGTGACTGGGTGGATGTTGCCTTCTTTGAAAAGCCAGCCCACAGTTTCTGCTTTGTACGTGGTGGCCTGGCAAGGCTAAACAGGCATATGGTTGGGTGTGAAAATGACAGCAGTGATGGCGCTCTCCTCCAGTGAGATATCTACATCTGATGGGACAAGCATACCACCACTGGGCTGTCGTGACACTTGGTCCCATTCCTGAAACAGTGTGGCGGTTCTGGAGATGTTGTCAATTTTCTCAACTATCCTTCAGTTTTTAAATAATAAAAAAAAAAAATACATTGAGATGCATATTGGTCCAACCTCCCGGTGTTGGGATCTATTGATTGTCAAGAGATGATTCACTTGACATTGTGTTTACAAAATTTGCGTAGGCTGGCATTTTAAGGATGCACCCAACAGTCTGGAAGACCAGACGATTTCATTTCAACAACCTTTAACTTAATTAAAACTTCAACACCAACTAATGGTTCTTCAATTCAAAGTAATGATGAAGCAAGTTGTCGGGAGATCTGTAAGATGACTTGAGTCTAAAACAAAACACTACTTTATTTCCAAAATGTATGTTAGCTAGAAAGTTAAATACGCACATGAGCTTTAAGCAGATACCAAAATTATTCTTATTATATTTGATAATATAAACAAATCCAGTAATGATGCATTACCCCTTAAATTTGTTTTTATAAAGAATTGTGACCAACATCTACTGAGTGGCGGGCTGCACGGTGGTGCAGTGGTTAGCGCTGTTGCCTCAAGCAAGAGGGTTGCAGGTTCGATTCCGGCTTGGGACTCTTCTGTGTGGATTTGCATGTTCTCCCCGTGTAAGTGTGGGTTCTCTCCGGGTACTCCGGCTTCCTCCCACAGTCCAAAGACATGCTGTTTAGGTTAATTGATGACTCTAAATTGCCCGTAGGTGTGGATGTGAGCGTGTGAGCATGGTTGTCTGTCTCTACGTGTCCTGCGATGGACTGGCGACCTGTCCAGGGTGAACCCCGCCTTCGCCCAGCTGGGATCAGCTCCAGCCCCCCGCGACCCCTAAAGGGACAAGCGGTTGATGATGGATGGATGGATCTACTGAGTGGAATACTTAAAACTGCAGTGGGTAGAAATGGATCAAATATGATTAAAAACTATTATTAGACTTTTTATAAAACTGTCACTATTTTGTAGTGCATGAGACAGGTAATCTGAAAAAAAAAAATCACGTTCCTTTGTGTCCTCTGGAACTCAAAACTACACCTGCAATATTTCACAGACTGGAGGAAAACAACCAATCAGAGCTAATGTGGAGTCTGCCGTCCAGCTTCCTTAAGAGCCACGAGTCAATCACTCATGAACGCCAATCAAACTGGGTAGCACTGATCAAATATGAATCAATATTCTGTTACTGTGACATCCATTTCTTGTAGTGTACTGTTTAGCTATAAAATGAGAAAGTCTGTGACTCGATAGCCATGATGAGATAAGTTGAGGAATTACCAAGCACCGCCCACCAGCCAATAGGAACGCTCTCTCTTTAAAATGACCTGGGATTGGCCAAAGTATCCCATCACGGGCTAGATCTTTTTAAAGCCTAAAAACAGAGCCATGAGGAGGTGCAGAAGTCTGGTTTTCTCTCATAACACTTGTATTACAATATGCTGAAAGTTTATTAAAGAATCTTTGCCCAATGATGCCAAAAACTTGTTGCCTACTGAAGCTTTAAATAGCCCAGTCATGAGAATACAACTATCAGCATTTGCAGCCAAAGCTTTTTTAATCATAGTCAAATGCTAACTCAGCAGTGTAGGAGCAATGTTGATTAATTAATTGATTAATATTATCATCTTCAGTCTCAGCAAAGAGATGACAGGGCTGCTCCCTTCTGCACTGCCTAAATGGTTTATATCAACATTTCTCTTCCATCATCGAGCATCCAAATGTGATTTGTTTATGAATGGATTTTTCCATTTTTCCTATTAGCTTCAGGATGTTATCCAAACTAAGGGGTGGTGAGGTTTAGGATTGGAACACTGTGTTCACCCTAACAATAAAGACTTACCATTTGCCCGGGCCAAGTAAAATTTCACTTTGGGCTAATTAACTCACTTACCTGAAAAATAATTTAACACATCGTTTTTTATGGAGCTGACGATGAAAGTAGCTAAGGAGTGAGCCATCGCACTTCCTTTTCATCTGTTCAGAGTAGCATATGCACAGTACCGTCGCAACAAAACGCCAGCAGGTAAAGACAAATTTTACAAGCTGAATCAAAAGCAAACAAAAACATACTGCATCATGTGGACATGACTAAAACAGTTAATATATGAACTAAATAAACAATGTTGACCGTATCATGCGGCTCTTATGCCAGCAACCTCTCGGGCATCCAGTTCAGTGATGTTTATCTACATACTGCAGCTTTTTGTCCACACTATTATCTTATCAATAATACAGCAGTGGGCATTATCTGCATGGTCAGCGCTCTCCCTTCATTTTGCCCTCTCTCATTCTCTCTGTTTGTCTTTCATGACGTTAATTAGTTAATAAGCACGCCTATTGTTTCAAAATCCACAGCCTCTGCTTGGCAAACTGTGGGGATAATCTGATCATTTATTATGCAGCCCTCCCTGCACTCATCTGCACAGACATACATATTTATACCCTGTTTCAGCACCGCTGTACTCATGCATACGGTGTAATCTGAATAACATAAAGAGTCCAAGAACTTACAAACGCAGCTTGGTTTCTTAGCCGACCACTGGTTGTTCTTCTGGCAGGTGATGTTCTTCTTCCCCACCAGCTCGAAGGCAGGAAGACATTCGAAGTACAGTCTGTCCCCGTGACGAAAGCCGGTCCCCTCCCGTTTGCCGTAAGCTGGGATTCCAGGATCTCCACAGCTGCCCTGGTCAATTTCTGTGTAGGTAAAAATAAACACAAAGACAAGAACAAATAAATAATTATGATAGGATCGGTTACAATTCAATTAAACCAAACCACATCCCTCTTAAATTGAAAAATACTATTGTTTAGCATCATGTCCAACCATGGTGGCTCTGTAGTATGAGTAGGGCTGTTAAATGATGAAAAATCTTGTTACCCAAAGTCCAAGATGATGTTTTAAATGTGTTTTGTCCACAACTCAAAGAAATTCAGTTTACTATCATAAAGAAACTATTCCCATTTAAGAAGCGATACTTTTGACTTTTTCTAGTTGAAAAACTGATTAATCGACAATAGTTGAAGATTAAATTACAAGTTGATAACTAACTGATTAATCGTTGCAGCTGTACACATGAGATGCTTATTTTCTCCAGGTTTCCTGAGAAATGCTAGATGGATCAGCCTCCAGCTGATAGACAAGCTATGACTACGTTGGTAATAGGTGATATGAAAATGTAGGACCTCTGTACTGACTGTAAGCCTGCAAGAACAGAGTCACAGAGTCTGCAGTCTGGAAAAAAAGTGACTTCCCTTATCGTTCTGTACAATGTTGTTCTGCAGCCAACTCTCAGCTGTTAGATGTCGGAGCTTTCCGCCAGCACATCGCCCACCAATTTGACCACAGGGTGGACAAGGAAAATAAATTCTCAACGTGTGGAAGACAATAAAGTGAACATAACATGTCGAATAGGATGCACACTAGGTTATGACCACCACTTATTTACAGGAACATTGTGGCAATTCCCATCAATCTTAAAGCCACTTTATATGTTTTTGTTGCTGACATGATGTTTGAGCTTTCCACAAGGGTTCACCCGTTTCCATTCTGCAACTGTACTCTTGGAAGATCCTACAAACTTCACTTAGCTACATCCTGGTTACTTCAGCAACAAACCTGAACTCATTTCTAGCTTTTAAATGTAATGGTTTTAATGTGTGCTTTATTGTACTCTGCCTAACCTAACCTTTTAACCTCACTGTTTTAATCTTCTAGTTTCATAAAAGCCCCTCTAGAGATGGATGCTGCAAATTAGCATTTGTTATAAACACTATGATACATTGCATTGGGTAGCTGTTTGCAGTTTGTCTATGTATATTGTATGTGTCCCCACCAAATAAAGCATAAATACATAATCTGTGGTCAGTCCTGTTGATTAAATAGTAGAAGTACTGGCTCAGTTCATGTCTGGTGGTGGTGGCTCAGTGGACTGTGGTTTAACCGAGGGCAACAAGAGGAAGAAATTCTTCAACAATAGAGAGAAAAAAAATGTGTTTCAACCAGTTAGGTGGAGAGAGACATCTGGGAGTACTAGCTGTTAAGCGGACATGTCATTAACAGTAATCTCAGCTGGGTAATGCATCCCCAGCGGTAGCATGGTTATGGTCATTACTTCAAGAGTTCCTGGTTTTGTTGAAATCTTCCCAATAAAGGAGCTCCTCTTGGCTGCTTTGAATGGATATAGCTGAATGGATACTAGTAATGACTGCCTCAGTGAGGAGTTAATTTTGGGCTGACAAGGCACACTAGCTTTTACACCTCCTGACATTGAAATCAACATGAATCACAATTGTTTGGTCATGTATTTAAGTCGAGGACAATTTCATTTGCCATTAAGTAGGCTCTTTATCCTCCCAAAATGTTACTCACTAATGTTGCAAAGCTCTCTCTCTCATCTGTCTTTATCTCCCCCTGCAAATGTATCTCTGCCCTTACTGCATGATAAACGCTCTCACTTGCGGTGGAAGCTGATGTGAGCTCTTTCAGGTACATGCGCAAACACACACACCTCCATGAACACCCTTCTTTCTTAAAACCACACACGGCAATTTCATTATCACAAGATTTATGCATCCCTTTTTCTTTCACTGACTCCTCTTTCTACTTTTCTGAGGTTGCAGATTGCAGATGGGAATGCTGAGGCATCCTATTGAGGCATCCGGATGGGGGAACACAGAGAGCGAATAAGCTCATCCATCCAGGAAATGATGGCAGGGCCTAATACGATTTTAAATCGCACCAGGGGCGATGCTGGGTATAAATCCATACTCAGCCCTAATGATGATCATCATTTAGAACACATATTTAGAGCTCACTGCTGTTTGGATGTATGGCTGTCCTGAGGCTGCCTCATTCACAAGACAACTCATTGATCTTACGTGGAAGTCACCTTTAAAGCGGGGAATGCTGAAAGCGAGTTTTGAGGCGGGCCTGAGAGAAAATTAAAGGGTGAATATCTAAAGAGAATGTATAAGATCCAACAGGAACTAAGTATGGAAGAGCATGACATATACGACAGACACAAAATCAGGGCTCCAGACCGTGACCACAATGGTCGCATATGCGATAATTTTTTGTGTGCGAGTTAAATTTTCAGGTGGTCACAGTTATGCGAGCGAATGGTGGTCCTATTATCTATTCATTACCCACCTCCAAAGTCTCAAAAGTCAACTTGACAAGCGCGTACTGCGCAGTTATGAGCATGTAGACAGGGCTGAGCTCTTCCACCGTTGGTAAAAGAAGTACTAAATAATTTCACATAAGTAAAAGTACTAATACCACAATTAAAAAAAAACTGTGTTGGAAGTAAAAGTCCTATATTCATAATTGCATTCAAGTAAAAGTAGTATGTAAGCATAATCAAGAAAATGTACTTTAAGTATAAAAGTAAAAGCACTCTTCATGCAGCCAAATGGGCTCTTTAGTTGTTACCTTTGTGTAACAGATTATTATTATTATTGATGAAGTTACATTTAAGATGCATTTTAATATTGCAGCTGGCAGCAAACAGAGGCAATTTATTATTTTTCTAATACTGCTGGGTTGTTTAATTTATTGTAAAACAATGCAGTAATTTCATTTACTCATAGATTTTTTTTTAAATCTGCATCTGCAAAGTAAGTAGTAAATAAAGTCATGAGATAAATGTGGTGGAGTAAAAAGTGCAATATTTTCCTCTGAAATGTAGTGAAGTAAAAAGTAACGTACAATTAAAATACTCAAGAACCTCAAAATTGTCCAGTACTTGAGTAAATTTACTAAGTCAATTTCCACCACTCTTAAATGTACTATGCTGTACCATAATTAAGGGTGCAACCAACTGAGAAAGTTGGTAGCACTGGGGAAAAAAGTAGTCTGGAGCCCTGAAAATGCATTCGTACAGTACATGTACAAATACAGGAAAGCACACACAACCACTTCTTTGCCACTGTAAGAACTCCCTGTGGTGCTTATCTCAAGTACGGCCTCTCTGCCTCATGGGTTCCTACAATTAGAACATGCGGGAAAATGGAGGCAATAAATCAGAGCTCTTTGAAGTGTGTGTGTGTGTGTGTGTGTGTGTGTGTACATTAGTGTGTACATGGACTGTCTGTCGGTATGCATGTGTTTGTGAATGCATGTGTGTATCTCTGCGCATGTTGCGTATCAGACAGAAGGCAGGGCTGAATGAAACAGCACTTTGATTCTCATGAATAAGCGAAGAGATGTAATGGCATATTTGTGGTTCCTGTCTGTTTGACATTCCTCGGAGTAATCCAAGCATTGCACTGTAATGGGACTCATATTACTGTCAACAACTGCACTGCAATCTCCAAAGACCTAAAATGACAAAATGACTTGAATAGAAATGTAGTGGAATAACCCAAACCAATATCACAAGCTCCATGGGCTTAACAGTCCTGTGTCCACCACTAACTCAAAGCCTCATATGTGATATATCTACATGTACACCTAATTTAAAGAGTACATGACAATTTAGTAACTGTTATCAGTGGGTGCCATCCAGATTCAAGCGCTGCAAAATAATATTTTGTCTACAGATGGTTACACATAGCACAACATGTCTGACTTTCAACCACAAACAGCTGTCTGAGCAGGCTCTAATCACGCTGTTAAACAGTTAAAATTTCAGTTGAAAGATTGAGGCCACGGCAGAGTGTGCGCAACCCACACTCACAACGCAACGAGTAAGGTGGGGGTGTGTGTGTATTTGTATGACTGTGTTTGCAATTACACTTGATGATCGGGCTTAAAATACAAGTAATTGAGAATGCAAATTAGATTTTGGGTGCTCCAATCTGGGAGGTGAAGTGGTTCAAAGCGTTTCTTCCCCTTCATTAAGTAGAACTCATTGTTTTAATTACACTTTGGTTCGGCATGCTGCTCCACTTTCTCTGTTATTTTTACTGATGATAAATAAGCATCTGTGGGCAAGGGAGAAGACTCTGCTGTGCTTCTGAGAGGCAAACGGCAGACTTATCTAGACGAACGCTGGCAAACTCCCCATACTCACATACATGCACGCAGAACACACAGCTTCATAACACTCACACTCATGTTTTTCTCTCTCTCATGTTCATAAAGCTCATAAATACGTGCACCCACACACAGACACATAAGAGTACATGCGCACAGATACACACCAGTATTAGACGAACACATCAGCTATTGGTTGCATCGATGGCCCATTCATTGCCTGTTTTACAAAAATAAATGCCTCTATTGTCCTGCCTCATTAGTGTTCAAGGCATCAAAAATTATACAAATAATTAATCTAAACGCCTAATTTGCACAGAGTTGCAATGGAACCGGCAATTTAGGGTTTCATTCACTGATAGTCCTTGACTAGACGGAGTCCTTGGTACAGTCTAGCTGTAATTTGTAGATGCAGCATGCCATGTAGCAGAAGGAGCTCATATGGCAGCGAGCGCCACGCCTGTTTTGTTATGACGCAATTAAGCTTCATTACAAAAGTCTTAGATGGGACAGATGGTGCATCTCTGACCCTTACGTTCTTGAAACTAAGCTCACTATGATGAATACAGCGAAGGACAATAATGTTACAGTCAACTGAAGCAAAATGTCTTCTGACAGTGTTGTCAGCTTTGAGCAATGAGTCACATAGCACAAGGGTAAAATGACCACAAAAAACAAGACACTTTGTTCTGTTTGAGATTGTCAAAGATGGAGTTACTATTTTAAAATGCAGCCGGCAATCCGGCACATCGCACTGACTGACAACCAGAACGTCTGAAGCACCCTTACCTTCATAGGACACCTTGAATCCCAGGGAGCCGCTGGTGTCGTCTGTTTTGAAGTTCAGCCACATCTGATGACTGGTGCTAACCACAAGGTCCGGAGTGGTGGTGCCAGACAGGCTACGAAAACACACAAGAGGACAGGTTTGTGCTACGTACTGTATAGTGTGACTGCAAGGTGTGTCAACTGTGAAACCTGGATCAAATATTATAAACAGTTTCTGCACTTACTGCACAGTTTAAGTTACTTTAATAGCCAAAGGCTCTGTTTCTACTGCATCATTAAAAAAAACTTTCATGCAAGCAGAAAAAACAACACCTGAAGTTATATATTAAACTATCTGACTTTTCTCATCAAAGAAAAAGCGCTCTAAAACTGTTGCAGGCAATTTCAGTCTGAAAAGCCTTTTTTAAAACCCTAACCCTTTAATTCAAAATAGTTGGGGACAAGAAAGTGGAAAATGAAGGCAAGATCAGTCAATGCCACAGAAGTAATTTAATCCTATTTGAATAGTAATTCCCCCCACTCTAATTAGGATGTGTAGAGCTGTGGAGTAAGTGATTAAGGGCTCCAATTTAGTGATGGCACAAGGAGGATGGTGGGAGAAGTAAGGAAGTGGATCATAGACTGTATATAATAAGTAGATGTAGTCCCTGTGATGTCACCCATTGGTTTGTGGACTGCTGTTTTGAAGTCCTGAGTTCATAATTTTGGCCATTGCCATTTTGGTTATATGCAACCAGAAGTGACGCCAGAGGGTGGAGCTAAGTATAACCAAATGTCGAATAAGACAAGCATCTTTAGGTGACCACAAAGGTTACAATAAACTTTCATGAACTAAAAACACACTGTGAAAGGGTTAAAGTACGACATGCACAATGCTGTGGTAGCGACCTATTTGACTCTAAATGGGACCATAATTTACTAACATTTTACTAACATCATTCTGTATTGAAGATGTGAAATTAGCAACTGAGACCATAAACTGTTTACAATGTTTGCTGAGAAAATAAATCAGGTGAGAAGTAGG
Organism: Pterois miles; assembly: GCA_947000775.1. NCBI lineage: Eukaryota > Metazoa > Chordata > Actinopteri > Perciformes > Scorpaenidae > Pterois > Pterois miles. The sequence continues at coordinate 18,489,448 of CAMQGK010000638.1, forward strand.
CTCATTTTCTCATAGACCTCTATACAATCAGACTTCTTTTTGCAACCAGAGGAGTCGCCCCCTGCTGGCTGTTAGAAAGAATACAAGTTTAAGGCACTTCAGCATTGGCTTAGCCTTTCAGACCACAGATTTACCCAGTGGTCTGTGGTTTTATCTTTTCCTGCAGCCTTTTGGTCATTTGTGGTGAGTTTGTCTGAACTTTTCTATGCATATGTGGGAGGAAAGATGCATCAGATTACCATAGTTTATCTTTGCATTCCCCTTTTCTTGTATTGTTTGCATCACTAAAACTAAAAGCTGACCAAACCATTTTTTTTTCAGATGATATGTTGCCTGCTTGACCAATAGAAATCCATTAACTCTAGTTCTTATAAACACAGGTTTGCAGGTATGGACTATTGTACATATGGAACATCCAAACTATCACATTTGGTCAGAATGTTATAATCTACCTAGAAGCTAATCATGTTTAAAACACCATACCAGTTGGTGGCCTGTTTAAGGTCTTAAGTCTATCTGCTCGTGCCAATTATGTTCTTCCAACACAAGGACATCATTTTCCCCGTGGGAAAAACACTTGTGGCAGACTCGCACCAAATTGTGCTCTTCCATTATCAAACTGTCAGCGCACGGTGTCCTTCAAGTGAAAAGGGGGGATGTGATTGGCTGTGACTCACTAGCTATTAACCACCATATTTATGACAGTGCAGCAGTGGAGTTGCATGCCTCTGACCTTAAAGTTACAAAAAAATAATTCCCTAAACCCTGCCCACGCTTGCCTGCACCACTGATTCACAAAAATACTGTGTAGTCCTAACTGTGCTGATAGCTGCAGTATATTCTCTGCTCCTAAATTGTTGTAGTTTGTTTGTGTGCAAAAGTCCATCAATGCGATGCTCACTCTACTGTCATATCATTAAGAAGTCTATAAGGGCAGAGGAAGTCCTTAATTGAATACATTAGGTCATTTCCAGTGTTTATATTAAAGTGAGGATCTTCCCTTATCACAAACCCCTCCTCTGCAAATCTTTCCCTCATTTATCTCCCTCCCACCTCCTCCTCCCAGTTCCCACCCGGGCGAGGCAGTCTTGCATAAAAATCCATCTATAAAAACTTTATTAGAGTGGTAAATTTGGGCACAATTAATAACAACACCCTGTGAATTCTTATGGAGCATCTGGTAGCGCAAACTCCATTAGGGGGCATCGATATGCAGTTCGTAATGCTGCGCAACATGGCTGTGATCTTGTTTTTAACATTGAAAAGAACGATGATTGACAATGTGGTGCGGCATCTATTTTTCATGCGCTACTGCATCAGGTGGTGATGAAATGAAAGAGAAACAGCACAATGGAGAGAAAATGGGGCTGGAGAGTGAAGGGAAGACCCCGCTGCAGGGAAGTGGAGGAGGAGTAAAGGCAATAAGAAGAAAGGTGAAGAGGAAAGAGAAAGCAAAAAGACAGAATATGATTACGTGGAACATGAGTAGCCAAAGTGAAACTGACTGAAGGAGATGACAGTGAGAAATGAAAGGCAGAAGAAGTTAGAGAAGAGAGGGAAGATTAAAGGGGAAAAGACAGAGGTCAAAGGAGTCACTCACACGTGGAAGATGGTCTTCTGGTCTCCCACCACCTCGCCGTCCCCCACCGTCAGGGTGTCATAGCCTCGCTCCAGGTCAAAATCCTCAAATGTCAGCTTAATCACCTAGACAACAGCGGGGACATCGCAAAGACAACCGTAAATGGCAGATGCTTGAATGCTCCTGAAACCACGTGCAGTGGAGAGACCCCTTCCCATCTGTGACTTTCCTTCCCTCAGTCCATCCGTCCATCCATCAATCAGTCTCTTTCAAATATTTGTCTGGCCCAGTTCCATGAGCATGTATGTAACATCTGTGCATAGTGTGTATAAAACTCCCATCCTTTTATTGTTATCAGTGTTGTTTATTTCCCCGTATGCTCACATACTGTACATTCACAACTCTTATTGTGTCAATTATCAGTTTGGTAAGCCAGTCCACAGAGTTTTGGCGATGTAGTCGTGACCGTATGTGCATGTTTTGCCACATCTGACTTCCTAGCTGGTGATTATGAACTCTCCTCCACTAATCAAATATCTGATTGCTGGCCAGACGGTCTGCATGACCCCTACTCTTGCTCATCAAACTCAGCAGGGTACAGATGCCTTTGTGGCCTATTTAGCCAGACTTACAGAGACTTTAAGAGCATCAGGAGATGTGACAGGGGGATCTGAGGTTGTCCACAAGGTGAATGTCTAATCAAAAAGGTGACACAAAAAGTTTCACACAATTTATGAATTTGATTTTAAAAGTGAGGAAAAAGCGGAGCTATTTATTTCATCTCATTTTCTTGCTGCAGGTGGGAGCGAAGGTGGAACAAGGTAAGAAAAATCAATAAGTGTGCCCTCACTGGAGGAAGCATGGGGCAACTCTAATAAAGACAGACATACAAACACGGTTTAATTATGATGCAAAATGTTGATAAGTAAAGAGAAAAAGCACACTAATGTGGGAGATTGAAATATAAATAAATAAAAAGCAAAACAAGGACTGTCTTTGTCTCCTATTTTAAATTGGCTGCCACTGATTTCCGCCAAATTCTTAATGTTTTCAGAGGGCTGGGAGAGCTGGGCCTAATGAAAAAGCTTATATAAATGCAAATTGCATTCTGTCCTATGTTAAACCCAGTGCCTAATGAAAATTGCCAAGGTGGAGAGAAGAGATGAATGGTGTGTAGGCAAAATAGGTCAGATCACTAGATAAATAGAGTTTCATATCACAAACTCATCTCCCATCGGCAAGCCAACAGGTGAGGCAGGAGGTGAGGGAGAAATAAGCAAGAAAGGAACAAAAGCACAGCAACCCTACATACAATACATACTTGCTCGCCATCTCTGACGTCATGTCTGACATTTGGGTTGTTTCAGAACAGAGAGTGTCCCTGACACTGACGGATAAACACTTAAAAGATTGCCAGGGACAAACAGCTGCATTCAGTGGCTTCAGAACGTTATGACGAAGCAACACTTGACAAGAACCCACATTAGTCATGATGTCGCGAGGCTGCATTTAGGTCTAGAAGAGCGGTGTCACGTCCTACACACCTCGCTTTGCAGTTCCGCCTCAGTCTCCTGCCTGACCTAACGTCTCCTCTGGCTGGGCCCATGCGGACGGGCAGGAATAGAAGCCCATTACATCTCTAAACAGAAAAGAACAGCCTCGCTCCATCATCATCTGGACCCGACAACAGAGCGAGAGACAGCCCAAAGTACCGTTGTCTGTTTCAGCGAGCTGCCTGCCGGTCGGGTATACCCAGGGGTGTCTGTGTGTGTGTTTGTACGCATGCAAGCAGGTTGGGCAGGTGTGCACTGCATCTGAGTACCCCCGCTGCCTTGCCTCTCACCTCGCACAGCCTCTCCTTAACTCGGCAAAGTGCAATAAGAGAACAGATTTGTAAAACGATTTTGTTTGAGTTCAGAGATGGATATTTGGCAGGAAAGCAGCTGGGTGGCCTTGAACACAACTCCAAAGTCAATGGTCTGAACAGAGTGGCTCTGACACTTTCATGATATCCTCTGAGCATGCTCTCCATACCACTCCATTACTCTCCCATCAGTTTTTACTCTTTTCTCCTCTCCCTCACCACAGGTGCTTCTAACAACTCTCTTTGTCATCTGTTGGCTCAGCTCCACCTGTTCAGCCCCCCTCCCTCATTTTCCTTATATCTCCCATTTTTCTATGAGAGGTTTTGTCACATGGTGTGTTCAAAAGCCCCCCAAAAATGCCCTGAAACAATCATCAAAAATATAAAGTGACTCGTGTGTGTCAGAGAAGGGCTTATTTCGGAGTTCCCATTTCTAACAGGTGCAAACACACCAGTCAGCTGCTTTTCAATGTGCTGGCAGCTAAACACACCACTTAACACACCGCTGGAAACGGGCGATTACAGTAGCAAAACTAAATTAGCACTGCGCTCCTTGCTTAAATCCCGTGTTTAATGACTTTTTTTTTTTTTTTTTTTTTTTTACCTTAGATGTGTCTGTGGCTGTGATGAGCCAAGTGCAGTTGGCATTGTTGTCATACTGAACCGGGTAGTTTGGAGATGTGATGACACCGCTGGGTCCTCTCAGCTGACCTCCACACATTGGTGCTACAAGGGAAGACACGGAAAGACGCACATGTTTGGTTAATGACAATTTAAAAGCACATGTTGTCATGTATTAACCAGAAAAGAAGAAGCATCTGTCAAACCCCCTTTCAGACCGCATGTTGAATCTACAAGTCATGCTGCTGTTTGACTGCTAGTCATCCCCTCAACCCCTTCTTCACTGAAATACTGAAAACTTTTCAGCTTTTACATTTGACTAGTTGAATAGAAGAGGGCGGCACGCTGGTGCAGTGGTTTTCTACAGGTTCTCAGGCTTACCCCGCCTTCACCCGATGCTAGCTGGGATCGGCTCCAGCCCCCCATGACCCCGAACTGAATAAGCGGTTGCAGATGGATGGACAGTTGAAAAGAAAAATGTTATGGTGATGACACATATCAGTGAGGCCACAAAGCTGGCAGTGGAGGTAGTCACAGAGCTGACCATCTCTTAAGGCCAATGCAGATTTTCTTTCTCAAGGTAACATTATTTATTTGTAAAGGGACAGCCAGAATGGCGTGGCGCACAATACACACTGTTGTTTTACACGTCACGCCAGCGAGTGAGTCTGCGACTTGCTGCAAGTCGGTTTATACGTAAGTTAAGTTGGCAACCTTACACATTAAAAAATGGTCTGAACATCCTGTGATGTTGATTGGAATGGTAACGCCCTTTCTACTATTCTAGTTCTATGGGTTTCTTATTAGTCATACTTGCATACATACTGTGTATTATGTATGCATAATAATGCATTTGTATTTTCTGTAAAAAACTATAGGGGGTTCAAACCTCTCTGCTATTTCTTCAAAGCATCCTAAAGAGACGCTTAACGGACAGAAGTACCAAATACAGTTGTGCAGCAACTCAAAATGCAGTAGTTTGATGGTTCCTTCAGTGTTCAAGACTGAACTGTGAGCAAGAATCACTTCTGAAAGTTGGCAAGTGCTTGACAATGATAATTTTTAAATTTTTTTAATCTATTTACTTTTTTTAAACGAATCATCGAATGATAAACCAAAGCTCCAACTAAATAAAATAAACTGATGCATCTTCTAAGCACTTGATTTGCCAATTTGGTGTGGCATCATGAAAAATAGACTAATTAAAGGTTCAATCATATTCATAAATCACAGTTTCCCCACAGGTCTAAATATACTAGGGAGTGAACATTATCAGGGTAATTTATTATAAAAATAAAACAAAGAATATGACATCAGACTGTCTTTATGATCCTCTGCCATTGTTAAAATGTTTCAAAAGAAATTTTGGCAGCCATTAATTAATATATTTGGGCACGGCCCAACTATAACTTATGTATGGCAGACTTTATAAATAAAAAATAACAATAAACACAAATCAAGTATCACACTTGATATTCTCATTGAAAAGAAAAGGTGAGCAGTTAGCAAATGGAGCTTTAAAGGACAGTGTGACTTTTTTAATCGAGGCCCGAGGGTGTCTGCATGGCAGAACTGTTAAACATCCCTTCAAATTAAAGCAGAATTTCTAATGAGCACTTTAAGGGAAGTGAGTGTGTACGTGTGTACGCATGTGGGGGACAACCTGAAAGGGCCTGAACCAGCTACCCAAATTTTAATGAGTTACGTCTGAGAGAGAGGTCCTTCGGGTGTTCGAGCCCCACTAAATGGCTGCGTACACCAGCCCTCTCCCACCGAATCACCCCTATTAAAATGTAAAAAAGAACTTTGGCGAAGTTAAAGGGAGAATAAAGTAATTAAATTGAGTTGTGCTGACAGTGAGGGTGACCTTAATGAAAATAACACAGCAGAGAGGCTGTCCACTGAAGCCATCAGATCCACTCCCATTTTTTAATCTAGGTGATCATCGGGCTTGATTCACCCAACCCTGTGCATTCGGGGACGGACATGACAGCGCAACAGTCATGCAACAGACGCAGGCGCTCAGTGTGACCAGAAATTAAGTATGAACATTAAGAGAACCGTGAATTTCATGTCAGGAGAATGAATTTGTAGCCAGAGATGAAGTTTTTTTTTATTTTTTTTTTTCCCCTGTGCTAATGATAGTGCTGTACAATTTAATGATGACTAATGCTAATTTAGGATACAGAGATTCAATTATTCCTGGATGATGTTTAATCTTCATTGAAGCAGAACAAAGGCACAGAATCAAAGGTTAAATGAGGATGATGGAATGAGATATTCTTAAAGGGCAATTTCACTGACATTTTTGTGTCAGTCTTGAATGTTTCTTTACATAAAACAGAAATCCAGCTGAATGTCAAACTGTGGCCTGCACTCAAAAAGGATAAATCGCTTTTTTGTGTTATTTTTTCAGCTCAAAGATGACAAAAGTGTCAGTACAAGCCCTTCATCACTATGCTTGGTGTCATGAAGCACCAAAATTAGATTATAATGACAGTATCTTAGATAAAATTAAGCCCCCCCCCAAAAAAAAAAATCCCTCTGAAATCACGCACCCTCGCCTTAGTGCTGTAATTTAATTTTGGTCCAATTGGATCAACCCGAGACAAGAGAAAGAGTGGGGGTAGCTGTGGAAAGCAGGATTTTTGAGAATGCATTAACTGAAGTGGAGTAACAGTGTTGGCCTATAGATGACGTTAAAGGGGATACTGCAGGTGATTACTTTAGACAAATCCGTCACAGATTAGCCCTAACGGGGAATACAATATAATATTCATATAACGTGGCTGATATAGGTAAATGTGTATGTACTGTATATTTGCATGAAAATCTCAAATAGGTTATTAAAGGTTCAACAATACTTACCTTTAACTCAGACAATTTCATATGTGCTGATCTGTTAGTGCACTTTCTTTTGTATATCAGAATTGTTGGAGGATTGTTTTGAGTTATTACTTCAGTCACTCAGCATTTTGTAATTACGAGGCCTTTCTGGAGTAATGACAAAGCATTTGGTGCTGTCGAATCAATTAAACAAATAATCAACCACCACCACACCTGCCAATTAAAGTCTGCAATAACTGTTTTTTATTAATTATTTTTGGGGCAGAGGAAACAGTTGCTTGTTTATACTAAACATCCAGCCAGCAGTTAGAAAGCGACATTATCATTCATTTGAATTCGTGCTTCTTCCACTTGGTGAATGTCTTACATTCACTCTACTTTTACTCTGTTTTTAATCTCTACCAGCTCCTGAGGATATATCCCTCTCTTGGGTTGCCAAAGGCAATACTGTGCTGTGTCTTTCTGCTATTTGGTGCAGAGCAGAAGTGTGCAGGACATCTTTACAACTTTTTCACTGGAAACAGCTGCCTGCTGCGGCCCAAAAGGCTTCTAGAAGAGCAGTGAGAGTGAACAAAACAGTAAAGTTGCAGGCCAGACAGCTAAACAAAGAGCTGAGAAAACTGAGGAACTCACGTTTTCACATTGCAATTATAAACATATCAATCAAAGAGGCTTTTTTTTGTTGCCCTGTGCCACTATTTATTTTACAATACATCGCTTGTGGTGGTGCAATGCACAGCATTGTTGTTTATTTGCCAACCTGAGCTACATAAGTCATTACAAACATGCAGACTGGCTCTGATCAAAGATACTTTGACTATTTTTCTCTGTCTGAGTGCTTTTACATTAATACTGACAACTAGAACTCTGTGGAAGTGAAACCACAAAACAATGCCTTAAAACATTCTGATATACATTTGTAGCCTACTAAAATGAAGTATTAAAGTAAGTGCTAGTATGCTGAACGTGTCTTCATAATTGGATTTTTTTGGTACTATTGGGTTGAGGATTTTTTACTTTTCAGCTCTAAGAGAACACGACCACCACGTTAAAGTAAAATATGAATATGTCCTGCTTCAGTGAATACACTTCACAAGTCAGATACCCATCAATTAAACCAATTAAACGACACAAAAAAGTCAAAATGAAATCCACTCTGATTCAGTGAGGCTGAAAACTGAAACCAAGGAGCACACGGGCATCGCGAATACCGGACAGGAAGTCTGGCTGCTCTTCCGTCTGTCGGAATATGGTGAGAAGTGATGAATACATTACTGATGGGTAGCACTGTGCCAGCATGGCTAAACAGCAGGACGCAAAAAAAGGTCAAAGTCCAGACCAGACACAATAAGATGGTGAATGCATAACCATGAAATCTACACAAAATGACAGCAAAGTCGCAAGAAAGCACATCAATATCTGTGTGCCTGAGTATGAAAATATCAATGGAGGTCATATTTAGACGAGCACCATTACACACGTGCATATATGAACAGCCCACACGTCAGTCCTTACCTCTACATATGGGCCGATCGTCACTCCAGCCTACATAGCTGTCTGTGACTCGGAGACAACTGATGCTCTTTGAGCCCTGCAGTTCATAACCCTCGTCGCAGGAGAAATGCACTGTGGCTCCTCGCCTGCAGTTAGATTGCATATGGAGAAAACACATCAGTACCACAAACCTCAACAGTGGGAGTGCACTTGAGGTGAGAGTACAAAGAAAAAAAAAAATCTTCACTGCTGAAAAATAAATACATATATTTTCTTACACTCCCCGGGTGTGATTTCCAGAAGTGCTGCATTGTGGGAGGCGGCTGTTACCCATTTGTCTGTGTTACAGCTGACCACTGATAGAGACAATAGCTCTGTCAGGAATGAAACTCCATAATCCCACGGGTAATATCGCCATCCCACAGAGGCAGCCTATTAGTGTGCAGTGGCTCAAATGGTGGGGTATTCGTTTTAGTGTACACATTTCTCCATCAGGTCTGGTTGCAGTGGCTTTATGGGGCATGACATTGGGTAATGTGCTGTATGCTAGAGCACATTTCAAGATGCAGTCCCTGATTTGTTTTAGCAGTTGATAGTTTCCTCCCAGCTCGCTGTTGACTCAATCTCAACTGTGAACAAAGTTAAACTCATCAATGGCGAAGTGGGAGATAATCTGGGAATACATTTGGCACTGAATTCTAACAGGCACAATGTCAATACTGTGACATCTCTGACATTCGGTGACTAATGACGGTTGTCCCAGAACAGAACATTTGAAAACTAAATTAAAAAAACAGCTACTTCCCAGAAACACTGAAAGTGGAACTAATTAAAACTCTGTTATTAAGACAACTGTCACAGAGGACTCTCCTATCCAATTAGGCCTCGGCTATTAAATTAGAAAACCTTGTGTTGAAGTTACTTATTTGAAGAATTGTGACAAAAGTGACATCAAAAAGTGAAAAATTAGGCTAATGAATGCAATATCTGCAAAAAAAGTACAGAAATTTCTGACTTTTTTCACAAGCCATACACATTTATACTGTATAACTCAAGCCAATATAGCTAATATACAGTAGTTATAACAGCCTAATGGAGCCATCATTTGTGTAAAAAGAAAGTGAGGTCTTAGAAACCAGATAATCAGCTTTTCTAAACAAAATGTATTGTCCATCATTCACATCCTGTCCATCAGCCTGTTCTTGCTCAGGAATCTTTCATGTATTCGGTTACATTGATTTATTGCTCCTGAAATCATTCTTCACTCGCTTTTACCTGAAGTCTGTGCCTTTTCTTTTTCCTCGATCCGGGATCCCCGGGTCTGGACACATGTTGTGTCCCTGCGCTACGCCCATCTGAGACACTAATAGGAGAATAGATAGAGAAAATGAATAACAAAGTACAGACTGCTCAACAAAAGAAGGTCTATACAAAATGCTTTACTCTGAAAATGTTCCATTTTGCTGCATTGAAGAAGATTTCCAAACATATGAGCGAGGGCTGTCAATCGATTCAAGCATTTAATTATGATTAATCGCAAATTCATCAAACGGTTTACATCTGTTCAAGACGTACCTTACAGGGACATTTGTTAAGTATTTAATGCTTCTTTCAACATGGGAGTGGACAAATATGCTGATTTATGCAAATGCATGTATTTATTTGTTATTGAAAATCAACAACCAACACAAAACAATGACAAATATTGTCCAGAAACCCTCACAAGTTCTGCATTTAGCATATTAATATGCTCAAGTCATAACATGGCAAACTGCAGCCCAATGGGCAACAACAGCTGCCAGTATGTCCGTCCATCTTGAGTCAAAGGTCAAGGGACCCCTTTGAAAGCGGCCATGCCAGTTTTTCCTCGCCAAAATTTTGCATAAATTTTCATTTCCATTTTTCTAGTTTCATGATAGCAGTATCTTCACTTTAGCCCGCTATAACCTAAAAATCCCAAGTTGCATTATTAAATTAAAGAAATTAGTGGCGTTAAAACAAATTTGTGTTAACTTGTTATTATCTTTGTTTGACAGCCCTAATATGAACATGCTTCTATGTTTTCACAAGATAGTTGTAGTACGCGTACCTGGCCAGTGTGAAAATGATTAAAGCCCTCTAACCACACCCTGACTTTAGTAAAAGGGCATATCAGACTTCTATTTGACACTACATGCGTTGCCCTTATTGCTCAAGCTTGGCTAGGTGTCTGTGCAAAAGTCTAAACAAGCAGGTTTCCCATAAGATGATAAAAACCTGATATATTATACTTATAAATATTATACTGATTTATTATACTTATCAATAAGCCTTAAACTATAACTATTGGTGGTCAAGTCGCTTAATTTTTACAGAACAAATGTAAAGATAAAAAGGTTGATGAGTGCGACTGAAGCTGCTGTTTTGTTATTGTTACACTAGAAGTGCCTGATATTTACCCTGCACTAGCTCTGCATACATCAATTCATTCAGCATACACCTTGACGGTTCCTGGTGGTGCTCTGTTTGATCAAGTCACTGGGTGCAAAACAGTGGAAGGTAAAGTGCCAGAAGGGGTCAAATAAACTTGGCCAACCTGAAGAGCCCATCTGACTGACTGGGGAGGGTCAAAGGTCTTCAGGGCCAAAGCAATGTGACACCTGCTCATTGGCCAGGGTCCCAGTGTGAGGCGAGACGGCAATGAATTTAAAACAAGGCTCACTGAGGTCAGCTGAGGCGATGAAAAGCATGACAGAAAAAAAATGTATGATAGGCTTACTGCTGGATAAACAGGAGAGCAGGACCATGTTGACTTATTCACAAATATGTGACTCTCAAGCTTACTGACATCTGTATAGGAGATCCTGTATTTTGTGTTATTCACACCAAACAAATGACTGACTATATTTGATGAACATCAACAAGATTAGATTTGAAAGATTTCAATGCAAAATCAAGATCTGAGTATAGCAGCAAACAGTGAAGTCTAGCCAGTTGTAGGGGACAATCATTTTCATGTAGTACAGTCATTTGAGAAAGTATTCATTATATCGGATATTGGGTAAAGATTGCTTTACATATGAGCAGCTCAAAGTTTTGATATATTTATACAGACCACTCGTTTGCTGAGGTCCAAATGGTTAACTTAAAGGCATAGTGTGGGTGACGTGGGGTTGTATGAGGTACCTTTCCATAGTGTATTAGTCATCTACTGTAGGTAATACACTGACTATGGAAAAGTGCCTCATACAACCTCACATCAAAACACCCACACTATCCCTTTAGCAGCATGCCCCCAGCTTGGGGAAGCAAACCAAAGCACCGGCACAGAGGCAAAGCAATGTACTGCTGTGGACGGGGGCCAGCAGCAAAACAACTTTAGTCATCAGAAAGAAAGGGCCCACCTAAAAAAAAATCTGTGTTAAAAATGTTAGTGCTATTGTGTGACTCTGGATAGTTCAAATTCAAAGTTAGATAATAACCCATAGTCTGACAGTAACACAAACAAACTAACCAATCGAGGTAATAACTCCAATGATTTGCAAGGTAAAATTGCTGTTTGTTTTTTAGAGGTCTGGTGGATAGCAACTTAAGTTCCCTATTGGAAACATAGACCTCATAGCTGCCACGCGCAAGGTCAACCGGCAAAAATATTCTATATATATAGTACACTTAAACTTGCTAAAATGTGTTTTTGGTGGCGGCCCCGTCCACAGCAGTACATTGCTGTCTGCTTCTCCAGGCTGGGAGCATGTCAACCATCATAAATAAGATAAGATAAGATAAGATAACATGAACCTTTATTAATCCCCGAAGGGAAATTCAGGTAATCGTCTACTATAGGTAATGTACTGACTATGGGTAAGTATCTCATATGACCCCACTTCAAAACACCTGAACTATCCCTTTAACAAGATTGTCTAAGTTTTAATTCAGTTTACAGTTACAGGGGAACAACAACAACAAAAAAAAATCTAAGTTATGAACTTTTTTACTTGAAAAAGCATTCTCCAAAACGTGTGTGTTTTTCGATTAGGGGCCAGAAGCAGTAAAATGATGTAAAAGAAAATAAAATAAAAGACTGGAGACGGAGAATTTTTAAGTGGAAGCAGGTCAAGTGAAAATAAAAAGCATTAACACAATGCAAATGAAAGGAAAGAAGAAAAAAGGTCTTTTTTTTCTGACATACATACGGATTAAATGCAAAAGATAAATTCAGAGGTAGAAGTGGATAAAATGAATTGTAAATGGCCTTGAGACAGGTTATTATTAATGCACCTCTTTTTTTGTTCAACAGGTTGCTCTTAAACCCTTCCACATCCCTTTATCACTCTTGTCAGGTGACTCATGGCTGTCAAGTTGTTAATGTTGCAGATGTTCAAATAACACTGAATGGGACAATGGACAAGGACCAAGAACAAGGACGAGGAAGACTAGACTGCTACGGTGAAAAGAGCAGCCAGCACAATTACTGCTGTCCACTTGCTTTTGGAACTTTATCTCTAGCACAGACTGTTGCGTCCTTTGTGTCTGTAATTCTTACAATACTCAGCATTCACCATGTTCTCTGGTAGAGAGGAAAACTTTTAAATGAGTCTGAATAAGAGTTGAGACTGGTGAAAAGGACTGTCTGGCATCTTCAGCAAGCAGACAGTTGAGGACTGAGACAAACAGTTGTTCCATTCTTTAAGACTGATGCAATTCACATGCATATTCACTGTGTCAAGGCTGCTTTTTCTTGTATGGAGTTCTGCTATACCTTCTCCTCATCCTTCAGCATCCTTCAACAGCGATACGGACTCATAGCACGAGAGCCACTAGTGTCAGTTTGCAGTGTAGTGAGAAAAAAGTCACACTAGTGATGCCATTTCAAGTGCTTTCACCCAACATGCATTAAGAAGCAACAAATACACATGATGCTAAATTAGAGGTACTGTCCATTTAGCCACACTGTGCCAGGTAGTGTTGAGACTAAAAATATATATATATATATATATATATATATATATATATATATATATATATATATATATATCCCTCAATCATTTTTTTAAGACCCACTCGAAGTGTGTGTATTTTCCCTTTTCTTCTTATTTTGCTGTGTTCGGGACATTTCCAGACTTCATCAATAACATTTTATTTCTCTGACTCACTGCTTTGTTCTCACTAACCCCGCTCCCTCTCTTCATTCACTGTCAACTTCGGGTGATGTGTTTACAAACAACAAAGGTTACCTATCATATCTTTAGGTTTGCCACTTACACACTGATATCTTGTGGTGATTGTCTTTGCTGGGCAACATCTTCACACCTCGAGACTTAAGCTCAGTCATTTTCTTCACTGTTGGAGGAAACAGAGCAGGCAGACATGTAAAAGAGCAGGAAGAGCAATTATGACGCCCACACATTTCTGCAGTGCCTAAATGTTTGCAGCAGATGTAGCATATAATACATCTAAAGTTCTATACACCATTGCCCACACCCACTCCAAATATGTTCACAGCAGTTTTGACAAAGCAATTAAACAAAAATTAAATTCAAATAAGAAAATAACAGAACTTTTTTATGACAATAAAACCCAACGTTATACAGAAATAGATTTTGCATGGATGTTTTTTTAATCTAAATTACATATATATATATATATATATATATATATTTATGTTTAAAGGTGACATATCAGAAAAACTCACATTCTTCGCATTTGCTGTGCATTCCAATACTCGTACTACCATAGTATTTAGTATGCCAGAAAAAAATATTCAGTTTGTCCAAAATATAGTATGTGAAATGCAGTATGGCAAAAATACCAGGATATCCTTCAACATCTGGCTACATTTTGCAGTATGCAAGCCAGCATGCTTTTCTGGCATTTCTGACCCAAAATCCTCTGTGCAGCAGATATGTGAGCAAGATGGTCAAAGTACAAAGTGCAATGTTATGACAAAGTAGTATGTCCCAATTGTATGCATACAGCATGAAAGTCTGTACTTGTAAGAGCAGCTGCAGTATGTACTAAAACTAAAATGAAAAAGTAGTCAGTTTGGACTGTAGCCTTGGGTATCTGGGATGCCTTCCAACTAAGGTTGTCCAACCAAAGATATTCTGTTGACTAACATTCAACTGAGTTTCTCCACAAAGACTCATTCAGTCATTCAGCATGCAAAAGAATTAAAAATGTCAAATTGACTACAGAAATCTTTGAATAAGACCAAAATGAGTGATTAGTCAACTAACAGACAAAGAGGGGGCAGCCCTACTATCAACCCACAAACTGTGAAATAACGTGATTCAACAAGTTATTCAAATTTGTGTCCCTATAATGTGTTTTTTGAACATTAAAGCATGTACACATGTTCTAGTAGAAGCTTAATATACAAGTATGAACCTGGAAATGAGCATGATATGTTCCCTTAGATGTTAGTCCATAAAAATTATACATTTACTTAAAAACAATAAGAGATCTCAATCTCCACTTTCTTTCTTGGTGGATAGAAAGGTTTAGGGGATAACACTTTATACAGTAAAAGTTATACACAGTTAAAGATGAGGTTTAAATTATTTAGTTTCATGATAATTGCAGAGAAAATAAAAAAGCCAAGTAGGAGGAAAAGTAGGAGGCTCATCTAAATGCACACTTACTCACCAATTTCAAAAACACTATCAGCATTGTGCGTGAACCCCTTCGCGCTCATCTTATTTAATTACTTTGACGGTTCCTGACAGTGGAACTTTTCTTGTTTTGCCTAAATGTGTTTTTATCCTTTGCTCAGTTTCAGCATTGCAATTTAAAGATAATCTGAGTCATGTCGGCTTATTATGCGTCTGAAAGAAAAATTCCAATACAGAAAGTCTTTTCAGATTATTGCCCCATTTAGAAACGGAGAGAAACGGTATTATCATGTTTGTAGAGGTAACTAAACTCTTGAGTGATGATGTGGCTGTTTCCTGTGCAACGTGAGGTGAAGGACACTGAAGAATAAAATCAAATAAATAGAGCCAACAGTCATTTCATCACTCCAACATGCCGCTGCTATTGAATCATCGAACTGTCACGATGAGAAAGCTGGTATATGGTGGGGGGGATGGAAATAGTGTTTAATCTAATTTAAGTATTAGCTTCCCATTTCTCTCTGATCTTCTAAACTTATTTATCTAACGCTGAACCTGTAAACCCATAACCCCCTTTCTCTCTTTCCTGATTCTCTCTCTCTCCTCTTATTCTCGTCCCATCGCCTCTGAGGTTTCCAGCGGACGGCTGGAGGTGAGGTCCCTAGAGATCACCTTATTTTGTGGACCAACTAATCATTTTTCCACGCTCATCCCTTCTTAAAGTTGATCCCTGAACCTGAAATGGATGCACAGGAGAGACAGTATTTTGTATTTTTGGCCCTATAATAATGAGTTTTCTAATCCTGAAAGCAATCTCAACTATTCTGTCAAAATAGTGAAATAATTTCACTTGCTGCAGGTGTAGTTTAAAAACTGGCAAAAACTTAAAATAAGGCAGCTCATGAATGTTTAAGGAAATGTAGTGCATTTGCACTGCAAACAAGATGACTGATATCAGTCTACCTAGCTTATTTTTTTCTTAATTGGACCTGGTGACATAGTGATTGTTTCCCTGTTCATTTTGTCAGTGGTGCAAAATAAAAGTGGTCATGAACATTTCATTCCCTTATGAGCAAGACTGTGCTCAATAAATATCATGGCAATGTGCCTCTTAGATTATGAGCTATATGTTGGGACACACCATTGGGAAAGCTCATGAAATTTCCCAAATGGTGAGAGTTCGAGGGCTGTCAGTGACTACATTTTTGTTATTTGCACACCACTGGAAACTATACTCAGATTTTGGCACTACAGGAAAGTTCAGTGGGTCACCATAAATACTCAGATTTATCCTTAGAGACACCGAGAATATCTAAAACTAATATGATGAAAATCCAGCAATTATTTGCTGATCCCGCTGTACAAAGTTAAACCCGGCACACATTATTAATGATCAGCCTTTTAAAATATCAAAACCTCTCTTGATCTTACCTTGGTACTGGGCGCTGAAACCTCTCAACTTGTGGTTGCCATCAGAGGTAAAGTGCAGCCGAAGCCAATTCTTGCTGCTAATGATGGGTGAGGGAAGGTTGGGGCCAGTGAACCTGCAGACACAGAGACAGAGAGAGAGGAATTATTAGCATTTTAGGACAAGAGCGTTTTAACAAGCAAATGTGAATGTAGCACATTGCAAAGTGCAGTAATATTTAGCATTTGCTCTACACTCATACAGAAAATGTGTTAAAGGTTAAGGGCTACGGATGCACCAGTGCCATCTATAGCATTATATATTTATATATATAGTTGCCTACTGCCTTATATGTGCTACTTTATAGGTATGTATTTTATTTCACGTTCAGACACCCCCTATTCAATTTCAAGCATTTCTATCATCAAGATCATCCACTGGTAAATAAAATATGGGCTTGTGCTGTGTTCTTCAGTTGGCTGTTAACATCTGATGAACGTTACCAGTAAATTTGCCACTGAAGTCCAGCCCAGATTAAATTTCTTTAAATACGTCCATTCTGGGTCTGGGGTGATTAATGGGCAAAACAGTCAAGCTGCAGTTTAAATCCATGTCTGTCCAAAATTGTCCTGTTGGACATTTGTGTGAAATTGTATAATAATTAATAATAATAATTAGCTAATGAATATTTGAGTTATAGCCAAAAACATGTTTTGCAAGGTCACAGTGACCTTTGGCCATCAAAATCTAATCAGCCAAAGGGGACTTTTGTGTCAAAGTGTAAGAAATTTGCTCCTGTTGCTCCTGAGATATGGTGTTCACTAAAGTGGGACAGACTGGAAAGCCAAAAACATAATGCCTCCAGCCACAGCTGTCATCGGCGTGAAGGCATAAATATGTTACCGTGTTAGGTATGCTGCCGTATAACTGTAATTGATGTACACATCATTTCTTCTTAAAGTAATTTCAATATCATATTTCAGTCAATCTACCATTACAGTCTTCCATTGTAAGAGAGGGTTCTGCTCTCTTGTGCTTCTGTTTTGTGCCATAAAGCAATTATGTAATCCATCAGATTCCTTATAAAGTCAAGCCCGATGGTAGACTATACATTACAGAGGCTGGCAGAACCTGCCAGTCTTCCCCCTGATTGTCTTGTTTGTCTATGGTAATTACACTAATGTTTCAAAATTAATGTGGCCTTGACTCGGAGATGTTAAAATGTTACACCTTTAAGATCTATTAAAGGGAGGGTCTGGTACTCAAGGGGAACTGTAATGTTAATGACTCTTAACTAAACTGTGGCCCAATAAAAAATGGGACCAGGAAGGACTGGCATTGGCATTTTCAGAGAAAGGACACGCTCCTTTTATTGCTTTGAAAAAGCAACAGTGAATTATACTTCACAAACACTTATAGTGCCTCCTGATCTGTATGCTAATGAGCGCCGTTGCTTACCAGGCACTTCCTCTTCAGTTGTTAAAGCCAGAGTCATTTGGGAACCCATCATGTTTTATCTTGAGACACACTAACAAAATCTCATGCACACACTAAATACACACACATACAGATCGTGCACCTGCACACTCAGGCACACATTCGCACAAGTGTGTGCATACATTTCAATTGCCCCTCTGTAAATTACATTTCCTCAACTGTGTCCGCCTCATCTCCCCAACCCACATACAGTATCTGCAGATACATATTGAGGTATGCCTCTGAACAGCCCTCATTAAAATGACTGGAAAAAAGCAAATAGAAATGAAATTGTGATTAAATAATATAATAAATCTGAGAAAGAGACTGGAAAATAGGTACAAGGCATATTTTGCAAGCTAATAACTATTCTGCTTTGAATGCAAAAAAGCTATTTTTTTGTATTAATGCCGCCAGGGACAAAAGAATAAAACAGTTTTAAGCATACAGCTCCAACCAAAAGAGACAGGGATCTACTATGAGGGAGTCTAGTGAGGGTGTTTGGTGGAGATACGTGACTGACTGCGCTGTAGAGCTCTCTTAGGATCAATTAAAAAGCATGCAGGTTTCTAGATGTTGACAGAATTTGCTTGTATTTTGATGAAAACAGCACTATTTGTTTCTAAAGTAAACCCTTAGTGCAGTTGGGCCTCAGCTTCAGGGTACGCTGTACAGCAGCTCAACTTATTAGTCAAGGTGAACACAGGCTCACCTGAAGAAGCAGGCGGAGGAGGGAGAGACAGAAACAGTGGATTTTTGAAGAGTTTTGAGCAGCAGGCCGGACACATCGAAAGGGAGAAATGGTACGATGATTAAAAGTGAAAGAGAGATGGTATCAAAATGTCAGTGACTCTGCTTTTTCAGGCACGCTGCACACAGATGGCAGGAAGATGGAGCAGAGTGCAAATAAAGAGAGTATGTCACTGATGAAACTCATGCTCTTCTCCTGTCTCCCATTGCTGCTTTTAACATGTAGCAGGCGTGGCAGCCAGCCCCTCACTGGTAAGTCAGTGACACCGATGACCTCAACCCTCGGTTAAGAGATTTCGACTGAAGCAAGCTTCACTAATCAAACCTTTGTGTTCAAGTCACAAAAGGTCAGGATCAGGAGCACGGTTGGTGTTGACTCTATGTCCTGACCAGATGAAGGAGCATCTTACATCAGAGGCCTTGATGGAAAGAGTGGGTGTGGGTGTGCAACATGTGTATTGTATATATGTACTGTATAGGCCATAACATTCTCAAATTAACCTGGAGCATTTTTATTAACCTCTCAGTTCATCCTCCATTAGCGCCACATGAACTACATTTGTGGCTTGTAATAATTCAAAAACAGCTCACTGTCAGTGCACCATGTGGTTTTAACCTGTGAGAGACCAACCCTACACCCTACAATTAAAGGTTTCATGAAATGTCTTTGGGTATTATCAAAACTTTCTTACATAAATAACAATTCCATCCATCTGCAACTGCTTATCCCATTAGGGGCTGCAGAGGGCTGGAGCAGATCCCAGCTGGTATAGGGCCAAGGCGAGGTACACCCATTGCAGGGCACAAAGAGACAGGCAACCATTCACGTTATGAGCTATTTAGTCATCAATTAACCTGCTTGTCTTTGGACTGAGGGAGGAACCTGGAGATACCGGAGAGAACCCATGCTAACATGGGGAGAACATGTAAACTCCACACAGAAGAATCCCAAGCCGGATTCAAACCTGCATAACTGAACTTAAATAATAATTAAGATCTTATCTAATATGCCTTTCAAGCAAACATGATTTCCAATGGGAAATGCTGCATTATTAATGTTAAATTCATGGACTGGTTGTCCATTTCCTGAACTGAACATTCAACAACTACCCCCGGCTAAAAGTGCGTTTTATTAAGCTATTTGTTGGAGATATTTGCAATATGAGACAAAACGGACTTCATTACGTGGGTGCAATGGATAGCGCTAGTCCAAAACGGGGCGACTGAATGAATGACATTTGCTAAAAGCGTTCAGCTGCCGAGAGCACAGTCACTTCTGTGTAATCTTATGTACATCCTTTTTAGACCTTGGTCCTTTTTCTGAAGCAAGATGGATGGGAAAATATATATAAATATTCCACATCATTTCAATCATATACACTCTGTCTGGCATTCTCTTCCTTTTTCTACAGGGTATATTATATATAAGTTATTTTTCTGACCAGGTTATTATGTGTTCCTTCATCACAGTGTGGCTGGGAGATGGTATAGTATTATGAAAATGAGGCGGAAGTGTGAAGCCAAGTTGTATGACACTGGCCTTGATTTACAGCTGCAAGTGCAAGACTGGTAAAGCGAGTCGGCATGCCTCGGGAGGTGTTTTATCACTTTAAGATGAAGCATTGAGGGGGGGTCATGTATAGTCTGGCACATGTGCATTTGATGTGGTACTACTAGGACGAGAGAGGAGAGCGCCCAGATCACCTCTGGCTCCAAGTACATAGCTCGGTCTTGGGCACTAAATCTTCCACCAATAAATCAAAGTATATGATCCCTACCTCACACGCAGCACATACAAAGACCTCCAAACACCAGCGCCAAGATTTTAATGCAAATAGCCCTGTCAGAGTTACTCCCCCTTTTCCCCATAGGGACAAATAAAAATGTCCCTTTGAATTAAAGCACAATTTGAGCCGGAATCAGCTTTCATTAACACGCAACAAGCAAACGCAAGACTGACTTAAAGTTGTGATAAACTGTGGAAATGGCAAAAGATAAGGAACTGATGCGTATGCCATTAAGGATTAAGAGATTAATAAGTATGGGATGAGGGACAAACAGACCACCATATATATCATTTTGACCTAGTGTCACCTCTGCCTTTCCCCACTTCACTGTCCAGCCCTTTTTTGCTGAAAACATTAAAGTTTCAGGGTGAAAGAGACCATGGGGAGCAACTGAAAAAGTCCTGAGCTGGCTGATGGAGGTCTCCTGAAGGTTGTTGCGGCCACTCCTATAGATCCTTCTCACCTCACCCTCTCGCTCTCTCTGTCTGGCGGACCATATTAGATTTTATGCGGAATTGTCTTGAGAGTGCAGTAGCTAAATCAGTTTCCATTTCCAGGCCCCAAAGCTCCTCAGTCTGAGTCAGACTTTTGATGATTGTCCAAGAAATGTATTTTGGGCAAGGCGAGGTGATAGAGGCAGCCAGTGGTGTTCTTGACGGGGGGTGGGGGCTGAGCTGACACGTGCAGATTTCTGGGAAACGAGCTCTTTTACTTCCATTACATGTTATCAACATTCATAAAAGTCCTGAAATGGTTTAAGGGTTGCACAACTTCATAGGCCAACGTCCAATTTCTGAGTAATTCTTGTTGCTTAGACTCGTCGTTTCACTGTCATTATGATTGAAGGTCTTAGGAATACCAGTCAGGATACATTTACGCAACACTGGCATAGAGATACTTTCCATACTGATGAGATGTGACTCATTAAATTGTTAATGCCTTTCAGGATTCTGAACAAAGGTCGTTGTCATCAGGAAATTCGGCGACCCTTCCCAGTGGAGTGGGTCTTTTTTCCACTTTATATTCATCGTTTCATGTCATCTGTTCTCTGTTCCGAGGGGCGAAGGTGTCACATTACCCCATGCATAATCAGTGATGGGCGGGGTTTAGGTGTCAAAGGTGACTGGCTCCACATCAGGATCAAATGCTTTAAATCAGCGCTCGGTGGGTGAATTCATTGTGATGTAGCATCAGATGACCACACGCGTGCCGTGTGTGGGTGGTTGCAGATGTGTGGTGGGTAGATTCTGGACGAAGAACGTCTGTTAATTGCAGCTACTTAGGTAGATCAATCAGAGCTCTGCTCAGTATGCAGGTCCTGGTGCTTACAGCAGACCGGGGGTCACAGTGACTTTAAAGCCAAAACTTTCAGCATTTTAATGAGGCTGTGTGAATTATAGCATAGGCCGGTCTATCCAGATGTACATGCAGCCACAGACGCACACCATCACTGGCAAACATTCACAGCTACAAACACGTACGCAGATATCAATAAATTCTCTCTCCCTCTCTGTGTCCCTAACACACACACACACACACACACACACACACACACACACACACACACACACACACACACACACACACAGTCATGTTTCCATGGTTTCTGAGGACATTACATTGATTTACATTCATTTCCTGGAGACTTATCCTAACCTAAGTGTAACTGTTACTTGCCTAATCCTAACCCTTACTCTAACTTCAACCTAAACCTAAACATACCCTAACCCTAAACCAAGTCCTCACCCTAAAATATAAAGTTTTACATTATGAGGATGTGCATTTTGTCCCCAAAAATGTCCCCACAATGTGTAAACAGATTCATGTCCCCACAACATATAGTAATACACAACACACACACACACACACACACACCACATCCTTCTGAGGTAAAACTAATCAGTGTGGAAGACTCTTAAGTCCAGAAAGGCAGTATTAAAGTCCTGGCAGTGGAGCTGTAGCTGTGACCTTCAGATGTAACCGAGACCAGACATACACTGGGGGTTTAAATGAACCACCAGAGCCCTCCTGCTCCAAACAACATATCAACACTGTTCATTCATTTCTTCAAAGAGCAACCACCCAGGCAGTAAAAACCATCAACCTTACTCTATAAGTTAAGGCCAAAGTATTATGAGAGGCCTTCGGGGCAGTTATGTGTCACGGGTCTATGTACAAAGAGAAGGCTTTTCAGAGGAGTTTGAAAACTCCACTGGCCAAGCCAGTAAAACTGCAGACCCATCAGAGCCAACATGTCTACTTTTCGCTTGGACTCCGGGGTTCAATAGAGCCAAAATGTCTGTTCTTCCTCTCTCAGTCCTCAGGTATTATTCATGATTCAGACCTCTGGCCCCATCAGACAGCCTTGTTAAATCTTCTGAGGGATCCTTTCTTCCTCTTCCCACAACTCATTTTCTGCCCTCATAGAACATATAATATGAACAATGAAAGAAATTTCCTTTTGGGGAGAACAGACCAACCTTCATCTTGGCTCCCCTTTTTTTATTTTAAGCCTATCCAGAAGCTTCCTACAAATGCTGTGTAAATAAAGTAGAAAGATGTTAAAACCCACCTCAAGTTGTGTATGCGTCCGTATCATATGACCTTCCCATGAATCATCACACGCACATTTCCCCCTCCATTCCAACTCAGATCTCTTTTTTTAAAGACAGGAAGGCAATTGAGGATATACTCATTTAAATTAAAACTAACCTGATTGGCTGCTCTGCCATGCTGTTTCATTTCCTTCAAAGAGAAATGCATAGCAGCCAAACCAGCACAAGTCTCAAGATTAAGATATTTAATCATGATATTGGTTGATGTAACATCAACCAATGTGACAGGTCTGTCAGGGGCATCTGTATTGTTAAAGTCATAGCGATGATCAGTCATACTAACCGAGAGAGACTGATTGTTAAAAAGTTAATGTCTATGGTTGAATTGGTTTGCTATAATTTAAACCTATATGAAAGTTAGAATATAAAAAGTAAAGCTCTTAGGAGTGACTGTGATCAGTTCAAGAGCTGGCTGGTCTGTTAATTGAGGATTTCCCCCGTCATTTAGTATTGGAGTTGCTACATTTGCTGGCACTTCAGAGGCTGAATCTCCTGTTAAAAAGCAATACACTCTACCCAGAGCTCAGACTGACGCCTTGGCTTTTGTTTCACTTTGGTTCAGTTACAATCTGTGAGACTGTACATGCTTATTATTTCAAGATAATGTAGCTCAGTGGGTAGAGCGGGTCATACTTTAACCATAAGGTTGGTGGTTCGATCTCCGGCTCATACAGTGTGCATATTGAAGTGTCAAGAATGCTCCAAAAATACTTAGGATGGGTTAAATGCAGAGGTACGTACCTGTATGTATATTACAAATAAAGGTAAATAAAGGTCTTATTCTATAAAACACATTTATATGAAGGAATTGAAAGGTTACATTCTCCAAAATAACTGGTGACTCAAGTAAATTATTTTGAGTGAATCTATTTCAAAAGTCAATTGGCTTCTTGCACCATGACCTTTCCACTGTTTCACCTTCATCCTACCAACATATTTATTGTAAATTTCTCCACTGTGGGACTAATAAAGGAATATCTTATCTTATCTTACCTTATCTTAACATACGGCTGAATAAACTACTGTCAGAAGTTGTGATTAATTTGCATATAATGTAAAACAAAAATAGAGGAAATCTGTGTCTGCTGCATTTGTGTTTGTCCCCCTTCAGAAGTGTGTGATACCTTAGATTAGGACCCATTACAAACATGAAACCAATAAATAAATCCATCTATTTAAACTGTATAGGAGGAATTTGTGCTTTTGACTGGGATACATTGGTAATTTTTAAAAAAGCACTAATTAAATCAGAAAACAATGATATGAAGTCATTAGGAACAAACTGATTTTGCATTATGAAAAACTAGAAATGGGATGTGTGAGTACCCTGTTTGGTTAGATAAAGGTTAAAAGTGTGAAACTCTCTGACACAGTCTGATAACAGCCAAAAAAGACATGCAGACAAGCAGATGATATGGGGCAGAAACATAAACTCAAGCAGCTCAATTCATGGAAGTAAAGAATTTAGTGCCACTTGTTATGCAATTGATCCCAATGTCAGCGTGATTTATTACTCTTCTTCGAAAAGTCAAGGTAGATGTAGACAAAGTCACAGAGAGCAAAGCAAGAGGACTAAACTGCTATTGAATGGACTGTGGAACAAGGCTGATGAGGAAACCATACAGAGCCTAACAGCTTAGATTATTGAATGTTTGCCCTCAACAAAATGACCTACACAGGCACAAATGATTGTTTGACTAAGATGCAGCTAAAAAAAGACAAAACAGACATTGTCAAACCAACATGTGGCTGTTTTTCGCCATTCCTCCCCTTCTGTTTGAATCCTGTCAAACCCAGCTCACATGACGCTTCACCATCGCCACCGAGGAAGGTTACGAAAGACGCTATCAATCACATCGCACAAGTGGAAAAAAAAAAAAAAGAATATGTGTGCACTTCTCAATGGGTGTAATCGCCTGTGGGCGGTATTGGATCTGTGGTTAACGGGAGACAAACAAATGAGTTTCCAAGGTCACTCTTAAAAGCGGCAGTGATAATTGAGTCCCCCTGTAGATCTATCAAACACAACAATAAACAAATGCCAATAATATCCTTGGGCAGACTGCAGGGACATCATCCTTGTCTTCTACAGGAGACATACCTCGAGCCAGAGAGGTGAGAAAGACAAGCCAGGCAGCGAAGCAGTTACTGAACACCAAAGTCAAAGGAATGTCAGAAATCATAGTATTATTTTAAACAAATTATTCTCAAAGTTGACACATTTAGTATGTACAGTGTGATTCAAAATTTCGTACCCCCCACTACCATCAAAGCTCACTGAATGATTGTGCCAGCAGCACTTCCAGTGTTCAACTAGCTACTTTTCTCCCCCACCTGGAAAGTCGTGCTCTATAACTGCTTCGAAGCAAACAGCGTTTGTAAAACATGAAAGAAAACAGTAGGCTACAGTGACAGAACCAGTGCCAATGACTGCTACGCTAGCACTGCAAACTGAAGCGTCAGTGAAATCGCTTTGTCGCTTCTTCTAAAGAAACCCAAATCAACAATACGTTTCAACAATGAATGGATTTCTGTCACTAACAACAGCTAGCCGGGCTCTGTCTAAAGGTAACCACATCGGCTTACCAGCACCTCTAAAGCCCATCAATTAACATGATTACACCTTGTTTATTTAATTCTTACAGAAATGAAGTGTAAAATAGACAAATTATGCTGCTGGAGGCTTCTGTTAGTCACCTGGCAACTACATGATAACAACAAGACTAACCTCCTGTGAAACCACAACTTGTTCTTAAAGTTTTTTCTATGTACAAGATAAACAAGACATAACATGTTAATTATATTTTATTAATTGCATATTTTGTTACCTTTAAACACAGCCAGGCTGTTTTCTAGTTTCCAGTCTCTATGCTAAGTAGGGCTGACAACGTTCCTGTGATAACACGTTAACGCAAAGTCGCATCATATGACACTAGAAAATCTAAGAAAGCCATTGGAGCCAACCATGTAGTAGTGGCTTGTCGATAAGGAGGCTTAAAAACGCTCCAAAGCTACACTACATCTGGGCGAGAAAAACTGTCATGGCCGTTTTCAAAGGGGTCCCTTGACCTCTGACCTCAAGGTATGTGGATGTAAATGGATGCCATGGTCTCTCCTTTACAGACATGCCCACTTTATGATAATTACATGCAGTTTGGGGCAAGTCACAGTCAAGTCGGCACACTGACACACTGACAGCTGTTGTTGACTGCTGGGCTGCAGTTTGCCCTGTTATGATTTGAGCATATTTTTTTTTAAATAATTGTCATTGTTCTGACTTGAGGAAAAATACATACATATATTTGCTTGAAGTAACCATATTTGTTTGCTCAAATGTTGATAAGGGTAACGGTTAGGGTTAGGGTTTAGGGTTAGGGTTGATTAAATACCAGACAAATCTCCCGCTAAGGTACATTTTGAACAAACAAAAAATGTGTGGTTAAGTTGCAATTAATAGCAATTAACCATGGACAATCATGTCTTTAATGGTAATTAAATATTTTAATCTGTTGACAGCCCTAATGTTAAGCTAAGCTAAGTGGCTGTTTACTGAAGCTTCATATTTACCGTGCAGACATGAGACTGGTGTTGACTTTCTCATCTGATTCTTGGCAAGGAAGCCAATTAGTCTATTACCTAAAATGTTGAGCTACTCCTTTAAAACAAATCATTTAAACAAAAAAAGAAATATTTGTGTCCAATCTAAGCAAGTGAAATTTTCTTACTCTGAAGCTGTTTTCACTTAATATCAAGAAGTGAAGATTCACTATCTGTCCATTTAAGATGGACATCTATGCTTTCCTGGACAATTTTCTGGCTCTTCTTTCTTGTTTCCCTATGTCTCTCTCTCTCTATCCCCCTGTGTTTTGTGTGTATGAGCTGTTAGTTTTTCAGAGCGAGTCTGAGATGACGCAGTATGCGGGGAGACAGGTGAAACCATGCTAATGATATTGAACCTGGCAACACTGTCAAATCCCCCAAAACACAGCCGGCGCATTGTATTCCCTTGATGCCAGAGCATCCTGAAATAACTACATTGTTATGCTAGGAGAAAGACGTCTATGGGTTTTTGCATGCGTCTTTGTTTGTATTTAATTGTGAATGTGTGGGATTGCGTGTCCATAGACAGTACGTGTGAACCGGTTTCAAGAGAAAACTTCAGATGCTAGCAGATCCTTATAAGACTGACAATCATACATGCATAATACAGCTCCTAAGAATTGTTTTTCTTGTTTGATTCTATAATTGGACATTATTTAGTTCATTATTATTGCTGTTATTTTTTTTTAACCTGACACTTAAATCAGTAGAAATTATCCACAGTTCTTTTAATAAATAATTAAAATGAAAATTTAATAATTTTGTTGATGACAAGTACAATTATACAACATAACTTAATTGTGATGATGTAACTCTTTTACATATACCAACATCAACTGACTACAGTTGGTTTGAGGAAATGCCAAACATGGCATATCAGTTTTTAAATTATTTTTGAGGTCTGTGTGGTCATTAAATGCATGCATGATTTAACAGGAGCCCATTACAGCAACTTACTGGCATTCATAAAACTAAATGGCTTATAAACCTTATAAACCTGTGTTGCTGTACAATCTGCTCCCGTGCACTTTTTATAATGAAGGCACGGAATAGTGCAGAGTCAGAATTTTCCCTTTTAAACAATAAGCCCCAAGGCTCCCACGTATTAAAGGGTAGTACAGTACATAAAGGTCGACGTAAAGTATAAAGCAAACTAATTAACTACAAGTGGGAAAAATATACAAAGTAATAACGGCCACTAAAATCCATCCGTGTTCGTTTTGAAGGCCGATATTTGAGGAATTCAATGGGTTTGACAACTTTTTACTCAACACCAAATCCTCACAAAACAGCGTGCTTCAATAAGCAGATAATGAGAAAATAGACAAGCGGAGGATCAATGACAGGGAAATATTTTTACTCAATACCAGAAAAACAAAAGATCCACCTTGTCTATACTTGTACATCATTTTTAGATTCAGTGAATACCATCCACACACTGCAGCTTTACTCTAAATCACCCACTCCAATATACAACTACTATTTTAGCTCCTCCGTCTACTGCAGTGGTCTCCTTATCTTTTACTACTGTTGGTTTATCTGTGATTCCTCACCCAATTCCTACTGCTGCTTTTTCTGGCATCTTTTCAGATGGACTTTGAGGAGGCTGCCTGAACAGAAACACTAAAACTCAAAACTGTGCCAGCGCTAAGTTGTCGATAGCACCAACATGAGCCCAATCCTGTTTTTGAGAAACCCATTTTTGGTGCACCAGTTCCGTGATCCAAAAGCTCCCTTTGCACCAAGGTGGGTGGAGTACAGCAACTGAGGATGTGATTATGCAGATCAGGTGGTGCATTGCAGTTTTTGAATGATTTCTGGCAATAAATAGTGTTCACATTACCACCTACTCAGAACAAATCTAATCACAAAAGCAAGCAGACTTCAAGCAATTAATGTGGGTTTCACTGGTAGAAGGCACAAGACAATCTGTGTAAGAGACTTTCATGTATGTTGAACTGTGTGGGTTTTTTTATATTGATATACAATTTCATCCAATGCATGTGGAAATGATTACCAATATACATTTTAAAATTCAATTAAGGGAGAGTCTGATTAGATGGCTTATACTTAGCAATAATAATATCTACAATAGGCTGTAGGATGTATCATCTCTTTTAGTTGATAAAATCCTTGAAATGATCATACAGGAGAGGGGATGTGTGGGTTCATTTTGTAGTCTCTAATCTGAGTGATGCAATGTGCATTACAGCCAGGGGGCAATCTCCGAGTCTGAAAAGTGAAGCCAATGAGGAAGTGCTTTAAACTTGCATTCTTTATAATAGCCAGCAGGGGGCAACTCCTCTAGTTGCAAAAAGAAGTCTGATTGTATAGAAGTCTATGAGAAAATGAGCCTACTTCTCATGTAATTTTTAACCTCAGTAAACATTGTAAACATGAGTTTATGGTCTCAATCGCTAGTTTCAAGTCTTCTTCAATACAGTATGATGTTCACTTAGTAAATTATGGTTCCATTTAGAGTTAAACAGATGATAAAGCAGAGAATACTTTAGTGTGTTTAACTTGTGATCGACAGTTCACTACCACAGTGTTGTCCAGTCTTGGAGTTGTCTGTGTTTTAACCATTCACAGTGTGTGTCTTTTTGGTTGCCTAAAAATCTCTGTTCTTAGCTCCACCGTCTCGTGTTACTTCTGGCTGAAAAAAAATCAAGATGACCCACTGCAGTAGAGGCTTCAAAATGGAAGTCCACAAACCAATGGATGACAGGACAGTGACTACGTCCACTTCTTAAATACAGTCTGTGATTTCTGCACAAAGATCATGTGCAACAAACAGATTAAAAAAAAAAAAAACATTTCATTGTACTACTAGGTAATGTAGTTGTAGTCTGTCTTCTTTTGATTGTGTGCATCGTTACCTATGGTCAGGAATTGCTTTGTCTCAAGAAATGTAAATCCAACATTACAGAGAGACATTTTCTGCTCTTGGAGGAATATTCTAGGTGTATATTAGTGCCTTGCAACTGTGCTTTCTGAGGATAAAATCTATTTTCTCGTCAGCTTCTTTCAGCCCATTAGGAAACTATCTGCTGCTTTTAAACCAGATGAGAGGAGCTGATTTGATTTGAGGCTGATCATCCTTCTCAGCCTCTTTTACAGTTTGTGCTGTGCTGCTCCGGCATCTAGGTTTTGCCTCTAGTCACCAAATTTTAAAAAATTACGTGATCATACATTTCTGCTGTAAGTTTGTGCTTGAAATTGCATGCAGACAGTTTTAGCGTACCCAATAGAAATAGTCGTTACACATGCTGGCTGAATATACAGGAACCTCAAGCTTTGAAATACATTGGGTCAAATTAATTCATACCATGCAGTTAAATGACAACATTTCTGACCGATGATTTTTCCACATATGAAATAACCTTTGAACTCACTCCTTTGAAAATCCAGTTTTTTCGGCTGGGTCCATGGATGTAGTCACTGTCACACATCACCCATTGGTTTGTGGACTGCCATTCTGAAGCCTTGAGTTCAGCATTTTGGCCGTCACCATCTTGTTATTTTGCAACCAGAAGTGACACGAGAGGGTGGAGCTAAGAACAACCAAATGCTGAATAAGGCATATTTTGGCAACTAAAATGTCACATTAAACTTTTGTGATCAAAAATCACACTGTGAAAGGGTTAAAGTTGTAAAATAAAAATAGGGACAACTCCCAGATCGGAAAACACAGTGGTAGCGACCTGTCAATCACAAGGTAGCCACGCCCTAAAGCATACCCCGCTTTATCGTCTATTTTACTCAATAAATGGGACCATAATTCACTAAATGAACATCATGCTGTATTGAAAATGACTTGAAATTATCAACTGAGGCCATAAACTCATGTTTACAGTGTTTACTTCAGTAATAAATCAGTCAATAAATAACGTGAGGAATAGTCATTTTCTCATAAATTTCTACACAATCAGACTTATTTTTGCAACCAGAGGAGTCGCCTCCTGCTGGCTGTTAGAAAGAATGCATGTTTAAGCCACTCTTGTATTGGCTTCACTTTTCAGACCTGGAGATGGCCACTGGTTGGGTCCCACTAGCGAAATGAGCCGACAGACAGACTACTGTTAGGTGTCAAAGTCAAGATATGTGAAGTAAAAGCCCTCCACATGATCATGATCATTCCCAGCCAAGACAAATAACAAATCTCAAATGTACTCTGTATTGATCATGTAGAAAAGCTACAATGCCTGAAAATGCATGAGCAAATTCAATCTACACTTGTATTACTTCGGTCTTGAGGCAGGATTCCAAGTATAAACTGAGCTCATAAAAGTCAACTCTTCAGATGGAAAATTTAATTATCAATCACTTCAGTTGTCATGTCAGCATGATGCTAACAGCCACTAAAGGTTAAACTGCATCATCTAATATTTCTCCATGATTTCTCTAATTTCTAGTGCCCCCTGCCCCGTCCCCTCTTTTTAAAAATGCTTATTTAGACTCAAATCTTCATCTCATGAGGCTGATTGTCTGAACTTATAAGGTAAAAGTGATTTTCCTAGTCAGATTTTTAAACCACATGTTCGGCTGTCTACATGTGGTAATGAGCCACTCGGACAACAAACCCCAGATGAACATCTGGTGTCCCAGTTGCCCCCCTCTTTCATCTCATACAGATTCCTCTGTCCCTTGTGGCATTGCTCACTCAAAGTCCAACCATATTACAGTACATCTCTCTTTTTCTAGGTTTTTATAAAGAGAATTTTTTTCAAGATTTTTCTGCTAACATCCCATCTCTGAGAATAGATACGGGCTCTGAGATTTCCATGACGGGAGAATGGTAAATGTGGGAGAAAGATGACTGTGGTGGGAGGAAGAAAGAGGCAAGAGATGAGTAACATCCAGAGTACATAGGGAATGAGTCATCCAGGCACCAAGACCTGCCAAAACATAACCACAACCTCTATTTTCAGAGCGTCTTCTTTCTCATTGTCCCCTCCTGCTGTCCACCCTCAGTAGTTTTTTTAGATTCATGCACTTATTTTCTTTAAATTAGTTTGACGGTCGCTGACAATGTCACACTATTGTTAACCCATTCAAAAATTCTTGCTAATGCATGAACTGTAAAGTATAGGATGCAAAAAAAGAAGATAAAGACGGCCTTTATTCCACTGCTGTGTTCACTGGCTTTTTGTCTGGCTTTCAGAGTTCATTTTTTAGAGATTAACGTTTGTTCTCCCTCTTTTGCCATCGCTCCCTGTAATCCCTTCCTCTGTCTTAGTCTGCTGCTTCATGCCTACTTTTGGGACAATATACAATAGAAATGGATGCCACATTCGGTATTATCTGCTCCGTCTTTCTCTTCCTGAAACACAAGAATCAGAAGAATGAAACAGCGGTGAACAGTGTGCCTGGTGTGTCCTACATTTGAATGATTTAGGATGAGAAGTACATATGCATGCAGACATTTGGGGGACAGATTGCTTAAGTTTGATCAGACAGGTGGCCTGACAGAAAATGCCAATCCTAAATCCAGATGGCTGTCCCTGCTGAGAGAGGGATGGTGAAATGAAAGTATTCAAACAAATATTGTACGCTGGCAGGTAGCTAAGAAAACTGAGTATGTCGTATACATAGATCCATAACTGAATGCAGGCAGGTGTTCTCACACATTTGGTATATAAACATCCATACACACATATGGCTGCATAAAGAGGGCTATGTGGAGACACTAAAGTCCAGATGCTCAGTGAAATGTAGCAAAAAAATAATTTATGATGGTGGATTTATTATAATTCAATATTATTACACAAATTGAACATTAAAGCTTGGGTGGGTAACACTGGAGAAACCAGCAGCAGTAAAGGCACGGCCACACCAGTTTCCAATCGTGATGCAAATTTGCAGTCTCGCATTTGCGTTGAGTTAGGGCTGGGCGATATGGCAACAATCCTCTATCACATTATAGGCCATTTCATATCCAGATAACGATCATCCATCCGTCTTTGGACTGTGGGAGGTGGAGATCCCGGAGAAAACCCACACAAACATGGGGAGAAGATACAAACTCCACACAGGAGGGCCCCAAGCTGGATTCGAATCTGCGGGTGCAACCCCGATAATGATATACTGCATATATCACAATATAGCATGTATACTGGCAGTTCAATAAATAAATACTCCATATGAAATAACGATATGGTAAGGACTATTTTGTATCCGGCTGTGGGAATTAAATACTTGACAAATGGAAAGAAAGTATTTGCTCATTTGAACTTATGAATTTTAAGTGAAATTATAGAGAAAACAGGAATTAAATATTAGTCTAGTCTATATTGCAACAGAAAGGATACAGAAAAATGTATAAGATGGACTTTTTTTTTTATCTATCCTTGCCAAGAATTATGTTAAGTTCAACTTTCAGCGGAATATCGCATCAGCAGGCGAGGGTCACTCGCCTTCAACTTAAAAACCGAGCCCATTGTTGCTAAATCTTTTTCAATGAAAGTAGCTAGCCACACTAGCTCTAGAGACTAACGAGAAAGCCGCCAAGTCTGCAAGCCTTGGGCTTCAAGCCTCCCCTCAAAGCCACCCAAAATTATCATCTTCAACGAACATGGCTACTGTTAGCACTCATGGCTGTCACGCTAACAGCTTGTGGAAAACTGCACAATGAGTGCACGGGCAGTGTGTGCAGGCAGGCAGGTAGGTAGCCCATCCAATCGTTTTATTTGGCCTGAATACAGACTTATTACAGTCCTGTCACAGAAACACACACCAGATTTTTTTGGTCCTTTTTTGTCAGAGCATTTGATTTATTGATTACTGTTGGGATGTAAAAATGATAACAAAAATGTTTCTAAAATACATAACCCACTGTTGATTTATCATACAAAATGATACCCACTCACATCAGCTCAATTTGGGCTTGTGGGTGTGTTTTGCTCTCAATCTGTTCAAAGCAATCTTTGATCCTCCTTCCACATGTTACACTAAACTTCAAACAGGCCAGGTAGAATTAAGCCTTTAAATTATCTGGGCAAAGTGGAAGCGGGCCAAGAACTCTTCCATTATACAGCACTGAGCGGAGAGATATTCACCCTTGCTGATAGAGGCTGATCTCGTCTTCCATTAGCCTTTATTGGTCTTCCAGTCTAAAACCGTTCGAGGGAGATAATATGCGCTCATATAGCCTTTTATGGTTCTATACTTTATTCAGCTTTAGAGGTATTAATCTACAGTATTTCACGAGTTTCTGCTTTATTTTCTTTTAACACCCTGCCCAATGTTAAGAGAAGGAGATCGCAGGTAAATATTAAAGTCATCAATCAGGTAAAGTGGAGATAGAAAGGATGGAAAACACCTTGAGGTATGAAGAGAAGAGCTATCTTTTATACATCACCCGTGACCGTGACCAATTCGTCGTAAAAACCACCATCTAATTAAAAAAAGGCCTCTCCATCCGCGTCGTCCTGAGTCAGCGCTGACCTTTCACCCCCCTCCCACCTTAGCCATGATATACCCACTGCCTTTGCTCACTGCATGTGTGTGTTACAATACAAATGATAGAAAGCACTCATTAGCGACTGGAGTCTATATGAACAAAACTGAACATACAAGGAAACGTAACTCTATACATTATATACTGTAGATGTGGGAGTGTGACATTTAATGTAACAGAGCCACAATTAGTCATACCTGAATGCTCTTACTCTGAGTGTTCCCACATAGTGTGCAAATATGAAAAGTTATGTTGTACAACTAGCTATAAAAAGTGTTTACTTTCATGTCTTTTAAGTTATGAGATATGTGGTAAAACAACAACAATACAACAATTATAAAAGGTTACTGCATGCACAACATTAAGAAGTGAGTGAGCACTAGCTTTATCACAGTTATTTTTACTCTTCTTCCTGTTACATAGCTTTGTGTGTATTAACAGGAATTGTCCGCACCGAATTAAAATGCAAAACCTTGACATTGGGTCACCCTGCCTTTCGGCAATATTATCTGGGACATGCCATTTGCTTGTTTACATATTCACCCGTCTCATGACAATAGCAAAAATTTGCCTCTGGCAAAAATTACTTCAGTTGCAGTACGGTTGAGGACAGTTGTGTAATTTCCAGCCACGCTGTGATTTGAAAGCAAAAAAAAAAAAAAAAAAAAAAAAAAAATGGTGCACAGTCAGCGTTTGAGTCGCCTTTTACTGTCACTCCTTTTTGTGAGAGATGAATTACCCACTCAGAGATAAACGCAAAACACTTAACCACACATTATAGGTAGTGCATTGGAGAGGTAAACATGAGGGGGTTTATGTAAGGTGAAAATAAAATCATTTCAGAATGCCCTTTTAATGCCGCAACCATCAACAGTTGTTTCACAAACAACAAAACAAAGCAAAATTAAATACCTGAATTGATTGTTCTTAATTAATGTGCTGGAAAAAAAACCCTGCTTATTGTATGTGCATTTGAAAAAAACAACTCTTGATATCCCAAACTGTAATCAATCCTGTTTAAAACTGCTGTTAAAAAGTCATAAAAAATGCACATAATGCAAGGGAGAAAACACTGACTGCATCCCTTTGGCTATTTTTACACTGGGCTTGTTTCACACTTTAAATAAGACAAATATTTCACAGGTTCGATATGCCTGTTGCTGCTGATGATGAAGATGATAATTCTAATGATAATTACAACGTGTGTGTACCCATGGATGCGTTGGTGTGTTAGTGCACTCACTGTACAGGAGTCTATGTGCCAATGCTGCTACTTTTAGCCAATCTCAGAGGGAAACATGATGCTCTTTCGCTGTCACTGACAAAGTGAGACCCTACTGTAGGATATATATATATATAAAGATCTGGGTCTATGGAGGACATTGCAGTGGTTGCAGTATGTGGGTAGACCCATCATCCCCATCCTCATTCCCTCACTGTGTGGATTAATGAAGCCTTAATAGCCTATGTCATTAGGCTGGGTGGCCACTGACAAGACTGCAGAACCCTGGAGGTTATTTCATAATAATATATGGTAGGCCAATATATAGACATAAAGCAGAGACAGAGAGAGCTCAGAACGCTCACAACATAGAAGTGCGATTCTGTCCTGTCCTAAAGCACCTGTCAATTCAGAGGAGACATCTGTCAATCCAA
This sequence comes from Pterois miles, assembly GCA_947000775.1. NCBI lineage: Eukaryota > Metazoa > Chordata > Actinopteri > Perciformes > Scorpaenidae > Pterois > Pterois miles. The sequence goes on from CAMQGK010000638.1 coordinate 18,525,194, forward strand.
GTGGATATTTTAAAAAACAATAATTCAAGCATCACCTGTTCAACCTTGAATTCTATCTCCATCCACTGCAAGCCGCTGATACAATGACACTCAAAAAGATGTAAACATGCCTTCATTTCACAACAATTACCCGAGAGTCATTAGAGTGGAAATGCATAAATCATTCCCTTGACATGTACATGTGTACACACACACACACACACACACACACACACACACACACACACACACACACACACACACACACACACACACACACACACACACACACACACACACACACACACACACACAGTCATTCATAGACAAAAACCTGGGCCAGGAAGGCACACAAACATACTTGCTCAGACAAACACTCTCTGTGGAGGTTCTAACTATGTTAAATGACTAGTATTAATCACCCTTCTTGGTCTCCGTGGTGATTATGAACACATTAATCAAGCGGCGCATCTGCCAGTTGGAAGTGAGCATGCTAGGCCGAACAAGGGATGGAGGAGAATAAGTGAAGTGAGGTGCAAGAGTGGAGAATAAGACGGGATGAGAGCAGCTGTTGTTAAAATATAGTTGGAGGCAGCGTCATTTTTCTGAGCAGCCCACACCAGCCTTCTGTGGCCCTCAGCAATGCTTGTGTTTGAATGCTCGTGCATCAAGATGCTGCCTCCCGTCTTCTGCCCGACAGAAAATATCCACACGTGTAGTACATGTTCTCCTCAGGAAGATCTGAAAGGTTTTTGGTCTGAATATATCCAACTTTCCTCAATCAAAGAACTTGCCAACACCGGGTGCAATGATACAATTAGCTCACCGGCTGCTAGACCTCACAATACAAGGCTCAAAGTTACATTCAGTTACTCATTTATTCGTTGTTAGATGTCAAAACTGTTTCCAGTTTCACCATTCATGGTTTTTATAGGTAGTACTAACATTATCTAACCTGATTAAAATATTTAATCCTGATTAATCACATGATTGTTCATATTGTTTAGCGATTATTTGCAAATTAATAACACTTTTTATCAATTAAAATGTACCATAAAGAGAGATATGTCATTTAATACTGTTATCAATATGGGAGTAGGCAAATGTGCTGGTATTATGCAAATGTATGTATGTATATATCTATTATTGGAAGTCAATTCACAACACAAAACAATGACAAATATTGTAGTCTATTGTATTGTAGCCTATTGTATACTGCAGCCCAACAGGCAACAACAGCTGTCAGTGTGTCAGTGTGCTGACTTGACTATGACTTGCCCAAACTGCATGTGATTATCATAAAGTGAGCATGTCTGTAAAGGGAGACTCGTGGGTACCCAGAGAACTCATTTTCATTCACATATCTTGAGGTCAGAGATCGAGGGACCCCTTTAAAATGGCCATGACAGTTTTTCTTCACCAAAATTTAGTGTAACTTTGAAGTGTTATATAACTTCCCTAGTGACAAGCTGGTATGACATGGTTTCCTAGTTTCACATGATGTCAGTATCGTCACTCTAGCTTTAAAACTGAACCTTTCTACAACCTAAAAATAGCAAGTTGCTATAATGCGTTAAAGAAATTAGTCTCCTTAAAAAAACATTTGCGTTAATGGTTTATTATGACATTAATGTTTACAGCCCTACTATAAACCTTAAGCCCAGATCAAACAGAGTGTGTTTTAGCAGCATGGAGTGTCTTTCTATAATTGTTTTCAATGAGAGTGAAGCATTTTGTGCGTTGCTAGTGTTGCTGAGTGAATTGCGTTTTTACAGACATGCCCTGAACGCCTTGAATTGAAAAATGTTCAAATCAAATTGCAAAAGCACCCAACGTCATGAGCTTTTTTTCCATTGTGGTGACTTTCCCAGATACCTGGAGCTATATCTCTTTTCTTGTTACCATGATCTGAACAGAAAACAGCAGGAAGCGAATAAGTGCGGTATTTGAAATTAATGTTAAGTTGTGTTTTTATTCATTTTAACTGCACTATTAACTAATTCAGTCATGTGCAGGTCATGGTTTGTGAAAAGGTAACAGCACTCATTTGGTGGTTGCCTAGCAACATATAAAATAAAAAGACGCGACAAACTGCAAAAAAAAAAAAAAAAAAAAAAAACGCTCTGTCTGACTGGGCATCAAAAAGGCAGTGCGGTGAGCCTCGTGTTTTCCACCTGTTAGTCTGATCAGGGCCTTGGGCAGCCGTAAACCATAATTTACATAACAGATGGTGGTGAATGCTGCTGATCATGCCAGCTTGAGTGGCAACGTTATGCATGGTTATTCAGAGTTGCATGACTCCACGACTGTGCAGACACAAGAGCAGACCATACTGATGACAGCTGAGTCAGAACCCTTACCAGACCTCTGTCTTTGTTGTCCTTCACTCTCATCCTTCCATTTGAAGCCAGTAAATCCACTGTTACAGGTCCATACATGTGCATTAACACCCTCGCCCTCCATACTATGTGTGTATAGACACGCACAGTGCATCCAAAGATGCAGTCATTTGCATTCAAACTCAGGTACAGCCAAAGTTGTTTACACTGGTATTTGGTGACAGCTGTCTGCCTGCTGCACACAACATCACTCAACATTCATTCCAATCACGCAGACTATCTCATATGGCAGCAAGCTTTCAAGTCGTCGCAAGCGCAAACAAAAACTTTATTTGCCTCTCTCAAAATAGCTCGACTTAAAAGTGCACAATAATTGATATTCATTTCAACTTCAAAATTCAAAATGTTAAGGCACCTTAATGAGAATGACAGCAGTAACATCAGCTAATTGGGACAGGAGTAGCCTAATGGCAGCACTGTGGAGGCTGCTGTTAATTTCTCTCTCATTAATATTGAGGCCCGAAGCAGGAAGCACTTAAGAGGAATCGAATAGGCTGTGTGGGTGGATGTGTGGATGGAGTGGCTTTGACTGGAACTACATCAGTATTCAGTGTATAATTCAGCATATTATAAAAAAAAATCCTTTTAAATCAGATGCTAAACAGTAATGTATAGCAGCATGATAACTATTCTACAGCTGCATATCTATCAGCATATCCTGTAGAAGTCATGCAGAGGAAGCTTGCTGCACTACTGTTTATACCAAATATCTGAATTAGCACTTATATCTCATTAGTATGTGAGAAGGATCCAGCAGATTTCTACACAGCCAACAGCTACACAGCATGGCAACATGGCTCAGGAAATTGAAATCCATGGGTCATTTAAAAACCAGATCCAAAAACCATATTCATAAGGAAAAATCCTAATGCTAAAACTGTAGAAGCAGCTATGAAACACTGCACCAGACATCCACACAACAATATCGAGGACATGGTACAGCATGTACTTGAGCTCCCCTATATCAAGACTACATTATGGGAAAAAATAATACCTTTCATGTATTCAATACCTCTAGGCCATCGGGGCATCAAAGACTGAGTACGCCTCAGTCGTTCCATGGTGAATGTGATTATAGTAGCTGTGACAGAGACCTTGTGTTAGCCGTCAATCAGCATCAGTCTTTCCCTGACAGTCAGCGAGCCCGCGGTAACACAGTCACGCAGGGTGAAGTACTGTATGTTGCTATCCAGAGTAAGGGGGACAAAGCCCTGAGGTAGAGCCTCGCCTGACTCTGCGATCCTGTAGTGAAATAGGTCAAAGTCACGAGAAGGTAATTAACAAAGACCAGGCGTTAACAACTTGCCTTTGACAAGAGCTTTTCCCACCACTCTTCCTTCAGACACATAGCAATTGCTGGATGGACAAAATAGCTAGGAGAACTTCTCTTGAGGGTGAAGGTGCAAGATAGAGTAATCATTATTAGTTATTGCTCTTTATGCTATTGTAATGCCTGTTCCTTACATTAAAAATTGCGTTACAGGTACTTTTGTGACATGATCTCATCTATATTCATTATATTTTCCCGTTTGGGCAGGAGCGGTGGGCAGCCGTTTTCGTAGTCTTGCTGCAGGTTTGGGCAAGTTTTGCAAGTGGTTAGCATTGTGAAATGTGGCAGTTAGGTTTAGGTAATAAAACGAGTTGGTTAGGGTTAGAAAAAGCATCATGGCTTGGCTTAAAATACAGTGAGTATGCTTGGAGCACAACTTAAGCTACAAACGTCATGTAACATAACATTCACATTTCATACGGGACACGAACGCAAGTCCCAGGGTAAAAGTCTGTTTGACCCATCCATGCCCCTTCCTCCCACCATTCTCGCTAAAAATGAGATGTCTGTTGTTCTGAGCATCTAATAATGACATGGATGAGTTTCCATTGTTCCATTGAGTTAGCGAAAAGTCCGGTATACCTCATTTAGATGCTGATGAGTGAGTTGGTGAGGTCACTGCCCAAGCACTGGTATAGACACCCTGTGAGTGACATCCGGCTATATTTCAGAGTGGGACAGACATAGAGTAAAGGTCTCCTTATTGTACGAAACTATTGTGAAGTAAAATATCTACAGATAACTTAATAATTCTGGTTAATTTAGTTCTGTTCTCACAGGACCACTCAGAGTTACTGCATGAAAAGAACATGGATTCTGCCTGTAAAAAATAATGGATTTCAGAAAGATGGATTATGGTCTCAGACTGACAAAGATGTCTGTCAGTGAGATATGAGCACTTCACAAAAATGCACTTCTATGACTGGAAAATCAGGGCTGGGAATAGGGAATACTTTCTTTGAAGCCAAAGGAAATGCAATTACTTGCTAGCCATTCAAATATATTTCTATGGTTAGCTCTTTTTTTTTTATTTTTAATAATAATGAGAATACAAAAAAGATAAAAAGAATTAAAAAAAAAAATGATGTTATAAAAAAAGAAAAAAAAAATAAAAAACAAAAAAAAAAACAAATTTCCAGTAAAAAAGAAAAAGAAAAAAGACAAAAAATGAGAAAACACAAAAGAAAAAAAAAAAAAGAACAAAAAAAAACAATAAAAAAAAAATATAATAAAAAAAAATAATTGGATCTAAAAAAAAAAATAATAAAAATTTTACAATAAATTAAAAATTTTAAAAATAAAAAAAAAAACAAAAAAACAAAAAAAAAATAGAGTAAAAATAATGTAATAAAAAAAAAAGTGAAGAGGAGAAAAAAATTAAAAATAATTAAATTTTACTTCTTTTCTTCACTCTTACAATATCAAAAAAAAAAAAAAAAAAAAAAAAAAAAAAAAAACAAAATAATAAAAAAAATAAAATAAATGCACTAAAATACTACAAAAAACAAAAAATCTTCCACTAAAAAATATGTGGGGGGGTAGTTTTTATTATATTTATTCTTGTTGGGAGGGAGTGCAAGAGATAGAAATATAAAAAAAAAACATAAAAAAAAGAGGAGAGAAGGGAGGGGAAAGGAAGAGGAATAAAATATAATAAAAATAATAAAAAAAAAAAAAAAAAAAAAAAAAAAAAAAATTAAAAAAAAAAAAAAAAAAAAATAAATTTTTTCTCTATTACTAAATAAAAAAAAATAAGAATAAGAGAAAATAATAAAAAACAAAAAAAAAGAAAAAAAAAAAAAAAAAAAAAAAAACTGACAAAAAAAAAAAATCAAAAAAAAAAACAAATAAAAGAAAAAAAATAAAAAAAAAAAAAGAAAAAAAAAAAAAAAAAAAAAAAAAAAAAAAAAAAAAAAAAAAAAAAAAAAAAAAAAAAAAAAAATATAAAAAAATTAAAATAAAAAAGAATAAGAAAAAAAAAATAAAAAATTTTAATTAATTTAATAATAATATATTTTAATATAAAAAAAAAAATTATAAAAAAAAAATAGCAGTTTTGAAGGCTTCATTGCCTCATTTTCCAGCCTGTCGCCACATATTATGCAGAGCGGGTTTAGCGCATGAGAATCACTGGTAGCGATAGAGCTGTATTTTAAGTAGGACTGCTGATATTGCCTTTTAAATGCAGCCTTCTTTTTCTTGGATGTTGTTGGCTCTTCTTCTTCTGTCTCCTCATTGGGCCTTTTCCCCTCTCCAAAGAAGCTCTCCAACTCATTTATTGCTGCTTGTGGACCTAATTTTTGGGGTAACGTATCACGAGACTGAGACGAGCGTCATGACATGTCAAAAGTCATAGACGAATGTATCTGGGCATTTTTCAAAATAAAACATCTTTCAGACTAAACATCGCTCTAAACATCTAAACATAATTTACTAAATGAACTTCATGCTGTAATGATGAAGATTTGAAACTGACAAGTTAGACCATAAACTCATGTTTACAATGTTTAACTGAGGTAGTAAATCAAGTGAGAAGTAGGCTCATTTTCTCATAGACTTCTATACAATCAGACCTGTATTTGTCACCCCCTGCTGGCTGTTAGAAAGTAAGGATGTGAATTCCAAGCAAATATACTATTCAAAAATCACTGGGAATTATTTGATTATTACTCAAAAACTGCCACATGACCCGCAGTAACAGCCAAATAAATGAAAACTATCTTGCCTCTTCAAGAGGTTTTGCCTCTCCTTTAGATGACTGCACATGTACACAGAGAATTTCTATAAAATTAAGTGGGAAAAATACAGCGTATCGTTAGTCTTATAATATAATTTTCTAAGTCATATACCTTAGAATATGACTTAGGAATTAATTATGAGGTAAATATTTCAATAAAATTCAATTTAGGACAAGAGAGCCAGATAGTATCTGTTACCCTGAAAATGTAGCATACTACAGTTGTAAAATATTCTATTGTATATTCACTAAATCAGCATATACTGTATGTCTTTCCAGCTACAATGATCAGATTTCCTCATGGGATCATTCATATTTCATCAACTCTAATCCAGTTTAATCTTGACAAGGAACATCAATTGCTTTGCTCTGGGGAGTAATGCACATTTTGTATTTATATTCCACTGTGTATACCATACATGACTGGAGTAAAATAGTTTAATGTTAATAATTAATAAACTCTACATTAAATCTGATTGTAGTTCACAATGGATAGGGCTCATTGTGGGGCTAGACTAGGGTAAGCTGGTGAAACAAAAGTTTACTAGACCAACTTTCAGTTACACTCTTATAATTTGTCCAGTTGCCAATATTAGATGAGGAAAATCAGTCTGATCTGGCAGCTTTAGTGGACAGAGACAGGGTAAAATGACAAATGAAATGTAGCTGCACAAATGCGATTTGACCTTGGTCTGATCTGGATACCCTGTACCCATAATTCACTTCCTCTCTATCCAGTCTCCTTGAGCAAGGCACCAAACCCCCAACTGCTCGGGGCGCTTGTCAGGAGCAGCCCCCTCACTCTGACACCTCTCCATTGTTGCATGTTTGTGCATGTGTGTGTTCAGGTCTGCATGTACCGTGTATAAGTTAACAACAGAGTGTAAAAATTGAATTTCCCCTCGTGGGACTAATAAAGGACTATCTTCTTCTTCTTCTTCTTCTTCTTCTTCTTCTTCTTCTTGCTTCTTACTGATGTTTAACAGTCTCTCGGTTTCAACCCCACCCCACCCCCCGTTTCTGTGGCCATTCATCCTCTACATCTCTTGCTCAGCCCTGTTCCTTGTCCTCCTCTCACCCCGTCTATATTGGTGCCAGTGTTTGCTGTCCTGTGTCTCTGCTCCTCTGCTGTTTCCCTCCTCTCGCGCTGCACCTTTGATGTCAGGACCACAGCTAAAGCCTGAGCTAATCTGCTGTGGGGCTTCCTGAGCCCTAACCAGGCCAAGGGCTGGAACCGAGACCATGGCACAGGGGCCAAATGGAGGGAGAGAAAACGCTGCAAAACATCCACACATCATGTACAACTCTAAATAGGACTCAAGATTAATTATATTTTAAAAAATGAAATCAGAAACGTATAGATGTGTATGTATAGATGATTTTTGAATGACAAAGGAGACAGTACAGACTAGAAACCCGAGAGAGCAGTATGTAAAGTGGAAGCCACAATCTATACAGTTTTTAGAAGTATTAATGAAGGGATAAATACAATAGAATGGCTTACAGTAGTCCAATTAAGGATCCTGGAGGAAGAGTCTTCTGTCAGGGGAAGCATTGTTATGAAGGACGGGGGAAAAGATGAAAAACCAGCATGAGAATGGTATATGCTGTAATGAACTGGGAAAGAAGAGAACTAGCAGAGAGAAAGTCCAAAGAAAGACTGTGTCAGCATCACTGCATGAAAAAAGGGAAGATGCTACAGAGGAACTAAAAGCATTAGCTTTGGTGTAAGCCTATAGCTAACCCTCCCAACCCCCTCCCCACGGCTTCCACACCAAGGGAGGAAAAGGCAGAATAATCCCTCAGCAACACTATTTATCTGCCTTGCTCTGATGCTACTATTTATAGCACATTAAAAGGGTAAAAACGCCTTTTCTTCACCTCTGGTACAAAACATAAAAACACCCTGTGAAGTTAAAGCTCTACTAACAGGATCGACGGTGTAAGCAAAGGCAACCCAAACAAATGGGGGCAAAAACGAGAAGCTCTCGGAGTCAAAGGTCATCCGGAAACATACTCTTCAAATTGAATACTACTTTTCCTGTTTTATCAGAAACAGCACATTTAAGTTCAGATCTCATTTTAATTTACACCGTAAAAGTAATTCATAGCCATACAAAGGAAACAAAGACTCTTCAAAGAGCACCAACACTACTTCATGTGTACATGTTATACTTATTTTTCAGCATTTATTATACCAAAAATCACTCCAAACAGCATATTATTAAGAAAATTACATTATATACAGGAGTTTTTGAACAGTACAGGACTGATTGTTTGGGTAGTAATGTTTCCATTAACAAACATTCAACACAACATTCAACTCAACATTAACACTTACATTTTCTTATTTTGCTGTTTGCAGCTTTGTAAAAAGTCCTTCCTGCTTTTGCAGCTTAGCTAGCAGCCCCTCGGCTGTCCTCTCCTTCTCATCTCCAGATGGGTTTCTGTATTTTCTGCATGTTTTGTCTCAAAGTGATGGTTCATGTTGTATTCTTTGAATACAGCCACGTGTTTCTTGCAAACTAAGCTCACAGCTTTACCGCCAACTTCTGCGAAAAAATACATAGCAGTCCATGACTTATTATAGATGTGCTACCACAGCAGGTGACGCTACTTCAAACATCAGTCGCGTCAATTTACATCAATGTGACAGGAAGAAGCACAAAAACAAAACACAATCTTTTTTTTTTTTTCAAGCTTCGCAATAATAATTGTGTTGTTTGTCTGAGACCTGGGCCGGGCAGATCCGTCATGAGGGCTGGCTCCGGCCCATGTGCCGTATAATGTCCAGGTTTGTTATAGAGATAGTTTTGCTCCACATGAAATGGATTGTGTTTGTCTGTTGCAGCTAATAAGGCAATTCCGTCATCAAAGTTTGCTAATTAAACACCGAATCTTTTCATTTTAACTTCATTCAGATAGAGTGGTGCATAACATAACAACTAGAAAACTAGACTTCTGCACTTCCTCATGGCTCTGTTTTCAGGCTTTAAAAATCTAGCCCATGATGTGAGACTTTGGCCAATAACTTTTGTTGTCATTTCAGAAAGAGCATTCCCATTGAGTGTTCCTAGTGGCTGTGCCTGCCGGGTCACAAACTTTCGCATTTTACAGCTAAACTGGACCCAGGCCTGCAGATATGACCACTCTGCTTCCCCTACCACACAAATCAAGTAAAAAAATCTAATTCAATACCTATTTATTTATGCAAATTCACAAAACGGCAACAACTTTTCATGTTTATACGTGTATTTTTGTATTGAGCTACAACACAGCCTCCAAAACTGGCCTTTTGTCAAAGGATCAGCTTCCTCCCTGATCTCTATCATCCATGCGCACTAATTAGCCATGCTAAGACAAATCACACTGTTTTTTCCTGGTTCACTGGCCACAGCACCTTCCGTAATCCTCCGTTATCACACAGTTGGGGAGGATAGTGAAGCTAATAACACCATGATATTAGCAACACTGATCTGCAAGTGATAGAGCCAGGCAGCGCTAGCGGTTAATTCTGTCTGCATGAGCCCCAGACCAGACTAATCCCTATTTTAATTATTTTTTTCTCCTCGCCCATCCCTCTTGTCAATGTTCTCTAATCAAACCATCTAATTAAAAAACAGGAGGAGTGGCAAGCAGGCAGCCTCAGTGTCGAAAAAAGACATGATGCGGTTCACATGTTGGTAGAGGATGAGATGGATAACCTTTGCTGCAAGGCAGGTACATGAAAATGAACTGAACGTTTGGTGTATATGTGAGTGAATGCTTGGATGTGCCCGCTCATTCATTTCGGCATTTAAATGTCAATAACTCCATGAGATCAACCACAGAACACCGTGCCCAGTGTCCTTTTAGATTACTGCAATTATAAGAAACCAATAATTTGTTAAAAGTGCCCTTGGTGCACCTACAAAATCCTATCATCACAGACATATTACGTTAGAGCTTTGTCAAGATAAAACTTCGTTTTTTTTGCCTCTGTCTCATACTGTCTGCAGGGAAAGTGGGATTAAGAAAGATTGCAGTGCTGTGAGATCAATATGATGCTGACACCTCTCTGGCACTCTCCAAAAAACTCTACCAAGCAAAAACCCACTTACAGAAGAGGTCTAATGGATCATATCAACTATATCACTTTACTTTGACTTAACCCCTGATGAAGCAGCAGCCTCGTCTGCAATGACTATAACTGGTTATTCAGAAAGAAAAGAAAAATCAGACTCAGCTGCTAAATCACAAAAAAACACGACTCAAAATATAAGAACTGCCAATCGTAATAAAAATGCAATAAATATATATAATAATTGAATAGCCTTCCTATAATACATTATGTCATATCTTTGTACCTATAATGTTAAATTTGATGGATACTGCAGGTTATTATGGTTTGTGGCAATTTCTTTAATGAATAATGTAGCAATAAATACATATAAATATAAGCATTATATATACTGTATATATCATATAGATAGATAGATAGATAGATAGATAGATAGATAGATAGAAAGACAAAAGGTACATAGATAAATAGATGATAGACAGATGGATGGATGGATGGATGATAGACAGATAGACAAAAGGTATATAGATAGATAGATGATAGATTGATGGATAGACAGACGACAGGGATATAAATAGATGATAGACAGATAGATGGATGGATAGATAGATAGATGGATGGATAGATAGATAGATGGATGGATGGATGGATAGATGGATGGATGGATGGATGATAGACAGATAGACAAAAGGTATATAGATAGATGATAGATTGATGGATAGACAACAGGGATATAGATAGATCATAGACAGATAGATGGATGGAAGGAAGGATAGATAGATAGATAGATAGATAGATAGATAGATAGATAGATAGATAGATAGAGGATAGATAGATAATTAGAATCTCTCAGGGGACACACAACATTATGAATTTGTGCCAGAAAAAGTTTTAAATCAAGGTACTGACTGTCCCTCCATATGTTCAGCGCTGCAGCCAAGGCTTTTTACGGTGAAGGCCGGCATTACCTGTCACACTTTGCCTCCCTGCATTTATTGATGCGGATGAGGAGAGTTTTTATGGAGGCACGCTGCTGCGCGGCCTGTAATTGCCGGTCAGAGCACGTTCACCAGAGTTCATAAAAGGTTCCTCTGTTAATATATTCAGGTTGGCCTAGTGTCACCTCGTGCAAAAAAAGACAGCCTCTGTCTGATGAATGGGAGGAGGAGGGGTGTTTCACCGCTCTCTTCACACGCACACAAACACATTCACAGCAGCACCAGCTGAGAAGTGAATCCACACTCACTGTACAAACTCACACACGAGCACACGCAACCTGTCCCGAAGAAGATTAAGATATATTACACTCCAAAGCAGCGAGCACGGCCTTGCTTTATTTCACCTTGCGGGCTCCCTCCTTCTTTCTTGATCCCTCTTTTCTTCTTTCATTACTAGCCACAAATGTGAGCCTTCCAACCCTAGAATATGGCGATATCCTATGAATGAACATGAGTTTTGAAGTGTGCAGAGGAAGACCCCCGCTGTGTGAGTGATGTGCCATCAAAGATGAGAATGACTCAATGTGTCCGTGGCTTCAGTAGTCTAGATGTTCCCAGGAGTCTGGAATGAGTCAGCCATTAATACGAAAGACACATGCTTGACACCTAACTCTATTTTTGGTTGTTAGCCACTGCAAAAAACATCAATCTTAAGGTTATGCTCTTCAAAAATCAGACATTTTATTTCTGCCAGTTTTCTACTGGTGTTCAATGCAGTCTCACTTGTTTTAGGGATTCTGTACAGTACAAACAAGTGCCATTGTCTGCAAACAGCAGATCACTCCACAGTGGTGCTTCAGAGTCGACAAAAGGAAGCTGATTTGCACTGGAAAGAAGGGGAATTTCCCGACGCCCCTGGCTGATGTTGTCAAGTTTAATTACTTATCAAGCAGGCTAGTTTTTCACAGCAGGCTACCTATGTGGTGTACGTGTTTGTGCCCTCCGTTCTTATATTTGCTAAGTTGTTACGTGAAAACCGGGAGGTCAGAGACAGAGAACAGGGATGTGTTGTGGGTGAGCAGTGACCCAGATCAGACAGCGACATCTCCGTCCAGCCAGGGGATGCTCAGGAACAAGATGTTCTCCTGTTACTGCAGCATGGTCACCCTGTACACATAGACCCACCTTTAAAGTCATTTACTTTTGAATTCATCTACACATTTAGGTTGAATTTAAACAAAAACAAAAAAACTTATTGAGATCATGTCACTAATGAATGTAGAACAATGATAAAATCACTAATGTTTGTTGTGTCACGATGTCTCCATTTTGGAAATGTTTGATTAAAGTTATTAAAGTAAACTAATAAAAGCTAATCATGAAAGTCATGAAAATGAAAATGAAGGTGAATGCCAGCAGTGGCTGAGTCAACGTTAGCTGTGCTAAGTTTGGAAATAACTGAATGGGTTGTTTCAGATTTTTTGATGTGGGATTATATATATACAAAATATTGCTTTTGTGAATGTAGTGTGGTGGGTTTGAAGAGAGCAAGATAACGGCTTCAGTTCATGTTCAGTTAAGCAGCTGTGGACGGGAGCAGCAGAAAAAAACATATTTAGCCATCTTGAAAAAAATTCAAGTTAAAATGTACACCATGTTTTGAATTTTTTCACAGCTTTAGCTCACCATCAGGCGGACCTTTCCAACGAGGAACTGAAGCTGTTATATAAAAGTCTTCAAAGCCACTAGACCAGAGTCCATTCACAAAAACATCAAGTCATTTTACCTCGCAGAACATGTGAGCTGCTGCTCTACCGCTGCATCGATCGATTTGTTTGTGTTTCTTGTGTAACTTTAAGATCTGAGCTAATGTGGCATCCATACAGTAGTACACTAGCTTCCATTCTGGTACATCTAAGTTACTGTATGTAACATTAACACACTGACTATAAGGGTGTATACTGTATATATACTGTACATGTAGCAGCGTCATCATGCAGAAACCTATGTCAGGTCATGTAGAGGGGCTTTGGAAAATAGCATTTTGATGATGAAACATACGTATTTTGACCAAAATTTGGATTAGAATACATAGGAAATAATACTGTGAAGTTACAGAATGACATAAAAAGGAAATGTTTGTAATCTATCTGTTTCACCAGGTTCTACGAAAGGTCTGTGCCATACTAGACCATCACTCGCAGCTAACACTCGGGTTTCAGACTAAGTACTGGACTACTTTAAAATGGACTTTTTTTTTGCAGTGCAGCAGAACCTTGTCAAGTGCGTGTGTGCATACCCCCCGCCCCACACACACAGCATTACACAGTCAGATGCAATGCAATGACTTGGCATGAAATTGGCTGTGTGTACTTGTCCTCACTGCCCTGCTTTTACAATCTAATTGCTGTACCCAGTGTCCTCTACAGCAGACCACTGAGTGCACTGTGCTTTTGGCCAATTGCTTTCATATGTTGCTTTCCTTCTAAGCCTCTCCTCTCAGCCCTCCCACTTCCTCTTCCTCTCGCTCCATCTTGGCTAATTACTGGGATTGATTAATCGACTGGTGTGACGTCCCCCACAGTCCTGTGAAGCTGAGAGTGTCACCCCAATCAAAGCAAGACCAAGGGAGGCCAAGGTTAAAGGAATAAAAATCTGGCACAAAACAGTGACATTTGTTGACCACGCAAGGCACTCGAAATTTAATTTCCATACAGCCTCTGTCGTTTGATCACACCATAACTAAAAGCCGCTGAAGCGAGCCATCCTTCTTTAGATTACCAGCCCTTGACCCAGGAAGTGAATTAAGGGATCAAAGCGAGCTGTAGGATGAATCATCAGTGGAAGCTGCTGAACAAACACAAGTGTATAAAATCTACTGTTTTCACAAAAGCAAGAGATGATGAAAGACACAGAGAAGAAGAGTGCTTGTAGCTGCTGATCCTTGGACTTATCAACAGTTCTGCAGCTCCTCTTAATACAATTAAGTGTTAAATAAAGACAATAAACAGGCTGCTTGCTCCAGTGTCCAGAAGAGCATAATTTAGTGTTTTGAGGATTGTACATGAAGAGTAAAAACATTGCATAAGAGGATTAATCATAAAGATACATTCTAATTGCCATAATTGTATAACAGTACTGTAGCTACTAAGATATGAACATTCACTGTAAAGATTAAAAAATGCGTAAATGAAATGATGTATCTTTAAAAAAAAAAGCCTTCAATCTATTTGCAGGCCCAGGGGGCCAATATGCCTAACTTAAACATGTCTCTGTGTACAAATCATAAGCTATTAGTGCTTCTGTGGGACTGTAAAAAGCGACAGATTGGATCCCGGCGGTGCGGTGCTTAGTAAACACAACTAAAGAGACACCCAGTCAGGGCACAGTGATCTGGGCCATTACCTCTAACCTCTGCGTGTTCTCTGGTCTCGCTGGGATGGCGATGAGGTAACACATGGCTAGACATGCTTACACAGACACATTGCTACCCAAGGCTGCTTGCCTCAGGGGAGCTGGTTTATAGGTTTGACTAACTACTGCTTAGTAAATTGCTGCACCTGCAAAACATAATGCAGATGATCAACAAGAATTAATTAATAGAATGCCTCTCCGTATTCATTTATTGTGGTGTAATTTTGACAATATAGCCAAACTGAAAACACACAAGCAAGCCTGGGAGGTTGCTGGAATGCATGGGTACGCTTTGCCCCATTTTCACTAACCTTGCTTTCTGCACTCCTAATCCCCTCTCCTCTCCGGCGCTTAGCCTGAGCAATTTGACAGAGGGAGTAACAAAGTGTGGAGTGCCGGGGTGAGCCAATCTGCAGCAAGGTAGACGCAGCAGGTGTTGGAGATAATGTTCTGCAGGAGCATTTCTTGGCGCCATGTTCATCATAGCGGCAGTTTTGATCGATGGCACGTTGCAGATTGAGTCCTCAACCAAGTGCTGCTGTTAATAAACCCTGACTCAGACAAACACACTCTGAGGGGGCTGTGGTGGAGAGACAGCTATTGATCTTATGGTCAAGCACAAGCCGATAAGCCCAGCTATGGTTTTAGAGGTATATAGCTGACACTGCAGAAAAAAGGTGAAAAATGGGGGAAAAGAAGACAGCAGAGCTGACCTTTTGAAATCTGTTTTCAAAGCTAATGGGCAAATTGCAATTGATAGTCCTGGTGGTTTTACATTTCAGAAGTTCTTTCCAGAACATCTGATATTCAGGTGAATCCTGACGAAGATTCTTTCCTCAAGCTAACCCTTAAACTGTATATAAGAAGGGGACATAGTCACCGTGATGACACCAATTGGTTTGTGGACTGCCGTTTTTAACTCTGGACTTCAGCATTTTGGCTGTTTCCATTTTTAATTTTTTTTTTTTTTTTTGCATCCACAAGTGCCATGACAAGGTGGGGCTAAGGACAACTGAATCTGAATAAGACCTTTTAAATCACCAAAATACTTTCATGAATTGAAAACACTGTGAGAGGGTGAAAGTTGTAAGAAGAAAACATTGTGGTAGTGACCTGCCAATCACAAGGTAGCCTAAAGGAAACCCTGGTTTATCATCTATTTTACTCAAAATGGGACCATAATTTACTAAATGAACATCATGCTGTATTGAAAAAGACTAGAAACGAGTAATTGAGACCATAAACTCACATTTACAGTGTTTACTGAGGTAATAAATGAAGTGAGAAGTAGGCTCATTTTCTCATAGACTTCTATATAATCAGACTTCTTTTTGCAACCAGATGAGTCGCCCCCTGCTGGTTATTAGAAATAATGTAAGTTATGGCACTTCAGCTTTGGCTTCACTTTTCAAACTAAGGAGATGCCCACTGGGTTAACCCTTTATCCTAAAATACATAAAGTATGACCATACATTATATCAGCCGAGCACAAAACCCAATGCCCCAGTAAAGCCACAACACATCAATTACTAAACTTATAAATTTGATGCAACTTCAGGAGACATTATGAATCACTGCTCTATTTTATGTCTACTTTGAGAGATAAAAGTACAATAAATACAACTGATGTAAGTTTACCTGTTATAAACATCTGCACAAATACAGGCTGACAAATCTGATTAAGGAAAAGTAGGGATCATATTTACAGCTGCAGGTCTGAAGTCAGGAGAATAGGGGAATGTTAAGTGGTAGGTCTAGAGAGTTTGTGGAGGTAGACAGAGAAAGACAGATAGACTTGTAGGTCAGAGAGAAACAAAAAAGGATCAAGATCCAGCAAGATAAGAGATGTGATAGATGCGGCTGGTATATATAACCCCCTCTCAACGCGATCTGGCTTTTTTTTTTTTTTGTTGCGTTTGACGTGATGATCCTTGACGTGCGTCAGGGCTTCATTACCATTCCTCACATCAGCCGTGAGATATATCCATCTCAACCAATGTTTATCTCCACATGAGCTTTCTCCATTGTAAAGTTTAGAGTAGAAGTATAGTTGTGGGTTTTCAGATATGCACATCATCCCCATTGCAACAGACATGCAAAGTTAGGGGAATACATGAGTCAACAGTAACCGGTGTGACTGCACAAATCAAAAGCAAATCTTCTGACATGCACTTCACGAATACCTTGAGCTGCATCTCAAACTCTGAAATCTGCAAAACTTTACTGAAAGCAAAGCACGCCACTCATTATCCTCAGCTAACTTTTGTTTTAGATGATTTGTATGTGGCTTTTATGAAGAGAGCACCACGTACAGTAAATGACTATGGGATGTATAATGAAATATTATAGAGATTCATTAGACAATCAGACCAAACTATCCACACGCTTTATGACACCACATAGCAGAGAGAGAGGGAGCGAGACTGACTGAGACAGATAAAGTGAGACAGCAATAGGGAGAGAAACGCCAGAGTTAGACCCTCCTGGATGTGACCAGACTATTAATGTTGCGGTGAATTAAGGGTAAAGCTCCAAAGCGAAACACTTCCTTTACTCCAACAGTTTGTGTTGTGAGAAACAGGCCACAGCATAAGAAATGGAAAAAAGGAATGTATTCAACATTCACACAGAGAATATACGCCCACTCAACCATCACACAGTATCCATTTAAAAACACATCTATGCATAGTGCCCCTGCATACGCTGCCAGTACTGTATTCCCTTGCTGGAAATAACTGCCTTAGTGCCCGAGTGTACAATGAATTACATTTTCAAGCAGGGGACTTTGGGGATCACAGGTGGGCAAACACACATTCTTGGGCTGCCAGGCAAACAATGGTCAGAGGATATGTTACACAATCACTCACTTCCCATGCACACTCTCACTGTGACTGTTTTATTACAAGAAATACTTAAAAAATGGGAAAACATGTGGCAGCCAATAGTTTGACATGATGGACGCCGCGGTAGGAGAGTATTGGACGTGTGTGTTACCCGCATGGTAAACAGAGTACCCCAGGGGTGATACATTTTTGTAGGCCAAATAGGAAGTTAACATTGTCCCGGGTTCTCTCAAGACAACTGTTATTACAGAAAATAAGCTCTGTGGCAAACATTTAGTTTACAGCTTGATGACATGTAGTCTCATTTAACCACAACCACCATTTTAAGACACATAAAATAGGGGTATTTATTGATGTATTTCATGTCATTGAACAAAATGTTAAAACCTCTTAAGCTTGTGTTAACCACAGTCCTTATTTCTGGCATCTAACTAGGGATGACTCTTGATTTTTGATTTTTCAAATAGTCAGTTATAATAACTCAAATATTTATGCGACTATTCGTCCTGTCAAAAAATATAAACTGTAAATTCCCTGAGTATTAACCATTGCAGGTGCTGACCAGTAGTAACGTTACTGCAGTGAAACGTGTGTGACACATTCAGTTTGGCTGTTTTCTGTGCCGTGCTGTTCCCCGAGTTTCAGCAAGTAGATCAGCTATTCGAGCATCAGGACATTTCGTCATTCAAACCCGAAAGAAGCAATAAAACTCACCAAAACATCATGGTTTGTCTTTCCACCCCCCTCTTCCACTGTTCCAATAGTATGGTTGAAACGAGCTCTTAATCTACAGCGTTAGATGGGAAAATGTGCCGACGCTACATGTAGTGTTTTCCCCCATGTCTGCGGGTCATGCAGCAATTTTCGAATAATAATCAAGTAATTCCCTGTGATTTTTGAATAGCATTTTGGCTAGGAAAACTAAAAACCCATTGGCTTCAAGATGGAGGAACCAGAAGTGCTAAAATGCTAACTCATTTCCGGGTTTTAGGACTCTTAGGATTCTACGGCACTCTATAGTAGCACTCTATAGCATCCACATTGGCATGCATTCAAACACATTTACATACAAGTGTAAATATACACACTTTCAAGGTTGTATGCATGCATACATACACACCGATGCATCGCTTACAACAGAATCTGAGCTGCAGTAAAAGCCAAACTTAAATCTCATGAGCCCCAACATGAAAAAAAACGTATCAATCTCTTTGAAAACATAAAAACAAAAGTTGAGGCATTTATCTCCACAAAAATGAAACATACTCATACTCATATTGTGGTAACTCCCATCGGAAACTGGAGAAAACAGCCCCTGGGCTTAAAAAAGCTCTTCCGAAGACCATTCACTCACTCTCAGGTGAATCAACCTAACAGCCAATCAATATATACCCTGTGTTCTGTACTCTCCTGCAACAACTCTTCATCTCTGTCTGACTCACTCGCGCACACATACAGATGTGCTTCCTCCACGGGTTGGGACAAGCTGACACACTGCAGGGATAATCCATATGCTCGCTAAATGTCAGTGTCTCAAGTCCATAGGGTATAGGGTTAAAAGAAAGAGGACAAAGGATGGGAGGCTACCTAGAGGGATCAAAACTCGTCGGGCTCTCAGATCTCCTAACAGGAAAAAATAAGTTGCATTTACGCGGGGAGCTCTGTGCTGTCAGCAAAGGGTTGCAAGGAGAAAAAAAAAGGATATCCCTCACGGGAAATAGAGTTTGCAAAAGTTACCAGAACGGAAAACGAAGACACAAGTTTTGTTTGGAAACACTTTCTGTAAAATGGTGCAATCATTGAACTGTGATGCGGCAATTTTTTTCAACAGGATGCCTTTTTTGTTATAGAGCCAAGGGAGTAATGGCAATATTCTGAGTGGTTTCAACTCCAGATTCAGATACTCTCTATTTACAGTATCCAAGGTGTTGTGAGAGTTGCTTTCAACATCTCCAGGGAGCACGGCTGGTAGATGAAAATGTATTGCAGTCCTTTATAAAACAGTTGAGCGCCACAGAAAATTACAAGTCAAATAGATGTGAGTTCCACTTAGGAGCAAGCGGGCGAATGAGCATCTGGCAATTGGCGAGCGTCAGGCGTTATTTACATTGCCTCAAAGTGGATAGTGATGGGGAAGAAAATCAATGTGGATGCAAACAGTGTAATAGCAGAGTAATGTGTTCCCCTGGGCAAGCAACAATGAAGAAGTCCTGTCAGGGTAATGCAGAGTAGAGGTGGAATTCAGTTGGCGTTTTTACCAGCTCTTCCCACTGCCACATTCAATCCACATGCACATCTCCTGCTCCTGAAGTCAGTCTTCAAAGCTGTCCTCTCCTGCTGCCTCCTCAGAATGCTAACTCTGCAGGGCCGCCAATCACAGCAGCGGACGGTACGATAAACAAGAACGTAAGTGAGCAGGATCAGATTTGCATGTGCAAAGGGGTGATGGTGATTGATGTTGTTTACTCTGGTTCATTGTCTTCATCTCAAAACACACAGACACTCATACGTACAACAAGAGAACAGGGAGCATGCAAACTTGACCTGCTTTCGCTTGAGCTCTTGTGGATCGATCAGGGAAGCGTAGTCTTAACCCTGATCCCTGGCCTCTCCTCTTCTATTGGACCACTCAACCTGTCCGTCAGATATCAATCAATACTGCTCCTAGAGCTCCCCGCAGTTAGAATTAAGTAGCCAGTGGGATGCCAACACTATACACACTATATACAGTGAAGCTGTGAAATAAAAGCACACCAGGGGAATGACGAATAAATGACACAAAAATGTGCAATACTGAAAATAGTTTTTATTAAAACTATTCTCACCAGCAGTGATGCCAATTTGTGGCAGCTGCAACACTTTTTCAATAAAAGTTTTGAATAATTTTGCACAGGCAGAGGCCAGAACAGAATCCTATTGACCCAGAGCAGCGTCTGTCAATGTGCCTCATGTAAACTGTTGTACAGCCTACTACTAGAAGCTGTTTCAGTTTCCTTTTAGTAAAATGCTCTGTGAGTGCATTTCCCTCCAGTAAACAGCTATGCAGTATACTGTGTATGGCTTTTATTGTGACAGGTAAGAATGGAAGGAGCGGATCTGGTATAATAATAGTTAGCCATCTTAGTACGGGCTACAGAGCATCTGTGCTGTGCTGCTGAAGATATCCTGTTCTCACAATGTGACTGGGTGATGCCTTCATGTGCGGTGCGAAAGCTCTGAAAAAATCAATGCTGTTAAATGAAAAAAATATTACACTGCTGATAAAAAAGATGAATAAAGATGATGAAAAATCCAGGTATAAGTTATATGCTTTTGCATCTGTGCTGCATATTTCCTTGTAAAATCATCCTAACGAGATGATGCTTTGACTGGGTGTAAACTCTAAACCACAGTTAATAGCAGACCTGTTATGAAGGAACAGCACTTCAAACTTAAACGTTACTTATCCCTGTAAAAACCAGTGTGATTAAAACACAAACCAGTCCAATTACATGGTGTGAGAGGAAGAGAAAGGGGAAGAGAAAGGGCAGAATCATCAAACCCCACTGAGAGATGTGTGCTTTACGTCAGCGCCATCAGTCGTTAGCTCTCCACCCATCTATCCATGTCCATCCTCTCCTCTGGTGTCTGCCGATTCTTACTGTTTGACCCTGTCACCCCTTTG
Organism: Pterois miles; assembly: GCA_947000775.1. NCBI lineage: Eukaryota > Metazoa > Chordata > Actinopteri > Perciformes > Scorpaenidae > Pterois > Pterois miles. The sequence goes on from CAMQGK010000638.1 coordinate 18,546,558, forward strand.
TGTGTCCTTACTCCTACTTGCTAACTCTGAAATTATAGACACCCAACTACGTAGACACCTAGGAGGTAGAGTTATAATCTAGAAAATAGACTGGTCAGTTTTTATATTTTGGAAAGAAACCGCCAACAGTTTTGAAGTCAACACTTTGCAAAACCCAAGCCAGCATGACAAGAGAGAAAAAAAATAAACAATGGAGGCAAGCCAGCATGTCTGCGCCGTGTCCTCTGTCCCCAGTGCTGCCTTTTCCTTGCAATGTGCATGATCAACTGTGACTTGCACTCTGCGCCGCTTGCCAATAGCCCCACTTTTTTTCCCCAGTTTTTCCCATCGCTCTTTAAGACAGTGCAACCATGCCACAGGTGCGCCACCAAAGGTGCCCCCGGCAACAAACAGCACAAAGATGACAGACTCAGTAGAGATTCGGGCTCCCTGCACAACTACAGAGAGCAAATCAAAGTCTGGGACAAGAAGCTGATGACATAGGAAAATGTGCAAAACAAGCATAGTCAGGCTGCAGTCTGTGGGAGTCTGGGAAGCAATCGACTCTCAGTTGGCCGAGCAGAGATTTCAAAGAGACTTTAATATCAGGCTACAAGGCACAATTCTCAGTTTTAAGACCGCTCAGAGTCAATCAACTTCTTCTCTGCAAGTGTTTTTGCCTAACTACTGAATGAGTGAAACTGACACAAGTTTCCAGGGGCCATCTCACTCTACGATGACTTCTCATATATTCTTTCTGAACCTTTTTCCCTCTATCAACAGTCCTTTATCCCTCTGTCTTTCTCTGTGTGCGTCAGTGTATTTCAAGTGTTTAATAGCTCAGCCAATGCTACACCTTGTCCCTTCCTGCCAACTGCCTGTGGCTGCAACTTCAAAGTCTCCTCTGTTTTCCTTGTTTATCGGAACTGCCTGTCTCCTACATGTTCCTGAAACTAAACCTGCATTTTTTATATTTCATTGAAGACAGAGAAAGTGCAGTGGATTCCCCTGTTGTTTAACAGCAGCATCCATCCACCTGCATTCAACCCATGTATAGTTTCCATGCTGACACTGGCCTTGTGAGTGAAGGAGGGACAAAGTGGCTACCCTAGAGAGTGTGAACGAGTACATCTGTTTGTACAAGTTCTTAGAGTCTGGCTGAAAGAGTGAATACTTATGCGCACATGTCCATTTGAGCCCATATGGGCTTGACTGTGTGCGTGTGTGAGTGTGGGTGAAACAACACTATATGGCTGGCGGTGGTAATCGAGCTCACTAATTACTTCCTGAGCTGAGAGAGTTGTCAGAGAGAGGAGGAGCTGCCACAGATGGTGAGAGACCCACACTGACACCAGGATATCCTACCTCTTCATCATTAGAGCTGAGCATGTGTGTTTGTGTGAGACTGAGTAATTGAGAGAATGAGTGAAGGAGTGTGACCAAGATTGAGTGTTCAAATTACACTTTAAAACCACAGACCACATGATGCACCCTGATGGGTAAAAAGCTGTGAAATAGATATCAAATAAAAACTCATTCCCTCTATTTATTATGTTCATTTCAAAGATACTACCACTTGATATTTGATCACGCTGATCGATTCTTGCTCTTCTATTCCACTGGCCCTACCCAAACACCCATCCACTTCCAATCATACTTCAACATGCCCATTTCCTTTATCTGCTAAAGTGCCTGTGGGCAGGTGGGGCACCAATGGACTTCGCTTTCCTCCCTGTCCCAGACAAATTGCTGGGGGCTGACTACTCACCACTGCGAAGAGCCCTCGGTGCCGCTGACCTCGAGCAGGTCATAGTCGTCCTCCAGCTGAAAGTCGGAGAAAACCAGGGCGATGGTGTCTCCTGGCTCGGCCAACACAGTCCAGGTGCAGTCAGCGTTGTTGTTGTACTCGGCTGGGTAATTGGGGGTGGTGATCACCCCACTCTGGCCCCGCAGTGTCCCGCCACACCCATCATCTGCTGTAGGGAGCAGAGGAGAGAGAAAAGTACTGAAAAACGTAGCAAAAGACGGAAATGTAAACAAAGATGACCACAGAGTTGTGGTGCAGAGATAATTGAAGGTGCGCTGACGAATGGACCGAGCAGGAGAGGTGAGGTTGTAAAAGTCTAATAAACATAAACTGCAGCTTAACTGCAGCTAAAGGTCAGGTTTGATCCATGAGCACTCATATTAAGATTTTAACTGGCTATTGTAAGCTTATCCAAGATCAGACTCCATTGATTATATGAACACTCCTTTTAAAGATGAGACATACTCAGACTGTATGAAAGACCCCTAATACAATCTTCTCTGAAATTAACAGACTTACTCTGCAGAGCTAGAAATCCCTCATTTGAAAGAGACCTTCTGATGTTATTAAAATGCAGAAACATTATGGCAAAACAAATAACACACCCAATTTGACTGTTATCAGATCATTAAATAGGCATTACCAGTTGCTGTAAGCACCATAGATGTGGGTCAATAGGGGCCTACTACACTGTAAAGATGAAAGCGAAATTTAAAAGCAACACGTTCTAACATGAAAAACTGAACGAAATGTTACATTTTGAACACAAATAAAAAGGGTTCTTTAGGTTTAGGCAGCAAAAGCATTTCATTAAGTTTAGGGGAAAAACATCATGTTTTGGCTTAAAATAACTCCGATTCAAAAGTGAAAGTGAAACTTAACGCTTCTGAACACAAAGACAACATGTTGATTTCACATAGGATGGTCTCACCTCATGTCTACTGGGTGAAAACCCAGTGTTTTGTGTCCCATCTGCCGTCCCAGACCATCATCACCCCATATTGAGTTTAACACTGTCTATACTGCAGTGCCTGACTTCTGCTTCTGCTCCTGTCATAATTACTATGGTTCCTCGAGCTCACTGTCATTTTTTTATATCTTCTTTCTGCATCTACCATGTGAATAGATGATACCACCTAATATCAGGTATAACAGGCCCCTATTGACACTACACAACTGGATAACATTATATATTTTTCCAGAATTTCTAAATGAAAATACATTGGCTTGTATGTGGACCAATACAGGCATTATTCATGTGTATAATGTCAAAATGAAAAACGTATTTGGAAAGATACTAATAAAGCTCAGTCATTATCAAGCTGCTTAACATATCAAGATGGCAGATATGCTGATGACTGATAATGCTGATGACGCATACGTAATGATTCAGCATGAGAAGTCCTCCAAACTATGTCACACATAGGCTAAACTTAGTGTTAACTTTGTGGGTGAAGATTTGCCAGGAACCTTGTGTGCTTTTCAGCATTTTTAGCTGTTAAAAATGCATTATTTGTTTATTTTTCATGGCCGCAAATTATCTTTTTGCCACGAGCCAGAGTGCAGATGTTCAAATTCAGGAGCACGAAAATGTGCAATGAGTTACAGCATATTGTTCCTTTGTCTGCAATTTTCGCCATAGGCCAGAGAGACACCAGTCATAGGATTTCAAAATGCCCTAGAGTGATTTTACCATCAGCACAGAGCAGGGTAAAGAGTGTGATGCAACTGAATGCAACGTAGGGGGGAAGTGATTAAATTCTGATTAATTCAGATTTGTGTAAATCAACGCAACTCTTTCCTCCTTAAGACTGCTTTAAGGAGACTATTAAATAATAAAGCATGCATTTAATTTGTTGCCAGGATAACTCCCCTGCCCAGCTTCTGATGTATTCATTACAGCTTTAAACAATGCAGTATCATGTGATATCGGAACTGCACTTCCTGTGAGGAATACATTTTATTTATGAATTTATACGTCACTACTGTGCTGTATGTACTGATGAACAGAGGGGACATATCAAAAGAAGTTTTGAATGACACTCGCATATTATTAAAGTTCCTGAAATTGTCGTCTATGGGTGCGCCTCTGTGCCGGGGTGATGTGGGATTCATTAGTGGGCAGCCAGCTAGCTTTGTGAGTGTGGTGTTTCAAAACGGGGGGAGGAGGAGCTCAGAGGCACCGGGGCCCTGTCCATCATCCATCCTACCTGTCACCACGGCAACCCCCCTAAGGGAGGGCAAGCGAGCGTACGGACGAGCGGAAACTTGTGAGGTGTGAACTTGAATAGGAGGGAAGCCACGACAGAAGGGCGAGGAGAAGGGGATGAAGAGGATGACAGGTGACAAGCGAGGATGGGCGAGACAAAAGTGCAGAGGGAGGGTGGACAATGAGGAAAGAGAGATGGCGAGAGGGGGTGATGGGTGATTGTTGCAGTGGGAGTGACAGGAAGTAGCAGGTAGACAGAAGAAAAGATGGGGAAGTGCATTGGTATTCCACGCAAGGCGGTTTCTTCACACTTGAAGGGAAGTCTCTGACTGCACACTCTCCCCTTCACCTTGACTCTCTTCGTCGCTTTCTTCATTATGTGGTGGATGCAAGGGCTCTACGACAACGGAAAACTAAACTGCTATACCACGGGCCGCTCAAAATCACAAAAAAATGTTGAACACTTCAATATGTGAGGTGTGCGGAAACTTATTACACTTTTTCCTCAGTCAGTCAATTGTAGACGTCAGGATGCCCATGGCTGAACAGCACATATTTTCAAGCTGTCACTTAGGATATCATGATTTCCCCTAAAGGGTAAGCAGCTGCTTCAATTCCTCTGATTGTCATGGTAACCAAGATACCAGTTAAGCTACTGGGAAGCATGGGCAATGCTTGCAAGCTATAAAACATTCACGCCATCAAAAATGCATGTTTATATACAGCCAACATGCACACAGCTCAGGCTTGGAGTCTATATCTGGGATTTTAAATGTCACAACTAAATGTGACACACCACCACTAATAATCAGAGTGCTGTTGTAATAGGTAGAATAAAGCATGTGCACACAATGACCTTTCGAACTTGTCAGTGGTAAGCCTTTTTCTGGAGGGATGTGCTTAGGGTTTAGGAGAGTGTCAGGAACTGAATAAAAGAGTGATGTTAAATCACTTCGAAGTATACTTGTGACAAGTGTTGTAGTTTTTAAGATTACAGCTGAGAGAGCAAATTGATGAGTATAAGACAGGATATGTAAAACATTATCTGTGCCATCAACGGCTGACTATCATCTGTGGCCCGACAGCGCTGGCACGTTTCTCCTCTCCTGAGTCCAGAATGGCAACCATGCCAAAACGCTCTCTCCCTTCGCTCCCGAAGCACGGCGTCAGTTCTGCTTTTACACATATGGGCAGGCTCTATAATTGGAGTGACATTAACAATACACTTATGCATTATGAAGGAGCACTCAGGTGTACACATTGACTTTTATGTGGCACTGCGAGACCTCAATTAATCACACGGGAAATTGCTTGTTTCTAAAACTTGTTGGCGTGTAAATTCTGCTGAAAAGGTGGCATAATCACATCCTTTAGTGCTTGAACATTTGTTTTTCTTCTTCAGGAAGCAGCCTGGGTGGTCATGTAGGAGAATGAAAGAGCTCAGATTAGGTCTGAACAACAAATTGTTAGTGAATTATGGAGAAAAGACAGGAGCAAGGGAAATGAGAGTCCTTCAGACTTTTACATAAACTGTAAGAAATTGCAAAAAACAGATTATGAAGTGTACACATAATAATTTCATATTTTATATGAGTGCAGGCATGTGCATGTGTCTGTGTGTGGTCGAGTGGGTGGGGACTGTGCTGGCACGTGGTGCCCAGCCATGTGTGCTCCTATGTGGGCTTCCTGACTCCCAGCCTGGTTGCAGATGGCACAGTGTCTCAGCGCTCCACTCAGCAGGCACACTGACATAAACTGTTGGCCGCAGCAAATAGACGTACACGGACATGCAAACTGTCGCGTAAAGTATATGACACATGTATGCATCTCAATTATGTTAGAATTCACTTTTATACAAAGCAGAAATCCAGCAAAAGGATGTACAATGGCATCACATTTGCCATTTAGCATTTTTGAGAACTGTGTCATGTTGGGTCAGACAACACACACTGGCAGGTGTTGGTGCCACAGGGGTACTCGCTAACTGTGAGGGAAGGACAACTGGCACATGCACCTAACAGGGAGCTGACACATGAGGTCCTGTCACGGTAAATAAGATATCAGTATAACTACAGAAAACCTTGTCAGGTCATTTGGACGAATGTTTAAATACTGTATGCATGTGCATGTGAAAAAGAGAAAGGTTGATTATTCTTTATTTTCAAAACAAGGTCAGAGGTGTCATTTAAAATACTATGATTTGTAATTTTTTTCAGAGTTAATGTATAAAATGTAGGACTGTCAAACAACATTACGCATTAACACAAATTCGGTTTACCACCACCAATTTCTTTAACACGTTAACGCAACTTGCAATTTTTAAGGTTGATGTGGGCTCAGAGTGAAGATACTGGCATCATGTGAAACTAGAAAATCTAAGAAGGCTAAATAACGCTCCAAACTTACACTAAATTTTGCTGAGGAAAAACTGTCATGGCCATTTTCAAAGGGGTGCTACTACAAAGCTACACCAATTAGATATGATTAAAACATTTACTTTGTGTTCAAAACATCTTTAAGGTTTACAGTTTTCCACTGTTCCCCCCTACATACCTCTGCAGTAGGGAAGGGGGAAATCCCAAGCAGCTGTACCCGCTGAAGTGGCAAGGCAAGACAGGGTGGTGTGACCCTCCAACACATAGCCCGGGCTGCAGCTGTAGCGGATCTTATCCCCAATGTTGAACGTGGACCCCTGCTGGTGGCCATTGAGTAGCTGTCCAGGATTACCACAAGTGTAGCTGGGCAGAGCTGGAGACAGAGAGGGGAGAGAATGGACAGTTAATGAGGTGGTCTGTAGTACTGCTTCATGTTAGCACTGACAAGAGATGGGAAATCAGGGAAAAGTACAGGAACAGTCTGGTGACAATCAATGACATCAGTTCATGACAACATATCTGACTCAGCCATGACTTCCTTCAAAATAATAACACTAGTAAAATATTTTCCTGGCTATACACAGTGTAGTAGCAGAAGCGCTGATACCACTCCACAAAGCAGATGCGGTTATGGAAACCTGCATAGTAAAAGTACCATGATATCCACTGAAGTAAATTTACATTTTGTTTTCTCCCTAAGGTACTATAGTAGTCACTCATGGATGGCGATGTTGACCATCAGGGCTTGTCCAATCATGTACTCACATGCAAATGAGTGAGACCAGTACTGACAGAACCTTGTCTAATTGTGTGTTATTATGCAAATTAAGTTCAAAGGAAGTTCAGCCAATCTCTTGCTTCTGAACCTCTTGCTTCGGTCTTGTAGTACAAGACGCGTGATTGTAGCTTCTGTTCCTCTGATGACATACAGTAGAACAGCTAAGCCTAAAAATACTGGCTAAAAATACCATATAGGTGCGTACCAGGGAGCTGGCTTTGCTCTTGCTGCATCTCATGGAATAAATCCTCAGAGTATGAATAAAACTGCCATGACCAAATATGCATTGTACACACACACATGCACACTGTCATCCAGCTTACAGCCCCAGTCCCAGTCACACACACTCCCACACAGTGAGGGAGCTGGCTAGAGCATGTGCTGGACTTTGGATGAAACACAGTCTCTCCACAGGGACTGGCCTGAACTCTGGAGAGGACAGAATGGTTGCTATACAGCAACACAGCTCGTCAACATCACACATGCTTGCACACTTGCTTTTCTACCCGATCGGATGTCTCCAGCTTCATAGCGTATTACATAATACTATAACATTTCAAAGGCAATTAGTTTATTTTTAGCTGCACAGAAAAATGTTTATCTTAGCCAGAAATACAGCCCCATAGTCAGTTTGGAAGATGCTTTTCCATTTGTTTTAAGATACATAAAGTTAAAGCTGTGTTAGGAAATCTCGATCTTAGTCTGTGTCTCTGTGTTGCATGCTTTTATTTTGGTGCACTTCCTGTTTTATTTTGGCATGTTTAATCTCTCCTCTCGTTGCAGATCACTTCACTCCCTGCCCTGCTTGTTTCCTTCCTGCACGTTTCAGCACTGCCCTCTAACCTAGTTTTTCCTCACAGCTCACCTGAGTCTGATCGTCGCCCCCGCCCCTGATTGTGTCCACCTGTCCATAGTTAGTCACTCCCTTCACTAGTATATAATGTGTGCTCCCCATTCCTCCTGTGCCAGTTCGTCTTGCCTGTTTCCAGTGTTAAGCGTCCCAGCATTCATCTGATTATTAGACTCCTCGTGTTTGACCTTTTTGCTCGTGTTTTTTGACCCTGCCTCAGCCTTCTGATTTGGACACTTTTGCAAGTATTGATTCCTGTGTACCGACCCTTTTTGGATTAAAGACACCGAATAATTGCCTATACCTGCTTTAAGTCTGTTCTTGCATTTGAGTCCAAACCTGCCTGTGCTACATGCATAACAAGCTGAAGTGGGAAGAAATGGAGCAGCTATGATTTAAAAAAAGTGATTTTTATAAAACGGTCACAATATCCAGACAGTAGTGCATGAGGCAGGTAATCTGAAAAATTATGTGCCTCTTTGTCCTCCGGTGCTCTTAACGGCATCTTAAAGATTTCACAGACTGAAGCTAAACAAGGATAAGTGCAAGATTAAATGACATAGTAAGCTTGTGTTTGAGGTTGGAGTCACCTTTGTGATGGTCTTTATTCTATCATTTTATTTTCATATGCATCACAAATAAAAATACTTTATTAAATAGTGAATTTTAAGTTTAAAAAAAAATAAAATAAAAACCTATTTGGTTTGTTTGTTTATCTTTTCCCCTTTCTAGCCCGGTAAGCTAAGACTCCCTTACAGCAAGGTCTAACAAGGACGGATCAATCATTTTATCCAACAGTGCATTCCACAGGGCATGAGCTGTGGAATTAAATGGCTGTTGGTGAATAAATAGACTGCAAACAGTTTGTGTCCAGTCCACCATCAGACAACAACCATGACCTCTAAGTGCTGGATATCGGATGTGTGTGTGTGTGTGTGTGTGTGTGTCTTTGACTCACAAAGGTTACCTTAGCTGTGAAGTTATGAGACAGTAAGCCTTTAGTGATGCTATCTCACAGCTTGGATATGAATTTGGACTATTTGTGTTCAGATTTGGCAGTCTATGTTCATGGATGGAGCGTTGAGAGGTTTGCAGATGACAGAGAAATCCAAAACAGCGGCAATGCACTGCTGTCTCACCAGTACACAATGTCAGTCCCCGTATTTGGAAAAGGCTGACTGAGAATACAAATATGATATAAATATCAAATGTCAGAAAAAGTCTGTATCCTTCACTACTTATATTCTTTTAGTTATTCAAACATTAGAATGCAAATAAAAGTATAAAATTTGTGTTTGTGTGTAGAGGGATTTTGGAGGTAATGGACTTAATTAATTTTTGAATAAATTAATTCTCACCATAAAAATCTGCAGTCTGCAATTATTAATTTCTTCCTTTAAATACATTCTAATCAAAAATGTGTCATAAATTTCGTAATTGTCTAAGCCAATCCAGTACTAGCTTGATTTGCATTAATTTCCAACCTAAAAATATACAAGCACAAAGTAGCTTCAATCCAGAAATTCAGTAATAGCATTGTTGGCCAACAGCAAGACACACCTGTCAAATCCTTGCTGTCATGCACAACATTTCCTTATTTAAAGGCTCTTAAAGGTTAAAATCAGCAGTGACTCACTTAGGGCAGCAAACTGCAGCTGTATGTTGTACTTCTAGCTACATCCCAATCAGACATTTCACAGCAGGTGTTTGCCATCATCTGTTGAAGGTAGAACACCTGCTCAGACATGACAGATTCTTTCCTATATGACTCAGTGCTGATTTATATGCTAAAGTACGCGTTAGTACATGGGTGCTCTGCCTCTGGCCTACTCCTATACTGTGATGATAGACTGACTTGTCACTTTCAGGCTCCACTGTGCCATAGCCTTTATTTTGACCAGTCAAGGCCACCTTATTACAGCTTCCCTTCCATCACTACTAGATTAGCATATACACAAGGACTCTGTCCGATTAACATATAAGCCGCAGGGACTCAGGCTTCAGTGCTGCAGAACAAACACAGGGGGCCCTGGTGGCACGCGGGGAACTGCTTCACCCCTGTGGTTGTGGTGGGTGTTCAACATAGCTCTCATGTCACAAAAGTTTGAGTTTGAACAAGATTTTAGAGATTGAACAGGAGGAGGGTCAGCTCGGACAGAAGGTTAGAGTGAATTACAGGAATAGAAAACTCGCAGCAGACGTTTTGACTTGTGCCAGTGCCGGGGCCCTGATATTGTACATGCTGGTTTACCGGCATGGATTAGTGGCACGCCTAAATGGAGTGGAGCCATCATTACTGATATTAGTTACACCTCTGCTTTTCCTGCTATGAGAAGTCAAAATGTCCTCTGTGGGAACAGCCTATTTTTGGCTTGAAAAAAAAAAAAAAAAAAACTAAGACAACAGAGGCGGTGTATGTAAGGCAAGGCTGGGAGAATGATGGGAAATATGCCTGTGCGTCAAACTCAGAACCTGTCAGCTATCGGTTTGACAACATATAAGCCTCTGGGGTCAAGCTTTTGTTGTATATTTCTGGGGTTCTGGTGTAGCCAGCAGAACAAAGACTTGCTATTCCGTGTGCTGCTCATTGTTGGCCATCCGATTAGCAACTGTGAGACTGGAGTTGGGATATGACGCGCAGGACGGGATTGTTTCACAAGAAGCCAGTTTGCAAGCTAATATCAGACCAATGACAAGCTAAATCGTCATCAGACGATCGCCAATGGGTTCACAGATTGCATTTCAGCATTTCATTTAAACAGCAAAAAGAAGCTCCACTCGATGGCAATAGGGTGTTTTACAACAAAAGCTTGAGCCTCTCAAAGTTTACGAGATACACACGAATGCACCATGAAGTCGCTGTCGGCATCCACACACTTTGCTGTACAAAATGGTGGAAACATGCGATCGATTTTGAGAGCGCGCAACCAATGCTGAAAACCAACAGCTCGAAATCTTCTGCAGCCTACAACAACGTGTTTGATATTAACGTAACTCACGGGAGGGCTGCATAGTTAGCACTGTCGTCTCAGGAGGTTGCATGTTCTGTTATGTCCATGTTAGCGTGGGTTTTCTCTGTTCGCCGGCTTCCTCCCACAGTACAAAGACATGCAGGTTAGGTTAACTGTTGACTCTAAATTGTCCATATGTGTGAATGTGAGTGTGAACGGTTGTCTTTCTCTATGTGTCGGCCTGGTGATAGTCTGGCGACCTGTCCAGGATGCACCCTGAATCGGTGATGTTTCTCCAACATCTCAGACTGACAGTGGCCACTCAACCAGTGTCTCGAAAAGTGCAGCTGCAGGCTATCGGTAGGCTACACTAAGTCGACTTTTTTTCTTCTTCTTCGGATGTGCCCAAGTAGGCTGGGACGGAAAGAAAAAAATATGTAGCGAATCGCCGATCATGCTTTTGACTCTGAACTGAAAGCTCATTTCAACCGATTTGCGATTTAGAATCAAAATTGTGACACCCTTAGTATCTATATAGCCAAAATCAGGAAACCAAAGCAGAGGCATATAAAAAAAACATAACCAGTGTTTTTTGCACTGTCCTTTAACTCATTTATCACAATACATTCCATGTATTCCTGTAGGCTAAGTCCTAAACAGAGAGTATGAAAAGGGAAATGGTGAGGAGAAAAGACAAATAAACAAACACTCGCACCAAAGAGCTTGAGAGAAATAATGAGAAAACTATTTTAAATATTTGCGAGATAACATCACATTAGTCTCCATTAATATCCTCCCCTACACATGCTTTCATACATCAGAATTATTTCACAAATTATTCTACTAGCTTTACAGCCTTCATGGGAAAATTCACAGTTTTAGGGAGGGAGAGAGGTGGGTTTCTTCCAGGGGGTCTGTCATCACGTGGACTATTATATCCCAACCCCCCACACCCAAACCCGCAACAGCAGCCCTTGGGTGTTTGTCATGGCAGCTCCATAAGTCAGGAGGATGGGAGACTGTGACATGGACTGTCCCTGGAGGCCTGCATGCTTTAAGCACATCCACTGCTGAAACGGCAAAGGATGCTCCTCGTCCATCAATGCAGCCCTCTCTACGGCACACACTGGCTAACAGTAGAAGCCAGCAAGAACAAACCACGTGTGCACACACATACACGCTGAGAGCAAGGAGCCATGTCATCCATCACACCGCCCGTCCTCTACATCATCTGCTTACATTCCTTTATTCATTCCCATCTCTCTTCATACCCTCTCATTCCTGGTGACTAGGACAAAAGACAGTGGAGAAGGAGAAGGTGTGAAGCATATCTCCTGTGAGATGGCCTTTGACCCTAGTAAGACTGATGCGCTCTCTTCCTGGGTGTCTTCAAAACTGGTCCTCAATTTGTCATCCTCTTCTTCTCAGGGAAAGGGAATTAGTAGTAGTATGCCCTTGCATGCACTAAAACTCATTTGTCACAAAATGGTTCTTTAAAACAGCTTATGCTGCAAAATAAACACATTGTGAATACATTATGTTGTAAGAGGCTTCATAAAAGGAACTCTCTCTGTTTCTAATCATGGACTGTATGTAAAAAGTGGGCGTAGGTAGTGGACTGCCATTTTGAAGCCTCCAGTTAAGCATTTTGGCCATCTTGGTTTTTGGCCATTGCGATCTTGATTTTTAGCATCCAGAAGTGACAGGAGAGGGTAGAGCTATGCACAACCAAACTTTCATGAACTGAAAACACACTGTGAAGTGGTTGTGAGGTGAAAACATGGACAACGGCATGGTAGTGGCCTGTGGAAACGCATGTTTATAATGTTTACTGAGGTAATCTTGGTTCTTTGCAACCAAAAGTGACACAAGAGAGTGGAGCTAAGTACAATCGAACACTGAATAAGACATTTTTAGGCGACCAAAATGTTACAATTAACTTTCATGAAGTGAAAACAAACTGTGAAAGGGTTAAGGTTGTAAGACAAAAACACGGACAACTCCCAGAGCAGATCATGACGTGGTAGTGACTGGTCAATCACAAGGTAGCCATGCCCTGAAGCATAACCTGCTTTATGGTTAATTTGGCTCTAAATGCGACCATCATGCTGTATTGAAGAAGACTTGAAACTAGCAATTAAGACCATAAACTCATGTTTACAATATTTACTGAGGTAATAAATAAAGTGAGAATACAAACAGACAAAATGATGAATGAAATGAAATAAGAAGTTTAAGACACCTCAGCATTGGCTTCACTTTTCCAAACCAGAGGTCGCCAATTTGTTTTTAACAGATAGATAAATATAGTTGCTGCAAATGGTGGACAAAGAGACAGTAGAATGATGGAAAAACTGTATTTCTGCTGTGTTCAAGAGCAGATTTATTATTTAGTTGAAGGGGGAACCAAGTCCCTGAAGTAAATCAGAAGTAATATGGTGAGGTTAGGAAAAGGGCAAAAAATGGGAGAATTAAAGACAACGATAGAAGGTGTGTGAGAAACAGAGAAAAACATGTGGAGATGGCAGATGTGGAGACAACCTGGAGACCTGTCTCAATACAGCTGAGCCAACATCACTCTGCCATGGATCAAAAAGCTGCAGAAGACACATGTTTGACAGTGTAACAGGTAAAGTACTGCCTTCTTTGAAATGTACTGTGGAGGTGGTGTCTGTAATGCATGTAGCAGGCAGGGAATTTGCTCTTTTTTTCTCATTTCTTTTGTCTAACATCCATTTCCCAACATTACTAGGCATTTTTTTCTCTTTCTAGCTGTATTTTTCTTTAATATTCCGTCTTTCTTTGAACAACAAAACAGTCAAGGGGGTAGTGGTTAAAACTGAATCTTTGTTTTGTTTTTTTTGATTGAGACAAAGAGCTAGATACTAGAGACAGATGATAAGAAAAAAACAGTTGCAAGATGTTGGGAGAAACAGCACTGTCATCAATAGGAGGGAGCTACATCCTGCAGCACGTGGCTCTAAATTAGTTTCCAGCATAAGAAAGCAGGACAAACAAAAGACGAGCTACAGATACAGTGACTCATATTTTGGTGCGACTTGCTGGCGTTTAACTTGTTTAAGAAATCCAACCCAGTTCACTACAGATTGAGCGTTTGCCTTCGACTCCCTGTGGGTATTTATGTACCCACCTTCGTATTGATCTCGGTACATCCCACATCACTCTTTTCCATCTTTCTTTCGGACTTCCTCTGTCTTCCCATTCCTTTTCCCCTTGCCTCTTCTAGCTATGCATTTGGAAGTGACATTGCAAGATCGATCCCGACACACAGGTGCATTAGCTCAATAAGCAGTTTCTGCTTTGTCAAGCAGCAATTCAATCAATGCCTTCTGTTCCCTACACATGGGCTGAACAAAAGCTGGCAACTCCCATCACTTCTGGTTAGAGAAGCTGAGGAATGCAGAAATCTACTCTCCTCCAGATCCAAGAAACAGTCCTAAACTTGAGTGTGTGCACGTGTGTGTAGGTGTATTATGTGAATTTTAAAAAAGGAGTCTCTGCAAACAAAGGACTTCCCTCGATAGATGTGGGCTAACAATTTGTCAGTCGAAGGTCCCCTGTGGAGTTTTCTTGTAAACAAACAAAAGTTATGTCTACATGTTGCTCTAACCAAAATGCATTGTGTGTATCCATGAGGTCTAAAAGTGTGATGAGATGAATTCCTTTTTTCAGATTTTTACTTAAAAATCTGAAACCTTCACTATTCACATCCATGTTTGCTTGTAAGTAGTCTTCTTCCCTGCCTTTGTTTATGCATCGCTGCACATCTTAGTGCATTACAGACACCTGTGGATCGTATAACACCGTTGGCAAAAATGCGTATCACATCACCGGCATGTATGTGCAAATGCACGTACTTGACAAAAAAGTACGGACCCACACATAGAAAAATTGCTCCATAGTGCTACTTCAGGTCAAAAACTCCACAGATTACCTTTAAATGCCGACAGAAGAAAGCTCATGGAGTAATTCTCAGTGCTTTCTGTCATCATTCTTAAAGGACAGCTGACTGAAACCTCATTTTACATACCTTCAGTATATACTTTACTAGGGCTGCACAATTAATCGAGATCACAATTTTAGCTTTAGCTTTATATTGATGTCTAAAATGTATGCTCTGCTCATAAAAAACTCTTTCTCAATTAATCAATTACTTGGTTTGCCCGTTAAAATGAAAATGCACTGAATTTAGGTGAAAATAACCCTTATTTTAAGTATTATATGGCAGGAATGTAGCAGAATGTGGAAGTGAAAGCAGTACTCTGTTTATTTAAATGTGAAAGTGCAATAAAAATATTGTCCCTACTATCAAGAATTTCAAATATAACAAGTTTTCATATTATATACCTACAGTATATACTTACTAGGGCTGCAAAAATCATCAAGATCACACTTTTGATGTCTCTGAATATCAAATAAAGCACTACTTGGGCTAACAGCCAGCCACCAGGGGGCGATAGAGATGTGTTCACTTCACTTTTGGGGAGCTGCACCCTACAGTGGCAGCCTGTGGAAAGGCTGTCCTTAACGTTGCAGCTGCAGTCCAGAGTAGAAGCGTGACATACTGTATATTACTTGTTTTGCCTGTGAAAATAAAAATACACTGAATTCAGATGAAGAAGAACCTTATTTTAAGTTTTAGTTTGATGCAAAGATTTGTACGCTGGCAAAAATGTAGCACAACATTGTCGTGAAAGCAGTGCTCTGTTTATTGAAATGTGAAGGTGCAATACAAAATATTCTGTCCCTAAAATCAATGAATGATCTTGATAAATAATTGTGATCTCAAATAATCGGGATCATCATTTTGTCCATAATCATTTCGTTTGAAGACTTACTATACTATACAACCAGATCTTGGACAAGATGGTGTTTTAAAAAAGATATTAAATGCCAAATGTCAATCAAATCATTTTACTGGTTAAAGGTAAGCTAAATAAAACTACTGACTGCTGACTTAGGGCTTGGTGATATAAGGTAAGGATCTTTGTTGTGGGCCATGCCAATGTTTGCACAACATGCAGTATCCTCTGTTATTTTGTGTTTGGTTAAATGAGAAAAAGTATGTTTGCGTGCATGGGCAACTGTAGTCCTCCTCTGCCTCATTGTTGTCATAGTGTGTCTGTCCCTATTTAATCTCTGAATGACAAACTCATTGTCAGGAGGTCTGGCGGAAAACATTTCAGGAAACAACTCCTTTTAGACAGACGAGGAAGGATAATAGTTGTATTGCATGGCTTTTGAGACAATAAAAGACAGAGCTTATCATATTTTTATCATAAGTTATAAGTTAATTACTGTGTACTCTCTGCAGTGCCACTTTCCTGCAACGCTTATTTTCTAAACTAAGATCTTAAGGTAGTGGAAACACACACTTAGCCCAGCCACCTTAGATTTAGATATGCAGGGGAAACCCTTTATCAGAGCTGCTGAGTGTAATCACATCAGAGCGTGTTTATGTGTGTAAAAGTCCTATGTGTACCTGGGTAATAGTTAATGTTGCACTGCGTGTCACTGCCTGAATGGTTTGGGGGTTGAGATTTAGCTTTGAAAATCCCTGTCTGATTTTCAGCTTAGCTGCGCATGACGCTTCTCTAACTTGACACGAGAAATTGTGGAGTGAGAATGAGGGTGTGAACCTCTGTACGCAGACAATCAGACACGCATGCACAAAAATGCACACAAATAGAAATACAGACTAGAATGAACTCTAGATATACTCGTTTCCCACGCACACAACAGCAGGTGCAGTAAAAAAGGGCCAGTTGCTGTGTGGGAGGCGCTGAGGTGTGAAAAAGAGCTCATACAGAATTTATGGCTACCGACAATGTCTGCAAAATGTAATAATGTGCCATTCAGTAGCCATTCACTATATATGAGACTAAACTAAGAGGGATCGGGGAGCATGAGAAGGAAAGCCAGAAGACAGATGAGAGGCAGGTCTAGAGGAGCTGGGAAGAGAGATCAACACATCGGTGTACAGCCTTGACTCTGGCTGGCTTGAAGCATCTAAATCCCTGTGGCTTTTCAGGCTTATCTCTCTACTGGCATTACTCTTTCAAACAAACATCACAGAAATCCTGTGGTCACACCAGCAAGCTCAAGTACACAGGTGCGCAGGGACGCATCTATCCAAAATCAAGGAGATTACATGGGAACGCAAACTGCGCTGGTTTGCTTAATAGCTGTGAATTTACTACTGGGTGGGTCAGCTGATGGTCTGAGATACTATACTACCGCAGTGTGTCGTCCTGATGGAAGTAGATTCTGTCTTATGCTGGTAAGCCGGTACACTCAGAGGAGTCTATTGAACACTCGGCAATATTAGAGACAAAACTATTTCAGAAAAAACTGTGTAGCAAGGTAAATAAAATTTACATAATTTCATAAAACAAGGCCATTTAATTGTTCTAAAGGAATATTAATGTAAACTTATCCAATTACTGATATGTAGTGATATGCCAGTTATATTACACATCAGTTCTACACACTGAGGTTTTTAGATTTTGGGGAAAAAAGAGAATTGGTATCAATCAGTCCGTGCTTGGTGTCATCTTGGGAATTCGCATTGGATCAGTGCATCCCTCGTCCATTTACCCATTTTTATTTGGACGTAAACATTTTTGCTTATTAAAGCTTCAGTAGGCTGAATATTTTTGGCATCATTGGGCCAAAATCCCATAATAACCTTTTAGCATTTTGTAATTCAAGTGTTCTGAGAGAAAAGTAGACTTCTGCACCTCCTCATGGCTGTTTTCAGGCTTTAAATAATCCAGTCTGTGACAGGAGGCTCTGACCAAGCTCAGGTCATTTCAGAGAGAGTGCATTCCTATTGGCTGTTCATTCAACAGTCAGCTGTCAGTCACTCACGAATGATCAAACGATCAGACTTGGCAGGATTATGCCTATTTCTTGTCTCAAGTATTTTCATAAACATCTTGTAGTTACTGTTCAGCTATAAAATGAGAAAATTTGTTCTGGCTGGTGCTTGGTATTTCCTCAACAAATCTCAACGTGGCTGAAACAAACTTTCTCATTTTACAGCTAAACAGTAACTACAACATTTGAGGTGAGAAATAGGCATTACAGTAACAGAGTATTGATTAATATTTGATCGGCACTGCCTAATTTGACAATTTGATCGAGTTTGCGAGTGATTGACAGCTGCTCAGAGACACCCAGCTCCAGCTCAGCTCTGATTGGTTGTTTCCCTCCGGTCTGTGAAATCTTGCAGATGCCATTAGGAGCACCGGAGGACACAGAGGCACATGATTTTTTTTTTTTTTTTTTTTTTCAGATTACCTGTCTCATGCACTACTATCAGGATATAGTGACAGTTTCATAAAAATAACTTTCTTTCATCATATTTGCTCCATTTCAACCAACTGTGGCTTTAATTTCAGAGTTTTTGGCTAAGAGTGATGCAAATGCATCAGCATCCATCCTCTGGAGAAATAAATGCACATATCAACATTCATGGCAATTCAACCAGCAATTGTCAGCATATTGTGTTCTACACCAAAAGCATGCTGTATAGACAGTCAGACCAACATCATCATCCTTAGGTCTTGCTGCTGGGACAAAAACTAGAAGCCTTCTACCCCTCCTATCTTGTTTTCCTGCATTTTGTCTTGCTTTGCCCTCCCCTCAGCTGATCCTCTCTTCCTAGCTCTGCAGGTTGCCTTGGAAACAGTGAAGGCCCACCAGAGAGGACTTTATGGAAAGGGAAGTGTCGATGCGTAAACATGCAGGTTTGTGGGGAATGTGAGAAAACAAGCGCACCTCTTTTCTTAGAATGCAGTAAACCTGAAAATTCTCCAATATGCAGTCCTCTTGACCATATACTCGTGACTATCTAGGTTGCCTTCCCACCATTGTTGGCATGTTTATACTGTCATTCCATATGTCACATATGAAGCTTAAGCTTATCCTCCTGAAAATTATAGAGAAGCATTCCTCACTTTATCAAGCCAACAGGTCAAATGCCAATTCAGACTGACATCCCATTAACCATGTCTCCTTCAATTCACTTTAGTTTCCATCTGTTTAGTTATCTGACTTGTGCAGGTAATAGAGCAGCAGTGGCTTGATGAAGCAAAGGTGCATTGGAAAGATTAATCAATACCTTTATTTAACCTTGGCTTTTCCTTTACATTTCACTCTCTCTTTCTCTTTCTCTCTCTCTTTCTCTCTCTCTCTCTATCTATCCCCTGTCATCTGCTATGGTGAAAGGCAAGGAAATGCCAGGTTCACCACTTCTTAAACTTTGGGAGTGAAAAATATCTCTTTGACCCAGGACCACTGGCACTGACGTCAAGTACTGATACGTTTTCTGAGGTTGATATCGTCAACTGCTAATTTTCTGTTTCAATCATATTGTGTGTACTGTATGCTTGGGTGATATGACAAGATTATCGTTAGACACGATATTGATTGGCCATGGTAATGGTCCTCACATGTCCACGATGACAGAAAGATATTCAGCTATGTTGAAAACAGGGATTCCGCCAGTATATTGCAAGCCTGGCCGCCCTGAGATGACTCCCCGCCGGGGCAAAGCATCAAGGAATTATGTATTTTTAAGATGGTTTTTAAACTAAAATGCATTATACAAGTTGCAAACTCCTTTAAGGAATACCTCAGTGCGGAGGTTGTGTGGTTAATGTTAAAAAGAGAGAGTTTGCAGTCAGGAGAGACAGACAGAAAGAGAGAGAGAGAGAGAGAGAGAGAGAGTGTGTGTGTGTGTGTGTGTGTGTGTGTGTGTGTGTGTGTGTGTGTGTGTGTGTGTATGTGTGTGTCAATGAGTGAAGGTGAGAGGTAGTAAGCTGTAGCTGTAAGCGTAGCAGTGTGTATACAGTTCAGGCTGTCGGTGAGTAAACTCCTCAAGACACAAGCCAAGTTCCAGTGTCTTGTAGGATTTTTACATTCGTGACTCGGCAGGGATTTACGTCTCCATTACAACAGCTAGGCGCTACTCACAGCGGCTGTAAAATGGTGATAAACACACTTCATTTCCTATATTCTTCATGAAGTCCCCTGTTAATCTCTGCTCCAGTTTTAAAACTTACATCCAGAATGCGCAAGCCACCGACTCCGCAAAGAGCAGCTGGACCAAAAGTCCTCCTGCGATCAGCCCTCAATCAAAGGTGACATATAAACGGTGGCGAGACTGTACGACGGCAGTCACTAGTCACAACCTGACTGATTGATTCATTGATGTCAACATGTCCTTGTGTCAAATAGCGCAAATATGTGCGTCTCTCTTCAGCTTTTTTTGGACAATAATATTGTCTTTTCTCTCAAAGCAATATCCTCACCCAACCCTAGTGTACTGTAGCATTCAGATAGTACAGACACAAAATAGGATGAGTTTTTCCAGACATGATTACCACAATTAAGCAAAAGACAATGTTAGATTCATCCATCCATCTGCAACCACTCATCCTGTTAGGGATCGCATGGGGCTGGAGCCGATCCCAGTTGACATTGGGCAGAATACATCCTGGACAGGTCGCAAGTTGATCACAGGACTGACATACAGTCATCAATTAACATGCATGTCTTTGGACTGTGGGAGGAAGACGGACATCCCGGAGAAAACCCACGCTAACACGTGTAGAACATGCAAAGTCCTGACAGAAGGGGCCCCAAGCCGGATTTGAACTTGAACGACCATCTTGTTGTTTTGTTGTTAATTTGACACATAATTAAGTAAGTCAGATAACAAGTGACTATGCTCAGTCACAAAAATGCCAAATCCAGAGTCCAGGCCAACATTTGACTGGTTTGTGTTGCCAAAAAAATGCAGCTGAAAGTGCAGCTTGACTGAAAAGTCTCCCAGAATGCATCATCATTACCTTACTTCTGAAATATGAGTTGAAATTTGCAGAAAAATGGCTCCACCTCCACCACGGATGGGGCCAGCAACACAACAACCAATGAATTCTTAACCTGAGGGAAATGCAGGTCAGTGTTCTGTCTGAGGAGCGCCACAAAGCCATCTATTTGAATGGTCAGGCCTTTACAACCAAAGAACTGTTGATTATAGCACTGTGTAAATAAACACAACTCCCAAACAGTGCTAGTGAATCATGTTGCAAACAACCGCCTCATTGTCACTGACAGAAGAGACCGTTTAGCATCTCTACTTTACACTACTTTAACATTTATTATGACATACTTTAACTGGCGGTGGTAAACTGTGATTCCTGTTTAGCATGTGATAGCAATATCATGATAATATGAAAAATCATTATTATTTAAAGATCTTGTATTTAATTGTTCATTACAAAATAACAGGGCAGAAAAAATAGTACTTTTATTATCCAGTACTTTTATTATTCACAAGCCTGACAGGGTCCAACTAAAAATAAATTATTTTTTTTGTGTCTGCTAGAGCATAAATATTCCCCAGTATATCATTTCCCTTTGTTCTCCTTTGAAGGAATATCAGAAACCACATGGGAGGAATTAATATATGATATTTTTTGGTTTCATAATTCGACAGAATACCACCGTGGTATGCGTCTGTGTGGATGGACACATTCTGATAAAGTCAATGAAATTATACATAAAGCAGTCCCTACTCTATCACAGGCAGAGCAGACAGTCACACTGAGCCAGACAGCAGCCTGCTACACCACAGCCACAACAACCCATATTAGCTTTCCTTCTAAAGTGTCCTTCTACTTGCTATTATTGGCTCTGACTGAGTGCTCACTTCCAACGATCTGGTAAAGACTGGCATCTCTTCTCTACACGCTGCTTGTATATGATCAATATAAATGTATGAGTCGGACAGATCGTGTTAAGAATAGCTCACATTCTTTACATGACAAAGACGTTCATGGATAAAGGTCAAAGGCAGCGTTTTATTCCTGTGGCGCGAGTAGCTTGTGCACAAGTGAAGCCTCTGTACTCCGTGCAGTTCTGTTTTTGGTTCAACTCTAACTCACAGACGCTGCCTTTAGTCTGTACACTCCGCTTCACCAGTTAAATCATCCCGTCATCCTTATTTCTTATGCTCACAATTTTTCTTAAAACCAAGTGCCTGATCTGCCTGTATGACAGCTGGCAATGCATTACAGTTTATTTTTAATAGAGTAGCAGCTTCAGTTGCCTTTGCTACCGTATGATGAAATAATACGAGGCATAAACTAAATTAGCAAAGAATCAGGCCCCTAAGAAGCAATTTGTTGATATTACCATAGTTTCTGAGAGGATTCACGATTTGAATGGATTGTTCGACCACGGCAATACAAGTGGTTTGACTGGCCCCACTCAGATTTTCGGTTCCACGTCTAAAGCAGCCTCTCTCGTTGACCCTGCAATCACCGTCAAGTGCACCACATTTAGATCCTTTGTCATATTATAATTAGTTACATTTGGCCAATTACTGAACTGCAGTTATGTGGGATGAATCATGCAATCATAAAATCCATTTAATCGCTGTATTCGCGTACATGACTCGCGCTCTGTTGCATTGTAGATTTCTTCATTTCTGACTCACTATTGTCATCACAATATGATAATTCATGAGAACACGCTCTCTTCTCCTCTATTTAACGTCTTATCTTCTTTACCCGCAAGATTTGTGACCCTATTTTAGGCATTTTCTATAACATGCACACCATGTAATCATCTTGATGCTATGTAGAGTTCCTTTTCTTCCTCTATACTCCCTCCAGTTCAAAAAGATTCAAGGGGACTTCATATAAAAGGAGACGTTTCCTGGTATGAGGCTACTGCTTCCTTATTTCCTTCAAATCCCACTCTGCATCCCCCAAGCTAGTCTCATCTTTTGATTTCAGACCTACTGTAGGGGAGTAGTTTCTTGGGAATGTACCATCCTATAGTCAATGTTTGCTTCATCTTTTATGTTCCTTTTCAACTTAAGGATCTATTAAAAGGATGTAGTAAATGACTATATCATGAACATTGAGTATAAATTGTCACATAGGATATTTTTTA
Source organism: Pterois miles (assembly GCA_947000775.1). Classification (NCBI taxonomy): domain Eukaryota; kingdom Metazoa; phylum Chordata; class Actinopteri; order Perciformes; family Scorpaenidae; genus Pterois; species Pterois miles. The sequence goes on from CAMQGK010000638.1 coordinate 18,569,498, forward strand.
AGCGGCAGCCATGAGACTCACTTTGGTGTTTTACATTCTCTCTCTCCCATTGACTGTATGTACAGTAGATGGATGACACATCATCTTTGGGAAAAAATGTATCTGACGTGTACTTCAAAAAATGATCAAATCGTTGCTGGTGGTTATCAAATAGGATCTGTGCTTGAAATGCACATCCCTATTTCAAATAGAATATAAATATTTTCAATGATAATGATTTTAATGTCAATGTTATGAACGAACGCTTCAGAGCTTTTCTATTCAGTACAGCCATGCTTCTGGTGAACAAAGTCAGTCAGTCAGTCAGTCAATAATAAATGAATAAATAAAAATAAAGGCTGCACGGTGGTGCAGTAGTTAGCACTGTTGCCTCACAGCAAGAGGGTTGAGGTTCGAATCCGTGTAAGCATGGGTTTTCTCCAGGTTCTCCAGCTTCCTCCCACAGTCCAAAGACATGCAGGTTAATTGATGACTCTAAATTGCCTGTAGGTGTGAATGTGAATGTGAATGGTTGTCTGTCTCTATGTGCCCTGCGATGGAGTGGTGACCTGTCCAGGGTGAACCCCGCCTTCATCCAATGCCAGCTGGGATTGGCTCCAGTCCCCCTAAAACCCCTACCGGGATAAGCGTTTGGGTACATAAAGGATGGGTACATAAAAATAAATGAAAAGTAATAATAACAAATGAAATTAATGATAATTAACAAAAATAACTACTACCTGAGCTGTATTTTGGAGAAAAAATGATTTTCAATAGTGTGACTCATTTGTGGGGCTGAACCCAAATATTCAACTCTAAATTCAGATTAGTTTACTAGAATGATCACACTGGTATGATCAGATGCATCAAAGGGTAAAACAGACAGCAATGAATTTGGTCTAGAATGAAAGACTGTGATCAAATGCATTATTCAGACCCACAAATATCCGATGAAAATGAACTGTGCTGAAAATCCACACACATACCTTTCAGTACAGAAAACTCAGTGCTGCTGCTAAATCAAGTGGCATTTGGAAGTGATCCAAGAAAAGCCCATAAATAAACCATGTGATTTGTCAGTCAAAACACATTCAGGAGCTACACAACCGTGTATGTGGAGCATAAAGGGGAAAAAAAAAAACAGGTTTCTACTCTCCATTCACACAAAAGATGCCAATTTTACTCCCCACCCACTCTTACAAAGATGGCTCACCCCAAAAGTACCCTCCCTTTGACAGAACACCTCGGCTTGTTCCCAGCCTTTGCCTCATTACACTGAAAAGCAACTGTGAATTAAAGCCTCAAATAGAGCACGTAGCAATGCCAAATGATGGGTAAGAGACAAACACAAAACAGACAGGTGTGCCTTCACTTTACGCTTCAGCGACGTCGCGTTTGCACCATGAGCTTGTCAGGCACACGCCGCTGAAGGCAGCGACACACACACAGGGACAAACACCAACACAAGGATAAACACAAATCAGCTAAAAGCCCAGTTTCTGTGCAACTCTTGAGGATATCTGTCTACTTCCAAGCAGTCTGAGGAGGAAGGTTTATTTCTCTGTGACACCTCTCGGTTGTCTCTCTTTCCTCCAGTAAATCAACCTTAAGTGGCCCAGCCTGTTTCTCCACTGTCGGCGTCAAAACAGTGGAAATCCAACTGAGAACAGTGAACATTGATTCTCTATAGCGTGAAGAAGAAGCAGAACAGACACAACTGACCCAAGTGACTGTGTTGAGGGAATTATATTGATTGGCCTAGGGATATTAATAATTAACCGTAATTAACCATTAACTGACATTAAGAATTTTAACCGATTAACGCTATCAGTTAAACGGTTAAAAGAAATATGAATAATTAATTAAAAAGCTGAGCAAAACTCAGAGGAGCGGCTTGTCAGTTTAAGCAGAAAAGCCGGTCCACCTTAAGAGCCCACCCTAAGAGAATCTGAGCCAGAGTTACAGGTACTGGTCTTGAGTGGAGCACAGATCGGATGAGTTGTAGCCTCGTAGCACTGTCTGCCACAGCTGCGTTCACAGCTATAACGCCATTGACAAACTCACACTCACCACCGCCACACACACACGGTCTGTCAGAAACTTGCTAAAGTTATGCCGTGCTGACAGACTGTATGTGTGTGACAACGGTGGCATGAAACCACCAGCAGAGCTACAGCTGCTAACGTAGCACAAACACACACGGTATGTCGGACAATCGCTACAGTTACGCCGGGCGACAGAGTATCCTTACGTCTGGCAAACACGCAGCTGACAACCTGCTAAACTAAACTAAGTGATGCGGTGGTGGCGGCAGACTTTTACTGGGAAAGTGGCTGCATGTCCGCGACACTACATGTAGCAGCGTGGCTGCTAAGGAAATGGGGACGCAGTTGTCTGTTGTGTTCATATACTGCAGCTAGTCCACCGTTAAATTCAAAATTCACATCCCTAGATTGGCGGTATTGTTTTTTCTGACTTATGTAATCTGTTTGCTCCATTTGTAAAGATTCAGCATTGCAATTTATCTCAGTATAGACTAAATTACTCACAATCCAATACAGAACAATCAGCAATCCAATATCTAGTCGGTGACTTCAAACATATGTGTAGATCAACAGCCGTGATAATTCAATTAGAGATTTAAAAATGGCATTAAAAAAATCCAGTCAACTTCCCAGAACAAATGTATCAGACCTTAAATTTGACCTTTAACATTTAGGCGGCTAACAAGTGAATACTCAACAGTCGATAAGGTCTGAAAGGGATGAGTGGAGGGAATTGATAATGGCTGATCGATAGGTCTAGCCTGATGAATGGCTGCACATTAGAGCAGCCTAGTAAACAGAGAAATTATTAAACCTAGCAGCCAAGAGGGAGCTGCTTGGTTTGATATCAATTAAAGCAATAAAAAAGAACGTACTGGTTACTGTTCATAACCTCGCTGGGTATTTCATCATGGATGGTAACATGCGTGCAAGGCAATCTTAATGATATATTAGATTACATAACCGCTTAATGATTAATGTGGGTTTATTAAAGTAGCCTATACTTGAGTCTTAAGTAAATATGCTGTTAAAAGTTTAATTCCAATAAAACTTATTGGGGAGAAGCAATTGAGGGGAACTAGAAGACTGCACCAAATGCCAGACACAAAATATGATTCCATACTGCCTTTCTGGATAACTTTTAAACTCTGACAGCTGAACATTTTCTGGATCAATAAACTGTCACACCAATTTAACTGCGAGAGAAAAGCGTAAATACGCCAATAAATACCATACTGTCACAAACAATAGAGAAGTCTGATATGGTATTGCCTGGAATTTCTTGGACGTGTTTGAAAGTCACAGCATATCTGCAGACCTCCTCTGCCTCCCACCTGCTGAGAGTCTCTGTCACACCAAGCTAACGCAGAACCCCCGCTACGCGATCAATACAGATACCGCCTTTTATAGTTACATACTCTCTCTCCCTGTCTGAGATGAGTGACTGAACATGACATGAAAACACGACAATAGCAGCACATCTCACCCTTCCCCGCACCCTCAAGGGCTCCCTTCCCTGTCAGCCTGACCTTCAATTACCTCAGCACAAGTGGACACTAATTCGCTTCAAGTTTTGTCAACCATATTGCGTACACCCAGTGACAAAGACACAGCATGTTACGTCACAGAGCTTTCCGTCAAGTGTTCTACTTTGTGCTGCTTGCATGTCATAAAATAAATAAATAAATAAATAACTGTACTAAGGGAGATTCATCACTTCGGTCTCAAGTGTGGATACACATTTGCACATACTGTATACACGTACGCACTCATACGCATATTCAGAAGCACGTTCCTAACTCAACCCAGCTCAGAAACAATGACACCCTAATCCGAGGACAATACGGGCACTAATCCACACAAAACAGGGATTGTACGGGGAGACAAACGTGGGAGTGAGGGAGAGAAAGAGCTAGCACGCTAACAAGCAAAGGAGGCTAATCCTGATGAGAGATAGAGGCCAGGAGAGACAGCTAAAAATTGCTGTTAGGGAGGGCAAGAGAGATGGAGCAGAAAGAAAATGAGAGAATGGAAGTATGAGAAAGGGAGAGGGGTAGATGTAAGGCTCAGACGTAAATGGTCTAGACATCAGAATACGTTTTACTTTGTTAAACTCACAGAGGAATGTTAATACGCAACACCTGATACAATCCAAAGTCAGCCATAGCTCAACTTACTGTTAATAAAGTCCAAATAAAATGGAAAAAAAGGCATTGCAGCCCATTTAGATCACCTTCCTGGTCAACTTTACTGATGGGGGACTGTGCAGTGATTAGCACTGTCGCCTCACAGCTAGATTTGCAGGTTCGAATCTAGCTTGGGGCCCTTCTGTGTGAAGTTTGCACGTTTTCCTCATGTTAGCATGCATTTTCTCCAGGTTCTCCAGCTTCCCCACAGTCTGAAGACATGCAGTTCAAGTTGATGACTCTAAATTGTCCCTAGGTGTAGATGGTTGTCTGTCTCTATGTGACCCTGCGATGGAGTGGCGACCTGTCCAGTGTGTACCCCGCCTTCGCCCTATGCCAGCTGGGATTGGCTCCAGTACCCCCACTACCCCTAATAGTGGTTGCAGATGGATGGATGGATGGAACTTTACAGACAATCTAACTTGTGTTTCACTGGTTTTAAGTTACTGTGTACATTGTACAAACAAAGACCTTGATTTATCCTAACACCCCTCATTGAGAGGGGGTACAGCTGAAAGGTGAACTATCACCCGCTTGCTATCGAGGGTTATCTAAGGCTGTAATTAATTTCATCGGAGTCTACGATCCAAAGGACCGAGCAGATGACATTTACAAGAGGCAAACCAACATGCTTAATAACACACTTTGATAAAGTGGCAGAATTAGTGTGCCAGACTGGTACCTCATACAAACAGCGGAAGAATAACAACACTCGCAACCTTTTGGAGAAGTCAAACAAAGCAGGTAAAGGGGATGAAGTGTTTTGTGTGACATTTTACGTAGTCAAAACCCAGTAACAAAGTGCTATGTCAGAGGAGAGCAGTTTGGGTTCCTGGTGCTTTTTAGGGAGATGAGCTCACTTACTAAAAAATGCATGGCTGTGGAGAAGGATGAGCGCTGTGCATGAGTAACGGTGCGAGCAAATGTGCCGTGTGGCGCTCCTTGTGTTCCTCTGTCCTGCTTTTCACAAGACGATTCCCTCATAGCTTCATCCATTACCTCTGTCTCTCTTTCACACTTCAATCATCATTTTTTTTATTTCTATTGCATTGTCCCTATTTTTCTTTTCCCCTTTTCCATACGGTCTTCTTTCTCTCAGTTCTTCCTGTGGTTCCACCAGTTGATGTCTCTTTTCCTCTGCCTCCCTCTTGTCTTCCTCACAATCGCCCTCTCTTTTATGTTAGGATGCAGTGAGGGTAGGCCTGTCAGTGTGTAGTCTGATACAGTGGGGAGCATAGAGAGCCTTTCACAGAAGCCAAAATACAGACAGACATGAGGGAAACACTTCAATGTTCACTCTTCCTGACTGCAGAACAGACAACCTTGTATGTATGATGTGCATACAGTATAGAGATGTACACAACCAAGCACCCTCACATACACACACACAACACTGTCAACACACTCCGCCCACTGCCCTAGTATTCGCTTCAGTCTGTCTGTCACTTTGTGCCATTGTCACACTGCTCACACCTTCGTTGCTTCCCCACAGTGGGACAGGCTTCCTGTGCTGCGACCCACCAACATGTGTTCAGCCCTACACAAAGTCACACACATATGCATTCTCATACAGGCACAACAAGTACACACACACACACATATGCTGCTTGCTCCAGGGCACTCAGTCAAACATCCCCATACCACAGGGTCACGTTTCCAGAGTGACTGCATCGATTAACTAGTGGACGAGTAGCAGCAGGACGCCACTATGGAGTGGATGGAAGCCACAGGCCTGACTGCCTCAGCTGTCCGGGCTACAGTTGGGTCGATTTCCACTTTGGCCAGGTCCAGTTTGATTTTATGCAAACCAGCTGAACTGGCATTTGTCATTATGACACGTTCTGGCAAATTAAAATGTAATTTACAACAGCAACCTGTGAGGACGCCATCACAGCACTAAATTCAGCTTATACTGTATTTTCTGTTTTAGTATGTTTACAGACGGACTAACTACTGATGGCAGGCGGTGTGAAATTTGTTGCAGAGCCTGGAAATATGTAGGAGATCAAATTTCAGTAGAGATTTGAGGAGGCACATTGCGTACGTTGCGTGTGCTAACTAGAAAGTTCGTTTTTTGGGGGTAATGAGACAAAACATTTTTCCACCAGCGAGTGAATATCAAAGCCCGACGGCCCATAAAGTTAGCAAATGTGTGATGGAGAGAGAAAGAGAGAGAGAGTGAGTGAGTATGACGTTAGCAGTAATGTTATAGCTGTGAATGTAGCAGTGCAGAGTGTGTACAGTTCAGGCTGTCAGGGAATAAATCCTGTAACTCCACAAGACCTGAGCCAAGTTCCCATGTCTTGCATGTCACCTGCCGATTTAAGTAATACCGACTGGCCCTGAAGCTAGCGACAACAACAGCCCAGGCTCACTTAAATTAAGTGGACCTTTAAGGTGGACCCGCTTTTCTCATTTTAGTTCTAGTGGAGCAGCTGCTGAGTAAAATGCTACACCTAGAGGTAAAATTTGGTATACATGGTATTTTTTACAGTGGCCCAGACATAGTCCGGGTTACTCCATAGTGGGAGTACAATGCCATGTAGCGGCCTCACCCGGACCTGGATCCCAGTAAGGCTGACAGATTGCATTTTTTAAAAAAACCTTGTAAGCTATTGTTTCACTGCTTAATTTTTCATCGAACATGAGTGAGAGTGATAAAAATGCTTACTTTTGTACACGGTCTCATCTCTATTCTACATATGTAGTTGCCCAGACAGGCAGTTTAAAAGAACTGGTGTTATAGATGGACAAATGCACAGTCTTCTTGTGCTTCTCTCACCCACAGCCACAGGTTCACAGGGAAGGATGACCTTTTCGGACATGCTCCACTGCGCCGCGGGTGCATCAATCTATGTTTGAGTGTGTACTCCTGTGCCCACTTGTGTGAAAGAGTGCGCTTGAATTCGTCTACTGCGCAGATGTGTCTGTGTGCAACTATGGTGTGGGAGTGTTGTTATCCACTCCTTATCTGGAGACCAAAACAACAACTTGTCCTGACCGCAGACGAGACCCCGTCTTGCCGCCCATCCACCCAGAAAACAAATAGGGGGCACGAAGGAATGAGGGTAGAGACCCAAAAAAATGAGTGTGTCTTGCAGTGCTGTGCAAAGCAGACATGCTTGGCAATGGGATCTGTCAAGAGCTCTCTTAGGTCTTTTCACTTCTATAAAAAGAGAGAAAAAGAATAAAGAAAATACGAAAAATAATCCCAAAAAGGCTGGATGTGGGATTCAGTATCAAATATTAACATAATGTGAAGCAGGAAAAGAGACGGCTAGAAGGATTTCAACAACTGCATCACTCACTTAACCCAACTGCACCAGTCATTTTGAGTTAAGAACAATATAATGCATGATTACACTTGAAGTCTAAAGAGCTGGTGTTTGACTTCTCTCACTACAGTGTCAAGTGTACAAATAACCTAAATTCTTCATAAATCCAAACATTTAACTGTCTCTATGGAGAAAGTGAGATACAGAGAAGTAAAGCCATCCCTTTATAATTATCATAATTTTTTGAAAAAAAAAAAGCAATTCACTGATTTAGCGGTGAAGCTGAAACGCAACGCTTAAAATACTAATGTGCCTTGAGTACGCTCCACAATAGCCATCCACATTTCCTCAGTATTGTCTGAGTGTTTCTGGTGCATTGGAATATTCATGTAGAGTGTCTGTGAAAAGTCAATGTGCATGCCAGACACAGTAGTATGTGTGTGTTTATGTAAGAATGAGTGTGTGAGCCGAAACGGTCTTCATTAGGCTGACGGAGAACTGCCGCACAACAATCAGCCATTAATTAAGTGTCAGAAGCATTTAACGGTCAGACATGCTGGTGGCTGATTCCCATGCCAGACACTAATAACAGCTACAATCTGCCAGAGAGGAAGCTCTGCTTACCCGGACGTGCCAGACAGCCCACATTCTCCAAGAAAATTAGTAAATACATGCAGTAAAATTACAGCCATAACAGCTGGGCTTCAATTTACCCTTAACTAAGTCCAGGCTCTTCAACCCCGCTCTCATGAGATTGACTTATTCCTGGCTTCTTGCACTTATATCTGCCTGTCACTGTGCTGTTCCCCCTGGGGCAAAAGCTGCACCACGTGAAAAAAATAAATCCAATATATGTGCATGAAGAATCCAATTGTTGCTAGGAGCAGGTGCTGAATTATGCAGCAACTACATTGGACCTGCATTGTCTATATTGTGTCTAAAAATGATTGTATTTGCTTTGGCAAAACAACTGAGATGCACTTTTCAAACACTTACAGAAAATGAAGTACAATTAGAGCAAATGCAGTAGCAAAAGTTCAAAAGTTTTACTAAAACTGGTGTTTAGTAGATAAGCGTAACAACATGCAGCAAAGGCTCATAAAAAATAATACTGCCCTCAGATTTAGCTTATGGAAGAAATTGCAAACCAAATACTAGAAACCACCTTGTGATGGGATCACACCAGCCATGATGCTAAATCAGGCCAGGGGTGTAAAGTGGGGTGGCTAATGTCCCCTTCCCTACTTCCTGCACCCTTGGTGGGACCACACCCATCTCTGTACTTGGCCTTCATTTTGATCTCAACTACACACCTGTAAAGTTTTGTGATCTTGCACTGTTGTGAGGCTATCGCGTTGACAAAATCTGGCTAAGAAATACAGTTGACACACAGAAAGTGTAGGTGAGGTTTTCACACATACGGTTTCATGGAAAACAGCAGTGAGTCAGGACTTGCTGGAGAGCAGACATCAGTAAACAAAAACTGTACCTTAATAGGCTGCAAACACAAAACTGGAAAACTGGATTGTGGCCAAGTCTGGAGGCTACGTGGCCCTAATCTCTTACAGTGACTTTCAAACACTTACATGGTTGACATTTACAATGCAACATAGAAAGGTTGGAGGACTTGATGACCATAACTCATTCAGGTTCTGCTATTCAACATTACTTTGTGAAAAACACTGAGAGAGATTTGATTTGTTACTGCCCTCAATAGTTCCAGAGAGGATGCCACGAATGGACCAAGCAGGGATACATGAATAGTTTTTAAGTTTAGTCGTTGACAATGCTGATATGAATAATACTTTTTTCCTACCCCTTTCATGTCAGACTCTCAGCATAATTAGAGGTTTGGAGAGTTGACATGACAGAACAGCATGGCAATATCCAACACCTACCTAAAGACATGGAAGTTGTTATTATTGTTTTATTTTCCAAGTTGATGGGATAAAGATTTTATCATTTTTTTAGCGCTTAATGTTTGCAGTTACACGGTTAAAATTGATATAAAAGATTCAATAAAAAGCTCCGCAAATCTCAGAGGAGCGCTTGTCACTTGAATAATAGCTGGTCCACCTAAAGAGCCCAGTAAAAACGGTTTGTCGGACATGTGCGCAGTATCGTGGCTGCTACGGTAACTCTCGCAATCGAGTGAATTGGAGACTCAGTTGTCTCTTTTGCGCATACACTGTGACTAGCGATAAATTATGGCTTTAACCTGTTTGTGCATTGGGTTATTGTTGCAGCTGGGCAGCTTGTTAGGCACTAAAATCACAGCACCGCTGCATGCAAAGCACTAATCTTGTTAGGTAACGTTTCGAGGGTCAGTTATCAGGTAGAAAAAAAAAATCAAAATTATATAATTATATATTATATAATTATCAAAATTATCAAACCTCAGTCTGAAATTTTGCTAGAATGTGTGAAAAACACACAGAAAGACGAAGGGTGAAAAACTGGCTTGCATCCAAATGTGGAGGCATCAGCCTCCTCCTCTTCATAGCTGAGGAAAGATTGCTGTGCATATCTGCGCACACACACGCACGCACGCACGCACGCACGCACGCACACACACACACACACACACACAATATATAAAATGCATTCATAACCTGCCCAGCCCAGAGAGCAGTCAAGGTAGTTAGACCGGAAAGCAGTATAGTCAGCAGACAGCTGCGTTTGGCTGCTAAAGATATCAAAGCTTATCAGAGATGCCTTTTGAACATATTTATTCTATTATAGATGATATTCCACAGCATCTATTCCACAATATTTGTAGTGCATCTTAACAAACACCATGCCTAATGCGGCTGGCAGCAGCTTGAAACCATGTTGACATTTAAATTGTCCATGGCCTTCTCCGATCCCTGACCTTCTGCCAGAGCACACTCACGTACCATTTAGGCAATATTTACCACAAATACTGTACTAGTGAAAACTACACTAAAACAGTGGCAAAGCACACCTCTTTTGATTTATTACATGTGTTGTTGTATAGAGTCACAACTCCACTTACACAAATTCAAGCACTAAACAGTAATAAAGCAATGCTTGAAATAGCGTATAATTTAAAGTTTCAAACCATTAACATCAGCAAGCTCTCGTGAGCTATTCAAGGCAAACTGAAGCTAAGTGGAACACATCACCATCAGAGAGGTTGCTATGAGTAGGATGGGTTTCTGTATAAAAGATAAGATTAACACCATAAAATGCACTGAATGCACCAAATGCAATCCATCACACAATTCGCCCAAAGGAACCATGAGATCCGCTGCTTTGTCGTTTTAATATGAAGCTGATTTAGAGGGAATTTAGAGTTAGAAGGTGAATCTTTAAGTTGAAACATGGTGTGGCTGCAGTACTGCATAAGCAAATCAATCAAATGAATTCTCTCCTGATATCTTTGTTTAAAATGTGTATTTTAAAACTTTAATGTATCATTTAAAATGAGCCAGAGAAAATAAGATTTCATGGCAGCAACGTATTAGTCCCTTAGTTCCTAACTTGTCTCAAAACTCTCATTACTCCAGCAAGTACAATTGAATACTTCTTTAATACTTAACAGTAAACTTCCCGATATAGTATATTTTTTAAAAAAGACCAATGTTCTATTTTAGTTCCAACTAACTAACAACAAATATCTCACCATTACATAACATTTGATTATGTGGTCTTTGATTAATCCATTAGAAGACATAATCAAAGTTTAAGTAATGGTGTGATGTGTTATGGATGTGTACTGCAACCTGGAATTTGGTAGCGGTACACAACGGTACCATTTTTCGTTACTTTACTTTCCCTGTAATAATAAAAACTGTATTTCAGATGTAAAAATAAGTCCTAACTTCTAAATTTCAACATTATTTATTTAGAACATCTTCTTACAAACACTGCAGAAAGCATCGTCAGTGTCGGGTTTTGAATGTTAACTGCACTGTCGTGCAGCTCTGCGGTGGCTCATACTGTCACGGATGTGCTCTCAAGTACCTAAATTTGGCACCAATTGATGTGATGTGAAGCGGTTCCCGGTAGTACCGACGTAATTCGGTCGGTACCCTTAAAAGCACAGACTTTGGTACCCAACCCTAATAACAATAACCTCCAACTATGCACCAATCTCACCAAACTAATGTGTACGGATGGATCACGCAGCAATGCATGCATCCATTCCACGCAGACTGTATGTGGAACGGCTTCTTGACGTGACGTGTGTGTGCAAATTACTAAAAACAAGCCACAACCTGTTTGAATTATAGCACAGTTATTTGTATACGGGCATGTTCTTCATGTTTGTTTTTGTGTGGTTCTTGCACAGTGATTATGTTTTCACGCTGGAGGCTACTGGTAACATTGAATCAAAAAGTGGACTGCGCTGTTTGTAGCCAAAAAGGAATGTCTAAATAGCAGCCTGTGAGAAGGCAGTATACTGTACATCAATACAGAAAAGACAGGATTATAATATGGCTGCTGAATATGTATACAAAATCATTCAATCCATGTAAATTGCTCCTTGGCAAACAATTACTGTTGTGCACCCTCCCGTAATCAAAGCCAATTTTACCAGAGCAAGCAGCAACAGCATGCAAGGAAAGTATCCCTTAGGAGGTCAGCAGGTTACAAAACCCCCTCAACACCCCTTTTAAATTACAGTCACAAACTCACAAACAGGGCCATAATATACCCCTGAGTAAAATGTGTATTAGTCCCTCTGGAGGGGAAATAGAACATTAGGACTGTAGGATCTGATCCAGGTCTATACTCTTCTTGCGCCTCTGTCATCACACTTTCATTTGGCCGACTCCCCGACTTAAAGGGACGAGCCCCATTTTTCAATTAGGCGCTAGACTCACTCATGCTTCGCTGCTTCCTCATCACCCTCATCTACTCGGCCCCCACCTTCCTCTCTCATGCTAATAGGAAGGAGAGGGGTGGAGGGGCGCTGGTCGAGGGGGAGTAGATAGAGACACTATTGTAGATCAGCGCTGATGGATGCAGGAGAGGGCTGTGTTGCTGCTGCTCCTTTACTCAGAAAAAAAAAATGTGATTGCTTATGGCGACTTATTGTTACACCAAACCCCTCATAAAGAATATCCATTGATCGACTGATTTATAATGTATTTAGATTTCCCTTTTTGATAACCTCCATCTTCATAATGCAGTACTACTAATCCGTTGTTCAAATGCACTTAGAATTCACTGATGTAGATCTTAATAAGTAATGAATCTCATGTTGGTGATATGAATACATGCAAAACTGGTTTAAAAGAATAAAAGCTAAATTAATTTAGGAAATATTCTGTGCATGCCATTTTTTTCCTATTTCAGACACCTGCAGTAACTTAATGCTGAGGAGGCAGGCTGCTTGAGTCGTGCGGCAGGGCTGGCTGTGGGTTTGGTTTTTTTTTTTTCAGCTGACCCAGTTGGGAGGCACATTGAATATGCAACTAAGACACAGACGGAAGAGAAACTTGGCGACACATGACAGGATAATCATCATGGTGCTTTAATATTCAAGAGAGAGAGCGATAACATTAGGGAAGAGACAACAAAATATGGGGGCCATTGAGGTTGAGATTTGCAGTGGAGCAGACAAAAGGGGAGAAGAAGAGTAAGAAGAAAAAAGATGGAGAGAAAACAGGCAACGATGGAGCACAAGGAATGCAGTAAGACACAAAAAGATACCAGTTCTCTTCTATTCCCAGTAGATATTTTCAGAAAGTCTGCAAATGTTTCTTATTCCCTTTGCCTCCGTTAGCCTCCTTCTCAATAGCTACAGATTAAACACGAAGAAAGAGTTCGCAAAGAGATGGAGAAGAGAAAGAGAAGAATAAGACGGAAAAAAGGGAGTCTGGTGGTTGCCATGGTGACGAGAGGGGAGAGATTCCAGAGTGGTCTCAGCCATTACGCAGTGTGTTGGGGAGATGGACTGTGCAGCACTTAGGCTTATTGCAGTGTGGGCTGAAACAGAACAGATAGCTAATATAGACGAGATGGGCTCGCACCAAAATGGTGGATGGTAAGCACCTAATAAAAAGAGGCTGCAGGATACGGAGGTTTCTCTGCCAAGAGCAGCGCTGAGAAAAGCCAGTAAGGCTAAGAAAAAGACATTTATGCCGTTTGAGAAAATGCAAGGACAGCCAGTGAGTAAAAGCCGGACACAGTGGCGTCTACATGCGACGTAGTAAAGCATGCAAACCGACACACGCGTGCACAAAAAAACATAATCAGGGCTTCATTGATCCTCCCACAACAGCCAAGTACAACCACTCTATTACTGCAAAGCCAAGAACAACAGTTGTCGTCTTCGGCTAGAGAGTGGGTCATAATGAGCAGGGACAACAGCAGCTAAAGATAGGATAGTGGTTTCCTGTCCAATCAGCCACATATTAAGCACTAGCGTAATACAGAAGGAGCGAGATCCCAACTGAGAACGAATCTTTTGTCTTGACTAAAATAGACCCAAATTCCAGGCTTGCCACCAGAACAGCCTACAATTACAGATGTCTCCTCTAGGAGTAGAGGATAAAGAATCAATGAAAATCTAATGTGGATACAGTAGATACTTCACAGAGATCCGGGGTCCCATTTATAACCCTTGTGTACGCACAAAACGGGGCCTGAAAGAGGCATATGCCACTTCCCACTTAAAAGCTGTGCTCTATAAAAACAAATTTGACGGGTGAATGTGCGCATATGTATACAAAAGTTGTAGAGATGGCATATTGGCAATGAAGATAGTGAGGTGGTGAAGTCAGATTGTTTAATGACACCTTCCTCACACATTTAATTTCAGTTAGAGGTCCAGTGTGTAGAATCTGGCAGGTATAAAGCGGTGAAATTGAGATCGCAACCAACTGAAGCTTCACCCGTGTTCCAAGCATGTAGGAGCGCTACGGTGGTCGGCGCAAAAATGCAAATTTGTCTCTAGGCCGTCTCTAGACCCAGCCAGAGAGAGGGAGAGCGGCAATGACGATGAGTAATGTTATCGACTCTGGCCCAAGCTGTTTTGGGCTACTGCAGAAACATGGCGGTGCAACATGACTCAGTGAAGAGGACGCGCTCCCTATGCAGATATAAATGGTTCATTCTAAGGAAACAAAAACGCAACAGTTCTTATTTTCATGTGATTATCCACTGAAGAAAACATCGTAATTAAAAGTATATTCCATGTCTGCCAATAGTTCCCCCTAAATGTTACACACTGGTCCTTTAAAGGAATATTTCACCCACAAAATGAACATGTGTCTGTCAATTACTCACCGTATGTTACCTTGAATTCTTGAAGAAAACTTTGTCTTTCTTACACACCTCCACAGTGAACGGAGAGTCTGACAACTGAAATAAATGGAGTCCAGGATTAACAACAGCAAAACTATATCAACGCCTGGATAAACGAGACTTTGGATTATGCTGCACAAATTTTGTGAGAGCTTGTAAATAGATTTCCCATATAGTTTTGCTGTTGCCAAACCTGGACTTCATTCACGTCTATTAATCAAGGAGTTGCTCCATTTTCAGATTCTCAGTTCACAGTGGAGGCATTACAAAGAAAACTTTAAGAATTCAAGGTAACACACGGTGAGTAATTGATATACAAATGTCATTTTGTGGGTGAAGTATTCCTTTAATAGCAAATGTTAATTATAGATACACTTTATAATAAACATTCAAATCAGCAGCGTTATTTATCTTTATGCTAGTTTGCCAAAACTATTCCATAAGCACCTTTCCATTGTAATAGATACAGTGTAAGTAGGTATGTATGTAAATATAACCATTTATGCACTATTCCAGTTGGACTGTGATTTAAACAGGGAACACTGCATATAGGTGTGCATACACATATTTTATAAGTTAGATTTTTTTTATTTATTTTTCGTGATTTTGCTTTTGTGCGGACATAAACTTTTAGTATGGATCCCACACACTGTTTTATAAATGAGAACCCTGAACTGTCCCCTGAAGTACATAAATGTATACTCATCTGTATTTATGTTTGGCAGTTGTGCATATTCACAATTGTATTCCAGAAAGATGTACGCTGAAATGAGCAAAACTGAACATCTTGCTGCTCATTTCTGACACATCTCCGTTGGAACCATAGCGGCGACACGACACAGCTGCATCACAGCGGTGACACAGCCAATCTGCATTCTGGGTAATGCCCACCCACACACAGCTGGCATTCTTTACTTTAAAATACATTATTCACAAGTTTACTTTCCCCAAGGTAAACAAAACACACTCCACTTGCACTCTGTTTTGTGTGGGGACAAAGAAGAAAACCTGACAGTGGAGAGCATGTGACACCAAGTAGCACTGAAATGGAAAATTATGGAGATAACAAAGACACACACAAATAAACACGTCATTTGACAGGCTGGTTGTGGTTTAGCTGAGTCCATTAAAGAGTGTGGCTATTGAGGCCTACTAAGGATGAGCTATCAACATGCAGTACTACACTGTGCTTTCTGTCAGACAATAAAATGAGATGATGTAGATTCCATTACGAATATAGTCTTGTGGGTGTCCATCACATTTTACTGCTTTAAAAAGGGTGACTTGTGCAGTTAGAGATGAGGACAAGGACTGGAACTGTGCCAAGTTATTTGTTTATGAGTATCTTTGGCTCAAATGGAGTGTAACAAACTTTAAATAAATGACAATTGTGAAAATAGAGAAAACCAACTGAGAAAAGGGTAATCTGACGAGCAGAGCGCGGGCTAAATGGAATATTATCTGAGAAATTACTGAAGGGGTAAATACAGGACAATGTTAGTTTCTACATGAGCACACTTTAAAATTACCACCCCGATACTGGTAACTTCCTGAGATGATACACAGTGGGATATCTGATTATGTACAATCTTCGGTCTGTTCTCAAACTTGTCCCCTGCTGACCATTGTGCACGATTTCTAACTGTGAACTAATCAAATCAAAGCAGAACAGTGGCTCTATGCCAGTGGCTTCTGGTCAAACCGACTTCATACAAAGCAGCACAAAGCAGTGTGTCAGCTTCTGTGACATCTTCCTGGTGTTTCTCGGCTTCCTGCGTAGTTCAATAGCGGTGAAGTTATTTGAAACTTCACATTACTCCTGCCGACAGCAGGTATGAGGCCGCCAAATAATACAAAGACGAAGAAAAAAGATCTTTTGGGGTAAATTAACTGGGTGCATTTTAAAATAAACCATTAAATCTCTCTTTTTATCGGTTCACTAAATGTTTCTGACATTACATCTATTATAGGAAATGGCTTGAGTGGCATAACTATTTGAAAAACATATTTAGTATTTGCTTTGGCCAGCATGGAATATGCACAAAATCTATTTTTTTGTTTGTTTACCTAGGCTGCTCTCACCATCCAGTCGATTTTAAGCCTTGTGTTAATTTTAATCAGTAACCAGATGAAAAAGGTCTAGCCATAGCCGTGGGGTGGAGGTTCATTATCTCTGGCCTTTGTGCCAGTGAGCCCTTGCAGGATTTCAGTGGCACAGAGAAGTCAAAGAACCCAAGTGTGGCATGAGGAAATTGCCAAAGAGGTTCAAAGGAAGAGCAGAATAGAATATATCAGAATAAAATGAAGGAATGTAGGAAAGGGATACGGTTTCACTTCATCTAAAATAAGGAACAGAATGATAAGATTCATATGTGCATACCCTGTGAAATAAAGGCCAGCTGTGGGTGGGCTTCCATCCATTCAGTTACAATGAGTCATATCTCCTGTACTTCTCACTCTCCAATTAACATTCACTCTAACCTACAGGGCAGCACCACATGTCAGCACAGTGGGGCTGCTCTCTTTTCCCATGTGACATGGGTCATTGCAGTTGGTCTCACCAGTGTCATGTGAGGTGGGTGACAGGTAATTACAGCCTTGCACTCAGTTCCCCTGGTGTTCAACAGGCTTGATATCCCTGAACCAGTCCCCATAGTACCAAAGTCACTGCAAGAGCAGCTAACAGTGCTAACAATGCTAACAGTAATGCAGGATGAACAACCGCTCCACCTGTCTAAGGCTTAGCTAAGGTGCTGGAAACATAGATGAGTCCAAAAGATAAAGATTTCTGCACACTGAGATCTATGCAGTATTTCAACAAAGGACAGGCTGGTAGAAATAATCACTCCCACTCTCATTACTGGTAGTATGCAGAGCACCTGTGCACACCCTGGTGGTGGTAGAGGCTCCATTTTTTTCAAAATGCAAAGAGGGATTGAACATAGTGAATATAGACAATGAAACAATCATATATCATATATAAGACCATATCACATAGTAAATGGGGCTATGAAAAGGGTCAGGCTAGAGCCATGATGAATCACAGATCACCAGATCTGTTAGAAAAAACATCTCAAAAAAGGATTGAAAAAAGGCAATCGAACAAAGAGCTATGGAAGGGTATCATATCAGGAGAGGGCCATCATAAACCATGGACACCAAATTGTACATAGAAATGAAGAAACATCTTAGTTAACAACATAACACTCATCAAAATCTTTGGTAAGGCCCATAGGCTGACGTGTATCTAACAACGCTAACAGTGAAAACTACGGCAACACTGCTGACAGATGTTAACTTGAGGGGGAACCAGAGGGATGGATGCTACGCTTCCGCAACGGCGCTGCCATTAGGGGTGGCGTTATCAGCTTTAACCGATATACAGCATAAGCGGAGTGCAGAACAACAGCCGTGAGCTAGCCAGAGGGAACAGACCTGCAGCAGTAATAGCACGAGTGGATGGCGTCTCAACAGCTATGTCAACAAAGCACAGAGAAGCTGGGATCTCAGCTCAGGTAGACATTAATTCATTTATTTTATTAAGACTTGGACAAAACTGAGTATATGGCTGGACTGTGTATGGTCAGTCTGTGAATTTGTTACAGAAATAGTAAGTGATCCATTTAACTGGCCATTCAAACAGCGACGTACCCTATCGTGGAATGCACACGTTTGGTCCCTGTTTTTCTGCTTGCCCTTTCAAACAGGAAACAGCATGGCAGCCTGCAGATAAACTTTTCATTTTAGAACTAGATCGCCTAGTTTGACAGCTTGGCCCAAGTTTCAGAGCGATGCATCGCGCTGGGTGGGATCAATTGCATAAAGTTGAAATATCTCAACTTTACGCAAGATCCTCTTCAACTCGCTGCAACACTCCGACCATATACTGGGCAAATGCTTCTCCTGCTTTCCATAGGAAATGAATGGAAGCAACGAGGGAAGCTCTGCTCCTGGCCAGAGGAGGGGACGACATTGCCGGGCGCATAGCTCCCCACCTCCTCCAGCCCCCTCCATGGTGGGCTGGAGGCCCCGCTAAAGTGAGCTGAAGGAGTTTCTAGTGTACCTGCATGATATCGCAGAAATCTGACCTGGTGGCAAGAATAATATATCCAATCTTCTCACTGATTTGTGTCTGTTTTAACCATTAAAGAAACCAACATGCAACATGAATTGGTCATTAATTTCTAGTTGCGGTCCAACAAAAAAAAAGAAAGAGAAAGTGGTCGCTCACAGTAGTAAGTGTTCAAACAATCAAAATGAATGATTTACACTGTTAAACTACTAGAGTTACCTGCTTTTTTTTTCTTTTCTTTTAGTTTCTAAAGCAAGAGACAGTTACATCATCCAAGGTCAGAAGCTAGACAAGGCTGACAGTTTTGTTTCCGCTTGTGAGAAAGAAAGGCAAGATACCCCAATTGCCTCCCAGTGGAGTTAACAAAGAGTCTCTCTGCTCTTTTGTCTTTGATTTTATCTAGTCACGCAATGTGGTCTCGGGCCTCCCGAGTCACTTGATGTTGCTTCATCGAGCCACATCCCCACATTCACAATATCTCAAAAAAGATAAACTCCTGTCAGGTAATTAGCCTAATTAGTCATTCGCTTGTATTTCCCTTCCCCTCCCTGAGCTCGCCTTTCCTCCTGCGTGGGTTTGAAGAGTGCCATCATTAATATCATCCCGCCACGGGTCATAAAACATCCCATGTCACCGTGATAAAGGTCCCAGTCCTGGCATGGGAAGGGAGAGATGATAACCTAGCTGGATAGAATGGCTTTAAATTAAACTGTCTGAATTAGTTCAGTGCACACTAGCTAATTTTATACTGTAACATGAGTCACGGTATCCACCATAATCTCTTCTTGTCACTTTGTTCTCTCCCTTTTGTTAGGATTTCTAAGATAGTTTTTTCAGTAGCTCTGAAGCCCTTTTCCCATTAAGCTATGCAGCACTAACAGGAGTGGCGGAAAGATCCCACCTTAATAAAACTTAACTGGCATAAATTACTGACATGAGAGAAATGTAGAAATTAACAGAGTAATATCTGACAAATTATACTCAATTATCTCATTTCACAAGTACTTTGAGATTGAGTACTTCCATGGTCTCCGCACAGCTCTTAACATTGGAACTAACGGTGTTTACCTGAGGTGGAACTGGAAGGTGGGTGCTACACTTCTGCTATGACGCCGTCGTTCAGGACAGCATTATCAGCTGAAACCATCGTATGAGAGCAGTGCAGAGCGGCTGCCGCGAGATAGCCGGTGTGGCAAGCTCACATGCACAAACATACGCTAAAAGCATGTGTAGACGTCCCGGCGATGTCAGCAAAGCTCAGATTACAACACACACAGAGGGAGAGCCACTTGCTACTCTGGTAGACATTACTCCACTACATCTTTACATAGCAAGTAGTCAATTGCTGCTTGATTAATGCTCTGGACATCGTATAGAGAACCTTTAACACAACCACATTTATGTCATAGGTAAAACAACATGGTCATTTTCCTATCAAAAGCAAATAACATGGAAGTTGTGTTACCTTCATAGACAGCTTTAAATCCCTGCCCGCTGACCGCGTAGTCAGACAGTAGCCACAGTGTGAGCCTGGAACCTGTGCTCACAATGGGTGAAGGCAGCTGGAACCCTGTTAACCTGAAAACAAATGGACAGAAGGACAATAACGGTCAGACAAAAACAAAAAAAACAAAAAGATCCAATCAACGGCACAGTTGGCTGCAAGGTCAGGTACGAAGCCAGCTGTTCCCTTTAGCATTCAAGGATAACTTTTTCTATAACGAGGTTCTGAATCATCCGCAAATTATTAAAATGCCAAGACCTCAACAGGACAGAAAGCCTCAACAGATCTCTCTCCATCAACGACTGCAGTAAATTAGAAACGCAGCAGCCAGTGTGGGGATGAACAAACAGTTGAAGAGACAACAAGCATTAAATTGTCAGACTCTGAGTCAATAACCATTTCTACTAAACCAACAGTATTTTCTAGATGTGCGATTCAACTGGAAGAGAACATATGCTTGTTATTTCTACCTGTAGCGTCCATCTCACCATGTCTCAGTCTAAAGGTATCTAAAGTACTTGATGTTCTTTTCAAGTTGGTCACTTTATGGCTTGTTTCACCACCTATACACTCACTTGTTAATGTGGGTAATTTTACTCACTCCCGTGTGTGTTTCAATGATCCACTTTACTTAATGTAACTTTAATTAAATTAAAACAATACCAGTATTATTTCCCAACTGGACCTGTATTTTTTCAAACATCTAGGAATATGCAACTGGCCCCAACTTGCCCAAAATTATCAGAGTAACACATATTTGATCCTAATGTTAGACATAGAGGTACAGATAGTTTTGTTATTTTCTTGGAATTAAGATGATCTCTTCTAAGATTTAGGAGAAAGGCAGCACATGTGAACAAAGATAGGAGAAACATCTATTTACATTCTACAGGTGAGGAAATATGAAATTGACAATTTTGTTTTAAAATAATAATGATCAGGTACTGACATTTAAAAACCCTCCTCTTGGTTTTGCACTGGACACTTTCTGCAATGTCACTTAGAGGAAAACAGGAACACACCACTTCATCAGTGATTATTTGAGACACAACTGTGATTACTGCACATTAAAGATCTAACAGATGTTCAATAATTGCTCAGTTATAAATATTAATGTAAAATAAAGCATTTTAGGCAATGTGTTGCTTTTACTTGGATTAAGCACAGGTGAGGAAGACACATGCTAATTTCAACCATACCACAGTATCAGCACATATTGGTTATGCATGTATCATCTTTGATGTTGTTGTCAAGTGGCCCAGGTGTACATGACACACAGACGCCATGACAGCAGACCAAAGGCAGCACTAAAACACTGCTTAAATTACACCATTGTGCCAAAGCACATGCACGCTTAAAAGGACTTCTTGCGCAGTAAACACAAACATAAAACCAAACAGTGCAATATCTATTGTTACACTGATCTCAAGACATTTTAAAGGCAAGTAAAATGTAATTTGTGTCACTTCTGGCAGCTTAGTTTCATCATCTCTTTTCTTTTTGGAATGTGTTGTCTGTGTCATACAAGCGATGCTTTTCTGTGATTGATTTTGTTTTTCCAGGAACAAATATTCAGGACAATAATCTAAGATCATTAATTGAGTTTTATGGGTTTGAGTGTGTGTAAAACTTTGGCTTCATACATCCTCTAAGGAGAACTTCAATAACATTCAAGTGCTGTTTTGAGGTGGGACTATTCTTAGTCCTAATCAAAATTTTGTTATAATTTCCAGCGATCTGGAGGAGCTCAATGAACATGGACTTTTGACTCTTGTTTCACTGGGATTTTGTGTTATAATGCCGTTACCTAGATCTGGGAAAACTGTTGACAAATATCATCACAGTGTGCTAAATATGTATAGATTTAATTGCTTTTCCAGCCATTTCTACGTAGACATGTTTTCTCAATGCTGATGATAAACAGCAGTTGAAAAACCACACCAAGTTTAACGGCCCAAAAATAATATCCTCTACACACACACACACACACACACACACACACACACACACACACACACACACACACACACACACACACACTCTTTTAATGTCTCCTCATTAGTTGTCATTATATGTATATTATATTGTCTCCATAACTGCCAATAACATTAATAAATATAACTTCTGGATAGTTTTTTGCAGGGGAAACGTTATATTCCGATATCCTTCAGATATGTACCTTAAGTTAGTTATCTGTTAGCGCTGTCAGATACGAATGTTAAGTTAGCTATTTGCTAGTACTGTCAGATAGTAACGTTAAGTTAGCTAACTGTTAGTGCTGTCAGATATCTCTAACATGTACGGTAACAACTGTCACACGTGAATAAGCTCTGGTACAGTAGCTTGTAATTTTTTTAAATAATACTACTGAAGTAACGCTGGGGACAGCCATGGACAATGGTTTAGAGCCCTCTGGTGGCACAAAAGTGAACTGCATGAAGTGAGTTTATTTGACCCACTTTGGCTGTTTTGAATTAGAAGAAATACAAATGAAAAAAGATCTATAATTATTAGGCTAGTGTATGTCACACTATGTATTTTTAATTACTAATTTCAGTTATCTTACTTTTAATGACAATATCATCAACACTACTTTGATTATAGAAAAAATAAAGTAGATGTACAGTAATGCAGTTTGATTCCTTTATCATTCTAGAATAACCCAGTCAAATTATCGTCAGATGCTATCCTGATTTTGAAAGATAAGAGAGATATTTAGAGATAATTGGAGGTGTTTAATAAAGTACTAGAACTACTAGACTAGCATGACAAATACAACCTCTGAGGGACTAATAACCATTGTGCTAAAATTATGTTGGAAACAAGTAATATACTTTTGAGTAATGAGCCTTGTCTCATTAGTACCAGCTTTCAGCAGCAGCTTTACCAGGTTTGGCTATTAAATCCATTTAACATGTTTGCCACCCCCATACTGGCAGTGCTCACATACACATACACGTACTAATTAAAAAACAGGTGTCCACTAATCATCTGTTGCCAGTCGCCACAGGTTGAGTCATCTAAGCGTAGACACAAATGTGTGTCCGTGCTATAGATCCCTGATTTACAGATTTTAATAAAGGACAATATTCATCTGAGTTTTAGCTCATCCTGGAAATTTCCCTTTCCCAAGTGCCACTTCAATTTTCATTTTATGTTCCCACACGCACTCTCTCACTGCATGTGTATCCCACTTTTTACAATCTATTACATCCCTCCCTTTTATCTCTCAGTGTTAAGAGAGGCTTCAGTGTTTCACTTAATCCTTAAGTACCACAGTGGAGGTGGGCAAAAATTGCAAAACACCGGGGCGGGAAAAGATGAATTGAACCAAAAACGGAAGCAGACTTAAATATATGCATGATTTCACTCCTCGTGAGATTGTCACGGTGGGATATCAGCTAAACGATGGGACACATGTTCATGCAAATAGTCCCTTCGTTGACCACAAATTGAGTTGGAAGGCAGCCATCTTGGTTCAGCAGTGCACTGCAGGGAAAGAGGGATTGATAGTGGGTATGATGGAGGGGCTGAAAGGCTGCAAGGGTCTAAAACTGGGAGGGATTCTTGCTGCATCCAAATCGTGATCATCTGCCGTACGTCAGATACGACCCGCAAATCATTTTTCCAGGCTAAGAGAAAACAAAATGGATACTGTCAGAAAACACACAGAAACTGGCTTCACATGCGCAGGGAGATTAAATATTGCAATGTGATATAGGCTGTGGCAATCTGAGCCGTGCAGCCGGTATTGTGGTAAAAGCTGGCTGGGGGATTGCCTGTTATCGAGGAAAAATGCGAGATGTGACTGTGACTGAGAGATACAAATGGATGGCTTTGCAGAGCAGGTGTCTCAGGTGAGTGGTAAATTGATGGAGGGAGGATGAAAGTGACGGAGGGACAGAAAAAGACAGAAAGAGAAGTTAAGAAAAACAGCACAGTTGTGGGAAATCATTGTCTGTTGCTACTGTATGGAAGACCAGAAATGAGGGCCTCTGAGGAGAAGAATAGGGGTGCATGGCTGCATCCACACTGAACACTATACATATGCTGTATATGTATGCAGGTGTTTGCATATGTGTGTGTGTGTGTGTGTGTGTGTGTGTGTGTGTGTGTGTGTGTGTGTGTGTGTGTGCATGGGGAGAGCAGAGGTCTATTAAGAGGGCTTTCCACCTGACTGGCCTCAGCATCATCTCAATGAAGAACCTCTGCTTCCAATTATCCCACCGCTACCCATGGGGACGAGAGAGGGAGAGACAGACAGAGAGAGGAGACAGAGCATATGTGCAGAAAGATGGCTGTATAGGAAAAAGAGTGGAGATATTGTAATGAGGAGATGGCAGTGCTGAGGAGCAGGCCGAATATAAAAAGTAAGGAGGTGAGAGAGAGACACTTCGGTATGTGGGAAATGTAAAAACTTCAACCATGAGTTGAGTGAGGATGAGTCACGGTGAGAAACTCCTTCATTAGGCTCTACGGCTCGTCAGGGATTCATGCTCAGACGCTCACACGAACGCACATTTTTATTCATTTGAACATTTCCGTGCGTGCGAGTGTTCGTGATCTCCCCCACACCCAAAAAAATAGATGCGTGTTTACAGCTGAAAACAGACAGAGACTAAATCAGGTCATTCATCCTTTAATCTTATTCACTCGGTGAGTGTGTGTGTGTGTGTGAATGTTCTCAGGGTGGAAGGTAAGCAGAGTGCTGATACAGCTGATTTCCCCCCCAGAAGGAGGGAAGGAAGAGGGAGGGAAAAAGAAAGAAAAATAGATACAGCAGCAAGATTTTGATGGCTGAGTAGAGAGGAGACATTAGCCAATAAATGATGGGTGGTAAGAGGGAGACGGGGAAGGTAGGAGGGAGTTGAAGTGCCGAGTCAAGAACGATGTGTGTATTCGTGAGTGCTCTTTCTATACAAGACCCTGTGCAGCTATAACTTGTCAGTGGTCAAGGCCAAGGGCTTAACTCTCCACTGACTGCCACTAACTGAAATGCTGCTCAGTCATTGCGACACACATGAACAGTTCCAGTTCCTGCTCTTCAGTGTGTTTTTGGCAAAAGAAAACCATAATTCAATAGCTAAATTAGTCTCTTTCTCGTGTAGAAAAAAATGCACCCTTGGATGTACACCATTACCGTTCTGTATGTGAGTGTGTGTGTCGGTGTATGACTCATCGCCGGTTCTGCTTAACAGTGAAAAAAGCTGACCGTGTAGCCTAGTGGAGGTTAAAATGCCACTCCATTCCCACACACATGATTTGATTCCTCCAGCTAATAAGAAGACTTTCACAAGCAATTAGACTGTGTATCTATCAGCCTTCTGATCCTTTCTTTTTTGGGTAAGCTGTAATGTAGCGCGTCACTTTGCCCAAGGGCGTGATCCAGCCTTGATGGAGTTTCATGGTTAGCCTTCAGTGCTCTCAAATTCACTTTAAATTCCTGTTATGTAACCTGAAAGCCTGGAAATGTGTTAACAGTAATCTTAGTCGTTTTGCAGGGGGAAGAAGCAATCCGTAATATGTTTACGTGGACTTTATAATGTAGCGCCTTTATTCATTTCATACATATTTCTGCTAGTTTCGGCTGTTCATCATCACCACATCGTCCAGAAAGCATGCAGCTCCACACTACAAAGGCAAACCTAGCGAGAGGTAGCAACAATTTGCAAATCTCACACCATACGCAGCTTCCCCGCAGATCCCACAACCCAACAATATTTCAAACAAGACTGACGTCCTTTTGAATACAACGGGATAATTATTTATGTCTGTCTCATGAAGAAAGACGGGAGGTAGTAGCACGCGGCTGCTCGTTAATATTCATACGCGCGTGACATCACAAGGTATTTGCGCATCTGTGGCTGAACAGCCAGGGTGGGAGTAGTCCCTCAGATGTCTCTGATGCTGAATGCTGATGGTGAGATAATCAACCGCAGTAAGCGCCAACTGAGAGACAAACCGCAGTGAAGTCATTAACAAAGCAATGTCTCTGGAGAGAGAGTGGGAGAGGCTGATATAAGGGAAAGTGGCAGAGTGGAAGGGAAGGTGAGAGGAGAAAATATTAGCAGTGACTTGAGAAAGATTTGAACAGATGAAGTGCTCCAGAGAAAGTAGGAATGGCTAAATAGAAGAGTGTGTGTGTGTGTGTGTAAACAGCAAAATAATGTAACATGGACTTCTGAGTGGATATGAGAAATAAGGGCGAGAAAGAGAAAACGAGTGCACCGATGAAAACAAGTGAATAATTTACAGTGTCAGAACGGTGATAGAATGCCTTACTCATCAGCTGTGTTCATATTGGGGGCCATAAAAAGACACGGGTGGCAACACAGGACTGATTAGCTGTCATTGGGTGTGCAGAATAGCTAAAGTCATCACCAGCTAAATTAAAGAATGTGTGAACGAGTACCGATGGCTTCACCGGAGATAAGTGCTCCCTCATCTTAAATTAGATCTGTTTCTTAAATCTAATTCTACCTAAAGGTTGGAGTAAGCGTGGAGTTACGACACACGACTTTTACTTCCCCTGGAGTGTCAGCCGGTCAGTGAGTAAGTGAGTGATGTGACTGGTTTATCTTCAGGCTATCTGCACTCTGTTAACAGTGTATTACATTGCCCTGATGCTATCTGCATCTGCTCAACACCGCAGATACCTGTGAGGCAACAAAGAGGGCTGCACAAGCCCTCTGGTTTAGGATTATGTTGGGGTGTAAGAAAATATCCAAAAGATCAAAAATATCAAATATTGCGCTATTACCTTTAGTTATACTGTTATCATGTCTAAAAATCTATCCATTTTAATAATAGTTTACATGCACTGCTTAACTCAGTCAATACTTTCATTTGCAAAGCTATGCGCCCTCTCAAAGTAGTGCTCTGATGTTGGACGTTACAGCGACTCTGATGAATGCAAATGCAGATCCCACTGTTCTGACTGCATAAAATATCAGGCTGACAACCAATTAAAGTATTTAATTGCGATTAATCTCGTGATTGTTCACAATTAAGCATGACATATCACATGACAGTTCATAATCAGTTGTGATTAATCACAAATTGATCACAGTTCTTTTTTATATGTTCAAAATGTACCGCAAAGACAGATTTGCCAATTAATTAACAACATAAAGCAATGAAAAATATTGTCCAGAAACCCTCACAGGTATGTTTAGCATTAAAAAATATGCTCAAATCATAACATGCAAATTGCAGCCCGACAGGCAAGCACAGCTGTCAGTGTGCTGACTTGACTATGACTTGCCCCAAACTACATGTGATTTTCATAAAGTGGGCATGTCTGTAAAGGGGACACTCATGGGTACCCAGAGAACTCATTTTCATTCACATATCCTGAGGTCAGAGGTCAAGGGACACCTTTGAAAATAGACATGCAAGGTTTTCCTTGCCAAAATTTAGCGTACATTTGGTGCGTTATCGCATTAACTTCAGTCCTAAAAGTCCTAAAAGTTATTTTTTTTACTTCAATAGTATGCATATGGTAGTGTGTTCTTTATATCATGACAGCTTTCCTAAAATTTGATTTAAAAAAAGAAAATCGCAATGTTTCACCTTGCTTACAATATAGCAATATCTTGAATTATAACCACTGTATCGTAATACACAGCCCTATATCCTATACTACATGCAGACTATTCAGCCAATAATTCAAATGCAAAAGATCATGCGTGTTACTTGAATTAGTATTTAAATCCTTCCATCCTTGACAACATTGTTTTGTCAACACAGATGTGATATACAGTATATCATAAGAAGCTTCATAATTGCATGGCTTGATATAGAATCACAAAGGCTCTGACAGTAGGGGTAAGGACACAAAGACAGAATAGCATTCCTTGTTCATTTGTTCCCCTGCTGTAGAGACATAAGTCAATTACACTTACAGCAAACAAATCAAGGCTGACAAATTAAACAAGGTGACGTTCACAAGTCCGCCGTGTTTCTTCTGCTCTGCACAAATCGCTTTGCAATAATCCTCGGGCAGAAAACAATTAGAGATAGAATAAAAGTAATTCAATGTCGTGCCACTCTCACCCCTAGGAAAGTGACAAAGCTAAGTGGTAGCCATGAGATATGCCGCTGTTTACTCAGCGAACCGGTGTGCAGGTCTGTCTGTCTGTCTGTTGGTGTGTGTGTGTGTGTGTGTGTGTGTGTGTGTGTGTGTGTGTGTGAGAGAGAGAGAGAGAGAGAGAGAGTGTGAGTAGTAGCAATTATGGCACAAAAGGATGGAGTAAATGATCAAGGAGAGAAAAAGGACAGATGTAAAAGAGCTAATTAAAAGGAAACAAGGTGAAAGAAATCCTACAAGAATGGCCACAAATATTCAACAGCTGTCTTACATTTTAGGTATTTAGTATGTACAGTATTCAGTGCATGTTGTATTATAAGGCATTTTTAAGGTTTGCATGGTTTTTCCTTCCTAGAGAATTACAAGGCGGCATTGAGCCAAAAAAAGACTTTTTCTCATAGATTCACATTGAGAAAGAGACGTGTGGAACTCGGCGGATAATTATTTTCGAGGTGATTCACCCTCCAGTGCGACCACTCTGATAGCCCTTATTTCATTCATTAGGTCCTAAAAGATGTAAAACGCACTAATAGCTGAATCCAGACTTATTTCCTTCCTCTGTTTATGTCTATGGAGATCAAGATCGTGACAGCAGCACAAGCCGTGACGTTGGGACCCCGTGACCAGAGTCACGTGACTGAGTGGACGCTACTGCGCATATCGGACATGCGCAGAAGGACGCAGTAAGACCTGGAAGACCCAGATCCAGATCCAGGCACTTTTCAAGACCCGAAAGTCTCCCCATTCACTTTATGTGCCAATGAACAACTTTTATAGGAATGAACGGGCACCCGCATCCAACGCTGAATCTAGTTCTTTTTAGCTGTCCAATGTTATTTTATCTTATGTTTTATATATATATATATATATATATAGTAGTATATATAAATTAAAATTCTATACACTGCATATATTTTTTTAATTAATTATTTTTTGATCTTTTTCCTTGACCAGTTTTACTTTATTTTATGCACTTTGAGTGTAATTTTTTTACATATGTTGTTGCACTTGTTCAACCTAAAGTTGTTGTTTTTTATTGTTTTGACATATAACAAATAAAAAGAACACAATAAATAACTACATGAAAAAAAAAAAAGTTCAGCTCTGAAATACCCTGAGCTTGGGCTAAAAGTGTCTCACAGCTACTATCCTACTACTACTACTACTACTTTTTCTACTATTGGTATCTGTAGTAATGATCCAGTTGTTGCATAAAGACTCATTTATGCGGATATACTGGAATACTAGCAACAGTAGTAATGAGAAGGTATGCCTAAATATACAGGTTATATAACACATAGAGCAAAGAAGTTCAAGTAATGTGTGTGTTGATGAGTCAGCTTTACAAGCAACAAGATTTTGATGAGTAACAGTTGCTGGTACGAGGAATGTGGCCTGATGGAAATGTGAGTGATAAAAAAACAAACAAGCCACTAATGTACACTTGGGTAACGGCTGAGTGCGAAGTTGCCTTGCCCAGAATCTCTTAGATTAAAAGGATATGTTGTTTAATCAAATGCAGCCACTTGCCATTTAGTAGAGCACACAAACAATCTCTCTTTCACCATTTGAGGCTTTCCCTTGTAAACTGTATCTTCCTCTCTGTCTGACTCTTCCTCACCCCCTGCCCAATTTCTATGCTACTGTATACTAGGGGTGGGATTAACCAGAGGCCCCCCATATAATATTATCATGATACTAAAGTCACGATACAATCTTATTGTGATTTTAAACATTGTGTCATATGCTGAGTAATGTGATATATTGCAATATATTGTGATTTATTGCCTTGTTTTATCTAATAGGATACAGTTCTAACTCCGTTCATCTCACTTCAATAATTTTTATTGCAGTAAAATGGGATTGTCAGTCAAGCACAGACTGACCAACGCTGGCATAAAAACATAAATGTTGCACCAAGCACCTAACAAACTAGCTGTTTTGATTAGAGTCTATATTGTATTTGCAATATTAGTTTTTACCGGGGGCTGCACGGTGGTGCAGTAGCGCTGTCGCCTCGCGAGTGAGAGAACAATGGAACGTGAGATCGGCCGGAGAATCGGAGCAGCAGGGGCGGTATTACAGTCGCTTTACCTCACCGTTGTGACAAAGAGAGAGCTGAGCCGGAAGACAAAGCTCTCGATCTACCATTCAATCTTCGTTCCTACTTTCACCTATGGTCATGAGGGCTGGGTCATGACCAAAAGAACTAGATCGCAGGTACAAGCTGCCGAATGGGTTTTCTAGGAGGGTGGCTGGCATGGATATATAAAGAGAACTGGATACAGCGTTTGAGGCAGGGCCCGGTCATTCCTAGGAAAGTTGCTCAGTGGCGCATGAAGTCAATGGGAGACTTCCGGGTCTGGAAAAATACCTGGATCTTTCAAGTCTTACTTAGCCCTAGCACGCATGTCTGATATGCACAGTAGTGTCTGCTTGATCACATGACTCAGTTGGTTCATGTCAAAAATAATTATCTGATGAGTTACAGATGTCTCTTTCTCAATGAGAGTCTATGAGTAAAAGTCTTTTTGGGCCCTATGGCATCACGTGACAGAAGTTGCAGTACCACTGTTGGCCACTACAAACATGTTGCGATCAACGGCCGGTGCTCTTCTTGGGGGCTTGTTCGAGCTAAGTACAACCAAATGGTGAAAACGAAGTGACCAAGATGTTACTCTTAACTTTCATGAACTGAAAACACACTGTGAGAGGGTTAACATTTTAACACAAAAACACAAACAATTCCCAAACTGGACAACACTGTGGTAGCAACCTGTCAGTTACAATGTAGCCACACCCTAAAGCATACCCTGCTTTATGGTCCAGTTCACTCTAAATGGGACCATTATTTAATATAAGAACATCATGCTGTATTGAAGAAAACTTGAAACTAGTGATTGAGATCATAAGCTCGAAGTAGGCTCATTTTCTCATAGACTTCTATACAATCAAACTTCTTTCTTTCATTATCATTCATTGTTTGGGATGGGGTGTCCATCAATCATGCGTTTTAATATGCAGGCATCCACATATTTTTGGTCATATGGTTTGACGGTTCATGTAATGGCTCTATGGATATGGTTTGCATGTATTTAAGTATAAGTAAAATCGACACCGTTGAGGTTTCTTCCAAAGTCATTGCATGTGGTTCTGAATCTATATTCAAAATTTCATCATTTGCACTGCTATCTCTCCCTCTCGCCGCGATATTCAGTTTCTCCGTCGCTCCACAGAGGGAAGCCACTAATAAACTCCAAAACAAGGTTGGGCAGAAGATCTGATTAGCCAGCGGGGCTAACAGGGACATGGTGACCGTTGGAGCGCCCAACCAATGCTATTTACTTTCTACCCGTCGCTGTGCTTTCATTCCTGTGGCAATGATGATCAAAGAGCAGCAGAGGGAAGGAGGCAGCGAGGGAAAGGAGAGAGGAGGAGGAGGAGGAGGGAATGGTAGTGGTGTATGTGTGTGTTACTGAAGTACAGCATTGACACTAGAATTAGCTGCAGGCTTTCATAAACACTGATTTACTCATATTCCATTCGTCTTGTTTCTGTACGTTGTCAGTGGCCTCTCTGTCAGTCCTGTAGAGCTCAACAGCAATGCCCTCTATCTCTTAATTATGTCTTTTTTGGTAGAGAGACCAGATTAATCTGTTCTATTTTCGTCCTCCACATTTCTGCGCTGTAGGCTATACGAAATGTAATTTCTATAGACTGTTTTACAGTCTTTATGATGGAATCCATGACAGTGTGTCTACAGCAGATTCTGGAGTGTAAACCTTCGCCTTTCAAACAAATAAGCCCAAGTGCAACTGGTCACATGCAACAAGTGTCTAATTACATGCCAGGTAAATCCTTTTGACACAGCATGGCTAGTGTGCACACATACGTGTGTGTCTGAGTGTGCACAATATGTGCGCTTTATCCATTATCACGTTTCACAAGGTGTTTGGATAACTAATTAGGCTGCTATGCTCCGTGTCTCCAAGGGATGAACAAGAGAAAACAAAGGGAAAGGGTGAAATCAAGGCAGAAAAACGTGACTGCAGCAACACTAAGGAAAAAAAACAGCAAAATCAACACAAGCTACAAAAATATGCCTGGGATTTGCTTAAGCCAGGAAACAAATGGTACACAAGGAGGACGTCTGTGGTTCACAGGCTCAGGGATTACAGCTAAAGGAAACGTAGTTCTTCTGTTTTGGGGGCGTGTGATTGGGATGGGGGTAGCAAATACCATGCCACTGTATTGTTTTTGTTGGCTGTCTTTCTGTTTCTTTCATCTGCAGAGAGTCTGTGGCAACCCAAAGTACCGAATATGTATGAAACTGGTACTGATGAATCAGAGACATTATTTCACATATACAACAATCACAGAAGAACCAACACAAATCCAAAAGTCAATTCGCATTTTGGCAATTAGGTCTTGAACCTTTAGGCCAAATCAGCAAAAATCTTTTTGAGTTTGTTAGGTCAAGACAAGTCCAACAATAGTTAATATCAGCAAATACATTTGGCCACCATGCTTTTTTGTCTAGTCTAAGTCTATATGTCAAAAGTAGCACCTTTGGGATGTTTATACTGAATGTGAAGGATTAAAAAGGACTTCAAGAAGCTTAGCTCAGACTTTATCCAATCTCTTTGACAATGCCAACACATGCCTCAAATTCGTGGTTGAGGTGGTTAAAAAAATAAACAAACAAATTGCCGACATAATGTACGTTGTATATGTACATTCACTGGCTGTCAATTGATTAAAAGTTGAATCAGGATTAATTACAAATTAATCACACGTTTTTAGCTGTTCAAAATGTACCTTAAAGGGAGATTTGTCACATATTTAAACTGTTATCAACATTGGAGTGGGCAAATATGCTGCGTTATGCAAATATACAGTATGTACCTTTGTATATTTATTATTGGAAATCAATTAACAACACAAAACAATAACAAATATTGTCCAGGAACCCTCACAGGTACTATGTTTAGAATAAAAATGTGTTCAAATCATAACATGGTAAACTGCAGCCCAACAGGCAGCTGTCAGTGCATCAATGTGATGACTTGACTATGACTTGCACCAAACTACATGTGATTATCATAAAGTGAGCATGTCTGTAAAGGGGAGACTTGTGGGTACCCAGAGAACCCATTTACATTAACATATATTGAGGTCAGAGGTCAAGGTACCCCTTTGAAAATGGCCATGACAGTTTTTCCTTGCCAAAATTTAGCATTAGTGATATTTCACGTGATTGTTGTCGTTAGTTGCATTAAAGAAATTAGTGGTGTTGAAATTAATTTGTATTAATGTGCTATCATCACATTAACTTTTACAGCCCTAATATGTATGTATTTCAATAGAGTATTCACATCTTACATTTTATCCAAGATTGGCAGCTTAAAATCCAAAGGCGATCAGAGGATTTTCAAATTATGTGTCCCAGACAGCTGCTGTATATTGATCAGTTCCTTCCAGTGGTGAGCGACTAGCTGTAATATTCCTGTCATTTATTTTTGCCCAGTTTGACTGTAACAAATTTGTCATAAAGACAAACAGGAGGTGGGCTGCAGGTCCACAGTTCTTCCTTCAATCCTGACTGAAATTGCCCAGCAGGGAGACAAGTCATCATTGCATCAGTGTATTATGTGCTCTGCTTGATGTGTTTTGCTTTTCTACTAGAGTCGCTGCTAGCAGGTATTTCGATGTTGTTTTATGGAATCAAACTATAATCGAACCAGCGGTGTCCTACATGCAAAAACCCATGTAAAGCAAGAAATGGGTTTTGGCATCTCTGTCCACTATCCATTATCAGACCATTAGAGACACTTTTTTTTTTTGGAAATAGTAAAAATAAAGGAATATATTGCACATATGATACAGTAGGAGTCATCACTACTTGTAAATGCATGAGAGACAGCATTTATGTATAAACAGCGCAAGCACATTGCCTCTGACTTTACTTTAAAGCTTTGAATACCCAGAACTACAAATCAGAAGCAAAAGTCGATTTTTTAAATGAGATAAAATGATCACACTGATGAACTGGAGATTGCAGTTTAAAGGACTTTTTAGCGTTATTATCTATGGAGAGAAAAGCAGGTATACAAGAATGTGACAAAGTACTCCAAGGACTGGAACACTTAATGTGTACTCTTTTGCTAAACAGTCATTAGCAGTCTTGGTGGCATTGACCTAACCATTTAATCACCACTGACCAGCAGTAATGTGATTCTAGTTAGAACCGGGTTGTCCAGGTTTGGTTGAATAGTCATTTTACTGGTCGCAAGATGTTCTGTAGCCCTTGTTGTATTTTGAGCAATGGTGAAGGTGGGGCACTATTTGGAAAAAAAAAAAAAGATTTTTGAATTGCATCCACTGACTTCTGAAAATGTGAGATATTGGACATCGTGTCCCACATACTGTACATCTATAAACAGCATTTTGTTCAGAGGCACAGCAGTTTTCATTTGCTGCCTTTCACAAAAATGACAGGTTGTCAACTTTATCATCATTATTGAAAATTATACATTTTCATTACAGCCTGATCAATCCAAAATGACTGGAAACAAGGAGAAGTGAAAAATCTATGACAAGCCCGCATCCCAGTCTGCCCTTCTCCCTCCACAGTGTTAAATCCAGACATGCCGTACATGTTAAAACTGCCGCACATGTGCATTAATGAGTCGCACTGTGCCTTAGGTGTTGCAACTGCAAAATTGTGACTGACGTGATTTGCATAAGATGTCATGCAAATCAACAAAATGAATTCCCTGCGGTGCGAAAAGCGTAACATCCGCCTCCCACCACCCCTTTGTTAGGCAGTGTTTATCAGTTTCTATCATGAAATCCTTGGCTTTGTCTTAGTTCCTGTCATATTACTGCGTGAGCTACAGCTCTGTGCATTGAATACCTGTCAAGTTCAACAACTTATTACAATCATTTCAATAGAAATATTGTACATCAACATATGCTCATTAGCTTTTTGTATGCAGGACAAAGTGCTAGAGATGACCTTGTGCTGACTGATACAAGTAGTTATCAAATTTTGGAAATATTTCTCTTGAGCATTTTCATCTGCTGGCAACAAAATCAGTCCATAGTGGTTGTACTAGTTCAGGATATCACATCATTTTTATACATTTCATCAAGCTTATTTGACTTGAGATTTTTTTTCCCTTTGAACACATAATGCTCTTCACATACAGTATGTTTTACAAACTGAGGCTGTGAACAAGGTCTACTGTAATTATGTGCTTCATTTTTTGAGGACATATATCAGCTAAAACATTAGCACTCCATGGGCGTAATTATACCTCTATTTTTAGTGATTATGTTCTCTTCCCTGGAGGTTTAAATGGCTCAACAGGCTGGCCTCCCAAAAAATTTGCCGCATTTCTTCGACTCGAGTGTGACGCCGAGCACAGAAGGGCTAAAAATGACATCTTTTTGAGGCGTGCGCTGCATATTCAATCTGAAATCTGGGCATGGAAAACATTTCATTTCATGCTGCTGCTGAAGTGCATCCTGTTAAGAACATTGATAGGCCCAGGTATGGAGGAATGTCAATAAGCAATATACACACAATGAGTGATACGCAGGATGTAGCATATAAATTCACAGCCATCTAGTTGATTATTTCTCTAATCTGGGGTTACAGGGTTTAATAATTCTGCCTCGCAGGTGAGCAGGTGCCGTAAATCTCAACATCGTTTCACTTTTTCCAGCATGAGATGATGAAAAACAAACTATCACTCTTCCTCCTGTTTTTAGCAGACTGTCGTTAAAGCTGGCGTTGATAAGTGGCAGTCTCTCCATTAACAACCTAGGCTCAAAGGAACCATAAATCCTACAGAGAGAGTGTGTGTGTGTGTGTGTGTGTGTGTGTGTGTATGTGTGTGTGTGGTTGTACAGTATGAATGCCTGCACGTGTCTGTGGGTGTGTATCTACAAATCTACAGTACGCGTGTGTCAATGACGCTGTTGAATAAGATGCTCAATCGTGACAAGTGCAAAAAAAAAAAAATAAAACTAAGCAGCCTTGAAGCCATATTTCTCTCTTTCTCCCACACACACACACACACACAC
Source organism: Pterois miles (assembly GCA_947000775.1). Taxonomy (NCBI): domain Eukaryota; kingdom Metazoa; phylum Chordata; class Actinopteri; order Perciformes; family Scorpaenidae; genus Pterois; species Pterois miles. The sequence continues at coordinate 18,606,017 of CAMQGK010000638.1, forward strand.
ACACACACACACACACACACACACACACACACACACACACACACACACACACACACAGTCAAACACTCCTCCTCCTCATTTGAATATGTACTCTTTGCATGGATGTCGCACAAAGTGCTATCATACAAGCACGTGCAGTTCGGGACGAGAAGGCATAAAAGAAACGTGCGTGTATGCAAACATGTTCACTACGGCGTTCACGTGCTGGAGTCATTTTCCCAAGTATGTGTTGTGAGAGATTGATGACCAAGGCCGTCACTGATGAAGAATTACTGCTGTGACAAGTGTTCAGACAGGAAGTGCCATTGTACGTCAACCGCTCTCACCCTGACCCACAGCAGACATTGGCTCTTTACAAGCTTCACTCATTGACAAACACCGTACTCACTCACACATATGGACCTTTTCATTGTCAGTCTGTTGCTAGGGCAACACCTTTACCAATTCATAGAAATATTACTGGGAGTAGAATGAACATTGAAGTGTTTTCCATGGTCATTTGACGTATACCAGAGAAAATGGTGATTGCTGTTAGTCGTTATGCGGTGAAGTGTGGAGAAGGATGACTGGCTAGTTTGCTAGGTAGCTTGTCCTTCTCTGAAGCGGGGGGGAGAGAGGCAGAGGGACCGTTAGACCAAGCCAGAGACAGTTCAGAAAGGTGACGACACACTGAACGTTTCCTGTATCTGTGCCCCGCCCCCTTTAGGATAGAAGTGGCATGTCCTGGGTCTATTAACTCCAATGGGTCAAGCCCCATAGTCACCAAAGTAACTACTGGACCATTTTTTCACAAGCAGCATATCTTCTGAAAACACTAAAAAGGCATTTTTCAGAATACGGAGAACTTTGTTGAAGACCCTTCTCTGTCTCAGCAACACACTCTCACGAGATCCGGTGACTTATGGTGCCTTCAAATGGGGTCGTGTTTACCGTGTTTATGAGTTGGGCCCATATGAACACCCCCCGCATGTCATTTTCACAACCTCGTAAGTGGAAAGTTTCTGAATGGTCACGACTTGTGTTTGTTGACGTTGCGAGAAATGGTTTGTTGCATAATAAGTTAATATTGTACAGTATATTGTAATTTTAGTCATGTGTTGTTTTTCATGGTAATTTTATAATATGTACGTGAAGAAAATGTTGATATTCCCAACAACCTCATCTTACTCTTCTGTCATTATGTCTTTGCTTAGCAGCGGTGTTCTTCAGGACTTAACCACTTGAACACAACGTATGTACGTATCCTATCTCGAAAACACAAGTTCACAAGCACCATTTGAAGGAACCAAAAGACACAAAAGGCTCTCTTTAGAGTCAGTGTTTGGTTTGTCTGTTCTGCACTACTGTAGAAACATGGCGGACTCCATACAGAGGACCCACTCCCTATCTAGATGTGAAGGTCTAATTCTAAGCTCATAAAATCTCAGTTTCAGGTGATTACACACCAATGAAAACATAGTGATGAAGCATAGGAGTTACTTACATAGTTATGCTGTTCCTTTAAAGGTTTAACTGGCAAATCAGACATGATCCCACCTCTGGGTGTATTCCTTTACAGTCTACTGCCTTCAAGGTCTGTTAGATAGGATATTTACGCAGCTCAAATCAAAACTTTGAACTACAAGCAGAGGCGATATTAAAGGAATTTATAATATTTTCCCCCTCTCATGCATATGCTGCACAAGCACTTGTGCTCTGGAGTGCTTGCCAAAAAGCAGAAACATCTCTGAAACCTTGTGTGTGTGGTAAATTTCATGTCCTCATATGGCCAGTCTCCACAGGACCAGAATCCAGTCTCAAAAACATTTAGTTTGTGTGGTATGACCTGCCACGAATTTGATTACTGCTCAAGTGTTTACGAGAATAAGTGAAACTGACCTGGCTAAGAATCCCTTGAGTCCCTCACACAGAAAAACAGGATGGTCATGGGACAGTGACATGAACAGAGGTTGGATGACCAGCTATATCGTTTTGGTATATGCACATGGAACCAGATTGGTGGAAAATGACATAAGGGTGTTAACTGGTGAATTTAATAGTAAGGGTGTTGGCTGTTAAGTTTAGATCTTTTTGTCTTGTATGTATGTTTGCAAGATTAAAGATATCCCACAGGCTGACTCTTCTTCAGATGCCTCCTGTCCCTTATTTCTGCTACCACATGTGCCTGAAAAATTACAGCTTTCCAGCTGCCATTTATTCTGCGCTTAAAAGTGTGTGTCTGACTGTGTGTTTGTGAGTGTGGTGTTCATTTTATCTGTATTCCAATAAACCTTGATTTTGTTGACACTGAATCAGCTTGCTGGGACGGGCTGCACACCAGATCCCCCTTTGTAAGCACAGTCTGAGCACACATATCTCTCTTCCTCATACACACAAACTCTTATTGTGACACTCTCACAGCACTGAGGGCTGACTACAGTGTTAATGCCACTCCCAGCACCATGCTCTACTGCTCCTTATTTAGGTCCTATCGAGCCCGCGGGCTGAAAATCTGTCCCTTTCACGCCTCCTCCTCCCTCTCTCGCTTCCCCCGCCCCTGCCAGACTGCCAGGCCTGAAGTCCCTCCGTTCCATCACTCCATCACTAAGAAGAAGGCGTGTGGAGAGAGATGCCTTCACACACCCCACCAGCTTTCCCCTCTGCTGAAATATACTCACTGTTTCCCAGTTGGCAGTTACAAGGTGAAATGTGACACAAAAGTGGAAAAAAGATTGCTTTTTACAAGAAATGTGTGCTCTTGTACAGAGCAAAAGTGAGTGAGCCCGTAGAGATTCAGTGTCTCGCTTCAGGTCAAGTGATGCTTCAGTCATGGGAAGTCTGACCACTGTGCAACAATACCACAGGCTCTGTTTAACCCAGGACGCCAGCGTTACTAATGTCTAGGACGGAGTTCCATAACAACCATTTTACTGCAGATAAATGGCCGGATATTCTTTTTTTTTTTTTTTTTTTTTTTAACCATCGCTAACGCCATTTTTTTCATGCCAGAAAGGGAGAAATTGACTTTACTGACCATATCTTTTTTTAAAGATGCCATCATTTCCATAACAAATGTGTTCAAAAATAAAAATATATTAGTAGAAGAAGAAGAAGAAGAAGATCTGCCTTTAATATCCCAAAGGGGGGAAAAAAAAATAAAAATAAAAAAAGATCGGGGGGGCAACTAACAAACTATATTCAGTTAATCCATCACAGTAACAATTTAATTTTCTAAGGTCACATCATTGTCGTGTGGTGCGGTTGGATCTTTCAGAAAACGGTCCATTCAGCCGATGCATTCAAGGACACTCCTTCATTGCAGAGTTAAGGGTCATATGCTGCAAAGAATCACATTCATAAGCTAAAGCTACATTGTTATTCCCTGAGGCTAAACATTAAGCTGTCACCCAGAGGTGGGGTGAAGAGCCTTGAATAGGCAAAGCATAGTGCGGGTATACTATTGAGACTATTTGAGACATAGCCTTCGTCACTTTCTTGCCGCGAGGAGAGGAGATCGATATCCATCTCATGTTCTTGAGTTACGTATGCAGAGCTGAGTCAGGATGGTTTTAGCCTATAGTAGTTTAGCGGAAAGACTGGACACAGGGGGAAACAGTTTGCCTGGCTCTGTGCAAAGATCGAATATTAGCCGACCAAAGCTGCCATCCATCCATCTGCAACTGCTTATCACACACAACGGAAACGCAAAAAACAAAGTTACATGACACACAAGAGCCACGCACAGTATGTACCTCAACTGAGTTTTCTGTTGTCACGGTGAGGTTGCCAGGATTGGTACGTCAAAATGATCCAGATAAGTTTATTAGGTTTGATTTCACATCCAGACTCAAGTGTGAGAAAGCTATCAAAGTGTGGCCATCAGGAACATTGTAAAACACAAAAATATGTTAACTGAGGTTGTCAAAGTTAACGCGACAAGTCTCCCCTGACGTGCACAGACATGCCCACTTTATGATAACCACATGCAGTTTGGGCCAAGTCATAGTCAAGTCAGCACTCTGACACGCTGACAGCTGTTGTTGCCTGTTGGGCTGCAGTTTGCAACATTTGTTATGCTGAATGCAGAACCTGTGAGGGTTTCTGGGCAATATATGTCATTGTTTTGTGTGTTCAGTTGATTTCCAATAATATATACAGTATAGAAGAAGAAGAAGAACAACAACAACCTTTATTAGTCCCACAGTGGGGAAATTCAATTCATGAAATGAATATTCATATTATTTAATGCTCTTAACAACATGTTAAGAGCATTAAATAGTTAACAAATCTCACTTTAATGTACATTTTGAACAGATAAGAAAAATTGTGATTAATTGCAATTAACTATGGACAATCATATGTTTAATCACAATTAACTGTTAACATGTTCATGTTATTGCAATAAAGTAATTTCATATAATCTTCCAAATAAATGGATATGCTCTTTTGGATGGATGTTTGAACTGAAGTTAACAAAAAATATTTCACCTTGAGGTTAATTTCACCGCAGTCTAACCTCAGTGAATATCTGCTAGCTTCCACAACACTGAAGAGCAATATGGACTTAACCATTTAATCACTATCTCTCCTGGAAACGTTGTGCTTAATTAACGGCAATCAATTGCCGACAGCAGCTCACAATATATCACACTGCATATACGCCTGCGTTTCTGCATTTCAAACACTTGAAACCCGATCAAACTTTCTCCCTGCATCCCAGGTGTCAGTCGGGATCGTCAGTTTAATGAAGTGCTGCAGCAGCAGACTGACTCATATGTGCATTTCCTAAGGAGTGACTGTGACTCATAAAGCAACTGCTGGAGGCGCGCGCACAAACACAAACCGGGTTCATATATAGTCTGGAGCTCAAGCACATATATACCTGAACTGATTTGGAAGCTGGCATTCTCCTGATAATAACAATTTGCCGCGACAGCAGGGAATAAATGAATGGATAAATACACAAATCAAAAAAAAAAAGGGCGACTGCTTTGAAAAAAAGAAATCAAAGGTGATCATTTGAACGTGAAGAGAGGCAAAGCATTCATTTTTGATGACTGCTGGAGATTAAACGAAATATTCCAAAGCTCTACAACCTATAGCGTGGCATACATGAAAGGCTGAAACACTTTAGCAAACACACAGCGTGCAGGACACAAAATGGAGAACAGGCAGAGGAGATACGACATTAAATAAAATAGGTGAGGAGGAAATGAGGGGAGGTAAAGAGAAATTGGAGGAAGAGAAGAGCAAGAGGGATGGAAAGAAAATTACTTTTGACACAAGCAGGAGATGAGAGCAAAGGGAGGGCTGAATTATCAGGCGTGTATCTTTGTGTGTGTGTGTGTGTGTGTGTGTGTGTGTGTGTGTGTGTGTGTGTGTGTGTGTGTGAATGTTCATGTACATGCATGTGCTGACAGGCTGCTGAGAGCTGCTCCCAGCCTTTTCCAAACTCACTCAGAGATAAAAAATGCCTCCTTTGAAAAGAGAGGAACGCTGGTCAGAGACAACACAAGCACATCTAAAGGAGATCTGTGTTTCCAACAAACTCCTGAGCACTCCTACTGTTCCAACAGCTCTCATTTTTTCTGTATTTTTCTCACCCAACCCTCCCCTTTTCCCCTTCCTCTTTTTTTCAAATTCATTTTCTTCCCCCTCACTTATTTTCAAAGAGCTTAAGCAGAGAGAGTGAAACGCACCCCCCCCCCCCCAATCCCATCCCGCTGGAGCATCAATATACAACAGAGCCCAGAGGTCCAAACAGGAGAAAGACTGAGGAGAGCAGTGCAACACAAATCCATAATGGATTTTCTTCTCGCTTTCATTCACTTTCTGCGGGGAGATGCAGTGGAGGCACCACTGGCACAGAATGAGAGACGCAGGGAGGGGAGAGGTGAGAAAGAGGTGTCGACGGGGAGACTCAAAACAGTCTCAGTAACAAAAGCCCTTTCTCTCAGCTGACTCTCGCAGGCTCGCATAACATATAATTTAAACAGTTTGCAAAAGCCAAGCTCACGCCAGAAGGTGACAGGAATTAAAAGCAGCTTCAGTGTAGCTTGAACTGATCAGATGCAGAAATTGTCACTAATTAAGTTCGCCTGCTGAGAGGTCTGACAGACATTACTGCAAGCAATAATATCCCCAAATATATAAATGCATCAGTGAATAGCAGCTCTGTGGCTGTATCTTATATTAGCAACTATTACAAATAAAAGTCTGGCTCTTTAGATGGTAATTACAGCCTAACAACTTGAAAGTAAACTCGGTGGGATTTCGGCTTGCGCTGTCATGCACACGGCAGCCCTCTCTGAGGCCAGCGAAATGACGGTTGAGGATGAGACTGTTGAATCACAGTTGTTTCTTTGAGCTTTCGCACCCAAGTGAGCTTCATTTCAATGTTGCTAGAAGCTCTGAAGCACAAAATGTACCCAGAATCACAGTGAATAACCTTGGATCCTGTCGCAGTGTCCGCAGAGTCGGTCTCGTATTAGTCACCAAAGGATCTGCTTCAGCACCACTAATTAGTTTTGAATTTGCCTCTTTTCCAGTCTCCTGTTTGCAACCTTCATCAGCACCTTTAAGTCCAAATAAGTCTATTTTTCAGTTTAATACAGCTTTGATCTTAATTTAATGGTTTTGGTGATCTATTTCATTGAATAATATTGTACTCACTATGGTAATCAATGAGATCTGGGGAAACAGTGACATCACTACAACAAACAAGACGAGTAAAAGAGATGATTGGTCAGACGAACAGGCAGGTTGTAAACAAATGTTTGCTCTCACTTCATATGGAGATAAAACCAAAAATTTGTCACTAATAAGCCTAAATTGTGTGCTTGCTCAACTACGCTGAGTATAGCTCAGAGCTGAATCAGGGTGTTTGTCTGTAATGTAAGACGGATGTTTGCAAAAGACAGTTTGAAAAGCAATGGTTTCTCTCTCCTACAAAAGTTTGATTATTTGAAATCCTGCCTGATTGTCTGAATGCTCATGTTTCTTGGCCAATCTGCCTTTTTCTGGTAAGATCACAGTGTACCCATCACTGTTCTGCCTGTGTTAGATGAATATGTCGATAAAATAATCCAGCAGCGGAATATACAACTGAAGCCTTAATAATATAGTGTTTATCCTAGCTTCAAGGCAGTCTGGCAGGACAACCATGTAATAAATACTTTATGTCCTTAACCACGCGTCTAATGATCAAAAATTTTTTATAAGAAGTGGATGTAGTCACTGTGACATCACCCCTCGCTTTGACTTTGGACTACGATTTTGAAGCCTCAAATTCATCATTTTGGACATCACTATCTTGTTTTTTTGCAACCAGAAGCAACACAAGAGGATGGAGCTAAGTACTACTGCTGAATAATTTTTAGGTGACGAAAATATTACAATTAACTTTCATGAACTGAAAAGACACTGTGAAAGGGTTAAAGCTCTACCATAAAAACATGGACAACTCTCACGTGTCAATCACAAGGTAACCACACTAAAGCATACCCTGCTTTATGGTCTATCTGACTCTAAATGGGACCATAATTTACTAAATGAACATCATGCTGTATTGAAGAAGACTTGAAACTAGCGATTGAGACCATAAACTCATGCTTACAATGTTTAATGAGGTAATAAATCAAGTGAGGAGTCTATTTTCTCATAGACTTCTATATAATCTGACTAATTTTTGCAACCAGAGGAGTCGCCCCCTGCTGGCTGTTAAAAAGAAAGCAAGTTTAAAACACTTAGCTTCACTTCACAGAACTGTGGCTGCCAACTGGGTACAGTCTCATTATTACCAATAGGAATAAAATAATTAATGAAATACTTAAATAATTATCATTTAAAGGTTCCACAAACTTACCTTTGCCACTTTAACATGCTGCATCATTTAACTGCCATTCTAGCAGATTAGATATACAGTATACTTAGAAATGTCAAATTGTTGATGACATATTTGAAAAATGTATATAATACAAAAAAATAACAGAATAAAATCAGCATATAATAATAAATAAATAAAATAAATATATATATATATATATATATATATATATATATATATATATATATATATATATATATATATATACATATATATATATATATATATATATATATATATATATATATATAGATATGTGTGTGGGCTGTCTTTACCGTGTCCGCAGGTTCCCTGGGCTGGGCGGCCCGTCATATACAGACAAGATGTCAAAGTCCTCCTCTAGGGCGAAGCCTTGAAACACCAGCTGTATCCGGTTGTGTTCCGCTGCCACGATAACCCATGTACAGTTGGCGTAGTTAGGATAACCGTAAGGGTAGCCGGGGCTCTCTATCGTCCCATTGGGACTGTGTAGTGTGTAACTGCAGTTCTGAGCTGCGAAGAGAAAAAAGAAACATTAAAAGCGTGTAAGGCGTGTTAGAAGTGTTAGCAGAGGGTTAAAAGTATTAATAGAGTATTAAACCAAATAAAGACACTCCTCCACATCCAAGAATGGGAATTACACAAACACACTCACACACTTAAATGCACACCCACAATCAAACAGCACCAAATGCCGCAACATCCATTATCACCTACAGTGTGCAGCCTGAGCCATTAGTACAGCGGTGTTAAATGGCTCGCCCTTTCCCAGCTTTCCCCACCTCTACCATCTCCATCATCGCACACTTGTTCACTCACCAGCCCTTTTACCACATTAGTAAAAGGTTCCCACATTAATATACACCGTAGTTCGAGAGGGGAAGAGAGAGGACAGGAGAGGAAACATGCGCAAAGGGATACACACTTAAGTACTACATTAATTCTGCTCCTCTTGCATATTTTTTTTTTCTTGTCAGCAGCCACTCAAAACTGCCTTCAATCTTAAATTTTAATTGTGTGTGTTGCTATCCATCAGTGCTGAGCTTGGGGAGGACGAGTGGAGTGTGAGCTATGAGTGTGTGTTTTGAATCCCCGAGCTGAACGACTTGTCTTTGACTGATCTGAGCACAGCCGAGACTTTCAATCAATGCTGGGGATTTAGTTGTAATTAATCGCTAAAATGGGCTGATGTGCGATTGCACTTATATTTTGTGTAACTAGATGTCAGTGTGTGTGTTGAGTGTTGATGTACTAATTAGTGTCTGTATGTGTGGATATCACCCTGTAGATCATAGCAAACTCACTTAAAGAGGACCTATTAAAGGGGAATTATGCCCATTTTCAATTCATACAAATTATTCCTATGGTCTGAAAGAGCCCATAAATGTTAGAAAACATGAGCAACTTTCTCCCAAAATCCAAAACTACAGCGTTAAAACTTGCGATTTGAAAATTTGTGATAACATCAATTATAAAGTGTGGAGCTGCTTCATAGACAGTGAATGGGAAGAGAGGTTATAGATGATGCTGAGGGCACCCAGGAGGATGTCCTGAGTATATGGGAACATTTTCTGTTTCACAGCTGACAACACTACAATAGAATAAAGCTGTGTCTGTGATCAGCCTCCCATTAACTGTTTATGGAGCAGCTCCAGACTTTATACCCTGTGACATCTCAAATTTGAGTCTTACTTCTCTGGTTTATAGCTTTGAGAGAGAGGAGCTCATGTTCACATGTATTGATTGAACTTTCATAGGCCATGGAAATAACATATTGGATTTCTTAATTTAGGTGATGTTCCCCTTTAAGATCATTTTCAGGTGTATACTTTTGATTTAGTTTCTACTTGAACACGTTTACATGTTTTAATGTTCAAAAAATGCTAAATTTTAAAATTTTTCATCCCAGCTGTGCTGCAGCACCTCTTTTCACCCTCTGTTTAAAACACACAAAAAAATGGTATTTTGGACAGTCCTAGCAGGTATTACGCAAATACTGGTACTACTTGGTGACATCACCATGTTACAGAAGAAAAGGTGGGACTTCAAGCAAGTTTCTGTGGGGAAGAGTAACTCCCTTTGACGTGGGCTTTGTGCTTTGTAATTTTCTTTTAGTTGCACAAAATATATATAACACACTAAAGGAAAGGTAGAGAAAAGCACAAAAGCATATTAGGTCCTCTTTAATGGTTATCTCCTCAAAAAAGGGTTAATGTTAAAATGAATTTTTGTTTTCCAGACTGCTGAACATGAGCAGAAATAAGGAAATGTGAATACATGAGATCACCACACACCATATTTAGCCTTATGTGTTGCACCTTTTGAGCTAAGGCAGCAGGAATGCAACATGTTCTGTATTAATTTCATAACGCAGAAGAAAGCTAACATAAGTTATGGTCACACAAAAGGAACCTGCATAAATGCATATGCTTGTACAGTGACTAAATTAAAATGTCATGCAAGAATACATGCTATTTATACAAATGATGTGCATTTCTCTTTGTTTGCCCCAACCACAAACCTGAATCACAATGCAGCCTGATTAAAATGTAATTAGGAGGGTATAATTGGAGGACATCTGTTATCTGCATAACTTGCATTATTCAACAATACGAGCAATGCAACCTTCGCAGTAGATGCAATTTTTGTTTTGTTCATTTACATCCATACCTCATAACTGTGCAAATGTCTGGGATAAATCAATGCATCGAAATGAGCTACACTACCTGAGGGCATTAAAACAGGGCATGAATCTTGAGTAAACACACTGAAGCTTCCAAACATGTAAAAGTGAAGGCTGCTTTGTTAAATCCCTCAAGGGGAAGTGTATCCCTTATTGAATGCTTGTTGAAACACACAGTTTCTGCGCTACCTTGTACGCGCTCTCTGATGGGTAGAGCAATCCCAAAGCTAAAAATTGGTCCAAATTTTCTGCTCTGAAACGCGCCTCATGTCTGAAAAACCAGCAGTGATTTACAGGTAATAAGGTGCCACGCATGAAGACAAAAGGAAAAACAAAAATGGGGCATTTTCTTTACTCACAACCAACATAAATAAAACATTTGTTTTTAAGTAAGTACAAGCGGAAAAAGAGAACGAATCACAAAAAATTACGCATGGACAGGGATAATCCCAGGTTAGCCAGACAAGCGAGTGCTGCATTTGTTTTCACAGCAACAATCGAGCCCGGTGTTTAAGATTTCAGGGGCTACATGCCACGTCGGGGTGTTTATGAATTCTGAACTGCTGCTGGAAAAACTGTAGCTGACACACACACAAACAAACAAAGCCAATATTAACTTTTTGTTCCAGGCAGCACAGCACAACAGTATCACAATAGGTTTTTTTTTTTTTTTTTTTTTTTGTCAGGAGGTAAAGATCCAGACTGTCTGGATGGCATCAGCAGCAGCAGGATGATAATAGCATCTCCAGTCACAGTATATCCATCATGCTACTGTTGACTCCCCGGGGCCTGTCTCATCAAAAAAAAAAACGCAGGGGCCTCTTTCAGTCATCACTTTTCAGCACTTCATATGCATTTAACCCATTCCGAAACATGGTAATCTGTGTCAACTTGAACCCCGGCCAGAGTTCATCTATTTGTTTGCTGTGGAGATCTACGAGGGATACAATGAATTCTTGAGGAAAAAACGTGGGAAGACGTGAATACAATAGTGTAAAATGAGATGAGCAGTAACTAAATATGACCTATATGTTGTATAGAGTGCTGAAAATAACTCTCTTCCCTGTGTCTCCTCTCAGTCGTCATCTTAAGCAGTAACAAGAAGAACAGAAACGATCAAAATCCATCAGACTTTTTATTAACGCCTTAAAATGTGCCCAGCAAGTGAGCATCCACCCTCCCAATTACCATCAGGTCGATTCTAATATCCAGGTAAAACCTCCACATCCACCTCTACTACCTGATTTTCATATCTACAGCCCGGTCAATAATCTCCTCATCATCTCCTTCATTACGAGGCCTCTATCAGACAAATGCCAATCAATGGCTCATATAGAGGCCTGATGACGGAGCTCAATAGGGTCAGAGTGGACTGTGAGTAAGGATGTGCACTGGGATGAATTACAAAACCAGGGAGGTTAAGGCAACTGAATTATTATTAAATTTCAGGATTAACTTTAAAATGCTAGAAGAAAGAGATGATTCTGTGACTCTTCAAGCTCAGCAGAAAAATCTCTCATGTTAGATAACAGCATGTTTAGAGTATAATGGCCCTCCACAGAATTAGAAAAGAAAAAAAAATGTCATAAAAGGAGCAAGTGAATCAAAGTGTTTCATATCATCAGAGTGCATGTGTTGTTAGGGGACGGTGATGTTGATCAACCAGGCAGGAGAGCATTTTTTACGTGACAAAATCATGACAGAGAATAAATCCACTGAGTGCACCAGACCTCGGACCAAAAGCTATTTTGAAGTGTGAGCGTCTTTGCCAAGTGACCGACTCTTAAATCGATAATAATGCGCACAATCTGGGATAAAAGGCAAAGATAGTGCTTTTAGAGAGCTCGCCGTTTTGGCTGCAGCCACAAAGATTTTTATCCACGCTGAAAAAAATTGACGGTCGGAATTGAATTGGACACAAAAACAGACGCATCAAAGTTCACTTGAGAAAGTACTTTTGTGGGCATTAAGGAGCGATTTACAACATCGTCAAGTCTGATATTCGCATTACGCGGTAATACCGGAGATGTTTGCCAGATGTTTCTGCTGCACTGTGTAGGGCGGCTGAGTTAAGAAGAGGCTACTCTCTGTTCTTTGAAAACCCGGAGGCCTTGATTAAGTAGATCCCTCACTCTGGGCTCAGCTGAATTATTTAAGCCTCGCCCATGGGTGCATTATGAAATTAACTGCTGGGAGCTGGTGACCCATGGTGAAGCCCCTCAGTGTAAATCTGCAGGGAGGAGCCCATGCTGCAGTTGACCCCACTGACACACCATAAAGACCCCATAAAGAGACTGCTGGCCGTGCTGTTTCAGCCTGGGAGACCACCGGCAAAGAAGAAGGTCAAATTGTTCAGGTGAGCCATTATGAGTATGGCGTAATAGCAAATATGCTGCTTCAGCAATTAGGAAAATTGCTACCTTGTCTTAATGGTTGGTGTATTTTATCCCTCAGCATGTCTGTGGGAACTATTTGTATTGGCTTGTACTGGAATGTTAACTACGCCTGATGTCTGTGGATGTTCAACAGATATGTTGTCCACTGCTTAGCCCACTGTGCCACTGGCAGCATCTGCTTGGCTCCGGCCGTCTCTGGTGTGCATGCCGCCAAATGGGTGAATAGAGAGAGGTACGACCTTGCTGGGGCAGCACTCCAGGTTCTCCCTGTCTCTGTATGTGTGTGTGTGGGAGGCTATTGTTTGCTCTGCCAGGGCAGTTGTTTAGTAGCGGGCGCACAGAGCTGCTGCAGCGCGCTGTGACACTTTGATGAATCGATGGCCACTGTGCTGTACTCCGATAGGACAGCAACCCCTCAGAGCGGAGGAAGGAGACAGACTAGAGGAGGGCGAGAGAACGAGGGCGGCGGGGGCAGACAGACACAAAGTAGACTGACTGACTGCATGTATGGACATGTGAGAAAATAGATGTGGAAGGACGTGACGGGAGGGATAATAAGAGGTGAGGCGAGGGACAAAGTAGTTGGGATGAAGGCAAGGAGAGGGAGGAATGAAAGTGCGCGACAAACAATATGTCAGAAGGTCAACGAGAGGAAGAGCAGCAACAACCGATGGGAGAGATACAGTATATATCGGGGGGGAGTAATTTGGTTTTACCTATTTTCTGCATCTCGTTGCCCTTCTGTGCTGAGGTCACAGACAGCCAGTGTGACATTCACAGCGAGATACCGCCTAATCTGCACCGTTAGCGAATCCTAGAAGTCTATTTGGAGGGATGCTTCAGCAGAGTGTCTGTTGTTTATGTGAGTGGGAAGTGAGAAACACACATCTGCATGTGAGACTATCAGTTTGTCTGAAAATGTATGAGTGTAATCCCCACAATGACATATTATAAAAAGGATAACATATTTAATTAGAGACCACAAAGCCAAGACACAGTCGATAATAGATCGAGAAAATGAAAAGACATTCTTAAATGTTTTGTTTTCGGATGACCCATGTACCAATCATGTTTTTTTTCTCGTTAATGCTGTTTTCTTATTATTCTCTCCATCTTCTCTCCTCTTTGGTCCATAGAGAAGTATGTTTTTATTATTAAGTGGAATAAGGGGAACTATTATTATAGCAACCCACTCTATACACCCCTCCTTCCAGCACTGTCTTGCAATCAGCTTTCATCTAACTAATAATAAGTTAGTATTTACTCTATCATAAATATAGCCATTTCTTTTTTGATGATTATTTTGTTAACAAATTTAAATATATTTTCCTCTCACTTACTTACCATTATTATTATTATTATTATTATTATTATTATTGTGTTTGGATATTCTGTCTTATTTTACTTTTTTAACATTTACTTTATCTATCTATCTATCTATTTATCTATCTATCTATTCATTCATTCCTTTTCTGTCAGCTCGTGTATGAGTGTAATCCCTATACCCTGGGTGGGTATAGTGTCGCATTATCTGCTTGAAACTCCTCTGCTGAGATGCAATTACACAGTGACTTTCAATGAAAGGGAATTTCATCTTGGTGAACATAATCCCAACATCATATTAACATAATACCATAAAGACACAAACAATACTTAATACTTACAATACAAAACAGCAAATCTTTTGTGTGTCTGTGTGTGTGCGTGTGTGTGTGTGTCTGTGTGTGTGTTTCTTTATCCTTCCCCGCCTCTCTCTGGTCTCGTCTCAGTTCAGTTCTCAGTTTGTCTTTCAAAAGACAAAGATGCAGAGACCATCCTGTTCCTGCAGTCAGTAATAGAAAGGCCTTATGTCTTGTGGATAATGGATACAACTAAAGAAAAATAAATTATTTGATATTTGAGAGAAGCCCTCTAGGATTACAGTACATGTACTTGTGTACTGTCCTTGAGTCTTTTCTTTTCATGCCACTTTCTACTTAAACATTGTACTTTTTACTCCGCTAGATTTTCTTTTCAGATAAAGATTTTTGTGCACAAACCATATGAAGAGCTTATGAAGTGATGTTTTGTTTTAAATTAAACTATTTAACACTTTATACAAGTACAGTTGATCAGTCGATCAATCACTTAACTGACCCAGCTTCACAAATGTTTTCTTTTTAATTATTCTGATAATCATTTAACTTTAATAATCTGTACAACAGTAAAACTATGCATTTACTTAAAGCATGAGTAATAATAATACGGTCATAGGATACATTTTTCTGTAATAAGTAAATTTAATACTTTAAGTACATTTGTCCTGATTATACTTACAGGCATTTACTTCAGCAACATTTTCTACTTGTGACAGAGTATTTTCACAATGTGGTATTTTACTTAAATGAAGGATATGAACACTTGCTCCACCACTGTTCCTTGCATAGCGCTGTGTGGCTAAGACACTGTCAATAGGCTACAACTTGGAAACACTAAAGACATTTATTGAAATGATAAATCAATGCAACAGGAAATTATTGTGCAATTGCTCCAACGCATTACAGTATATCTTAGGAAACCTCAGCCACAAGAACCACACACTCACCCATTAAATTGGACCATAAACCACCTATTCCAAGTCTCCCCCCATCATAGCTGAAATACAGACTTCAGCTCTTTCCTTATTCTCAAGAGAAACCATAAAGCCTCCATACATGTGGCCCATCAGGGGCTGTATCCATAGAAAATGAGCATCCCATCGGAGCAAACACTGAATAATTTCCAACCAAGTAAGTGTGTCCCTTTGGGTTTATTGAGTAACAAAGCTATCAACTATCACATATAACCTACCCCATGAGTAAACTTCAAACAACCAAATGTGTGTGTGTGTGTGTGTGTGTGTGTACCAGTAACTGCCTCCCTGGTGGGAAGATAAACCCTTCCGCCCCATAGATCTTCTCAGCACCACTATTCGTCTCCTGACGTGTCAGCGCATATGCGCGCCTTGACCGCATCATATCTGAATTAACCTCTAGATGGCCGCCATTAAAATGGAAATGGATGAGCTCAGCGATCCCGCTCGCCTCCATACATTAGGCTAATGTCTGGGCCAGGACGAAACCGTCTGCCATTACAGACAAGCCAAATGCAGTGGAAGGCACTTGCGATAGGCTTGCTTCCACTTAGCCCACTGGGCTGAATGGTAAATGCCGTTTCCTGAAAAAAGAGCAAGAAAAAAAAAAAACAGAGCTCGCATTTCCATAATGGTGCACAAGCGAAGCTGGGAATGGCCTCATGCTGCATAAATGTGCGATCTGTGTAAACACGTACAGAGAGAGGACACTCAGGCAAAACATGAATGTATTTGCCACATCTTATGGTCTGGCATTTCTTTCAAGGGTCTGTTGACTCTTACGGCAACACATAGTTAACACGTGCAATCGCACTCAACAACACATTGTCACAGCAAGCAACATCGCTGGAGGGTAAAATGTGCGGGGAAGGAAAAATAAACAACACCCACGTTTAAACATGTATCCAAAGATGAAAACATCGAAGAAAGCGACTGCACGGTGACATGTATGGTAGAAGAGACGTGTATGTAGAAATGCACACTTGTGAATAAATGCACCCGTTCCTCGATGTTGTTGGGGCTGGAAAAAGAGGCACAATGGAGCATGTGTCCTCTCAGACAGGGAGGAAGAGAAGGGAGCGGGGGGGATCAGGCAGTTCCTTCCAGCTGGGTCATATTTAACCAACAGTATCATCACACCAGCCAAAAGCAACCTGTAACCCACCCAAAAAGAGCCACCCACACACTTCCACACAAACTACACACTTCAGACACTGATTTGAAAGTGATGCTACTGTTTGTGTGTTCTTCATCATCTCATTTTTCTCAATACCCCCTCTTCTTATCAATACATTTAAATAGCCCCGTGGTACGTTGGTGTTCCTGTGAACAGCACACCTCTTCAGCAACCCACGCAATGAAGCTTCAAGGTGATCAATAAAAAAAAACCAGCCCATTCAGAGTCAAAGGCATGTTACGGTTTGGTGTTCTTCCCTTTCAGACAGACCCCTGCCTTTATGGGGGAGTTTATTCAGCACTGATACAAATGGACCTCCCACGCAACCCACAGTGAGGCTAGATGCCTCATGGAGATACATATATGTGTGTTTGTTTCTTGCCTGTGTGTGAGCACGCATTTGGATTTGTGAGAGCACTTGAACGCAGACCTGTTTCCTAGTACTCAGCCATGCTCCTTCTTCTTTCTCGCTACCCTGGAAACAATCTCCCAATGAGCCACGAGCTCAGTTAGTCACATTAGACTGTGTTAGGGAGACGAGTTACAAAGAGGCGTGTTTGGAGTGATTTTGAGCTAGTTTTTTCTATGTAGCTCTATATTTTTTTCTGCTGAGAAGACATGTTGAGTAGGTGGATGTGTCACATGGCTGATTAATTGCTTGCTATGTTCTTAAAAAAAAACCTTCATGTGTCTGTGTTTTGAGCTGGTTGTCTCAAGGCTTTAATTTGCCATTTTTATTCATAGCTCATTGGTCAAATGACTTTTTATCCTTTTTTATTACAGGGTGTTGCTGGTAGATCACACAGAGTGCCTGCTGAATGATCGTGGCCTTCTACCCACGGCACGGTGGTGTAATTGCACATTCACCTTGGCGGTTGTGCACAGTTGTAAGCAGGCTATGCTGGCCCAATGCCACAAGAAGCATCCATGTCCTAGAAACATAAGTAGAAACATAGTATATCTAGAAATGTGTGTGGTAAGGGTAAACCAGTTCAAAGAGCATCATTCACTGCTCCTGTCACTGAAGCTGTATGTTGTTTCCATGACAACAACAGGAGAACACGTACGAAGACCAATCCTTTTCCTCTATTATTCATTTGCTCATTCGTTTACTATTCATTCATTGCTTGAGTCCACCTTAACACTTAATCGCATGCATACATTCAACAATCACAACACACACACACACACACACACACACACACACACACGTCTTCCCCCTAGTACTTATGGGATAAAGCACAATTGTGTGTGACACTAATGTGTGAAACGATGAAGGTCAATTATCACCTAATTTTCATTCTGCTCACATCTGACAGATGGGCCCTGTGAGTTATACGTTACACTGAAGCTATGCTGAACAGCCAACCTTAGCTACATCCTGCTGCATATTTGCACTTAAATTGCACCAGAAATCAGTAAAAATGACACACTTTCTGCACCCTTACGGATCAATAGTATATCAACAGGATGTGAGGTAATGCAATTATAGATGTGCTGAATGTATGAGATCATCGTGGATGAGCATGTTGATGTGTGTTCCTGAGCGGACATTCATGACCATTGGATTCTCTCTGAGCAGTGCATATTAAATCCCAAGAGGAAGCACCGATCCAAAGGTCAGGTCATGACCGTCCCAGCAGGACTATTCCATACATCACTGAGAGATGGATGAGCAACAGCTGATCAATCAGCCTCACCTCAACTTAACTGTTGTACACTTTAACCTTTCAACCTGGAGCCTAACTGCCCCCCAGGATGGCTTCAACTGTAGACCGCAGTCATAATTAACAGGCTGCACCAATCACACTCATGAGGATTGATATTAAAGGAAATTAATCTCTGCATGTTGCATTTCCACACTGCTGACAGCATATTTTTTTTTTTTTTTTTTTTTTTTTGCATTGGTGGTGTTTGTAAAAATTAAAGCCAATGTTGTCACATCAAGATATTAAGATTGTGACAAGTCTGGCACTATTTCAGATTGGCAAGACTAATTTTACCTTATGTATTTCAAGCACAAGGTTGCATCTAATTTGCACATAAAATCAGACCAAGATGCTCCATAAATGTGTCTCTGTTCCCAAATATCAAATATTATATATATAATAATAAATATTAATAATAAATAATTAATAATAAATATTAAAATTAGCAAATTTTAGAAATGAACACAAATATTAGATAACGATTGCCCAAATTTAACCCTTCTAACATGACTTCTAAGATGAAGAAACACAGTCAGAGAAATGACTGTATTTCCTACCGCTGGACAGATAAGTTTGTCTTGTCTGTTTCCGTGGTGAAGACACCAGGAGACACTCATTTCCCCTCATTAGGAATTTATTCTCTCTATGGCATCAAACTACGTAACACGAGCCAGCAGACGACCAAGGTAGCATTCGGTTAAACTGGTTTGGACACCAGATACTGGCGGGTGATTAACTCTAGCAGACACATTTTAGACTGACTTTAGATAGAAGCTTTCTCACCGAGGAACAGTATCTGTTTTACCCTGTTCTAGTCTTTATGCAGAGTTTACATAACCGTCTGCTATATGTAGCCTTATATTTACTGCATATCAGTATGGTATCAGTTAACGTATCCTCATACAATGGTTAATACGATATATTGTGAAAATTCTTCCCAATTTTTTTAGTTTTCCTATCAATGTCCAGCAACACGTGTCAATTTCTGTTGGGTACATGCATGCAGTCTTTTCAAAATAAACTTCTGTCGTCACGTGAACAACATGGTTAGGTCTAGGCAACAAAACTACTTAGTGATGTCTAGGAAAAGGAGAAATGTTTGATAGCAGTCAGATGATTCCAGTATAGTTTTTAGGGGGTTTAGAAGCAGGTCAATCATGCACTTTACAGAAAAGGCCACTGGTATCATGAACATACTTGAAACAGGTTTAACTGGAGGCACTGAAAGTTTTCTGCTGTTTTCCATCATATTTTAACAACACCTCATGGTAAAAGAGCAGCATTTTCAATACAGTCTCACAGCAGTGAGTAAAATAGTCACAAAACTGAATGTATCTGATTTATTTACAGACATGTACTGTATGTCCCTTTTGTTTTATGACACTCAGCACGACTTTCAACAACGTATTTGTGTGTTTTTTATTTCCACCTCAGTCTTTTCAAAACAAAATTACTTAGGTTTGAGAATAGATCAACTTGGTTAGGCTTAGGCAACAAAACTATATAGTTAGGCTCAGGAAAATATGATGGTTTGGGTTAAAATAACAACAGAAGTTCCATAACTTAACTACAGAAGTTACATGACAAAAGCTACTTTGACAGCTTTGGGAAAATATCGTAGTTTGGGTTAAAATAAAATAATAATCCAGAGGTGGCGTTACTGAAGTGCATAAGTTATAGGTCAAATAAATCAACACTGACTTGTGGTTTTACATGGGGTACGAACACCAGATTCGAGGGATAAAGTTTTTTGACCCACCCATCCACCCTAACATCCTCCCTATGCAACATTTTTTGCTCTTAATACTTCCTGGTCTAATTATGTTGAATGATTTCATGGGAAACACTGTATAAGGACAAAATTGCATTCATTTTTGTAGGTATACTTGTAGCTGCAAACAGTGTATGAGAAGAGCCTGTATCAATCCTGTAAGCTAACTCTTGGCAAGAAAGCAAATAAGTGTATTTTTGCTTTAAAGAAACAGCAACACAATAGCCACTACTGACTCCAATAACAGAGAACACCGGCTTGGCCAATATGTAGACCACCACTTTTTAAAATTGGATTACAAAAAATATTTGGGTCATTAAAGGACAAGTAAATATGCTTTAGATTCTAAACTAAAAATGTGAGACAACACACACACACACACACACACACACACACACACACACACACACACACACACACACACACACACTTAGAGCCTCTCTCCACATGATGTGTCTTTCCCAGAAAAAGACCGCTGACAGATTGCCTGTACGTTGAAGAGAGAAAGGAGCGGTATAGGAAAGGGAAAAAAAGACAAGGACAAGGACAAGATACCTCCTGCCCAGGATCTAATCTTCAATCTGCAGGATCACTGATATCTGATAAGAACAGTGTAAATCAGGAAGCTAAAGAAACCCCTGCCCGAGCTTTGTGTCTGTACAAGACAGACAGGGCATCTACATCTGTCTCTAATTTTGTGGGGATTTACAGTAGCTGGAGCAAATTCCTACATCTGATAATAAGAGGCAGAATCGAGATTGAGGCGTCTCTCATAGCTTTTCGCCCACACATGGCTCAGGGAGATGAATTGTTATGTATTTATTTATTTGATTTATTTTCACCTGTAGTTATTCAGGGAAGATTGACAGAGCACGTATGTGTCTTGGCTCGCAGCATGGCTGCTACAGCACATACCCACATCTGGGAGCTGCCCAGTACAACCAAGCTGTTCTACTGACTTGGGAAAGGTAGGCAGGAAAGAATCACTGCCAACATGCCCTTGAGCAAGGCACTTTGTTATAACTCCTCCACCCATCCAGTGTCTTCAAAGGACCCGAGCTGCTAAAACACTAACAGAAGAACACAGAAGAGCTCACAGAAACAGGATGTAAATGTGAAGCACGGCCAGAAAAGAGCCAGATTTATATTCCCTGGATAGGTAAAGCAGCCATAATATACATTTATTAATTTAACGCTGCGCTCAGGGACACGCTGAAAGGGGTATTTGAAGGAAACAAGTATTTCTTGTTTGTTTTCCACCAGATTTTTCTTTGCTTGTGTCAAATTTGGGCTATTGACTTTGCAACCAGAGAGCTAATTGGAGCTAGGAGGCAGCCAACCTGGAGTCCAATCAATGTGATGAGATTGGAGGTTTTGGTTAAAGCTGCCCTGTCCTACAAAAAACACACACCAGTTTTGAGTTAGCTGTTCTCAAAAAGCATTGCCTGATGTGAACCATGCCTCGCACAAAAGACCTCTCAGAAGACCTACAATCAATAATTGTTGACTTATATGAAGCTGGAAAGGATGTTCATGTGTCCACAGTAAGACTGTGAGAGTGTCTACAAATGGAGAAAGTTCAGCACTGTTGCTACTCTCCTGAGGCGTAGGTGGTTGTCCTGCAAAGATGTCCACAAGAGCACAACGTAGAATGCTCAATGAGGTGAAGAAGAATCCTAGAGGGTCAGCTAAAGACTTACTCTGGCACATACTAATATTTTTGTTGACAAATCTAGAATAAGTAAAACAATAAACAAGAATGGAGTTCATGGGAGGACACCATGGAGGAAGCCACTGCTGTCCAAAAAAGTTGTTTGGAAGGAACACAGAACGCTATGTGTGGAGACAAAAAAGGCACAGCACACCAACATCAAAACCTCATCCCAACTGTGAAATATGGTGGAGGGAGCATCTAACTCAGACATGTAACTCAAGAATATTGCTGAACTGAAACAGTTTTGTAAAGAGGAATGGTCCAAAATCTCTCCTGACCGTTATGCGGGTCTGACCTGCAGCTACAGGAAACGTTTGGTTGAGGTTACTGCTGCCAAAGGAGGGTCAACCAGTTATGAAATCCAAAGGTTCACATACTTTCCCCCCTGCACTGTGAATGTTTACATGTTGTGTTCAATAAAAACATGAAAACATATAATTTCTTGTGCGGTATAAGTTTAAGCAGACTGTGTTTGTCTATTGTTGTGACAGATGAAGATCAGAACACATTTCAACTGTATATAAAAGTCACAGATCGAAGGTATATGCATTAGGACCATCACAATATCAGATTTTCACTACAAGATTATTAATAATGATATTATGGTAACATCTAGAATATATTAATAAAAATAATGCTCTCAGTCAAATTCATGTTGAACTTTGTTTTTTTGTGCATTTTGTCTCTATTGTGGCAAAAGAATTACACTCAAAATATGAGTGGAGAGAGAGTCTGCAACCATTACTGTACTGTAACTGTTCTCATACACTGTTCATAGTTGTACCTACGAAAAGTAATGCACTGTTGTATATCCTACAAAATCAATTTGTGTATAATCCATGTGATTTTGAACCTGGAAGTATTGGGTGACAAACACTGTGTAGGGAGGAGGTCAGGTTGAATGAGGGGGGTCAAAATACACCAGACTTTTGCCAAAGAGACCACTAATTGGTCAACAAGAAATCAACATTGATTTACAGTGTTTGTCACGTAACTTCTCTACTTAAGTTACTCCACTCCCAGAGTTATTTACACCTGAACCACGTTATTTCACAATATCACGTCAATACCCACATATCGCGATGCTCCCAGTATGCATCATTAAATATGAAATATTTTATGACAGCTAACAATTTTACTTTGGCATTACCATCGAGTTTAATAGTTTAATTGATGAAATAGCACAGAAAGCAATTGAATTGTATCGAAAATTAATTGGATGTTCCTCATCATCTCATTAAGGGCCACTTTAATCAAGAAATTCTGCAATCGTGCATCTGGCTGTAAGTTCATGAGGTCTAATGGTCCAGTTTGTGTGTGTGTGTGCGCGACTGAATGAATGCATTCAGGATTTTTTTTTTTTTATGCAGAAGTCTGCATGAATCAGTGACCGAGCGTGTGTGTGAGTCACTGTGTGGCTGTGATCAGTGTGACGAAGCACAGTGACAGAGCTCTGGCCATCTGGAGACAGATGACAGTGTGAATCACCAGGAGGGTGGAGGAAGACAGGAGGGAGGTGGTGGGATGCACGGGAGGGAGGGAAGGAGGAGAAGGTATGAGGGGAACACAGACAGAGGAGTGGGATGACACACCAGCAGGTGGGTGAAATAAGGGTGCACACGAGGACGAAGCATTTGCATCATATCAAAGCTGCTCACGTGCACGCATGTAACTGCACACGCACACACACACACACACACACATACACACGCATACAATCCGTCTCTCAGTGGCCCTCTCTGAGCGAGCTAATGACCTGCTTGTCAACACTTTACTCTAATCATCCTGGAGTGAACGGGGGTGGCGACTCACACACTCATCCACACACGTGCCCACAAGCTTACTTACACGCTGTTAGTTGTTGTAATAGGAGTCTGCTTGATGCCTGATAAGAAAATGAGCCTTCCAAATAGATAATTTACTAAAGAGAGGAAAATCACCCAGCACTCAAAAATCCACAGAAACATAGGGCGTGGATTTCCTCTCAGCTGGTGGAAGCTTATCACCCCTCTACTCCAACACTCGCCTCCCCTCTCCGCCTCTCATTTCCCCTCACAGCGGTAGATTCTGCTGCTGTTTTGGC
This sequence comes from Pterois miles, assembly GCA_947000775.1. Classification (NCBI taxonomy): domain Eukaryota; kingdom Metazoa; phylum Chordata; class Actinopteri; order Perciformes; family Scorpaenidae; genus Pterois; species Pterois miles. Next base: position 18,630,004 of record CAMQGK010000638.1, read on the forward strand.
CTCCCTGGGCCACCTCTTTAAGATCTCCATCTTTATCTTGACCACCACTCCAAAGCTCTCTCTCTCCTTCGCTCAAGTAGGAAAAGTGGCAGCACTCATCTACTTTGCATTCCAGACGTTTCTGTTTTGAGTAAACAGATAATGTCATCTGTTTCTCAGCTCCCATCCCCTCCTTTATTGCTCAACGGTGAATGGAGAGAGCAGATGGGAGATGAGAGGCAACGGTGCGTACAGGTATAGAGGAGGATTTGAGAATAGTAGGCAGACAGGTGGGAGAGAAGTGAGATGCTCATATATTCATCATTAAAACTCATATTATGGGAAACACAAGACACGTGAGACTGTTTGTTACATTGATAGGACTTCTGTAATCAAATGTGTTCACAAGACCACTAAACCAGCTCTGTTTTAGCTTTCACATATCTTAGTCCTCTGGTTCTCAACCTGGGGGTCCTGACCCTCACTATGGGTCGACAAAGTCTTCTTGATATTAAGGGGTATATTCTGTATAGTTAGTTGACTGGTATCTCAGCTTTTCATTCATTTCTGTGAAGAAGACTAAAAGCTTGGATTATTATTTATGATATAACCTTAGATTAGAAAAAGAATTTGAAAAGTATGCAGTTAAAACAACCAAAGAGTTAATAGAATGGTCAAGCATCAGGGAGAAGACAACACTGAATTAGTTATAAAAGAGGCCTATTTATTAGGTGTGATTGTTAAGAACTCAAATTATATTTGTACAGTTTATCAGTTGTTCTGTATTGCTATTGTTGCGCATCACATATAATATGAGATAGCCATAAAATGTCACTTAAGGGTTGTCAGTTTACTCAATGATAGAAAAGGGGAGACCGTTGAGGAAAAAGGTGGAGAATCACTCTTAGCCAACATCTATCAAACGGGCAATAGTGCCTCCATGATGGTGGTTTGGATGAATCCTGGAGTGACGATGCTATACAAGTTCCCAGCAAAAATGAGGAATGTTGCTATAATAAACTACAAGCAAGGGCTGAAATTGGAGCTAACAGTCATTATCAATCAGTCAATTATTTTCTCAATTAATCATTTGTGATAAAATCACAGTTTTCTAATTTTTCTTGTTTAATCCAACCAACAGTCCAATTTATCTCATGAAACAGAGAAACAGGAAACCTTCACATCTGAGGAGCTTGAACAACAGGTCACGTTTGGCATTTTTGCTTTAAAATGACAATCAAAATAGTAGCAGATTAATTTGCTGAAAGAGTCACTCCACGGTGAGTTTCTGGTGATCCCCATTAGCTGCTGAAATAAATGTATTTTGATAAAACATCCCAGTAGTCTGGGGTGGATTAATGCACAGGCTGGCCTAGGCTCATCCTAGGGACCCCTTGTTTGCAGGGGCTCCAGATCGGCCTGATTATTTTGTACAATGTACTTCAGAGAAAAAAAAAACAACAACTTTATCCCATACTGGCCCACAAAAAACATTAAAAAATAGGTGTGGGCCACATCTACCCAATCAGCTGACTTTAAGAACCTGGCCCCATGATGGGACCAGGTTTTCAAATAATACATCAGATACAGAAACACGGTAAAATGAAAATATGATCACGGGGCACAAAAACAAAAGAACACCATGAGCACATCCCTAAACTGACCAGGTTCAAGGTTTAGATTAAAAGCTAAGCTGCCTAACGTGTGTGCGTGTGTGTGTGTGTCAGTGATCCCCAAGTGTATATGTGTGGGCAGTGTATCATTCCTAGCATTCATTTACACATAGCACTAAATTACTTATTTTCTGGTAAGGTTAAATCATGAATAAGGGGGGGGGGCATACAAAGACTAGCCTTGGGGTCCCTGACTATCTGAATCCACCACTGCCTCTACTACATGTGTAAGATAGAGAGATTGTACTCTCATCTCTGGGATAACTCATAACTAAATGTGTTTTCAGGTAGGTGCTCCCACCAAAATAGTATCAGACTTCTGCCTTTTTATGTGCTAGAAGATCTTTAAAATTAAAAGTTAAAGTTTGTCTTTTGTAGATTTGAGGAACTTCAAAAACGACTTCATACCAAGCTCACTGCGTTATTGCCTGGAAAGGCACGCACTCGCGCCCACACGCGCTTTCGCCCCGTCTCTTTCTCCAGTTAGCCTCATGACTGCGCGAATACAAGCAAATGTCATGAAGTGCAAAAGATAAAAAGGAAAGGGGCATCAGGCCCTCCAGTCCTCATAACATTACTCCGAGTTGCATCATGAGGAGCACAACGCGGTGCCTTTGTATAGAGGAGAGAGCGAGGCTGGCTGAGAGGAGGTGGAGGAGGAGGAGGAGGAGGAGGAGAGGACGACGAAGCGTGATCTTGCGTGTAAATGGACATGCTGAGCGACTGTCTCATGCGCCGCTGACGGATGATCTAATACCGGTGGAGCTGGCACGGAGAAAAGAGCCGAAACACGCAGCGGATAGGCGAGCCACGTCATCCTCAATCTGCCTCCTCTATCCTCCTCTTCTCTCCTCTGCGCGATGAAATGAATGGAGGTTGATTACCGTTTATTGAGCGACGGGTCCACTGGGACAGCTGGTTTTGATCCCACGCTGACAACGCGCTGCTCTCTTCAATATATATCTGTTAAAACCCTTCCACGTGTGCCTATCTGCGTGGCTCTTGGGAATGATAATTTGGCTACATGAGAGGCTGAGGATTGTTTAAAGTGAGACTAGTTGACGAATGATGACAGCGTTAAAGCATTATTCTACATCTGAGACGTGGTGTTCATCAGAAACAGCCTGGAAATAAGCAGCCACCATGCGGCATCGCGCATCTCTTGGCCATTAATTGGCAAGGCTTGCTTTGGTTTGATGTGGGGGGAGAAATGCCACCATGAACCCCGGGTCTTCTCCCTCTCCTCTCCTCTCAGCATAGCGTGAGGCTCTGGTGCCGCTCAATGGGAGGATGGGGCAATTGCTGGTGGCTGCAGCAGCACCCAGGGACGCGCCAGACCACCTCAGCGTGCGGCGTGCGGTGGTGTTCAAGCATATTTATTGACACAGTTTAAAGTAAACGTTGTTACAGGGGGCCAAGATAGATCGTTCAGCCTCTCCTGCTCTTTGTAAATATGTGCAATAAGTTAAAGTCGCTTTACTGGCTCCAAGAGTAGACTCAAACGGCGGGAGAGTGGGCAATAAAAAGCTCCCCGGACGCAAATAAAACAAGAAGAAGCCTCCTCCGAATATAGCCGCAATGAGATTTACTCCACATGAAACTCGAGGGAGATTTGTCAGTATCATTGGCGCTGAGCTGCGAGTGTTAAAACCTACACCTCGTCGAAACCATCTGGGTGGCTGATAACACATCAAAAAAGTGGGTGACAAGTGGGAGATACTTGGTGGGAGATGTGAGGGATGACGTTTGCGTAAAATAGTAATGATCAGCATGAGACGACAACTGAAAATGTGCCCAGTTTCCACTCGCTTAAGCGCTGCTGCTGTCCCAAACCAAAAAGGTATGAGTGGGCGAACACAGAGCCATGACTCACTGTCATATTCATATTGTGGCTGTGGCAAGTATTCTTGGCTTTTGCTAAAAATAGTGCTCGTTCTGTGGTGCGCGGAGCCAAGACAGTGATAAAACGGTTGGCTCTCTGTGCCAAAAAGGACCCGCTCGGGGTGGCGAACATGCTTGCGTCTCTTCTTCCCCGACTCGATAACGCCAGGAGCTTTAGAAATAGTAATATTAATTAAAAAAAAAACCCATGGATCAGTAACTGAGCTCCAGAAACACATTACGCTGCGAAGACGTGCAAGTAAATGAATAGTAATGCTAATCTGTTGAATGCCCAGCTCTGGTTGCGAGATTTCCATTTGCAATTAATCAAGGACAGAAACCCCAGAGTCAGTTAATTAGGCCTACACCCCCCCCCCCCCCCCCCAAATCGCAGGCACACACGCACATGCACAATGTGTAGCCTACACACACACACACACACACACACACACACACACACACACACACACAGGGAAACAAACTGTACACAACAAATTTTTTCATTGGTGTTTAGGCTATTTAAGTGGAGAATCTTATGAGGGAAACTGGGAAAAACAGGAAAGAGAGCAGCCCCCTTCACAGACACTCACACTCTCACACACACACTTTTGGACTCTGAACAGCATAATAATCAGCCGCCTGCTTGACCACCTCAAACAGCCTATAACGTCTCTCTGCACCTGTTAAACCTCCTTGGTAGGATCCCACAACATATTCATTTAATCATCCCCACTGTCCACTCTCATTCCCCCAGAAAACACCTCACACTGTCCTGTAATGAAACGCAGAGTCAATGGTAGACAGCTGCAGTTCCAGAGGATCCGCTGTCACCAACCCAACCATCCTCTATTAATAACTTTGGGTACCAGAACAGCGACATCACAGCAGCAAGGTGGATCCTAAATGCGCCTTTAGGATGAGTGCGTGCGTCTGATGCTGGTTTGCATTCAGTCGGGGATCGTGGAGGGTGGGCGGTGGAGTGGGGTAAGCCTGCTGCATTTGTGCATCAGTACAGATGGAGGGGGGACTTACCCTTTACTGAGGCGGCCAGTAGCCCCATATATAAGAACAGCACCCGGCTCCAATGGTGCGCCTGCACTCCCGCCTTCATTAGAGCAAAAATCCGTATTCCGTCCCCTTTCCTGCATGCGCATTCCGGTCTCCTCACAAGTCCCGTAGCTCCGTCCCGGTTTGAAGCGGCGTTCATGGCAGGGGCTTTTTTTCTCTGTGGTCTGGCAGGCACTGATACTTTTCAGATGGTCAAAAAAGGGAGATTCACTCGGTGTCGGCGCTGAGAAAAATCCCAATGCATGGAGGAGGCTCGGATCTCGCAGCTGGACTGAACCATGTCATGCGGGGACCGAGGGGTTCAGAGTCTCTGTCTGAGAAGATAGATTTCACACCTAAAAGGGGGGAGGAAGGGAGGGAAGGCAAGCCAACAGGGGGGAGACGTGATTCAAGTGGTCACTGATCTACCCCACACGCGTAAAAGAAAAAAATCACGAAAATCCCCTCGTCCGCTCCACATATGTAATTTATATCACCAGACCCACGCGTCAAAAACCCGGAGAATCCTCCTTCAGTTTGTCCCGCAGCACTTATCTGTCCTTCTCTTTATTTTAGCTCCATTTAACAACATTTGCGGTGCCGATAATCCACGTTTAAACTCGTCATTAGACCGGGATTCAAATGAACGAAGGGAGGATGATGGAGAGCCACAGAGGTTATCCGGATCCAAGAAGGGAAAATCGCCTTGATTTAGAAGTTCTCGACCAAGGCAGTCAGTGATCTGACTGTATGGAGAGAAATATGCAGTATGTGTGTATTCCCAGTATCGCAGCGCTCAGCCACAGCGTCGTCTCGGGTCTGCGCGACGCCAAGAATCAGACTGCAGACCAGCTCTTTCTCTGCGCGTCTCTCTCTCTCTCTCTCTCTCTCTCTCTCTCTCTCTCTCTCTCTCTCTCTCTCTCACCCTCCCTCCCTCTCTCCCACTCTCAGTACCCTCTCTAGTCATGATATGCCCACATTGTCACATTAGTGATTAAGATGAATTCAGTAAGTGAGTTAAAAGGTCAATAACCGACTGTTTTTAGATATAAACTATTAGATTTCTAATTCTTCTTTACATTCTTACTTCTTCTTTTAGATGAATATTGCTCAATGAAAACAAAAAAAACTATAAAAATATACTACTACTAATATTATAGCATGTAATATATACGGTATATATACAGTATTTGTGGGTTAATGAATATTTATATGGGTATGTGTATGTGTGAACATATGTGTATGTTTATACTGTATGTCTAAATACAGTAAATATATGTATACATGTATAAATGGAAATGTATGTGTACATATATACGCCGGGATCAGTGGTATATGTAAATAAATCTCTATGTACAAACTTAATACAGTATCTATTGTATTTTATCCATTTATTTCATCTTTTTATTCATAATTTTTAAAAAATAATTTCTAATGCTGATATTTTCGTTTGTGTACATCCTTTTGTCTCTTTGTTCGTTTCCAAGCACATTACTTAAACGTGTGTTTATAAACGTAGTATGAACTGTAAAATGCATATATGAAAAAAAACCCAGGAAAAATAAAGTATAATAAAGACAAAAATAAATAAATAAATAACGCATTAAATCCACCTTGTTCCAGTGTGTTATGGTAACACATAGGGTTCTTTTGTCTCCATACATTAAGACCAATCACGGGATTGCCCTGCAGTTTAACATAGATGTCCACTTCCTGCTCACTAGACGTGAAATTGATGCTTAACAGGCTGGAACCCTCGACAGTAAATTTGAATGTCATTTCCGCTTTTGCATATGACCGGTGTAATTAGTTTTCTGCAGTGCGCCGTGCGCGGAAACAGTGGGGATAATGAAATGCGCGCTGGCCTTCAACCCCACACATTAAGATGGGGATCATAAATAATCATCCCGCAACGTTAAACTACACTTGGCCCCTTCTGATCAGGTTATTCTGGGACACAGGTTCAACTTTAGGCTAAGTTTGATTCACTGGTACATTATAGGAAAGGCCGGTACAGTATGTAGCTATATACGTACACGTGATGCCCATTCACTCATTCATTAGATCATAAAACACTATACAGTACTGTAACGTGAAATCAATGACACTGGTTGCCATGACGTAATTCTTCCATTCAAAAAGCTGGTTCAAAACAAACATTTGACGTACGATGACGGACGATATGCCAGCGAGTGTGAACAACAGAGAGAAAATGATGCCATCGGGACAACCTCGTGCGCCACCATCTCCAAAACAGCTTGTGGGCGCGTACGTTCCTTTTGCGCGCTCCACGTGGATTCATCCACGCGTGCCGATTGACGACTTTGATCGTGTCTGCAAAAACATCTGGAGCAGAGCGAAGGAGGCCGACGAGGAGCTCCGCAGAGGTCAGAGTTCACCCGAGAGACGGCAGAATAAAGACTGCAAGGCTGCAGACAACAGAACAAGTCATCGGTAAGTAAGCCCGAGCACTGGTACGTGGCATCCACAGTTAACTAGTTACACATAAACACAAACGCTGTAACGTGCCAATGAATGAGTCTTAGAGATAGTCTATGAAAGGATCTTCATATTCAGACTCCTGTTTTATACCTTTTACAATACAGTATGTCTCATATTTTTCTACCTTTGCAGGCTTATACAGTGTATAAATGGTGCTCCTGTAGCTGCGTTATTTTGTTCTTAAAGCAGCAATGGGTAAAATTGGAGCAAATATGATTAAAATGGTCACTATATCCTGACAGTAGTGCATGAGACAGGTGATCTGAAAAAGAAAACAAAAAAACATGTGACTCTGTGTCCTCCTGGGTCACAGACCAGAGGAAAACAACCAATCAGAGCCGAGCTGGAGCAGCTGTCAATCACAAAAGTCAAACTAGGCAGCGCTGATTTGATATGAATCAATATTCTGTTACTGTAATGCCTGATTCTCACCTTAAATGTTTTCAGAAACATCTCCCTGTTTAGCTGTAAAATGAGAAAGTTTGTGATCTGGCAGCTATGTTGAGATCAGTTGAGGAAATACCAAGCGCTGCCAACCAGTCGGAGCACATTTTCTCATTTTACAGCTAAACAGTAACTACAAGATGTTTCTGAAAACATCTGAGAGGAGCAATAGGCATACACTGTCTGTCTCTCTGAACCTGTGATTGGTCAAAGTCTCCCGTTACAGGCTAGTCTGAAAACAGAGCCATGTGGAGCTGTGCAAGTCTAATTTTCTCCCAGAACACCTGAATTACAATATCGTCAGGTTATTATGGATTCTTTGCCCAATGATGTCAAAAATACTCTGTCCACTGCAGGTTTAAATAAAAATAAATTAAAAAAAAAAAGTAAATCAGCTCTTCAAATTGAGGTGTCATGAATAGAAAGTACTCTTACATGTCAAACAGACCAGAACATACAATGGCACATGTGTCAAACTCAAAAACCCGGGGGCCAAATCTGGCCCGGTACTTCATTTGATGTGGCCTGCCAGGGCTTGCAAAGCATATATTATAGTTATCAAACAATTCTATGCAGCTTTACAGAAGTGCAGTGTCCTTAAACTGCATGTCCCACAATGCATCTTTTGTTACATGCACACTGAAGCGTCTCAACATCACCGGTTTTCAGTAGCGGCGCTCTAGCCAAGTGATGGGTGCGTATAAAAAGATATGAATAGTAACAAAATGTCCAAGAAAAGACAAGTTGATGCAGAGGGAAGGCAATTTAATGAGACGGAAAGCAAATACATGTTTGTGCTTAATGGAGACAAGTCGATATGCCTTCTTTGCTACGAGGCAGTGGCAGCGCCCAAAGAATACAATTTACGGCGGCACTTGGACAACAAACATGGAGCTAAGTATGTCACACCACTGTCACCTACCACACATGATCTCAGCAGATCAGCTGTTAGAACACAAACAATTTATATGCAACAGACCGCACGTCAGATCAGAGCACATTGATTTGTTGTGCTATAGTTCTGCAAAGTTAAACAAAGTTAATGTTATAAATTGTTTGATAATATTGGTGATGGTAAAAAAAAAAAAAAGGAAAAAAAACTATTATTCACTTGAGAATTAGGTTGATCTTTGATGGATGAGTAATGAGGGTTTCTTCATCATAAATTCATGGGATTTATGTTAAAATAAAACATAGAAATGTGTTGGTGCCCACATGCAGTATTTTTGTGTCTACATACATGCATATATATTTATGCACAATCATGCCTTTTTGTTACTGAACTAATTTTTTAAGTAAATTGTACAATATTTTTGCCTGCAATTATTTTCCCTAGACTTCTGCTTTCAGAGCTAGATATAAAATAAATTAATACTAAAACTGATAATAGTCAAATGCAGAGGCAATTTTGTAATATGATCAAGAGCAAATATTTTTACATAGTCTTACAATTACAACTGGCCCTTTGAGGGCAACCATAATGCTGATGTGGCCAGGGCTGAAACTGAGTTTGACACCCCTGGTCTAAGGATTCATAAAAGGCCTTGAATCAGGTTCCGTGTCCTGCTCCTATTTTGTAACATTTACTGATAAGCAACACTGAAAAGTCAAAAACTGCCTGGAAAAAAAGCCTGAAAACAGAGCCATGAGGAGGTGCAGAAGTCTGCTTTCCTCCCTGAACACTTGAATTACAATATGCTGAAAGGTTATTGCCTCTGAGTGCGGCGATAGGCATTACCACGGTTTTGCACTTGATGTGTGTGCTCATGGAAAGGTGAAAGGAGTGAGCGGAGGGGTAGTCAGTTGGTTGCAGTTTGCAACCACGTCACTAGATGTGGCCAAATCCAATTTCAAGCGAGCCATCATGTCTGCACTTATAAATGGTACTAAGTCATTAATATAGGGTTATGAGTTTCTCACTGCAGCTGTAAATGTAAGAAATATAAAAGCATGGTATTTAAAACAAATGACTTAATGTCTATTGTGAAGGACATCCTTCAGTTTTTTACTTGTTGCATCTACTGTGTACAAGCTGTTTTGCTGTCATTTTAAAATTCATTACATTATTTGCCTAAATTGGATAGGGCTGTTGAAAATGGCTGAATGAGCTAATGGCAGGACGGATGAGAAGTTGAGGCCTCTGATCTCAGCATTGCAGTGTATAGGGCTGCTGTGCAGTCATAGACCCACTGTCTAATGTTAATGTACACCATCTGCTCACTGGCCTCCTGGAGCTTCTGCGACGTCTCCGTTATCATAAGCGTCACGGGTCCCACCGGGCTGTCTGTTCTGCGTCATGGCTCAACAGGATGGTGACTAAAGAGCAGCCTTATTAAAAAGTCAGGATTTGAAGCTGCTGCTGCATCATACGTACAGTATAGAGCCAGGACCCAACGATTCCTGCTCTTTGAGGAAAAATATTGGGTTTAACTTTAAAATTAAAATGATTAATTTTAATTGTGATGACTTGTACAGTATCAACTGGTCTACCTATGGACCCATGTTGTTTGTAGGTCTATATGTCAACCAGATGTTATTGAATGTTGTGGAAGAGCTGGGCAATTATTTCTCAAAAAAAGATGGAAAAAAAGCAGAAAACTCTCCCAGGGCCTCCAATTAAACCTGTTTTGAGTATGTTCATGACACAAGTGACCTTTTCTATATACCACATGACTCACCTGCCTCTGAAACTCCTCAAAGCTATATTGGAAATGAAATCATCTCACACCGGTATCAGACATTTCTCCTTTGTTATGAAAAGACTGCAAAGGCAAGTTAACCTTGTATCAGTAGCAATTTTGGTGTGATGGCCTGTTATGTATTAAAGATGTGTTAACCCCGCTACTCTCCCACACATGCCGGTATCTCTCTGCATGTCTAGGGCTGAGGAGCAGCAAAAAGAAGCAGATGATTTCAGTCTGAGCGCACAATATGAGGAGGACAAGCAGCAATACCACGTCGCCTTCACTCTACCTTGCCCTTATCTGTCGGGTCGCAGACGTCCCCACGTTGCCAAGCCTGAACGGGCGCTGAGCCCTGTGATGGTAGGAGATATGAAACGAAATGGGGAGGAGGCAAAGGGGAAGTGTAATTTGGTGAGCGTGATGACTTTGGAAGCTGACTGTAGCCTAGTGAACCTCTACATTGAAACCAAAAATAGCAGAACTTTATCATTATCTATTATATTAAAAACCTAATAATTAAGTTATATCTATTTTATTTTGTCATTTCAGGAGGAAAACACAGGCAATAAACAAATTAGTGTGGAAAATTCCTTCAAGAAGATTTGTGTGTCCCAGTCCAGCAGCAGAAGAGACAAACAGCTCTCTAAAACTGAACCCCAACGTCCCGTGTGCTGCGAAAGTGAAGATGAGAAGAATTTAAGCAGCAGTTCTGACAGCACTTGTAGCGATGATGATGATTTTGTACCTCTACCTGCAGCGCGTAGTTGCAACACTAATAGCCGTGATGAAGAGCGAAATGAGATTCGTCACTCATTTGATGTGTTAAACTCTGACAGCTTGCAGGATTCCCCATTTCTTTGCACAGAGAAGGACTTTCTTCCACCATCTACCATCAAGGCTGGCATTCTACCATGCCCCACAAGGCCTCCAGCCTTGGGTAAGAGGCAAAGACAGCGGGAGACTCCCCTTTCATTCCACCCACATGTCATCCCCACTGCTACTCTGGCATACGGTGTGACCGCCCATGCGCAGGCTCCTGTTCGAGGCAAAGCAAAAGCATCTCGGGTGAACTTGAAAAATAGCGCACCACCGGCAGCCCCAAAGCAGCAGAAGGCTTATGACCTACTGGCTGACTTTCCAGGTCTGCAGCCCCCAGAGAAACCTTTAGCACTGGGTGTACTGCTTTATGGGAATCCTAAGACCAAGGGTGCAGAGGGGAACCGAGGGATTACTAATTCACAAAATCAATGCCAAGAGAGAGGGGCTTCCCATCAGAGGAGGATGGAAAACTTGCCCCACGAGGTCTCCTCCATCTGTACAGGAGATCAGAAATCTGTGCTGGACCTTCAAACATTTGGCTCCACCGACATCTACCAACCAAGGGCCAACAACCAGCCGCTTCCTAGAGGTAATACATCTCCCGTGTGTCTCTTCCTAGCCGTGTTCTTCATATGCCTGTCCTATCAGTTGAATAATCTGGTTATCATTAATAATATTTTATGCCATTTTAATTTGTAGCTCCATTCTGTGGAGCTCAAACTCACACAAACATCCCTGTCTGAGACTCTATTATTGATATTAATGAACTGTCATACTCTGCTAATTAACGGCAGGAGAGATACAGGAGCACCTGTCCCAGGCAGAAAACGCTGGCTCTCCGAAGTTGCAAATTTCACAAAAGTCCTGCTCACTAAGTTTTACCCTTTTCTCTCTCAGCCATTTTTTAAAAACTCATCTAATGAACCTCTTTTGTTTCTGCCACATAGCCGGCGCTTCACTTCTTTGTTTACTTTTCTGAACTTGTGACCTACTTCTTCAATGCGTCGATAGCAAAACAGCCAAATAGGAACAACCTAGTACCAATCAGGGGGCAGCGTTCTGTGCCTCTCAGACAAGCCCACCCACATGCAATCACACACCGCATGCAAACGTTGCGTCTCACTGCGTAGGTGTTAACACGCCGCGACTCCGCATCGGCGTTGCAGAGAAGTCCTCGGTCGAATGGGAAGATGTTTTCATAACGAGGGGATTATTGTGCAGCGGCAAAGTGAATTACACAGAGAGCCTTCGGTACTGGCTGTTGGTGCAGAACAGAGCAGTGGACACAGATAGGAATTAAGTCAGCAGTAACTCAAGTACACTGTTAATTTTAGCAGGGAATATGGCTTGTACAGTAATACGGTACCTCCCACACACTTTGCAGTGGGGGTCATACCTTTGCTAATACCACATTAAGCTCATTTTCAGGTTCATACTTGTATTTTGTGTTTCTGCTCGAATATGTTTATATGCTGTAGCGTTAAAACAAAAAGTTTCTTCATACTGTCTGTGTGAATATGCTTGTATCAATCTTAACTTCCTGTTAGCTGACCGAAATTCCATACAAACATGCTAATTAGTCCACCAAACTCATATTCTCACTCCTAACTCGTCAAATACCGCTGTTGGGGCAGCGCCCCTCGGCATCGGAAACCAACGCACAGAGGGACCCTTTAGCAACAGTATGTGAAGAACCGGGCATGCAACTAACTCAAATGTAAACCCACCCAGTATTAAAAGTGTGAGAGACTGCTAAGGGCGGGCGGTGCTCTGGATGAGTCAAACAAACACAAGACTTTAAACTTTAAACAGCTGTTCGTAGCCAGTGTGGAAAAAAAAAGTAACGTTGACTTATTTTGTCAGTCACATGACTCATCGATATATCATCAGTCCCGTGAGTCTTGTCAGTTAGTATTGTCAGTTCTGGGAGTCATGTAAGTCGTTAGCCACGTGAGTTGTTAGTATCATCATTTCCATGAGTCATGTGAATCGTTATCCATGTAAGTCATTAGTATCATGAGTTCTGTGAGTCATTTGTCATGAGCATCGTCAGTTCTGTGAGTTGAGTTGTAAGTCCCATGAGTCGTTAGTAACGTCAGTTCAATGTGTCATGTGAGTCGTTAACCATGTGAGTCATTAGTATCGTCAGTGACATGAGTCACATGAGTTGTTGGCATTGCCAGTTCTGTGTCATGTGAGTCGTTAGCCACGAGAGTCGTTAACCACGAGAGTCACTATTATCATCAGTTCTGTTAGTCATGTGAGTCATTAGTCACATGAGACAGTAGTATAATCAGACTAGTGAGTCACATGAGTCAGTAGTCAGTGAAGTTAACATCAACCGTGACTGTTCCCTAACCCTAAGCGGTTGTGTTGCCTAAACATAAGTTCCTGTGAAAACAGAAGTTTATTTTGAAAGGACGCTACGCATGTAACGAGTGTACATTGACATGCCATCCCTGGTCCCCTCTGACCATACAGTGGAATGCAAGATTTTTTAGTATGTCCAAAATGAAAAAAATGAATGAAACTAGGGCTGTCCCGAATACTATTTTCTGGCTTTGAAGTTTCTGAGACAGTCCCACTGCACACAGGCACCTCTACACACAACAAACAGCAATATCTATCTGAAAATTATTTCTAATAATTAATAATGAATATGAATGATGAATAATGTTGCAATTTTACCGTATTTCATGGGCTATTTTGGGATTTATAGATTACTACTTCATGATTTTATAGAAAAACAGAAAATTAGCATTAAAAAAATTAAAAAAAGCATTTAAATACTGATTTGGAGGTTGATTAACGTGGCTATGTTCGCAGCTTTGAAGCACTTGGGTCAGCTCTAAATGAAATCAATAGTATTTTGTGACATCACAAAAGTACAGAAATCCTGACAGCTTGTTTAAAGGCACAGTTTCTGAATACGGGCTGTGTGTATTTCTCCATGGATCGAGTGATACTTTTGTAGTATTTATTTACAGCACTTAAACCTGCTTTAAAAAAGACATGAAAACTTTACTTTTTACAAAGCAGGACCTTTACCTTTCATGTATAATTTATGCATATTTCGATGCTAGGATAATACATGATTCAGTTATATATTTAGCTCTGTTTGAATTCCTCTCTGCTTCTTAACAGGTGCACGACTGCACCTAAAGCCAACTCTGCTCTGCTCAATAAACATGTGACACACACCGCTGGCACTCCTCCAGCAGTTGGAGTCAGTGCTGATATGATAGAATTACCTTCTGATAGCGTAGCCCTGTTGATTCAATAACACTTGATCCCCTGAGGAGAGGGGGCCACTGAAAGTCCCTTTGCAGAGTAAAATAGCACAGTTCTATTAAGCTTACCATCTGCATCACACTTAACATGACACAGGCCAGACAAGACGATGTGCATGTGAAATGGGTATAGTGCTAATCCTTGCCCCCTTGCTGTGCATATTGCAGTTGCAGCAGGTACAGATGGCGTGGATGTTAATGCCAGGACCTGGGCGAGCGTTGCCAAGGCGGCCATGAAGCAAGCAGCTGCCCATCAGGAGAAAGCCAGACCTTGTACCTTTCAACAGAGAGTTACCATTAACAAAGCCAAAGGTAAGCTTATACCTTAGAGTCTTTAGCCAATGTGTGTGTGTGTTGGGAGCTGTGTGAGTATTATGTTTCACGGTGGGCCACATGAAGAATTCATCATGATCATCGCTGGTTGAGCGCATTTATTTTGCAACACCAAGCAGGCTGATGGCTCTATGGTTGCCCTTTATGCCCTGTGCTTCAAAGGGTTGGCGTGTAGCATTTTTAAACATCAATATATCATTGTCAAATTAATTTTGATATTTAATTTTGGTGTATTTACCGGATGCAAATGAGGCTACAGTTATGATTGGTGGTGTCTTCATCTCACAACAGTGGTGTTGTTACTGGTTGTGACATCAATTAATCTGTGCCTTTTATCAAGCTCAACACCGAACACTGATAGCTCTCTGGCACAGTTTGGTCCGATACTGATATGAATCATAAAGTGATATTTAAAGAACACACAATTAATCTAGTCTGTTTTAAAGCAGAGATCTAACAAAAAAGTATAGGAGAGGTTAAGACAGCAATAATTAATCAATTAATTTATTAGTTGTCAACTTTTAAACTAATCACCCAACTATTTTGATAGGTGATTAATCTTAAATGTGAATATTTCCTTTTATTTAATATTTAATATACTAATATTTTCTTTAGTCCTCTGTGACAGTGAACTGAATATCTTTTAATTGTGGACAAAACAAGACATTTTAGGATGTCATCTTGAGCTTTGCAAAACACTGATCATCTTTACCATTTTTTGACATTTTATAGACCAAACAATTAATCAATTAATTGAGAAAATAACTGACAGATTGACAATGAAAATCCTCATCAGTTGCATTCCCAGAAGAGGTTATATTGTAGATTATCACACAACGTATCCTCATACAATGGTATGTATAATATTTTATGAAACATTATTGCTCATTTTTGTGCGTTTTCCTACAAATGTCCAGCAACCTGTGAAGTGTGTCAATTTTTGCTTATTACATGCAACTTCCGTCTTCACAGGAAACAATTTGGTTAGACTTAGACAACAAAACTACTTAGTTAGGTTTAGGAAAGCACCAACTTGGTTAGGTTTAGACCAAGCCCCCAGGAAGTGTGCGGGTCATTGAGCCCAACATGGTCATAGTGTCCAGCAGTGGTACTGCAACTTCTGTGTCCGTCACGTGATGCCATTGGGCCCACAAAGACTTTTTTAGCGTTCGAACTGATGAAGCCACTTGGATAAGGGGCGAAACGTCGTCAGAGACAAATCTAAGTCCAGTTGCCTTCGATTAAATTGTTGCCAGAATGAATATGACCTGGATGAATGAGAACATTCACAGATACTAGATACTACTAGATATAAAAAATGCTTTCAACATTGTTTCTCGTAGCTTTATCTGTTTGTCTGTAATCCTTCACTTCTTTCGTCCTTTACAGCCGGGTAATCTGCCACTTGGAGCTCCACCAACAGAAGGATTTGTTCCAATCGTCCAGCCCCTCCTGTATGTCGCGGCCCTCGACCTCGCCACCCAAACCAGTTTGTTAGACCTGGTCACGCTCCAAGCCATAACGTGAGTATATTATTGAGATAGATAGTCTTTTCCATGTTTGCAACATGCGTTCACGGAGAAAGGACCGCTGTGTATATGTGTTGTACATGTGAAATACCGGTGAAGGAAACATCTCTCAGGCAGCCTTGAAAACTATTGCGTCATCTACCCAGCACGATGTTGACTGACAAAGAGAAAACAAATTCTAATGAAAGCTGTTTTTGTTCTTAAGCGGAGAGTGCTGGTTGTGATTACTTTAGAACAAACAGCTGGCAGCCCTTGTGGTCTCTAGGATACAGGCATAATAAGTTCAACGAGGCAAAGTGGTACTTACAAACATGTATTCAGCAATATAACAGGGAGATTACTGTACCTCCTCAGCCAATCACAATGAGAAGTCAGAGCAGTGATGTAAGGCTGACATGCATTCAATCAACCCTGAAAAACCAGTTAAACCCTTGACATTTTATTTCTGACGCCAGGAAAACGCAAAATGCTGTCTATTAAAACATCATATTTAACTGTGCAGCATCTAGGTGTAAACATATAATTACAAGTACTGTAACAAGTATACCACCAAATCCATCTACTGTACTCTGACTAAGCACAGCTAAGCGTTGTAAAAGCAATCCACATTTGTAATAATGTAGCCCTATGCTGTTTCAATGAAGGTTATTCATATTCAAACCACAATGGTGAGTACCACTAATTTGCCTCCTGCTGTTTTCTGCTCAGATCATGGTGCTTGGTAAACTCATACAGTAGTTCTGGCTATCCAGCAGCAGCCCCCAGGCCTGCTGTTCAGATCATGGCAACTACAGTTGGCAAAATCATACAGCTCCGGGTATCCAGCAAAAGTGACCACAATGAGAAAAAAATCGCTAATGATGTTGAGCTGAACTTTTTTTTCTACTCAGGCTGCTCAGGGCGCGTCTGTAAAAACACAAGGTGCACAGCAACACAACAGGAGCACAAAACACTTCACTCTCATTGAAAACAATTACAAAAAGCTGCCACATGCTGCTTAATGCACTCTGTGTGGTCAGGGCCTAATGCTATGTTTACACTACCAGCGACAAAAGCAATAAAATGGTCAGCGTGGCCGTCTACACCGTCGGCAAGTCGCTGCTGAAGTGTTGTTCAAGTGCTCTTTGATGTAGTTATGTAATTAAATAGCACTGGGAACTGGATAACAGCACTGAATTGGAGGGAACGGAACAAGACTAAGACTAAAACTGGTTTACAAAAATCCCATGAAAGAGCAAGGCAGAGGAGGAGTTACGCAGCCTGGAGGAAGTCCGGGGCTCCCGTCTGGAGCCAGGCCCAGACAGTGAGCCCGTCAGCGAACGCCTGGTGGTCGGGCTTACCACGGAACCTGGCCGGGCACAGCTCAAACAGTGGCAAAAAGTGGCACCCCCTCCATCTCCTTCCTGTGGGCTCTCCACCCGCAGGACGAACTGCAGGGGTCAGGTGCGCTGCCACACAGGTGACAGTGAAGGCCAGGGACCTCAATGGACCAGACCCAGGTGGTAGAGGCTGGCTCTGGGGACTTGGAACGTCACCTCTCTGTGGGGGAAGGAGCCGGAGCTTGCGCGGGAGGCGGAGCGCTATCAGTTAGATCTGGTGGGGTTTACTTCTACACTCAGTCTTAGTCCTGGAACTGTATGCAAAACTGTAGTGCAACTTGTGGAGCCGGGCTATGTGCTTGCAACCAGGCGATCAAATGCGATTATTGGGAAATGCAGGAAATGGGGCTCATTAATCTTTATAAATTTCAGCTCATATTGAAATATCAAACATTAAAAGAAGTTTACCCTTATTCCATCCATCCATCCATCCATCCATGCATCTTCAACCGCTTATCCTGTTAGAGGTCGTGAGTGGGCTGGAGCCGATCCCAGCTGAAGGCGGGGTACACCCTGGACAGGTGGCCAGTCCATTGCAGGGCTGAAACATAGAGACAGAGAACCATTCACGCTCACATTCATACCTACGGGGCATTTAGAGTCATTAGTTAACCTGCATGTCTTTGGACTGTGGGAGGAAGCCGGAGTACCCGGAGAAAACCCACGATTACACGGGGAAAACATGCAAACTCCGCACAGAAGGGTTCAAACCTACGAACCTCTTGCTGCGAGATGACAGTGCTAACCACTGCACCACCATTCAGCCCATACGCCTATTCTAAAGACCAAATTATGAAAAGATTATCAAAAAAAAACAACATAAGTGCACTTCCCTGCTGTTCTTTAAACTTTATTTAGGTTTTTGTTGTGATTCAGTGGGGACTTTGCAGCATCAGGTAGTCAGAATATTTTCTTCCCCGTGTAAAAACAGAATATATATTTTTACGTCTCCATCTTTTCCCCCTTCCTCAATTTCTCCTCGCTCTGCCCTTTCCGTCTCTGACCTATTTAAATTTGGGTTGCGCTTTCTCTTACCGTGTGTGGTGGTGACAGTGACAGCGAGGCTTACTGCACTCTGAGGTTTGCCCCTTTGGCCTCAGCACTTCCAATCCAGCAGGATAATTACTGAAGCTGCAATGCACATTCCCCCTGGGTGGAAGTGGCAATATGGGGGTCTCTAGGTGTCAGCTGAGAAATGAGATGCAAGGAGGTAAGCCTGGGTGAGAGAGAGGGCGAGAGAGGGAGAGAGAGAGAGAAAGATATTGTAAAATGTGTGATGGAGAGAGACATGATAAAAGTTTTATTTTTGGCAGCAAAACAGCTGATGCAGAGATGCAAGTAAATGTTTATAGAGAGTGTGAAAAAGTTATGAGAACTATTTCAGTCACTGACACATTTTAAAATCTTTCTCTCTGTCTTTGAATCTCTCTCACACGGAGGCTCTGGTTCACTTGCTGTTCTTGTTCTGGTGCTGACCATAACCTAAATATGCTGCTATTAAAGTTTCACAAGAAAGACAGAAAAAAGGCAGATAAGGAGATGCTAAAGAGGTTTTTATCAGGCGTAGGAGTATGGATGTGCATGTGTCGTAACTATTTGGGCTTCTCTTTAACCACCAAGGCCTCTCAAGTTGAACCAAGGTCCTACATGCCACAATGTTGAGTTCTGAGTCTTTTATTCTCCCAGCCTTTCGCTCAGCCTCCCTAATCATTGTTTATCATTGATTTAAACCTCCTCTGTCTCAGTAATCAAATCCACAATATTAGATGCTGCCTCTAAGAGAGAGCAATTAAGTGAAGCTCCTTTTATTGTGTCAGGGAGTTGGCATACCTACGCTGACAGTTGGGTGCCGCAGCATCCAGACTAAAAAAAACAAAACAGCAACAATGGAAAAAAAAAAAAAAAAAAAACAGCAACAAATTGACAATTAAAAATGTTCCACTCTTGGCAGATGGAGAAAAAGAAGTGAGTGGCCAAATTGTTTGGTTTAGCAGCCTGATTGATGGTCTGTTGCAAATGCGGGATTGTCAGAATCATGGCACATTTGGAGGGGTGTGAGAGGAAGAAGGCAAGGGTTTGGCGGGAACGAGGTTTGTGCATTCGAGCCCGTGTGCCCATCAGCTTGGGTATTGTGAATGTGCGAGTGGCAGAGACATAGGCCGAAGTTTTCCCTTTTGCATTCTTCTCTTCCAGCTAATAAGCATGTCTCTGAGCTGTTGCTAGGCTACACAGGTCTGTTGTTATTCCCCAGCAGGTGGCCTTTTCCTTCTTCAAGTCTGTGTCTATGTACCACAGAAACAGAATAAGAGTAGAACCGACGTTGAACTGTTTGCCGTGGTCATTTGCCTTGGTGAAAATAAAATGGCGATTGTTATAAGTTGTTATGGCACAGGCTGTTCTCATATACCAATTGTAGCAATACCTATGAAAAATAATGCACTATGATTTGTGTACATCCCACAAAATCAATTTGTGTGTAAACTACATATTAGTGAACAAGGAAGTATAAAAAGTGGTGAATGCCACGTAGGGAGGAGGTCAGGGTGGATCAAAAAACACAGAACATTCGCCAGAGACTGTGTCCATGTGAAGCCAGAAGTCAGCGTTGCTAATTTGTCACTTAACTTCCGTACTTATGTTACGCCACTTTTGTTATATTGGCTCAAAACACACCCTTTTCATAAACCTAAATATGTAGTTTTTGTCACAGAACTTCTTGAGTTACGCCACTTCTGGTGCGTTTGTAACTACTTCTGTTGTGCTGTATCTTCACCACAATCTTTTCCTAATCTAAACTCAGTAGATTTGTTGCCTAAACCAAACCAAATGTTTTTCCTGTGGTAATAGCTGCCTAGTTTGACCACCTGATCAGAGTTTGCGAGTGACTGACAGCTGCCTGTTGAATGAAGAGGAAATAGGAACGCTCTCTCTCTGAAATGACCCGGGATTGGCCAAAGTCTTCTGTCATGGGTTAGATTATTTAAAGCCTGAAAACAGAGCCATGAGGAGGAGCAGAAGTCTAATTTTCTCTCAGAACCAGGGAAGCTAATTTTGAATAAAACTTTTTTATCGTTAACCGACACTCATTAACCGTTAACCGTCAAGATCGGTGCTTCGCATGCAGTGGTGCGCCAGCACTGAATCCTCAGTTCTTTGTCAGGAGAGCTACTGTAGCAGCCACTGTGCTGCGTGTAGTGTCGCGGACATGCAGCAGTGAGTGTGTTTGTGCTATGTTAGCAGCTGTAGTGTGGCTGGTGGTTTTGTGCCCACTGTAGCCACACACATAGCACTGTCAGTGCGGAGTAACTTTAGCAAGTTTCCAACAGACCGTGTGTGGTGGCAGTGTGTGGGTTTGTTGGTGGCTGCGAACGTAGGTGTCTCAGACGGTATGTACAGTTTATTTGTTGATGAAAACACAAACCACAAAAATGAGGAATAAATTTTTTTGTAAGATATATGAACCGCTGTATGAGAAAAAATGTTGTATGGTAGCATCACACATGGGCGGGGCAGTAAAGTATGTCACATTGTGTTGCTCTGCCGCTAAGTCGGCAGTAGAGCCAAGTCAATGTCTGTTAAGGCAAATTTATACTTTCTTTCTTACTTACTTATAAAAGGTGTAGTATTCCTCTAATCAGCCACTCTACAGTTGATGTGACAGGATATGACATATTACATATTGATTAGCAGAGGTCCAGTGACGTAAATAAAGATGGAATCGCTGGATTAAAAATGTCTCATAAATTACATAATAGAAATTATCCATAATAGTATAGAAAGGGCAGCTGGCATTGCAGACTACACGCACACACACTACCAACGCTCTTGTGTTACACGGTTTATACAGATGTTAGCCTGCGGCCAGCGGTCGCAATGGTAATGGTAGACATACAGTAAATATGGCCGCCCCTCCGACCACTGCTTCCTTGATTTGAATGGGAATACCCGTTCAACTCCTTTTCTATGGTTTGTGCATAAATTGATGTGCACAATGATAACACCGTGTGAGTCACAGATAAAGGTATGAAGAGAAGTGTGAAACAAAGATCAAGAAATAGGACCGTGATGATCCATGAATAACACGCTACTTCTTCACCACATTTGCTTTTGACCACTTCTCCTTGTTCTTTGTTGTGTTTGTATATTTGACCTGTTCATGCAGGAGATTCGTTTGTGCACGTGTTGGCTTCAGTGTCCATCTGACCACATGTAGATTCTGCTTACATGAACTCGTTCGGCTGAGGCAATCTTTAAAGTAGGGAGGCTGGAAAATCTTGTAACTAGGCAACAAAATACGGTTTTGTGTGTCCAAAGGAAAATACTTAAAAGCCCTTAAAGAATATGAGATGGTTGTCCCTCCTGTGACTGTTTTTGAGGGGGTGGAAAGACAGCGAGCACAGAGGCAGCCTGACAGTCTCTGAGGGAGATCCATAGATTGGTTTTGAGGTGGGCACGGGAGACACAGATAGACGTGGTTATGGCTTCAATCAATGTGTTTGTTCATAATCATGAAATCTCTGCCTGTCTCTCTTTTCCAGCCCCCATGTTAAACCCCGATGAGTGAGCGCCTGGCATCCCAAGACATTTTAATCTCCAGCCCAAATGCAGATGACAAAGCATTATTATTATTATCAATATTACTGCATCATAATAAATTGCCTCTTAACTGCAACTGTCAATTGGATCTCTGCTCTAATTTAGCAAATTTACGCATCTCTGTGTTGGAATCATAACTTTAAGATTGCTATAATTTACAGCCCACCTAGATTAACACATTTGTGACCGACTATATTTAGAAGAATGAGGAAAAATGCCACAACATTTCATCTGTTTGGTCAAATTTGGTAGAGATATAGTATGTGTTTAACAGTACAACTTTGAAGTTTTTGGATCACAAAAAAAAAAGAAAAAAAAAATACTTTTTATTATAATGATAATATGTACTGTGTATATATATATGAAATATCAGGAAAAATCCTAACATTGTGTTTAAATCAATACAATTATTATTATTATTATTATTATTATTATTATTATTATTATTATTATTATTATTATTATTATTATTATCCTAATATGTAATGGAGTCTATTACAAAAACAGTAGTCCCAAATACTAGCTATATAAGGACAAACTCACTTTTCAGGAAAATGGTTTGACCAGTTAAGAAAATTACAGTTGTGGGCACAAATGGGTTAATAATAATTATTACATAATACAAATTATTTTTTAAAAAATTACAATAGTGTGTTATTGTAAACAGAGCTTAAAATGCTGTTGTTTTGACAAAAACAAAGGCAAACTTTGTATTAAGCAGGGTAATGAGTCTGAAGGAAATTAGGTGTCCAGTCACTTGCATGTTTAGTATTAATATATTTATTATTAAGTATGGACATGACTAATACATGGTGCTTATGGTACTGTGCATATAAACCACATCATTCCTGTACGGACATAAAAACGGTTCACTGCTGTGTCTGGTCATGTGTAGAAGTGGTAATGGTTCCTCTCGGTTTATATAATGGTCCTTCAAATGGCATACAGGTTACATTTAATGGGGCCACTGAGATCTAAGGACCGAGAACTAAACTGCTTTGCCTCTGCAAGAGTTTTTACAGTCAGTTGAATATTTAAAGCTGCTATGTGTAGAATGTTTATGTGATTAGAGTGTGTTTTAAATTATACTGATGGTATAAAGTAATTTGTTAATCTGTTAATCTATACTGAAATTTGAATCCCCCTCACTTGAAGATAAAAGAGTTATTGGATACCTTTGTGAAAACCGTATCGAAGCCTCTGGCGACTTCTCATTTGACTGATACAGTATCTGTGCTGTCAACTTAATGGTGTACACCTGATTGGAGTGCACTGTAGCCCAGTAGGACCACAAAAGGTCAGTTATGTACCCTTACAGGCTGGTCTTATAGACTGTTCATAGCTATACCTATGAAGAGTAATGCACTGTAACTCAGGCACAGTATATCTAACAAAATCAATTTTTGTGTAAATACCTGACTTTCTCCCAGGAGACTGGCATTCATGTCCCGTATGTAACCAGAAGTCAACATTGATTTATTTGTCATGTAACTTACCTTCTTACAGTAACTAATGCCACTTCCAGAGCTATTTTTAGCCAAACCGCTCTCTTTTCCCAAACCTTAACTAAGTTGTTTTGTTGCCCACACCCAAGAAAGTTGGTTCTTGTGAAGACGGAAGTTTATTTTGACAAGACATGTAACAGTTGGATATCGGCACGTGTTGTTGGACATTTGTAGGAAAACAAAAGGAGGATAAAAAGGATAAGGCACTATATGAACTGCATGAAAATATGTTGACCGTTAACAATTTAAAGTATCCCTTTATAATATTAAACATTTGGGAAGACCCATCATACTGTGCATTTTTTTTAAATTTCACTGAGAATGTGGAATGTGGAAAGAATTGCAACTGACATTACTTATTGCTCATGATATTTCAACGCCTACTGAGTTAAGTTCCTGCACACTGTGTTGCATTTGTCACACACATTATACAAAGGTGTGTTGATGGCAAATAATGGGTATTCCTCTGACCTCAGCACTCCGAAATCCGAATGACGACAGAGTAATGATACAAAGGTCACATAGTAATGGTACAAAACAGTGGCACCCCCAGCTGGTTAACCACCAAACTAATTTTGGTGTCAACTCAAAATCAAATTGTCGAGATTGTCGCTTGAAACCAAAAACGTAATAATTTCCTCTTTTTGGTAATAACAAGTTAAGCCAAATAAGTATGCGAGCCAAAATAAACTCATAGGATATTAGCATAAAGTTAATGTCATGCTAGCAGAATACAAAGTCAACAGCACTGTGTATGGTAAAATGGTAAATATAATTTGACGGTATGTTTAACAACAAGCCCAGCTAGGTATGCAGCCATGTTATTGTCCTCAAATATCAAGAGTTTCAGGAACAGTGAGAGGCCATGTGCACTGTTAGCTGCAGCCTGAAGTAGGCCTAGCAAGTTGACTATCAAACAGGAGCTGATCGCCTATATGTGACACAATAAGAGTTAGTTTAGAGTGGCACCGTGACTCACTTCTTGCAGCTTGTGTGTTACACTCGCCACAATGCGGTGTTGACGATGAGGCAATGAAGACCTAACGTTATACTCGGTGTTGTAAGTATAGATATTCAGATTTTAATGTAGCCAGCGCATTAATTTAGCACAGTGAACAGACAGCTTCACTGCAACTACTTAGTCTGTGTCTATTATCAGGAATGAATGGACTCCCTGCAGCCAATCAGAATCAAGTATACACCTAGACCATGGTATAAAATCTAAACAAGCACCGTGTTGGTGCTGGGACCCAGCTTTTTCATATGCACACTGCAGTAACACTACTTAAGATAAAGCAAATCAGAGCATCAGATAAAAACAGAGAATGTTTTGGAATAATCTATTAAGCACCCTGCTCTTCTCTTCCTCCTTTCCTTCCTTTTTCCCCCCCATCTGCTTCATCCCTCTCTTTTTGTGCCTTCATCTCCTCCCTCTGTCTTTAACGTGAAGCGGTGGGTGTTGGTGTTCCACATTACTGTTATTTTGGCAGCGCTCTGTGCACCTCCATGCACCACAGGGTGCATGTTTACTCATTTAGTATATGTCAAGACATGAGGAGGAGAACTGTCACCATCTTTTCTTCAATGTGATAACATCACCATGTGATCCACGGAGCAAATCAGTGTTGCTTTCTCTATAGGCTTTATTTATTACAGCATCCTGAGTATCTTAAAAGCTAAAAATCCATGTATTCATGAGTCTCAGGACTCATCTTTTCCATTTTTCCCTCTCACTTAGTCCTCTGTTGTTCCTCTCTCTCTCTTTTGGTTCAGTTGTGCCATGTCAGTTGAAAGAGCTTTGTTAAATATTAATAATGGGTTTCATCGACTCAGTCAAATCTTTACTCATTCCACCACAACAAGGCATATTTCTGTCTCACTGAAAAGAGAAGAGAGGAAAGAAGGAGACAGTGGGAAGCGCTTGTGTCCTTTCAGCAGCTATTAGACCGTTTGAAGCTAACTGAGAAATGGGGCCCTCCGGCAACTGTTCACCACACAACGTGAATGAGGCCAGCTTTCGACTTCTCCAAGTTTCACCTATCAGATGTACGATGCATCACAAGCAGACACATGCAGACACAACTGCACACTGCAGACAATGCAAATAAAGACTGCAGATCAGCTTTCAACTCGCAATAACAACAAATTATGGATATAAATGACCACAGCCGGGGCACATTTTTTCGGATGGTGTCATCATTTAGAGAGTAGTCGGCACGCAGTGGCTTTGGAGGTGGAGGCCACACACGCCGACACACTCACACATGCACTGTGCTCAGCGGAAAATAAGCTGATTCAAAGATATGCTCTCAATATGTGTACTCAAACTCATTAATAACAACAAAAATGGCGAGGTTTTCACTGCTGTGAATAAGTGGCTTAATTTTAATTGATAGCGATGCCCAAATAAAGACACACATGAGTGTCATATTTGTACCTGTTGGTAGCTGATAATTGGACAGTAACAGTGGCAACGTGAGGATGGCTGTGATCACACAGGATGCATTTTTCACCCTCACTGTCACAGCTAACAAGAGAGCAACCGGTGTTATATCTATAGATGTAATATTGTATATTTGTGTGATAAAGCAGCCTAGTCTGTGATCACAGTCGCCTACCTATTTAGCTGGAGGCATAGTGATGCTTCTTGCTATTGATATCATTCAAAATCATAAATACTATGTCCTTGGTGAGGGTTTTTTGTTTGGTTTTTTGCTTTACTGTGAAAACAATTAGCACACAGCTACGATGCAAGGGTTGCTTTACCCATACACATTGTCTCAACAACCCTGTCTCCTACAAAGTTCCAATGCAACTAAACTGCATTTTCATTTATGTTTCAAGGGAAATATATTTTCTGCTGGAATACGGTCACAGTTTTAAAAGAAAAGTGGCAAAAACGAATCATAAAATGCAGCAAAACTACTTATTTAGTTTCACTAAAAAACATCATCACTTGGCCGAAAATGAGTGCTTGTTGTTATTAAGCTATGGATGTGAATAAAAATTAGTGAACATTGACACAAACCATGATCTTCTGGGTGAAAGTCCTGTGTTTGTTTGACCACCATCCACAACCGTGACCTCCTCCCTCGCGGACTATCATTACAAATTGTTTCTGATATGTCAAAAACAAACATAATTGTGACAAAATCTGTTTCCCTCAAAATATAATTCACAATGCAGTTTCTTTGTATGGAAACAGGAGACAGGGCTGTCCCTAGATTACCTCTAATATTGCCATTCAGATTTTCTGTGCGTGCATGCTTTTATCCCAATATAATGCAGGCGAATGTGATTTTGATTGCACTAAAAAGGAACTTGAATAGCGACATGTCTCATGATACACAAACCTTTTTTGTTGGAACTACTTTTTTCTAATTAGTTCCTGTTATCATAACAAACATAACTGCATTCACTAGAAAGCTCACAAACGGCTGTCTCAAAACCTGAGGAGTTAAAAAAAAAAAAAAAACCTATAAGGCCAAACTCTTTGCTTTTGTGATTTGGTTGACTCTAAAATGCCTGTAGATGTGAATGTGAGCGTGAATGGTTGCCTGTCTCTATGTGTCAGCCCTGTACTTGTGACCTGTCCAGGGTGTACCCTGCCTTCACCCAGTGTCAACAAACTGAGTAGTTTTAAGCCCAAGCATTTTGTTTTTTCCTAAACTTAACTATGTGGATTTGTTGTCTTAATCTAAAGTAACGCCAAGGGGACTGCCAAAAGCACCAGTATGTGACCAGTTGCGATGAACATGTTGGAAAAATCCAACATATTTGTCTGGTGGCAAACAAATCCAACGGCTACAAGGGGTCACTAACCTACTTACTGTCCGTCATTCACCCTCAATTGGTATGAATGACTTCCTTTATCTATGGCTGTATCCAAAAGCACATACTATACTCGTAGTACCTACTGATTTGACCAAAATGTAGAATGTAGTATGCAAACAAAAGTATGCCAAAAATATCCACTATCATACTGATTTGGAAAAAATCAACAGTACGCATCGGACCAGTCTACATTTCCTACTGTATCCCACAATTCAAAGCATTGGAATGGTATAGGGTATATTACAACAACAGCTGCCAAAAACACTTTGTTTTTTATATTTTCATAGCTCTTTCATCACTAAAGTCACTTCAGAAAATTTTGTTTTGTGAGGTGAGAAATCAATTGTATAGATTTATTCTATGATTATTATTGGAGTTGAAAAGCTCCACACACCGCTGTGACAGCTAGCTAGCACCTGCCGGGGTCGCTGCCTCACCAGTGACTACCCGGCAGTCCCTCTTACAGACCACTATGAACTGGTTGGAGCTCTCTGGAGACCGGTCTGTAGACGAGGAGCTTTTATTGCCTTATTGATGGATAGTTTGTTTAAATATCGCAACATAAATATCCATCATAAATAAGCAGGAACCTGTGTTTATCTAGTTTTTCTTGTTGAAAATCGTCGCAATCATCCGTGGGAGTAGCTCACTTGCCAGCCAGCCGTTGACTCTTACAGACCGGCTACAGAACAGCAGCGTGGAGAGGGAAAGAGCTGCCTCTGACAAGGCAGAGAGATACCTCCTGAGACAGCATGATCCTTTTTTAACATTATTGTAATATCTGTAGGGAGATCATTCCATTGTTTTGTTGCTATAACTGAAAAAGCAGTTTTGAGTAATGTTAATTTTGTCGAGCAATGTTATACATGATGATCCTGTTTGTCTTACTTCACTATGAGCTGTCAGTATAAATTGTTTAAACCTGCAGTATCTTATAAAGTAAACAAGCATAACATCCATCCATCTGCAACCACTTATCCCTTTAGGGGTCACGGGGGGCTGGAGCCGATCTCAGCTGACATTGGGCGAAGGCGGGGTACACCCTGGACAGGTCGCCAGTCCATCACAGAGCACATAGACACACAACCATTCACGCTCAAATTCAAACCTACAGGCAATTTAGGTCATCAGTTAATCTAACCCTGCATGTGTTTGGACTGTGGGAGGAAGCTGGAGTACCTGGAGAAAACCCACGCTTACACAGGGAGAACATGCAAAACATGCCACACAGCAAGAGGATCGCAGGTTCAAATCTGGATTGGGTCTTTTCTGTGTAACATAACATAACATAACATAAAAAACTTGTATTTCGTATTTGCACACAACGTGAGACATGTTCCTCTCAGAGAGCTAGTGGCAGGACCCAAAAACAGCTTACATCCAAAACGCACAGTCAAGCGGTGGAGGGAACGTGCACCAGCGATTACCAAACCTGATTATCAATAATGTGGTCTTAAAGAACCTCTTCACTGATCCTACCCATGCAGATTGTACAGTCTTAAAAATGGATAATTATGTATATGATGGCGGAGCAAAGCAAACAGCCGTCTGTTCTGAAGCTCTGCCATTTTGCATCGCCTTGTGACGGTCATAGGACTTATAGTTAAAGACAGCCTGCCTCCCTCTCAACTAGGACAGAACAGACACAACATGTGGCGGCATGAAATTCACTGTGACACCACCAGCTACTAGTGCCAACAAAGGAATAAAAGAAGGGGGGGGGGTTGGGCTATGGGAATAAAATATGATGGAGAGGAAGTATAAGGAGTGGGAGGAAAGATGAGGAATGATCCCTGATTGTGCTTGTCTTATGAGGGGCATCCATCAGGAGTGACACCGGGACAAATAAAACCCTTTTTTCCCCATATTCAATTATATAGTGCGAGGAAATTTTTTTTACACACAAATGCACACATGTTACACACAAAAAACACAAGAGTGCACACGCTCACATTCATACACAAACACGCACATGCTCTCACTTCTGATTCACACGTGTGCAGCACGTTCCAATCTAATGTGACTTATATTTAGCATCATTCTCACAGGGGATTGTTTAATCTCTGCTGAGGAAGATTTATTTCACAATGGCAGCACTTTTATGTGTAATACAAGCTGACAGTTTCATGAAATAGATTAAGAATCAATGGAGGACTGAGTCGCAGCTGCAGCGTGCATGCACAGACTCCCACGTAAATTACAGTTGGATGTAAATTCAGCGACGCAGATTAGAACTGGCTCCAAACTTCAAGGACGGTGGGGGCTGGTGGGAGAATGAGTTTGTTAGCGGCCTCACCTGTTGGAAGGGGAAACGGGGATATCTGAATCCTGCAGGACAGTCGGCTCGATACGGCTGGGCTCCAAAATGCTTTAGGAAGAGAGGAGATTAAACAGGTGATTAGGAGAATATAAACAAGTGACTGAAGGATGGAGAGAGAGGAGAAAAAGACAGATAAATAATATGCCCGAGGATGAGAAAGAAGGAATCGATGTTTAGCCAGTTTGAAAGCCAAGAAAGTGTCAATGAGGAGCAGGTCTGAGGTATTCCTTCGCAGATAAACAGCCTCACCAGGTTCATCTTTGCCGTGACAAACCCAATGAATAAGTAAAGAGATGAATTCAGTGAACTGTTGGTGTGTAATATTTCAGAAACACAATGGAGCCGGCCGAAAAATGCAGCAACATTTTCAGGAAAGCAATTTGGACAAATTGCTTTGGAGAGTTTCCATAAAGAAAGGTATCAAAACTCCAACACTGCAATATCACAGAAATGCCAATGGAGCTGAAAAGTCCTATAAAGTTGTTTTATCATGACAGCATGGGGTCCTGCTTGAGTCTCCTACTGTTATTAAAAGGTGCCATTTCTTGTATGGAACCATATTAAAGCTGCACTGAACTGAAAATGTATTACTGCTTAGAAATTTGTATGGCGTCTCCCAGAAGATAATAAGAGGATGTACAAGAGGTGTCATTGTGGAGCTTTCATTTACATTTGAACAAAGAGTGGCATGTCCAAGATTATTCATACCCTTCTCAATAATCAATAGAAAAACCTTTATTGGCTATAACAACAATCACAATCAAAACACACACAGTGTTTGTCAGACAATTGCTATCATTATCTGGGCAGACGGAGCATTGTTACGCCGGGCAGACACACAGCTGACAACCTGCTTGGCTAAACTAAATGTGCCGTGGAGAGTTTTACTGGGAAAGTGGCTGCACATCTGCAACACTACATGCAGCACTGTGGCTGCTAACGCTCCCGGACGGCAAACTGGGGACAGTGAACGCAGCACCGTGGCTGCTACAGTAGCTCTCCTGATGGTGAACTGTTGACTCAGTTGTCTGTTGTGCTCATATACTGCAGCTGGCGCACCGCTGTATTACGGTTAAGAATCGGCTAATGAGGGTTGGTTACCGGTTAAGAACATTTTTCTAAATTACCATCCCTATTTCCAGGTATTAGGATTACCAGGAAAATGGAGTGAACTTTAGACTTCGGTTTCAAGACATATAAAACATATAAATTAATGGTCTTGAGCTTCTTGTTCTTTGGTGACTGATGGTATAAGCGGGTTCATGCCCATTGACATATCCATTATCAGGAACTAATGGATGACATGGTTCTTTTTATTTTTTTCCTTTCTTTTCTCTCAAATCTGTCCTTTATTGATAATTACACAACCTCATGGCCCTGGCAGAGTCCGTTAACCACAGTACCTCAGCCCTAATACCACAACATACAGTTCTAAAAACATATATGTTCATCCAGTGTGGCTCTGGGTCATTTAATTGAGAGGACTTGTCCTCACAATGTATTATCTTTATAAATGAGGTTAGAGGCAATAAGGATGTCAACACTACAGTTGGATTTATAAATTTAATCACACGTAGCTGCTTTAGCTACACGGTAGCTGACGTGCACCTCTGATGAGTTTCTGATGCCAGTAGGGATTGTTGGCAGTGAAAACAACATTAAAGGAAATCTGCAGAAAGTAATCGTCTCCTTCGCAGAAAAACACATTAGCAAAGCCATTTCCACTGCAAACCTTCTGCTCACCAAATTTAGCCACGTTGTCGGTTGTTGATGCTTATTCCAACTCTTTTCTTCCCTCTGAACAAACCAAAAAGCCCTTTAGCACCAGAGGATTTTTCTTTAGAGCAGCAAATGTAAAATGCCTTCATGGACTCCCATAAACTGGGTATAAGTGAATCACACCGAGTACGCAGATCAACCAGCAGAAAGATGGCAAAAGTCTTTTTATATGTAATTGATTACTACATAAAGATGAAGTAGACAGAGCGAGGCCAGGAGGCAAATGTTCAATTGATTGTGTTTTTATAGGTTAGTTTTGTTGCAGCATTATTTGCAGAAGTAGGATGTTCCATGAAAAAGGAACCTTCCAAATCAATTATGTTTTCTATCTTCAAGTGAACGCTTTTCAGTTGCATCAAAGGCAGTGCACAAAAAATGTCTTTGAAATGAAATAGTTCAACCTTTTTCAATCCCTCTTAAAGTCTGCGATGCCTGTCATCAACAATCTCTCTGCGGTACTGTATTTCCTCTGAATTTCAAATGCCATTTTCCCTCTGCGCCCTTTTGTGTGGCTCCGGTGAGCATTTAGGGTTGAGGCTGACAGCAGCAGGCTTGATTACCGGAAGCTCACACCAAACGGTCGGGTTGACTATCGGTGTTAAACCATCGTAACCCGATCTGTGTCAGACACAAGGCAGGTGAGAGGTGAGCGCTGCAGCATTTTATGGTTCAGCAGTGCCATTTTGGGGACACAAGAGAAAGAAAGAAAGTGAAAGGAGGGACATGGTTTTTAACAGACACTAGGCCTTTTATTTTCAGTCTCGCTGTCTTCGTGCTCTTTTCTGCCACCATTTCTTCGGGCTGCTCACCTTTAGTGACCTGCCTTTTCATCGCCCTCACATCATTCCCACATCCTCTTCCTCCTTTTTCCTCAGCAGCATGAGCATGTTTGTATCTGTACATATGTGTGAATATTTAGCCTCAGATAGCTGGCAAATGCACCATCAAATAATTATTCCAATATATGTGAAGGTTACATTAATATTTTCATGCAGACGGATATTAAAAAAAACTAAAATAAATTGAAAAAATTGAAAAAAAAATCAGGATTACTATTTAATAATTTGAACTTGACGGGTCCAAACATAATGTTTTGTTTTCCTCTGTGGAAGATATCTGACATCCGGGTCTTCACACAAGGCTTGTGATCCAATAGTATAACATCGTTGGTATCACTTGGTATCTCTGTGTTGTCAGTGATCAAGCTGCAAAATACTGCAGAAAAAAAAACAGATAAATGGCTGAGTTTGATTGTAAGCGCCCGGTTAGATTATCAAAATGGGAAAAATAACAGCTCTTCTTAGCATTAGTGATGGTCGCGTCCAGTTACCGAACATTATAGTTCCCTCAAATAATGCATTTAATTCATTAAACTAAGACGGTTTTGTTGAGTTTTATTTTGTTCCTGTCAAGTTTGAATGAAGTGTGTTTTACGATGCTCCTCTGCCGCCAGAGCAGCTGATCCCCCAGGTATTATAGCAGCAGGGGAGGGCGAGGGTATATTCCCACCTCTAATGTAGGTCAATAGCTACATGTTGCAAACTGATTTTACACCGCAAAAGATCCATGACTGTACATGACTGTATGTCTGAGTCATTCCGCTACACAATAAAATATGCAGGTTGTGCAAAAAAAAAATGGCAACCACTTGTTGTGAAGCGAATGCATTGGAATGAGGGAGGGGGAGTGCGGCATCTAGTGGCTGAATGTTATCAATGCTAACAATTGCACCTTTAAGACAAATGTGTGAATGTGTTCTTTAAACTTAATTTCTCTTTTTTGTTGAATTCGTCTGGTTAATAAGGTGAGCTTTATCCCCAAGCAACTGCAGAAGTACCCCTGGCTGGGAATCACTGGTCGAGATTAAAAGAGGATACAAATATAGATGAAGTTGATTTGAGATTTTATTTTATTTTTGACACCTTCATGTGTTGGATGCAGTTGGGTTTTGGCAAGACAGCGAGCGAGAAACAGTGTGGGATTTTTGTCTGCGAGGAAGTGAGAACAAGAAAGAGATTTTTATTAATTTTTGTTTTATTTTTCTGTTGACCATCAAAGTGACGGCATAAAAGGCATATCACTGCCAGGCCAATATTTTCCTGTCATCCAAACAGCATCCAAATGTTATCCTCGCCTTGATATCCTTTATTTGAATTTCATCGTTTGGACGTGAGCGAAGACACACGCCGCAGCACACAGAGCGACGTGGACGTGCGCGCACGCAGATATACATATGTATGAGATCTGTCGGCCTCTCTCTGTCACACACGTGGAAATACACTTGCCCATATACTCGCGCAGCATCCCATCCCATCGTAAAGCATGTACACGTAGCTAATCACTCCTACAGCACCTACACCACCGTGCAGATCAGTGAGGACAATCAATCAGTAATAGCATCTTGTGACTGCTCCCACATTTCCTCACTTTGCCCTCTAGTGTCTTAAATATTTAGACTGTTTGACATCAAATGCATACATGAATGCCAATGAGACAGATCTCCATCCCCTAATCGCACACACACATGCTCAGAAAAAGCAGCAGGATGCAGTCAGAAGCGACTCATCTCAGAAACCAAAGACGGGAGCAGAGCCCTTTGTAGTTATTGTACAGTCAAGCTCCATTTTTGGACGGCTTGAGTCAAGATAGGTAGAAGATTGCTTGTGGACACACAGTGCATGCCGTGAGTGATCCTCTGATTGTTACTTCAGGAAAATTGTCTCTCTAGGCTTTGACACACACACAGAGGGGGGGGGGGGGGAGACGGTTTGAAGCATTCTTTTTCATGGTGGTGTCTTGTTCCTCTTGAAAGTGAAACCAGTAATAAGGCAGCCTGAACGCAGCTCTCTGAAGCGCCCGTCTATCACGGATCTCATCTGAGATGAAGCAACGCGGTCAGCTCCTTTACACCTCGGAACGTAACGTCTGCCTCCATTTACTGTATATTCACCATGACTTAAGGCTCTAAAAAAACACAGGCATTTATTTTTATCTATTTCTGAAGTTTATTACTTATAACATTTTCCTTATGCCATGACTGACAAATTTCTTTCATTTTCATTTATGCACTCAATAATTTTTATGTCCAAGGAGCTCTTGTGCTTAATAAATACACTGCACTGTCGTGAAATTCTATACTAACATGCTATTTAGTACGCTAAATCAGCATGTGAGATTTTTTTTGTATGTTTATTTAGTATGAAACCAATAGTGCATGAATTGCATACTATTTCCGGTGAAATATTACAGTATGCAAACGAAGGACACTACGGTGGCACAGACAGAATTGACGGACAGCTTTGTAACATCAATAATGCTTCAATTTAATTGCAAGTATAAGATTTCCCTTTGCCAGGTGTAACATAGTTTTAAAATTAGTTCAAACTTTATGATTCTCACAAATCATTTGTCCACGAGGTTGGTACTGGTTGCTATGGTTATGTATCTCCAGTCGACAAGGAGGTTCAAGAAGTAAATTACCGCAGTGCGTCTGTAAGGACACATACTTCTGTTTATTCACACAAGATGTTTGTTGAACGATAGTACACATGTTGGTTATGTAGTGCATAATATGTGATTTCAGACGCAGCCATTTTAATCTCTCAATAATTTAGGTCAAGTGCACATTCTACAAGTCACGAATATGATGATGCCTTTTGAGAGGCGGTGTGAATAATTTTAGTGCTTTTACACACTACTACAGATATGAATGCTTTTGTATCAGACATCTCTGATTATGTCTCAAGAGTACTTGTATGGCACGTCCCAACCATGTGCATTCACAGAGTGACACACCATGTAATCTAACCTGTAGAAAATAGCTGCTGCAAAAGTAAATATTTGTAAAATACCACCTTGCCAGGCCTCTCGAAACCGACTAGGATCTCGAGGAACTCCAGACACTGAGCTCTTTTATCTGGGTCTGTGGGAGATGCTGAGTTCAAACCAGGCAGTGAGGAGTCATCCTTGTAAAACATTGAGTAATGCACTCTAGGAAACTGGTTCCCTTTAAAGAGATGTTCCCAGGATAGACTTGTGACATCAAATCACACTCCTCCCCGCGTGCTGCCTTGATAAAATTGTTTGTCTGAGCAGAGAGCATTTCATTGTTTGTGCTAGTCAGAGTTAAGCACTGATCTGGGTATATACAAGTCCACAGTAAACACTGGAGCCTGTGCATATCAAAGCCCT
The DNA here is from genome assembly GCA_947000775.1 of Pterois miles. Classification (NCBI taxonomy): domain Eukaryota; kingdom Metazoa; phylum Chordata; class Actinopteri; order Perciformes; family Scorpaenidae; genus Pterois; species Pterois miles. The sequence goes on from CAMQGK010000638.1 coordinate 18,665,789, forward strand.
CCTCTCCAAAAGATTTATGTACAAATATCAACACATTTTCAGCGGCGCTGATTCATCGCCAACACCATGTGTGGCGTTCTTAACTTGTATTTGTGTCAGGATGTCTACAAAATTTGTGTAGCATGTCAAGATCTGTTTGCAATAATGTCACCACATTCAGTTTAGTGAAATTGTTCTTGGTGATATAAAACACGTGAAATCCAATCTCATTTCCTTCCTGACAAACATATTATCTGTAATAAATACACTAAGCAGCACAAGTAGGGTGAATAAAGCTTCTAAACCCTGAACTCTGACATTCAGCACTCTGTGGGCTGAGGTAAACCAAACCAATTATTAGTTATTAACTAACCACTGCAGGTCAGAGGAAATTATTGTTATTATGAATATTATGATTATTATTATTGCTACTGCAGTGGATAAAATGTCCAAAACAAATACCCTTGAACAAGGTCCAGGTTATAACTGAATTTAGTTATGGATAATTGACTAGCCTGTCGGCTACGAAGCCAGGAAGCAGGTCTGAGTGTAAACCCCGCTCGGCTAATGGAGCAACAGGGACCCCATAAACAAATGCATCATGTCTTCCTCTGCCTAAATGATTTCTGATTGAGTGACACTTTTAAAGGATCTTTTAGCGTGTTATATCCAACCACAACACTGTTTTTAAAGACGAAACATCAAGTTAAGAAGAAAGAGTGTAAACTCAAATCATGAGGCACATAAGTGACATGCCGGTTTGTGGTCCAGCCCATGCAGGTCCCAGTTTACCAATAATGATTGATTTTAGAGTTAAGAGTGTTTTCTACGAGCCCTTTTATTTTTATATGTTTTTCTGAGGCGGCACCTCAGATCGCTGGCTTATTGTGGCGACTGCAAGAATTCAAGAAGTTAAATGTTAGTGAACAAAAAATTGGGTCTGTAATATATAGTCACTATCATTATCATACTGAAGTGAAAATGTCTAAAACATGTGCACGTCTGGTCTTAATGGTAGAAATGCACAAATGTAACATCCGGTCTTAATGGGTTAAATGACATCAAATAAGTTGACAGCGGCTGCATGTTTATATGTGTAGTCTTCTGTGCTCACCATGTAAAATGTAATGCTCTTAAAGTTTATTCAAAAAGACAAAAGAGAGGGCCTATTTACCTAAAAACATCACCCTCCATATTTGTATGAACTACAGATTACATTGAATTTCATGTGCACTCACATCTCTCTCTGTTTTTCAGGGACGGTGTAACCCATCTAAACAGCCACATGTGATGACAGCCAGAGAGACTAAATGTGCTTCTACACAATGAAAACTCACTAAACTCTGTTATTTTTCCCCTGTTTGCAGCCTAATAAATATTTGTGTCACACAACTATAGTTAACTTTTACAGGTAATCTACTGCTTTTCTAAAACCAAACCACAGTGATACTCTAGTGGATGTGGATACGAAAGACACAGGCGACAGCAGCTAGTGCTTTAGTTCATTAGTAAGCATCTGTATGCTGTGCACACGAGTTAGGCCCTAAATACAAAATGCAAACTGTATGCACTTTCCAAATGAATTGAGCGATGCGTAGTAATAACAAAATCTCATTGTACTGTGGTGATAGTGAAATGGCGATTATTCAACAGTGCAGTCATTTTCGCCAGCGGACCTTCTCATACATAATGCATCCAAATCATTGCATTTTTCCTCCATTCTGGGCTACAATGCATATTTCATCAAGTCAGTGAAATATTAAGCACTCTTACAATTTGATATTCTCTTCTAAAGGGGATTTCAGTTTATACATTTCCTTCACATGGCCCACGTCTCCTCTTGGACCAAACTTCCGGGGATGTTTTATTTGGCGTGTTTGTTTACTGCAGAGATGTTTGATTGGTTAATGCTGGGGTAATGATCAATGAGGCAGCCAATCAATTCAAGAGATTATCAAGGCTCAGAGGCCATTGATCTGTAAGAGGGCTCTCCGCTGAACGGCACGTTGGGCTCATTAAATGATTTGATTGAAATTAGAGAAGCTCAAACTGTGCGGCTTCTCTTCCTCCATCTGCCTCAAATTTAAATGTAGCTGTTATTAGGGGAACAGATTGATAAGGAATTGGTGGAGGAGAGGAAGAGGTGTGTTGGGGGATTAAGTAAGAGTATAGAAGTAAAGGCCTCCTTCTCACGAATCTTATATTAGAATGAAAAGACATGACAGTTAATTGTTCCGCACTGTCAAAAGTTGCTGTACTGTATTTTTATTATTATCTGTATAAATTTAATGCTGCTGTCTTGTTATAAAATTATATGAATTTGAACTAATGGAAAATGATCACCTTTCATCAAATGAAAAGTTGTTTTTGCTAAATATGAGAAGGTTGCTGGGTATAAAAGTTTAGAGGATTGGTGAAATCTGAATTTGTTTAAACATCTTTGTCATTTGAAAAGAAATCACCTTGGAGATGAGAAGGATGTTCTTTTAGAGGTTTAGACGTGAGCGGGAGAAAGATTTAGGGAAATTAGAGGGATGATTAGTAATTGTCACTGTGGGATTTAAAAACAAAAAGTTTGGATTTGAAATATTATTAGCTTGTGTTGCAAGAGGTACTGAGAAGACTGATATCTGTATGCTAATGTGAAGCTTCAACAGTTGATGGTTAGCTTAGATGAAAAAAAAAAAAAAAAGAGGGGGGAAAAGAAGTGGTGTGTAGAAGTATAAAAAAAAAAAAAAAAAAAAATTTATATATATATATATATATATATATATATATATATATATATATATATATATATATATATATAACTTAAAGCTCTGACAGCATATTAGGGTCATTTTAGGTAAAAATAAATAAATAAATAAATAAATAAAAAAACTGGGAATGCCAGCCACCACCTGAATTTTGTTGCTTCTAAAGCAGTGTTATTATAGGAAGGATGCAAATTTCTCTTAAATCTATGACTGAGTTTTTTCCTCAAACTATTACATCCCTCCCCCTACTCCATAATTTTTATTTTTTCCCCCTAATATGCTGTCACACTAAAAGATCACAAATTAACAGATTATAAATCATTTGACATTGACAGGCCAGCTGTGTCCCCGCATAGCTTCATATTTAATTATGAGAGTGGTATTGATCTCATCACCTAACTCTTGACAAGGAAGTGAGTCTGTCTACAGCGCTCTCCCTTAATACTGGACCAGTTTCAAAAAACGTTCGCATTAGTCACTCAGATACAAAAACATGAGAAAATAGGATCCAGGTTGAAAAATGCCAAAGTTACCCTTTAAGAAAGCGACGTTTATGTAATTTGATCAGAAACAGCTCTCATCCCTGTGTCATTTTTCTCCTACCCTCCGATTTAACCAAACAAAACAATACAAAAGCATCTTTCAGCACTGTGTAAGGGATGACATCCAGCGACAGGGCGATACTGCTGGCCTGAAGCTGAGGGGTCTCTCATCGCCCTGAAGGGCTTTCTTTCACAACAATGACCTGCTAGCTGTACATTATCCTGCGTATTACAAGGCTACTTACTTAAGAAATCAATAAGTTGACACAAAAATGGTCTGCCAAAGCTGAACATCAGAACTGGGCCCATAGCAACGGCCTGCTATAAAGAAATAACAGACCGCAGAACGCTGTGATTGACCAATCAGAATCGAGAATTCAACACAGTCATGTCATAAAATGTATGAGCATTTTACCACTTGTGGAAGCCACGAGTACTAAGAGTATCTCTTGCATTCATTCAGACCACATAATGGGCCATGAATGTGTTGAGTGCTTTTTTTAGGTTGAAGATTTTTCTATGTGCACAAATTGAAGGTAGTTAAAGGGACAGTTTGGGTGTTTTGAAGTGGCGCTTTATTTTGCAGTCAGGGCTGCACAGTGGTGCACTGTCGCCACACAGAAAAGGTACAGGTCACAGGTTTGAATCCGGCTTGGGGCTCTTCTGTGTGGAGTTTTCATGTTCTCCCTGTGTAAGTGTGGGTTTTCTCTGACTTCCTCCCACAGTCCAAAGACATGCAGGGTAAGTGATAACTCTAAATTGCCCGTAGGTGTGAATGTAAGCATGAATGGATGTCTGTCTCTATGTGCCCTGTGATGGACTGGCGACTTGTCCAGGGTGAACCCCGCCTTTGCCCAATGACAGCTGGGATGGGCTCCAGCCCCCCGACCCCTAACGGTATCAGCAGTTGCAGATGGATGGATGGATCTTACCGTCAGACAGCCCTTTCCTTCTCCTTACCAACAGGGAACTGAACTGAAAGTGAAACTCATCCATGCTCTCTTCAAAGCCACAAGACTCCATTGACAAAACATTATGGATACGTTTCACTTTTCCGCAGTTCCGCTTCGGAAAATATTCTAAATATATAGCGTACACTTAAACGGATATCAATTTTTTTAGGTGGGCCTTTCTTTTAGGTGGCTGCCCCCATCCACAGCAGTACTTTGCTTTGCTCCCATGTTGGTGCTCCTGTCTGCTTCTCCAAACTGGGGAATTGCAGACCATCATCGAATGTCGGCAATACATGGAGCATGGATCGATACCTCATACAACCCCACTTGAATACACCCAAACTATCCTTTAAAAAGTCCTTACTTACGAACTCAAAGGACTCCAATTAATTAATTACTGCAATTAACCAACCTTCCCCTGCGGCCTTAATATCAGATGAAGTTTTTAAAATCATGATATCCAATGCTCCACTATGGTCTTATGTGCAATTACGCACATAATTTAGGTTTATAATCATGCATCATATATCTCGTGCCATTAATTGTCCAAGAAGCGTAACGTTAAAATACTACAGAATTGTTCAAGGTATCTGTTGTATAGGATGCATTATAATCGGGCCAAAAAACAAAGTAAATAAAAAAAGCCAGCAGTGTCTGAGATATGGGTTTATAGTTTGACCTTTACTTTTAGCACCTTCATCGGGTGTTTTGAAACTCTGAAACAAAATTGCCAAGATGAGGCATCCTTCCGTGTTTTATCAGAATCAGATTAAGTTTTAGCGTTTCAAAGTTAGAAAGTTTGTTCTTTAATTAGAGTGTCCCTCTCGGGGCAATTACCACCTGAACACAGATAAATCATCCCTCTAAGCTTCATTAAATTTAGCCCGGTGATGTCACCTGAGATATAATGTCTGATGGTCGAACACAGCTATGTCATTGTGTGGCAGACAATCTGCTCAATCTGTGCTATTTAATCTGGTCTTTTCCATATCTTTCATCTAATATGCATCATTTCCAAGAGGAGGTTATGTAGTTTGGTCGATACCTGCGATTAATACGACTTCAAAAGTTTGTAAAGCTTTTAAGGAAGATGTAAACTGATATTTGTTACTCAAGTCCATTGATAACCAGCAGAACAAATGTCTAACACATTTTGATTGACCTCACTGTGTCAATTAGGTTGTAGACTAATCTCCATAATGAAATGCGTATACTTTCTGAGTAAACGCCTGACAAATTGTCTTCCGTCTTGGCAATATCCATTTCATTACAGTGACATTCATATTTGAATACCAACAAGGCTGCTGTTGTCTCAGAACCCGAGCTGCCAGCGTGGCAGGTGTTCAGATTGATAATACTGGCCCAGGTGCAGCTGATAGCAACAAGGAATGGTGTGAGTGAAGCAGTTTCACACACTCCTCTCAAGTCTGAACTGTTCCTTTCATAGTGATGGGAATGAAAAGGGTCAGGAGTGCTATAACACATTTTAATTATTCATTATTATTCATTTTTGGTAGAATAATAAAATTTGAAAATTCTTTTACAAGCCCACCAAACCTTAACCTGAGCAAACCACCTTCTACCATCTACTCTTGAGCTCCCACCATGGTTCACCATTTAAAATCTCAAAAAATCATCTCTAACCTCATGCCCACAGTAAACTGAACCATCCTGCACAGGTCGCCAGTCCATCGCAGGGCACAGACAGACAACCATTCACGCTCACATTCACACCTTTGGGTGACTTAGAGTCATCCATTAACCTGCATGTCTTTGGACTGTGGGAGGAAGCCGGAGAACCCGGAGAAAACCCGCACTAACACGGGGAGAACATGAAAACTCCACACAGAAGGATTCGAACCTGTGACCCTCTTGCTGTGAGGCAACAGTGCTTGACTACCTCATTTAATTTTATTTTTAAAACTGCAACTTGCACACTTTGCTAATATATATAGTATGTTATTGTTACTCTATGTTTATATTTTCTAGCTGTAGTAGTCTTTAATGTAGTCTTTAGTTATGGTAAATGGCAAATGGACTTGCATTTATATAGTGCTTTTCTAGTCTTCCGGCCACTCAACGAGCTTTACACTACATGTCACATTCACCCGTTCACACACACATTCATACACTGATGGCAGAGGCTGCTAAGGTGCCAACTTTGCCCATCAGGATCCAATCTAAACACTCACTCATACACCGATGGCTATGCCTTCGGGAGCAATTTGGGGTTAAGTGTCTTGCTCAAGGACACATCGACATGTGACTGGAGCAGCCGGGGATCGAACCGCCGATCTTCAAATTGGTGGACGACCAGCTCTACCCTCTGAATTATAATATAGTGTTGATATGTGTATTTATTGTGCATTTATTGTTCCTGCACATTGCCTGGTTAACCTGCTGCTGTCACAAGATTTTCCCAATCAATTAAGTCCATCCATCTATACAAAAAATATTAACGATATATCCAGAAAATGAAAATCAACTCAAGAGAAGTATAAGTACTTCAGAATATGTACCTATAAACAAAATAGTACAGAACTTTAGTTGTTAAATGTCAACTTACAATAAGACCCCTGTCCAAACCAACAGATGAGCACTCTGCAGTTTGTGCATACAACTAATTATCAATTACATAAATATACAACTGCCTTCCTCAGCGGAGCCTCACAAGAATTAACCAGAAAAGAGACAAAATAATTAAACAAAAATGAGTTTTGGATGCCACCACGCATGAAACTTCTTGTAGACTCAACAGTAGACTAAAACATCACCAAAGCAATGTGGACGATATAAACTCCTCCACGGCTGCAGCCACAAACACGCCAAGGAGAGACTGCACTGTTTTTACACACTGTTTTACTCTATAATGGATGCAACTTGAAACGTAGCGAAGTGCAATACATGTGATGACGTAAAAGTAAAATTACTGATTAAAAAAAAGAAAAAAATACTCCAAAATGCACAATTCCACAAAAATGACTGTTACGGGATGGTACACCGATATCGTTCCCTTTACCCTTTGCTCCCTCGCTGTTCAACATGATACCTTCTCCTGGCCTTAAAGTGTGTGTTATGAGGAGCTACAGTATATCTACAGTATATATTGAACATTAAATTTGCTTTATAAATGTTCGACAATGGTCGGTATCAAACTCCATTCACTCCACTTACAACACATGATCTCTGCCAATACCATTTTTGAGCAGGTCAATAACAACAGAGGAGCTAGTGATTTCTGTATAAAAGGGTATGAGAGAGCAAATTGATGGCTTGCCAAGAGCAGCGTTCTGGCATTCAGATCAGTAACATGCTTTTACCCTGAAGGGGATGTAGGAAACTTTGAAGGTGTCCACTGTTTGAATTAAATCACAAATCATTTTTCAAGGGCATCTCCTGGTGGGGAGATTTCCAACTGAGTGTTGCATTGAACTATTGTTTTTTTTTTCTTTTTTTTTGTGGGGGGGTACATTTATTTTATTTTATTTACTTTGTAATTTGCAAACAAGTTATGAGAGTCATTTTAAGTTTCCTTGGTGTGCAAGATGTTTTGCAACTTCAGAAGTTTAAAAAATCTTTTATTTCGCCTCTACAATGTTAATGGGTTTTTTCATAAAGCACTGCTGAAAGCTCTGTGCAGAAATGTGTTTGCTGAATGAAATGCATTGTGTTGCCAAACTCTCTTTTATCTTTGCATTACTGTCGCTGGAGCACCTCGCTGACTTGTGATATAATGGCAGTTCTTTCCCTCTCTCACTTTAAAGTGAGAGACTATAATTACGGAGGTACTCACAACCAGTAAGCATGTAACAAGCTCTTAGCTCATTTTCCCTTTTGTTTCTGAATACATATTGCATAATAATCACTTCAATTACATGTTAATGTATGTTAAATGACAAGTGATGCTTTGACTACATGGATTAACAGTCTGTTTTAAAAACGATTATGGCTAATACCTTTGCTCAGCGGTGTGGTTGAGTGGTGACAAATTGACTGATTTGCTTGATGGAGACACTGAGCTGGAGAAGTTGTAGATGAGATGCTGGAAGCTGGCAGGAATGATTTAGAGCCTCGAACGCATCGGTGGCGATTAACAGCGTTTTTGCGGACTTATTTATTTATATACAGTATATCATCTCATTTGTCGCTGTGCACCGTGATTGTTGGGAGCGTCCTCGAATGTCCTTTTTTTTTTTTTTTTTTTTTTTTAAATAATGTAGCTAACGGCAGAATTGATTTCCTGCAGTCCACTTTGTCCACAATGCCCCCCCTAACAGGGGCGAGCACAGGGACCAGGAGACCTCTTTGGATTACACAAGCAAGTTTAAGTGTTTCACATGGTCACAAAAAAAATGATAAATAAAACTCTCGCAGAGTATAGAAATACAAACTCTCAATAAAGCAAAGACAATATTTATTATTGTTAATGTCCATGTACAGAAGCTGTGAGCAGGCAACGTGTTCTCACTCCAGCTTTGTCAGACCCCTCAACGTCACTTTTTGGTCGCAGTAAAACATGATTAATGTTGTAAACAAAACATTTGCATAGGTTCAGTAAATACAACCATTTGTTAGGCTTAGGGAAAACAACTTAAAATAAGTGTTTGCACAGTGAAAATGATTCTGAACGTTGTGAACACGGGACATGAACAAACGCTTGATTGTAACGTGACGCATTGGCAGAGTGGTTTCCTGGATGAAAGCTGCGGCAATCTCCTCACCTCACCACTAGATGCACAGCAGACCTCTAAGTGTCGGTGCGTAATGCCAGCGGACACAACAAAGCGTTGGTATTTGACACCCTGGGAATGAGAACAGCCTGAAATAGTGTGACTCACTGAGAAACAAAGAGAGAGCACGAAACAAGCAGACTAAATAGAATACAAAAGAAAACTAAACAGAGCAAAAGAACGAAAGGAAAAAGAAAGCGGTGTAGCAACATCACTGCAGTGAAAGAAAGAAAGAAAGAAAGATATTCCTTTATTCGTCCCACAGTGGGGAAATTCAGTTTTACACTCTGTTGTTCACACAGTACATATACATGTCAATGGAGAGATGTCAGAGTGAGGGGGCTGCTCCTGACAAGCGCCCAGAGCAGTTGGGGGTTCGGTGCCTTGCTCAGGGGCACCTCGGCAGTGCCCAAGAGGTAAACTGGGCTCAGACTTAACGGCTAGCTGGCAGTGCTTGTGTCTTGGGGTCTGTGTGTGTTGAAATCTAGTGAAATACTGTGTGATATACTATAGATTACTTAATGAGGGCTGTGCGTTAGAAAGCTTGGCATTTCCAGCACCATGTGCATGAACTCGGTGATGGTTTTCAAGGGCTTTCCTGAGAAAAGGATGCAACCACCAAGATGAAAGAAAAGTCAGCATTTTAGTGCCACTGCTGGCCTTTTCCCATCTTCCCTCAGTGTTATGTGTGCAAGTATTTCTGTGTCATTGTTTGTTTGTGAAACCCCTGAGGCCTCATAAGACGCGCGAGACGTGAGAGAGAACCTTTTTTTCATTAGCCGTCAGCGCTCTACCTCGCAAACAAGAGGAGGAGGGCTGGGATGATGGGACTTGGGGGAGGAGGAGAGTACAGAACATGGGAGCATAAAAAGCATTCAATTAAGACATGAACTGCAGGGTTCATTAAGCATGAGCAAGCCGATGAAAATGACCATCCATCAAGAGAGAGAGTGCTGTGGCAGCGCTGAGAGGCTACTGCAGGCATGCGCACATACAACCGACTCAATTACTATGGAAAAAATGCTCATCCTTAAAGTAGAATAGAAATAGTGCACATTACTGTATATCACTGGTCTAAACTGTCAAGAGTCATATATTGATTGTACTACATGAGACTGTAGTTTTCTCCTCTTAGTCTCATGTTGCAGCCCATTCTCAATTCTGGGTGCCAAACACCGACACTTTGCCACGGCCGTCGGTGTTCGATACTGACGCACAAGGCACCCTTTAGCGTCTGCATGTGCTGCACCAGGCTGCACACTGGACACCGCATACAGTGATCGCAAATGCTGTTTAAACATTTTGCTTATCAAATAGTCCAGTTGCAGTGTTCATTTTCACATATGAAAACATGGAAAATCATTTTAAAACTACAGTAGAGGAAGGTTGAATGCATTTTAGTTTCATTTTGTATTTGACCACCTGCTTTCCAGCTGGATACCTGAAGCTGGTGCCATATGCACATCGATATCCTGACAGGAAAAAGTAAGTCATTTTCTCTAAATGATAAACAAATGAGCATGGGAAAAGCATCTGTATTTTAATCCGTTCTTGTCAAGTGGATTGCTAATGCCAGGTCACGTAACAGCCCCAAAGTGAAACTTTGCGTGCTCTGCAGCACACATGTGGACCGGCACCCGTCTCCCTATAAGCCACTACTGGGTGAGGGAACGAGGAGCCCTTGGCGAGGGAATACGCGAAGAATTGGCAGCGAGGCAGCAAATAGCAAAACGCTCTGTTTTATTACTTTGTATTCATGTAAAAACATACCAATATCAATAAGCTGATAATCTGCATGAAAAATGATGCACAACAAAAATGTTGTTATAATAATCATCTGGTTGTAGTGATCAACTTGACCCGGACAATCAAACCACTATAAGCTGTTTCCACTGTAACTACAATGTAATCCCATCCAGTCAATGTTACACACACAGGGAAAGCACAGTGGTGACGTAGTTTAAAGAGCGAGAGGCACACACCAGGCGGGCAGGAGGGGAGGTGGATGAGTCCAGCAAACAGTCCCGTGCGTCACGTTCAGCGAAGCAAATGTTTTTGTTAAATTCACAACATTAAGCACGTGTTTACAGCAACCGAACAGTAACACTGAGGGGTCTGACAGCGTGTCAGTATGTGACGAGGTGGGATGTAAAGGCGTTGCATGTTCTCTCTTTAGGGGCTGTACACATGCCACATCTAAAAACGTGGAAAACGGCATCTGCAATGCCAATTTCTCTTTCCAATGTGCCTGGGAGGTTGTGCTCCTATTGTGACTGCCATTACACAGCAAACAAAACCTGCATACTGCGATGATGATGATAAAGTTGCGGTAATTTACCAGGAAGCCTCACTGACTAGATAAATGCATTTCCAGCACCGCAAATCCCTCACATAAGCTGTACTGCTCGATATCTGCGTCAAGTTCACTGACCTTTCAATCAGATATTGTACCGTCCTCAGCCAGAAAGGTTGAAGAAAGTAAAATAGTTTGTGTGGCAGATACTAAAGCTCTGGATAGTCCTGCACTAAAATGATTAACTTCTCCTCCATATATTTATCGTAGATTGATATTTACAGAAGAGAGAAATGAAATCTGCCAGCTGTGATAGGTTGTTTCTTGTCACATGACTGCAGCGTTGAACTATTTTTATTTTGGACTGCAGCCATTGTGGCCCAAAATATAAGCACTTGGGGATGCTTGTGAGGGGCTTCATGGTGGTGCAGTAGTTAGCGCTGTCGCCTCACAGCAAGAGGGTCGCAGGTTCGATTCCAGCTTCTGTGTGGAGTTTGCATGTTCTCCCCGTGTAAGCGTGGGTTTTCTTCGGGTACTCCGGCTTCCTCCCACAGTCCAAAGACATGCTGTTTAGGTTAATTGATGACTCTAAATTGCCCGTAGGTGTGGATGTGAGCGTGAATGGTTGTATCTATGTTGTCTGTCTCTATGTGCCCTGCGATGGACTGGTGACCTGTCCAGGGTGAACCCCGCCTTCGCCCAATGCCAGCTGGGATCGGCTCCAGCCCCCCTGCAACCCCTAACGGGATAAGCGGTCGACGATGGATGGATGGATGGATGGATGGATGGATGGATGCTTGTGAGCTTGCCATGTGTCTACATAGACAACGATGGATTTGAATGGTGAAAAGGATGCAGCATTTGTATGACCACTTAAAGCCCTTTTTCTTGAAGAAATTAATGGTTAAAGTAGTCTGTTTGCTATTTTATTGGTGCTTCTATGCAGGTACCCACACTAATGACAGTAAAAGGGCTCTTTCATACCAGCCTCGATTACTATTAAGCTTTGAAAAGGACATAAAACTGGCTGTTAGAGAGCAGGAACAAAAGCACCAACTATCAATTGCATGTCTGTATATCCATCTCCAATCACCCTGTGTGCACATTGTGTGCAGCATGCAGACATGCGGGCCCGAGGACATGCAATATGAAATACGAAGCACATTGTGAAATGAAACATGTAATACATCGCCAAAGACGCTATATCCTGTCAGATTATAAATGACGTCCCCGCAGGTGTAATTCTGAAACAGTGTAATAGGAAACAATCAAACGTGTGTGTGCTGGTACATTTCGTGAGGCTTTACCAACTCATGTCAAGGCTCGGGTCCCGCTCACCTCCTCAGAACCCAAGGGCGTGCATGCATACATTAAAGGGATGCTGTGACGAGATGTCTTTATTCATGCATTCATGCTTGCTTTTGACAGACACCAGAGCAGAAGGGCAGGTACGGTGTACGCAGGTATGTTCGGCAGAGATCCGAATCACAGAAGACAGTGAGCGTCAACAGCTGAATGCATGTTTTGCTCTGAAGAGGCAGTCTCGCCATTATATGTATTTCAGCGCTCTGAAAGGGCTGCAGGCTTTTTCTTCATAGTAAGTAATGAAAACAGCTGTTTGTAAGTGGCCTTGCCCTAAAAAAAAAAAAAACCCTCAGCACTCAGCGGGCTCTGCTGTGTCTGAGTGTACTCTGTGTTCTTAATCCGACAGCTCACACCTGATTCCTTCTTTTGAACAGTGGGAATTTGGCTTACAAAAGCAGCAGCACCTACATGTCCTTGTGTATGCTTCTGAATTGGAGATGATGTGCTTTGTTTTTTTGGTTTTTTTAACGAGGATTTATTTTTTTAATTCTTTGAGAGCTATAGGGTTAGCTTGGGAACCTTTATGTGACTGAGAACGATGGTGCTAGTTACAATGTCGGTGCCAATCTGTATCTGTATTTATGCGAGCATCCACATGCACTTTGCATTTTTGTGCATGCAAGTGTGGCCATGTGTGTGCACGTCATACTGATGTGCATTTCTGAGAGAAAACCCATCCAGTGAGTGCTCTGAAAATAATTAAAACACATTTTCTGTTGGAGGAGCCTTTATTTTCCTTTCCTTCCCTTAATCTAAGTCAGAGATCATGTGGCTTTTAGCAAGTATAAAAACCTGCACTCATGCTTATTAATATCTTAGTAAATGGGTATTAAATTGCAGGGGGAACAAATCTGAAGCTAAACAAGTTTGAACCTGTTTGGGGCACTCAAATACCTTCAATACTGTCGCTATCAATAAAAAATTGACCCTATTTGACTGTAGATAGAAAATAATAGTTCTTGAATGACGATGGAGTGCTACAGTATGGAGATAGAGGCTGTATCAGGTAAAAACGGTGAGTAGGATAACCATATTTATTTGTTGGTTTTGGCCTTTTCATGGGATTTCTTCATTGTAAAAATCAAGTAATGTGTTGAAAATCCAGTATTGAGTGTTAATCTGTATCTGCTCGTTGCAGCGATTCATAAAAGCTATAACATATCTACAGTATATCACATGAAGCCAAGGAGTCATTATTTTGTGGCTGCACCATATAAAACTGAAGCTGTGTCTGGCCACAAAAAGCTTTTCTTAACCTTGGAAAAACAACCCAGCTTTGTGACAATGTTTTTGTAATATCAGCTCCATTATCACACTTGGCATTACAAGTGAGCTTCCAGTGTTAAATGGAAAATCCACAGCCCTCATTGTTGCTGGAAATACAGGTATACCTCAGTTTATCATCAGACTGATTAGACAAGTCAAGTAAATATCTTCCACATCATTTTAGTATAAAATTTCCTCTGTGTTTCCCTGGACAGTGTTTCTGTGCTGCGTTGTGGTGATGGGATAGTACCGCAATGAAGGGATTTTGTATTAAAATGACAATAACTTTGAGAGGTAGCCACTTGATTTGGACAAATCTGCAGAAGTATCAAACTTTTGGATAGTTTTTGTAGGTACTGAGGAGTGTGCCCCCATCACTTACATTGGAGGTGCATTTGGAGGGACTTTCCTCATGAATGGGAGGAATGATTACATCCAGCTACCGTCTTAAGACAGACTTGAAACACCGATTCAAGCATGGCCCCATGTGTCAGCTCCAATAAAGACTATTCACGCTGTTAATTCCATCTGTCATATTTGTCCTTTCGGTACAATGAACAGATGCAACAGATGAATTGATTCCAGGTACCTCAGGTTTGAACGGTGCGCTTAAAAGGTTAGATTATTGATTATAAACTAAATTACATAAATATAAACAGCAAATCAGGTCTACCCAGTGTTTTGCACAAAGTCAGTGGTATTTGCATTTTAATTGGCTGGCAGAGCTAATGATAAAAGAGTGTAATTTAACAGCTAAATAAGAACCGGGAACTCATGCAAAGCAATTAGTATTCTCTAAATGTCACGCCTTTGTATCTGGGCGCATAATACACAAAATGTATTAGTCACTGTGGGGTCTCGCAGAGGGATTGTTACAAAACATAGGCACACCTTGGGTACCTGCGCTCTACCGCAGCTACCATCAATTGTAGAGATATATCACTTCAAGCAAAAACCAACCAACAATCCCAAATGTGTCTGTTTCCACAGACGAAATATTCCCACAGGGAGTGTGAGGAGTGCAGGGGAGCTGTCTTTTCTATTCTCACCTAGTTTTAATGCACCTTCACCTTAAACCGAATACAACTACAGATAGACAGGAAGAACAGCGGCAGCATTTCCCTTCAAGGCTCTGATTTACAAAAAGAAGAGCTGTCCAAATGTTCCATTTATACATTTGCAAAAACATCATCATTAATGGAAGAGTAAACAAGCTTAACTCTATGGAGGCTCTCCTTGCATTCACTCAGGATTTACTCATTGAGGCACATTTTAATGCTGAGGGAAAAGAAATTAATCTTTTAAAAGGTAAACGTCAGAATTACAAACAGTGGCTCAAATGACTGGCTTCAAACTTTAATTTGATCAAACTTGGGAGTTATTGACCTTGGTGCTCAGTAAATTCCTTGCTCATAAATGTAAAGTTTATACATCAAAATGGGCTAAGAGAGAAAAAAAGAAATGCAAAGTGCCTCAAAGGGCTCGTAGCACATAGCACAAGTGGCTGCAGTTCATTTGACAATGACATATTGAGAGGAAATTTACAATGTGTTACCTTCTAATGGTGTTTAGGGTCTATTATTAGCTCATTTATTGCAATACCAACACTTGGAGGGGAGGTAAACAAGATCAGAGTGTCATGAGTTTAAATAACACTCCCAGTCATCCCAAAGGTAATTACACAGAGGTCAATGAGCGGAGGATGACCCAAAAAAAAAAAAAATAAATGGCCGTCAGCAATCAATATTTCACGCTCCGCACGCAGACACAGGCATACATTCACGTACACACACTTGTTCGTTGTCCCTGCCAGGGAACGAGTGGCTAATCTGTACACTCCTCCGCTCTGCTCAAACAGAACACGAGGCCCAAATTACATTTTAATGGCCTATCTCTCTTATTAGCACCACGGCGAGAAAACAATGAAGCTTTCAACCTTTCCCATTCCTGTGTCATTTTGCCTGATGTGATCAAGGCTTCCTGTCGACGTGCCCAAGTGCTCGTAGACACTTGATTATACCAGTCAAACGGCTGCTAACATTAAACCAATATGTGTGAGATAGTTATCGCAATACGTGACTCTCAAAAACACTTTCATATTGTGGTGTAATGACTGCAAAATACTAATACAATAGCAGTGGCTTTAATTTAAAATGGTTTTAGATGTGTTTATTCCGTTTCCCAAAGTTTGGGAAGAAGACTACCTCAGTCTCCTTGTTGTTAGCATTAATCAGTTTAAAATTACAGCTAAACTCCGTCGCTGAAAAGCTGCTCTTCACACCAGATATACAAGCATTAGTCAAAACTCAGATATCAAATGTCCTGCACAGTTTTTACCTTTTTCAAACATACATTTTATATAGATTAATTTACTATTTTAATTTTATTCATTTTTACATGTCTGTATCGCAAAAGCAACTCCAGACGCATTTTTGACATTTCAAAAGATGCTCAGTTCTCTACGTCACTTCACACAGTCTCTCTATTGTGAAAAGCTTTCGAGCTGTGGACGTGGTGGACCGTGATGTCGTCCATTGGTTTGTGGACTGCTGTTTTGAAGCCTTTAGCATTTTGGCTGTCACCATCTTGTTTTTTGGCTGCCACTATCATGGCTTTTTGCAATAATTAGGAACACAAGATGGTGGAATTAAGTTCAACCAAACGCTGAATAAGACATTTTAGGTAACCAAAATGTTACAATTTAAGTTTCACAAACACATTGAAAAAGGGTTAAAGTTGTAAGATGAAACACAAACTACTTCCTAACTGATATTACCTTTGGTAGTGACATACCCTGCTTTATGGTCTATTTGACTCTAAATGGGACCATGACTTACTAAATGAACATCATGCTGTATTTAAGAAGACTTTAAACTCGTGATTGAGACCATAAACTCATGTTTACAATGTTTACTGAGGTAATAAATCAAGTGAGAAGTAGGCTCATTTTCCCATAGACTTCTATACAATCTGACTAATGTTTGCAACCAGAGGAGTCGCCCCCTGCTGGACATTAGAGAAAATGTAAGTTTAAAGCTCTTCAGCGTTGGCTTCACTTTTCACAACTGCAGGTTGCCCACCATTGCAGATAGTGTACATCCAAGTATACATACCGAAGTGCCTTTGAACAGTGATGAGTTTACGTACTATGTACATACTGAAGCGCCTCTGAATGGTGATGTGTTCACTTGCTCGTACGTATATTTCCTTTTTATCGATGATGCATTCATTTACTTGTGTGCGCACTGAACTGCCTTTGAACAGTGATGCGTTTATTTCCTCATAACCTACAGTCAGTGACTACGAATGTACCAAACTGAACGAAACGATTTAAGTCAGCAAAGTGATTCATGTTTCCCACTTGTACTGTAATTAAACTTTAATCTGGGGAGCCAGTTTGGTAAAAACCTGAAAAGCGAACACCTTGTGAGAAAACATAACATAATTGAGGATTTTTGCAATCCTTCATCATTTGTCATTCAGTTCCAGCATCTCCTCTGCATGCATGTCATACCCTACATACACGTATTTTAGGTAAGGTGCACAAAGACTCACCAATACAACCAAGTTTCAGATTCTACAAGCAGTAGCTTGACCGAAAGTGTTTTCAAGTGGGAGTAAGTTTGCCTTCAAGGCTTTGGCTCTCTCTCTAGCTATGATACCAGACAGCCCTTCACGCCTGACTGCTCTTGCTACTCCGTGACTCTGTTACTGTGTACTGGAAAGAGGTGAAATCTGAGATGAGCCAAAAATGGTTGTGTTTTTTTTTTTTTTTTTTTTTTTTTTTGGTCAAAAAAAAAAAAAAAAAAAACAACAATCTTCAGCCTGCTCTCCTTGAATATTTTTCTCATTTTGTCTTTTAGTTTTTGAATTAATTCACAATCACCAGCTCCTCACCGGGTTTATGTCACTATGTGACATAAAGAGTGCTTTTAAAACTTCAGCTTTCTCGACACTTGTTATTATTCCAATACCCTGCTAAGCTCTTTGGTCCCGACTGTGCATCGTATTAACTCACAGAGTGTCTGATGAACCCGATCAGAGACGTATAGTCAACCAGAAATTCTGCATTACTTTCAAGTTGAAAGTGGTGCACTATTTCACATGCTATTCTCCCTCAATGCCCTATTACTTAAACTTTTAGATTAAAAACATTGATCAAAAAGTACAGAAGTAATTGTATTACTGATTATATAACTGCAATTAAAAATTCTTTTTGAAACTTTTTAGAGGGCAAGTGACAAAACAAGATGATGAATGAGTAACGTGCTGAGTGTAAATTATCAATGATCCACCCATCCGTTGTGCTTAATTGGACCCAGTAAACCAATGACATTGATTTGTTTAACCTCTCACCTTTGACCTCAGTGTGGGCTGCAGAACAAATAACTCTTAATCCTAATTGCATCTACATTTTCCTTTCCTGCCCCCATTTAAAAAAAAAAAAAAAAATGAAATCATACTTTCCAAAAAGTAACAAAAAAATAACACAACCACAGTGTTTGCTGGTGGGTCTTATTTGATTCTCTCACACATTTCATAATCTTTCTTGGACAGAGATGAGCATCAAAATGATACCCACCCTTCTGACAGCCAGTACCTCCTCTTGATTCAGAATCAAGACAAAAATGAGCAATCAGAGAAACATGAGCGTAGCAAAGACAAAAAATTATTTTTGAAAAATAACAAATTGATCCTCTTGTGTTCCTTTCAGTCAGTGCTCATGTGCTGTTTTCATGTTACCAGCATATCTGGTGTCAAGGATAGGAGTAATTCTTCTTATGACAGGAGGAACATTTTCACCCACTCTTGTCACCAGCAATCAGCGGAGAGAAGAGGGCCCTAATCAGAGAGCTGCTTGACGGCAGAAAAGCCTCTCCTGTAATGATTCAAACCCTTTCTGATGCTCAGATGGGTAGATAAGCTTGGCATTTCAGTGGAGACGTTTACCTCACTGAGCAGGAGTGAATGTTATGGACTTTAAGTGTTTTCATGTTGTATTTCTTACATTTTTGCACACTGTTTGAATGCAGGAAAAGTTAAATGGCTGGTTTCAGCTGCTAGACATGTAATTCCCTCCATACATTTAATGCTAAATGAGGTTGATAGTAAATAAATTTTGAACCATGCAAGATTGTGATCCCAACTCCCTGCACAACCTGATATCATGCCAAAGCATGTAACACACCCGCCTGTCCACCAGGGTGTCAGTGTCACATTTTGCACATGTGTATGAAAGCTCAGTACCAGCAAGGGGCAACAAAACCACTTAGTTATGATTAGGAAAAACATCACTGTTGGCCTTAAAATAAGTACGTAAATTATGTAAAATACGTGGAAACCACATAAGCACTGAAAACTTGTCACAAACGTCACAAATGTAGCCCACCAAAACACCCACCTACCAAAAGCAGTCTTTCTCACACTAGCTCCAAGCGTAGCACAATCATGCAGATGAATTTACCCTTAAAAGTGGGCTGCCCTGCAACATAATGCAACTAGAAACAGGAGTCTTTAGCCATGCTAGTGGCCCTGTGAGATTGTACTGAAGTACAGCAATGGTTTGAGCTCAGTGCTAACATGAGCATGCTAACATTCGGTAATTAGCCCCAAAAACAAATTACAGGCTGATGAGAATGTCATTAGTTTTTCAGGAATCTGGTATTGGGCTCATGATGGTGCTCAATTAAAAGTTAAAGAATTAACAGAAGTTATTGCAATTCATACTAAGGAGAACATGAATGTCTGTATTAAATTTGATGGCCATCCATTCAACAGTTTTTGAATCATTTCATTAAAACAGCAAATATCAAGCTCATGGTGGCACGAGAGGAAAGTCACCTGAACTCTGGATCACCGGAGTCATCCGGCCTCACTCTCGAGGGACCATGAATGTCTGTACAGAAATGCAATCCGTCCAATAATTGTGTTATAATTAGTTGACATATTTCAGTCTAGAGCAGTGGTGGATTGACCGACTGACAGACTCTGTCATCTCTAGATGCACGCCGCTAGCGTGGCTAAAAAGATCTCTTAGCAACAGATGCAAATATAATAATTAGGGCTGTCGGTTGATTAAAATATTTAATCAGAATTAATCGCTTGACTGTTCATATTTAATCACGATAAATCACCAATTAATCAGAAATTTTTAACTGTTCCAAATGTACCTTAAAGGGAGATTTGAAAAGTATTTGTGATTGAGTGGGTAAATATTCTTGCTTTATTCAAATGTATATGGTATATCATTATTGGAAATCAGTTAACAGCACAAAACAATGGCAAATATTGTCCAGAAACCCTCACAGGTACGACATTTAGCATAAAAAATATGCTCAAATCATAACATGGCAAACTGCAGCCCAATAGGCAACAGCAGCTGTCAGTGTGTCAGTGCGCTGACTTGACTATGACTTGCCCCAAACTGCATATGATCATCATAAAGTGGACATGTCTGTAAAGGGGAGACTCGTGGGTACCCATAGAACCCATTTCATTCACATACCTAGAGGTCAGAGGTCAAGGGACCCCTTTGAAAATGGCCATGCCAGTTTTTCCTTGACATGGTTGGTACCAATGGAGTCCTTAGGTTTTACAGTTTTATAGGGCGCCATCTTCAATTGTAGCTTTAAAACTGAGCAAAAAAAACATATGTTACAAAAGAAATCACCTAATATAATCAATGCAGGTTAAACTGATCAGCATGGACTCTAATGTTATGTCTGGTATGAAATTGTACTACGGTCTTGCATTAATGTATCCTGATTACATTAGCATATAGACATTTAATTGTTTTATCCTGCTAATTCATCTCCATTCCTCAGTGTTACAGCTTCACTCCTCAAAAGATATCTATGCTTCAGGAATATATCCAATTACATTTTAACAAGTGTATTTTTTACTTGCACAATTTCCAAACTTCTCAGATTGTTGCTGCTGCCAACACCATCCTGATCTCTCCATTCAAAATAAAAAAAAATATTGGTGTCTAAAGCTTGCAGTTGGATAAGCCTCAGGGCAAGGATCAGAACAGCCATATCCTCAACTAATCCACTCCAAAAAGATCACTCATCAGCGAAAAAATGGAAAACATGCCACTGGGAAAGTTAGCAAACATCTCTGAATGATTTCAGTGTAAATCAGAAACACTTAGTAATAGATAGGACATCTTCTGATATGACAATGGTTTCAGGACAAACATTCACTCTAAGTTTAATTTGTCTCTTTTCTGTATGTTATTTATAGTAATAAAGCAGACGCGCAGTGAAAAAACGGTTCGCTAATCAGTGTCAACTGAAACTGTCACCACTTGTTCACAGCTGTCAGGTACAGTACTTTGCCTAAGGACATTAGACGAGCTGTATCTGGATATTTGATGCTTTAATCAGGGAAGGTTGATGGCAGAAACCACATGAACAGCTTCCCAGATATCAGAGGAGCAGATGGGAAATGTTGCATCGTTTAGATAATTTCTTCATTTCATGGCCATCCATCCAAAAGTACAGACTGATAAAAATCTATTTCTCAGGGACGTGCACTTGAAGTACTACAGATAGAATTTGTGTGTGTTTGTGTGTGTTTAGAGGAGTGAATAAAAACCTTGCTGTAATTATTTCTGAAGTATCGTGAGGCCTTTTATTATTGGTAATAAAATAACGTCTAGGTTGTCTCCGCTGCATGGCATTCCCTCAGGTTAAATCAGACCAGAATGAAATGTATTATTCTTTGTCCACTGCTGTAGTTTTCTGTGCAGGTCATGTAGCATACATAGTATGACAGTGGTTGTCATACAGTCACAGTACATGAATGTGAAATTAGAGCAGCTTCACTATGACTGGACGGAGAGTGTCTCCAATACAGAGAGACAAAAAGTTTTATTATGTCCCAATTCCATATACTAACACTCTTGACATGCTTTGAGACACTGAGCCGTTAATGCCTGCCACCTTCATATTTTGCAATGCTCTTTGCTGCTGCATTCTGGGTTTATAACGGAAACTACGGTGAGGGAAATGACAAAAGGCTGATTTTACTGTGGACTATGAAATAAGTGGATGTTGTCACAGTGACATCAACCATCGGTTTGTGGCCGTTTGAAGCCTTGATATGGCTGTTGCCATCTTGGTTATTTGGAACCAAAAGTGACATGAGAGAGGGTGGAGCTACAGTAAGTACAACTGAACACAACATTATTTAGGCGAACAAAAAGGTTATAATTAACTTTCATGAACTGAAAATGCTGTGAAAGGGTTAAAGTTGTAAGACAAAAACATGGACAACTCCAGAATCTAAATACTAAATGAACATCATTCTGTGTTGAAGAAGACTTGAAACTAGTGATTGAGACCATAAACTCATTTTCACAATATCTACTGAGGTAATAAATCAAGTGAGAAGTCGGCTCATTTTCTCATAGACTTCTATACAATCTGACTAATTTTTGCAACCAGAGGAGTCGCCCCCTGCTGGCTGTTGGAAAGACTGCAAGTTTAAGGCACTTCCTTAAACACCAGAGCATCAATTTCAATGTTGATTTTAATAGATGTTGCTATATTAATAAATCATGTCATATTGTTAACTGTTTCCTCTATTTTAAGTTACAACCTGCTCTACTTAAGCTGCGTGATGATATTACAGTAGGTGGGCAGCAGCAGCCTGTGGTGTACAAGCTGGTAGGATGGGATGTAGCCGGTGGCTAACGATGTTTTCAGGCGTCAGCAGCTGCGACGGCAACCCGCTTTCTGTCTGAGCTGTTGCCAGAGCCATTATAGCAGTTTGACTTAAAATCCACCCGGTGATGTAGAAAATCAGTTCCTTCTCCATAATCAATCCAAAATGCTCTATGACAAAGTGTATTACATTCATCAATAAAACCTCACAAATCCTAAAATAGTCTGGCTTGATTGACTAAAAAAACAAACAACAATTAGCACCAGTGGGCAACGTAAGGTTTCACCTAGAGACACAAAAAGGTGTGATGTTTTGTTCCTCAGTCAGTCAATGCAGCACAATTCTACCAATCAATACAACAATGAAACCATTCCATGTTTTTATCACTGGAATAACCTAGTGAGCATGGTGAGGAGGTTGATCCTGGATCCCATTCGCCTGGAAATCGGTCTTCCATTTCACTGATTACACATATGTATTCCGAACAACGCGTTGTGACCCTGGAGCGCTAACACCCCCCCTCAACACCCACACACCCATCCCCCTCGCTAATCAATGAGGGAGGGCTCTGCAGTTGTTTAACCTTCCTGGCTCTCCCTCTTGAGTGTGCGGAGCAGGTGACACATCACATTAATAAATAAATAAGCGGGGGGGAGTGGAGCACTCATCACAGTGCCAATGATGGGACAATTATCTCATGGCAAACAACGTTCTGCCATCACCTGCCACAATCGAAGGAATCAATAGGGCTCAGAGGAGAGGTGGAAAAGGGAGAGGGAAGTCGGCGGCAGATGGAGGCAGAAGGAAAGGCGAGGAGAAAAACAAGAGGGAAGCATAAGCATAGATGTAGAGCACCATCAGGTGACATAACAGACCCTCTGGTGGCCATGTTGGAAGACACAGCTCTTGATTACTAATTACATTTCAGGCTTTGACTTGAGTGTTTCCACAGAATAAAGCATGAGGCTAATTTCTGCCAGTGATTATTCCACTACTGATACAATTCATTGATTTATACCTTTATACAGACAGACAAAACAATCCCATGAATTAGCTAAACACAGCAGTCTGAGAACTTAAGACACATTAATACATAAGGCCTGGTGTTACAT
Organism: Pterois miles; assembly: GCA_947000775.1. Classification (NCBI taxonomy): domain Eukaryota; kingdom Metazoa; phylum Chordata; class Actinopteri; order Perciformes; family Scorpaenidae; genus Pterois; species Pterois miles. The sequence continues at coordinate 18,689,455 of CAMQGK010000638.1, forward strand.
TTGGATTTTTTGGACTGTTCCACTTCCCTCTGTAACTCAGTGCAATCTCGCTTTGAGGCCTCCTTTCATTTGTTTTTTTTTTCCTTAAAAAGTGAAACATGTTTTTGGGGGTTTAATTTCCATAATCTATCCTCCAACTTAACCCTTTTCATTCCAACATGTATTATTCTACTAATAAGGGAGAGTGAGAGAGATTACAAACAAACAAACAAGAAAAACATGAACATGTGAAAGCATACCATCCATCATCTGTAAACGCCTATCCTATACAGGGTAGTGGGGAGGCTGGAGATGGTCCCAGTTCATACTAGGAGAAGGCAGGGTACACCCTGGACAGATTGTCGGACTATTACAAGGCTGACCATTCACACCTGAGCAATCAGAGTCAACAAGTAGCTTGCATGCCCTCGGACTGTGGGTGGAAACCTGGAGTACCTGGAGAAAACCCACGCAAACATGACGGGAACGTGCAAACTCCACACAGACGGGCCCAAGTCAGGTTTGAACCCCAGCAGTGCTGACCGATGTACCATGAATGAAACAGATGTTCATACTGCACCTCTTGACTTGTAATATTGCGCAGCTGACCAACACTCACACTACAGCAAGACTTTGTGGTATCTATTTTTCTCTCTGGTTCTTAGAAATACAACCACTGTTTTCACACAGCAGGTGAAACTCCTGGAAAACGCCTATTGCAGTTGCCACGCGACATATCAGTAAAGCCTCTATACCGATATGACCTTGACCTGGAATTTCATAATTACAAAAAAATCCAGACATCAGTGTTGAATTCAGGAGGCCTTACAGGCCCCAGCAAAGGAGAAGGCCAGACCGCAAGACAGCAGCCCTGACAGGCCATAAAGCCAGAATGCGAAGAGCCCAGTGAGAAAAGGTCCAAAAGAAGAGGAGCCACAACAAGCCCATTCTGGTCCTGAAGATGCAAAAAAAGTGGGAGAAGAACCAGAACTGGACATTGATTATTGGACCTGTATGTCTCCAATAACTGTCTTAAATAGCCCGGTATTCCTGCAGTGCATACCAGACTCAATATCGAACCCAGCACTGATTATGTGTGTGCAGCATTTCGCCTCCCGTATTCAGAATCACAACAAAAGACACTGACTATGTTTGCATGCACAATATTCCACAATATTTTTGCCCTTTTTCCAAACAAAAAAAAAAATAATCCCACTAAGTTATTTACATGGCTAATGAAAATCAATATTCCACTAATATTCCCATGCATGCTGTGCATACTATGATCAACATAACTGGTAGACGACTTGCTCGACCGTGCGAACACAGCCTCCCTCGTCCGTTCCCTCAACCCCCTTCTGGAAAGGATCGGCATTGCTATAATTGCACACAACCAAAAACCTGTTGATATCCAAATCTTTTTAAATGTTTAAAAGTAGGTGTGTTTCTCCTTCTGACCAGAAATGTGGGTTTTTGTCCCCAACGGTTGTAAAAACCCCAATTGAGACGCATATTCCAGATGTGCTGTATACATGTTCAAAGAATGCTCCCAAAGTAGAGTAATATCGGCATATCCCACATGTCTTAATTGGATGCTCCATTGGAATATCAGTTCAGAATGCCCACACAGATTATGCTGTTTACGTGACACGTATCAAGATATCTACGGCTACTGCTGTTGTACAGAATAATAGTGTAATATTAGTGTACATGTAAACATAATCAATGTCAGGACGGGAAAGATGCAGAGCAGAAAATGTCAAAATCAACTGGGAGAGTGCGGACTGGGCATCAAGTTCACCGTGGCCGCGGGGCATATCATTTTTTTGAGGGGCAGAAAGCCAAACTGAAGGGGCACAGAGGCCTCGAGTGAAATTCCCACTCTGCTGTGCACCGCTGTACATGAGGTATAGACAGAACGATTTACAAAGAGCAGAGGTGTAACAGGAATAGCTGGATCAGAGAGGAGAAAGCAAGGTGGTTGACAAATTGAGGTACAGAGATAAAGAGGGACTCCGGTGGAGAATCAGACTAGCTAATAATGTAGAAAAGAGAATCTTCTTAACACTGTGTGAGCCACAAACCATAATCTTCACTGCAGGTGCTCAGCGTCCTAAAGCCACAGTCGGATATTTAATCCAGTTTTGATGAAGGCTGAGGGACAGTTTTACAGGTTTCTGTTTGTTATAAATGACTTCATGTTGGGAACAGTGCTCTCCATGAGGCCATTTTACGAATTAGGGCCAGTGGGTGAATTTCGTTCTTTTATTCTTTCAGCCTGGGAACTTGGCTGTAATGAACGGAAGCTGACACGGTGGTTGTATTATCCCCTTTCACTGTTGCTCCTAATATATTTTCATGAACTTGTAATATTCGTCTTGTTTCCAGCAAGCTGTTAGGAGGTATTTGATAGTCATTAGGCAAAGTGTTCAACACACCAGAGTGCGCATTTCAGTACAGTTGGTACTGCCATTTTCTGCCAAGATTATTACTTTGTTTCTTTGTAATATTAGGCAGTGAGTATGAGAACCGATGCTATCATGTGTCTCTTAGCACTTTAGTTCAGTTTATTCAAGTCAATATTTAGTGCCACATAACACAACATAGTGTATGTTATCAATGTGTCACACATGGATAAGTTCTAAATCAAAACATACAAATATTTGACACCCCGGGAGGGCAAACGTTGAAAATCTCAGTTTTCAGCGCTTTTTTATTGTTAATTTGATATTGATAAAAGCTTCAATTAAGGCTGCAGACTCGGCACTTGAGTTCGCCTTCTCAAAGTCAGGCTGATGAGCCGTGAGGACTTGTCATTGTAATGAGGAAGCCTCATTATGAACCAAATCACCCTGGTCTCTAAGGAATTCAGCATGAAGAGCACTCTTTTAGGTGATTAATCCAGTACAGTGTTGTATAAATGCTGCTATCAGTGCACACACAGTACTGTACGGGGCTTCATTTGCTCATTACCCCTGTGAAGGGTCAAGAATATGTTAAATGAGACCAACGCAGCTTCTATAGATATCAATTGTTATAACATGCAGATTAAAAGGAACGAAGAGGAGCGAAAATGCATAAATGGACATAGTGAACTTGTACGACACTGTCGACAAAAACAAGGATGCTGAACATCATTCATTGTTTATAAAAAAACATATGTACTCCGAGAAGAATGCGAAAGATTGAAGTGTCGAACAGGAAAGCTGTCACTTTACAAACATCTATATTAACTTCTCCCATGCGACGCCAATTCAGGGTATCATTCAGTCTGTCTTGTTTTGTTTACTCCTCCATGCTTGCCATTTCAAATGACAAACAAGTGATATGCTGGAGGAGGAATGCTGGAAAAAAAATCTCTGCTACGAGAAAGCTGTCATCCAGGCTGCTGACGCGAAAGTAAAGCAGGACAGAGGGGATTGTTACATGTTACGATAAAAGATGCATTTACTCCCAACATTAATGTTTAATGTGTCAGAGCTACGGCCACTCCGATTCCACTTTGAATTTAATTATTAACAGAACAGAGCTGTTGACAGTTCAGCTTCCTGTCAGACGTGGGGAAGAAAAGACAGACGCAGACAGAAAGGAGTCTGAAGTCATAGCCAGCGAGACATCTGACCTGATGCAAAATGTGTGTGGAAATGGACGCACACCAGAGCATGTTTAGATGGGGTTGATGACTGTGCTTGATGTGGTGGCATCTCCACACCTGCGCTGCCATCTGTGCCCCTGCACCCCCTGTGACCAATGTGCCTCCTGGCACACAAGTGTTGCACAGAAGCCTTGATGAACACGTCTCACTCTCCTGCCCTCTGCGAGGAAGAGACAAACACTTTGGTTTTTTATGTGCTCTGGATAACCAGGAGCAAAAACAAGTTAGTGAAATTGTCATTTTGACACTGACGTTTTGCGAAATACGCTCACATGAGAAGGTGGATACCGCTGTCATGTCTGTGCAGTAACTAGTGAGCAGCCACAGGTTAGCATAGTTTAGCTTAGCTTAGTTTAGCATAGCTTAGCACATAGATAAAAGGGCTAGCCGGCAAAGTTAACAAAATCGACCTTCCAGCACCTCTCTCAGTAAGATGTTATATCCTGTTTGGTTATCTTAATCTGTGACTCAAGAGTAAAAAGAAAAATGTGCTGTTTTACGAGGGGGTATGTGCCAGACGTGTGCAAATTTACATTTTTCTCCCATCCACTTCCTTTCTATGCAGGCTAAGGAGTTAAAAAAAGTATTTGCATCTGGTTGCGAGCACAAATTTGCATCTTCGGACTCACATGGCGTTCAGTTTTGGTGAACTTTCAGGCAAATATCACCTCTGCAGTTGGCCAACTTTGCATTTGAGCATGTGTGACCATGCCACACTGTATGTCTTGGCCAGGAGCAGTTGCCAGGCAACCAGCGGGAGGTCGTTTTTACATGTTTTTGTACAGATTGAAGAAATTACATACAAAGTGTTAAAAGTAGGGTTGGTTGGGTTCAAAGCTTCATTTTTGTTATATTTATTGAACTTGTCAATCCTGACAGAAAAAAAAAAAAAATCTGGCAGCTGTCGCAGGACTGTAATAAGCCCGTCCAATCTTTTCATTTGGCCTGAATAAAATGATTGGACGGGCTTATTACAGCCCTGCCTGCCCGTGCACTCATTGCACACTGACTCTTCCACAAGCTGCTAGCTTGACAGCTGTGAGTACTAACAATAGCCATGTTCGTTGTTTACATTCATCATGATGAATTTGGAGGAGTGGCTTTGGAGGGAGGCCCAATGGGACGGGCTGTCAGTGTTGCAGACTTTCTCGCTAGATTTAGCGATTTTTGGAGCTAATGCTGCTAGAAGAAGAAGAAGAAGATGAACCTTTATTAGTCCCACTAGGGGAAATTCAATTTTTTACACTCTGTTGGTAACGTATACACAGTACATGCAGATCCGAAACACATATACATGCAACAATGGAGAGATGTCAGAGTGAGGGGGCTGCTCCTGACAAGCGCCCCGAGCAGTTGGGGGTTTGGTGCCTTGCTCAGGGGCACCTCGGCAGTGCCCAAGATGTAAACTAACTACTTTTATTGGAAAAGAGTGGGCAACACTAGGCTGGCTTTTACGGTCGGATAATTTTTTAAATCTGCTTTTAAATAGAGAGATTTACAGGTGCTTCGAGGTGGATTTTGTTACCTTTGGACAGAGCTAGGTTAGCTGTTTCCAGTTGTTATGCTAAGCTAAACTAACATATCTTCTCATCTAACTCAGCAAAAAAAAAAAAAAAAAACATTTAATCAAAATGTCAAACCATACTTTTAATACAGAGCATGTTTTAAGCTCAACTATACATATACACACATACACTTACAACTCATGCATAGTTTTGCAAGAGAAGATCAAAAGAAAAAAGATTAAGGGAAAGAAAGAGAAATACAAAAGGAAAGAAACAAACAAAAAAAACAAAGAAAGAAATGCATAAGCAAAAACCTGATAAAGGAAAAAGAAAGTTATCGAGTAATTTCATTTGAGGATATTTCCTCTGAAAGTAGTAAAAACCTCCTTAGGCCGAAGAAAAGAGCACATAATTAATTAGACAAACACATTGCATTCCCTCTACACACATGCAAATGCACACTTAGACGATGACAATGCAAGCATCTCAAACAGAGCTCGCATAGCCGTCTACTCGGTCGCTACTAGCTGCACCATTTCATCAATGTGACGTGGTTTCCTCTGTGCATGCCTTGAGGAACATGGAGGGACATGGCTGGAGCATTTAGTGCACTGCTCATAACAATGGCAAAGAGAGCCACCAGAGAAGGCTGCCACCCCCGAGGGGCACTATGCACCTCCTAAGTGGATCACTCTGCGTTGTCACAACGTTTTCACAAAGCTCAGTGGGATGGGGCTGGGTTCTCCTTTCATCACCAGCAAACCTAAATGAGCTTTGTCAGGCTCGCTAATGCACGCTGGTGGCTCTGCAACTTTCGCTGAGCGCCTGCACACGTTTATGTATGTGTGTACACTTTCTTTACTCTATGGGGAGGAAGAAAAAGTCTTTAAATATTCACTCTGATCCGCATATAACATGAGACTATCGTTAGCACCTGGTCTCCCCCCGCTATTTGTTTGCAGTGCGGTTCACAGCATGGTCAGGGCTGGTCAAGGACAGGGATGGACACTGACTCAGCAGGTCAGCGGCTCTAATTGCTGCCGGTCATCGGATAAATGTTCCCCCCCGTATCCCTCTCACGCCAAGAGGGGACATTATAATGATGAGGGTGAAAGACAGAGAGGGAGGGAGGAGACGATGGAATCAGGGAGAGAAAAACCGACATGAAGCAGTGATGAGGTTAAAGTGAAGAGGAGGAAGAGGAAGCAGGGTTAATCACCGAAGCAGTGAGCTTTTGAAGACACTATCAGAGTGAAAACAGGGGCCATGATGAGTTAATCATGAGAAGGACAACGGTGGTTTACTAACCAGGAGGCCACGAGTTCACATCCTGCAAAATTATCCTTTTGTAAGGCTGAAAGCATCCGCTTAATGTGAAATCACAAAGACTGTGATGAAGACGAGAAAGGAAGCAAAAGGGTTAGGACGGTAACTGATGAAGGTTGATAATAAGGGTTGTGACAAGTTGGCTGAAAATACTGAGAGTAATTAGACAGTTGATTAGACTGTTATTGAATATATAAAAATTTAATATATAGGCTAATAAATAAGTGCTATCGATTGCTATAAGCACCATAGATGTGCGTCACACCCACTAGTAGTTTTTATCATCTATTTACATGGTCGATCAACGAAAGAAGGTATAAAACAAGACGACAGGGACCTCCAGCTGCAATAGCAATTATGACCGTGGCAGAAACAGAAGTTAGGCGCTGCAGACGGCATAAAACTCCATATAGGGTGGAGGTCTGGGGCGATGGATGGGACACAAATCACAGGGTTTTCACCCAGGAGTTTGCATCACATGTGAAACCAATGTGTAGATGTCTTGGTATTCACAAGAGATAAATTTCAGTTTTGAAACAGTGACTTTAAGCCAAAACTAGGGCTGTAAAATATTTAATTGCAATCAATTGCATGATTGTTCATAGTTAATCATGATGAATCTCAAATTAATCACATTTATTATCTGTTAAGAATGTATCTTAAAAGGGAGAATTGTTAAGTGTTTAATACTTATCGACATGGGAGTAGGCAAATATGCTGCTTTATGCTGCAAATGTATGTACAGATTTATTATTGGAAATCAATTAACAACACAAAACAATGACAACTATTGACCAGAAACCCTCACAGATACTGCATTGAACATAAAAATATGCTCAGATCGTAACATGGCAAAATCAAGCCCAACAGTCAACAACAGCTGTCAGTGTGTCAGTGTGCTGACTTGACGATGACTCGCCCCAAACTGCATGTGATTATCATAAAGTGGGCATGTCTGTAAAGAGGAGACTGGTGGGTACCCATAGAATCCATTTTCATTCACATATCTTGAGATCAGAGGTCAAGGGACCCCCTTGATAATAAGATAAGATAAGATAAGATATTCCTTTATTAGTCCCACAGTGGGGAAATTTATGCCAGTTAGTGTTTCACCAAAATTTAGTGCAAATTTGGAGCGTTATTTAACCTCCTTCCCGACAAGCTAGCAAAACTGAACCCTACACAGCCTAAATATCTCAAGTTTCATTCATGCGTTAAAGAAGTTAGAGGCACTACAGTGAATTTGCATTAACGCATTATTATTGTGTTACTGTTGACAGCCCTAGCCAAAACACCCCTAAATTTATGTAAGTGGCTTTGTTGTCTAAACTCAAAGAAGCTGTAGTTTTGTTGTCTAAACCTAAAGAATCCTTTTTGTTTGTTTAAAATTTAACGTTTCATTTAGTTTACATGTTAGAACATGTTGCTTTTAAGTTTCGCTTTCATTTTACACGTACAGGCGTAGCAGGCCTCGATTGACCCCCATCTGTGGTGCTTATAGCGAAGAGTAACAGCTATTTAATGGCCTCATAACAGTTGAATCGGGTGCAGCTAGAACGCTAGCTATGACGCTTTCACTTTTAACTTCTCAGTATTTTATGCTCTCTGGTCTTTGAGGTTTCCTAGGGTAAACACAAATCTCTCTGATTGAATGCATTACGCTCCGGCAGGTTTCGCATTAAAACACCTTTTTTCCTATTCTAATCTGTATCCTCATTACAATATGAATGCATTAAAAGAAACCTATGCATGCGGATCTTTGCTCAATGAGAGCACAGCATTTTCCCTCGCTCTCCCTCTCCCTGATATCCATCTCTGCAGGCTCTCTCCTGGTAGGTGGTTAGACGTTAATCCCCCCGGTGTCTGGGGCTGATCGCTCTCACCGCACCGCACCCTCGACCCCTTGACGTACACTTGCATCCTTCACATGAGCTTAAACACATTCCCTCACACACCATCCCTCCTTTCAACTGCCTTTTTCATACAAATTTCCACTCACCTCTCTTTCCCATCACCCAAATCCTCTCATTTTCCTCATTCCCTCTCTCCAGCTTACAGTTTACCTCCCTCCTCTAGTTTCTGTGCCCTGGTTTGGCCCTAAAATCAAACTGAAATAACAACTTAAGACCTTAAAAATGTATTAGACTGTCTTCAATGTGGATATTAGAGATCTCATTTCAGACTCAGTGACAGGATTATTTGTGCTGCATGCCAACACTTGGATTAATATAGAACAGGGTTCGTCCTGTAGCATAATGTGGATTTTATCTGCTTAATTAGTATTGTGGCACATTGAGTGTTTTATCTGCTTTATTAAATACAATTGGACTTAACAATTAATTTCCTGTTTTCATTTTCTCACTGTATAGACTGTCCATTGCATTAGGACTGAACATTATCATTTTATTCCTTTATTGTATCATTATTTTTTATTATATGGTTCTTTATTACGGTTGTGGATCATGAATCTCACATCTGGTGCAGCCCTAGCCAGCATGCCGCAAGAACTGTAAAAGCATTTTTACAGCCAAAGCTTTTGTGGAAAAATGTCTACATCATGTACATTATCTTTATCAGCGGGCACCCCCACCGGACTTCCTTGAATTTCAGGGATATGTGAAGAAGCTGTGGGAGTTTGTCTTGTGTAATTTGAAGTCCCACTTCATCTTTTAATCTCCATCAATAGATATTCTGCTCCAGAGGAACATTCCTCTGATTTAAGTAGACTAACCGGAGGGCCACTATCATATAATAGTCATCATTATTATGTCCCTCACTCTATAAGTCTGGCTCAGCAGATGTAGACTGTGGGTATAAGTCTGCCATTGGTCGCATTATTCACACTGCATCCTCCTCCCCTTCCGCAATTTTGCAAAGGCACCGTCGCTGCATCCTGGGCTTAATGCCGCCCAAGACTATTGGGATTGGTTTAAGAAAAACAAACAAGCCAGTGTTCTGTAGCACTGAGGAGCTAAGTCTAGATCAGGGTTGTCAAACATAGGGCCTGCAAGATGATTTTGCAAAGTATAAAAATGAGCTGCAATTTTTCAATGAAAGAAACTGCTGTTCTAAATGTGTCCACTCGATATTACAATAGCAATTCTGTTAAGCAAGCAAACTATTACACCAGGGCTGAGCGAGTATACCTGACAGCTGGACCGGGGCTGCCTTGTTGTTCTGCCTATTACGTTCTCTACTGACCAGAGCAGATCACTTGAATAACGTGAACAAAATGCTGCAACAAAGTTGTCACGCAGTATTATGACAGCATAGGTGTGTTCAAGTTGAAGCTGTCATTGACGCTGCTCTTTCCTTGTCTGAAAGATGTGTGCGCGACCCAATATGCCGCAGACGTGAAGCTGTTCAAAGATAAAATAACGGTACTATTACGGGAGTTTGAGCAACGCTTTCAGACTTTTGGTGAACTGGAGAAAGACTTTTTTGAGAGTTTTTTTACTCGCCATTCACTGTGAATGCCTCTGATCCGATCTGAAATTGTTCATGCATTGCACAGCTTTTAGTAGTTTAATAGTTTCTACCTCAGTTTGTATGGTGTGGTGAGCTCAGGATTCACATGTGGAAATGACAAATGAGGTGTTTGATACCTGGAGTTGTTTGTATTTTGTTCATTCCCAGACAAAGTTGTATGCCTTTGTAGATACACTGAGACGAAGTCTAAGTTGCAGTCACTGAGGCATTGTGCTCTTGAAATTGCACTAATTTTTTCCTCAGAATTTTCTGCTAATTTGAAGTGTTTTGTCAAGAGGATTATTTGTGATGTGTACATTATCAGAATGTGTTTGTACTATTTTGGACCAAACTAAGAAAAGGAAACAATCTGAAGTAGTTGTTATGCCATGATTTTACTGGTCCGGCCCACTTGGGAATAGATTTTCCATGTGGCCCCCGAGCTAAAATGAGTTTGACACCCCTGGCCTAGATGCTACGCGAGACTACTCATTCTCAAGCTACACCTTCGGCCCCCCTCCACCTCTCATCCTGCAGCTCTCAGCTAATGGCAGTCAACCTCAGGGAGAACAGAAGGAGGAGTATAGGAACAGAACAAAGACAGCCAATCCCACGTCAGTACCAGCTAAATATAGAAGAGACATCTTTGTTTATAATGAGTTTAACTTTCACAAACAGGACATCTGTCACTTTCAGTGAGTGCATGTGTATGCATAAAACAAAAAAATGCAGCCTGGATGCCTTCTGACAAAGAATCTGTGTATTTTATTTATATATACAGCATTTATAGGAGAGTCTATGTGTGAGTACATTTGGGTCCTTGCTTCTGCATGATAATGTAGTTCCTGGGTACACATGTGCAGCGAGCCTGGTCTCCTAAAAATGATGTTCTTGTACAGCACAACTGCGACTGCTAGTGAATGAGGGAGACTTATTTTCTCCAGGATGACATTTGTTTTGGACGGATCACAAATATGTTTCTAATCATAATCTGCATAGGGGCGAGATCTGGGTGGGTGGTGGTCAAACAAACATGGGTCTTTCACCCATGAGACCTCTGTCAACCAAAAGTCAGCACTGACTAATTTTAATTTGTGTCCATAACTTCAATAATGTAACAAGCATACTTGCATTAACCCAAACCATGATGTGTTACTTAACTAAGTAGTTTTATCGACGACTAAAAAGATCGGAGTAGTTTTGTTGCATTATCTGTTTTGTTTTCTTTCAAAGTACAACGTTAACCACGAGTTTAAGACTGTGACCCTAATCCAGGAGAGAATACGTTTCCCTTGAAACAAAACTGAGGATTCAGTTCAGTTGAATGAGAATGTAATGTGTGGAGAAGCAAAGCGACGACAGGAGGAATATGATTGCAAATATCCCTGCAATGACATTCAAACTCTACACGCCGCGGATGATTTATGATGCTTTATGCAAGCATACATATGTAATGAAAGAAAAATACAGCGCAAACGTGTACATTTACAATGCCAACTTCACAAACTAAGTCCAAAATTTGCCTTAAGATATACATAAATTCCCTAAATAACAATCTCCTCCACACTTCAGCACACACAGACAGTGTTCTAAATCGTATTTCATTACCCAGAGAAATGCTTACTACATGGCATTAAACAGCTACGGCTGTTCAGCTTAAGACTGTGGCCAAGACACGCATGCACAAACACGCACTGATGCACCATGAAGATGAAAAGCAGAGGGAATAAAACAAAAACAGGCAGGTACAGAGTCACACTGTACTGCCACGCAGCTTCTGCTAGTCTATAACTAGGCCGAGTCGAGCCCGCCTCATCTGCAAACACACGCACGCACGCACGCACGCACGCACGCACGCACGCACGCACGCACGCACGCACGCACGCACGCACGCACGCACGCACGCACACACACACACACACACACACACACACACACAGCCGGTGGGTAATTTTAGCAGACAAAAGAACCAAGCTGTGCGCCGTCTACCATCTTAATGCACCCTGACACAAACCAGCGGTTTTGACACAATACCTTTCGATCACAATGTGTTTGTGTTTGCGTTGGCTCTGCCACTTCAATCAGGGCCTCTTTGTCTGTCTCTTGCCACTTTGTCAGCTCTCGGGGAGGCGTCAGCACACAACAATCCTAAGGACATCCAGTGGAATAACTTGAGATCATTTTAGAGATGGGCTTGGTACACAGCGCAGTGAGTTTTCTAGTTTAACTTCTTAAATACGCAGTAAGCGAGGCAGCTAACGATCAGAAAATGTAAGGTCAGAAGACTTGCTGATATTGTGTACACTTCCAGTGAATATATGCCTGCATAAAGAAAGCCATACATATGCGAGCACATACACTCAAACACACATAATGGCTTTGCAGATACTTGGCTACTGACAAACTGCTTACACACCTCTCTGGGTGCCAATGCCTTGAGTCAAATCATCCAACACTTTTCACACAGGGAGCACTTACACAACCCTCTCCCCGTGGGGGCTACATTGAAGGTGTCCTTTTTTGCTAACAACACTATCACGGACACACACTTACACGTGTGAGCACACACATCCCTCAACGCTCGTGCCGCACACACTCGCAGCCAGACGTGCGACTGTGTGCACACCGGTGGAGTAATTACAGACATTTTAATCACTGAACTCTACTCCTGTGGGGCACAGCAGACACAGCGGGGAGTGGGCAGAAGACGAGGCCCTTGACTGATTTCAACCTTGACTTAATGATCGTTGTTTGAGCCTGAATGCTTTGCTGCAGATGCTACTTCTTTTCAGGGATCCGTGGAAGATACTGTGATGTGTAAAACAGGTTTAAATAGACTGAATGCAGCGCCATTCCATCCTGGAGAGTAAAGACATACCAGGGTGTAATATTGGCCATGGCTTTTGTTCGGGAATTTGATGGTTACAGAGCATAATCATCATTACCAATATTTGAAAAGCTGGAAGGTTAGCCTTGGGCATTATGACAAGATTGAATTTAAAAAGGAACAAATGTTATATTTTGTGTGACTTATCAGTTCCATGTTTTATTAAAACACAATTGTGGGGCTTGTATTGTTTACCTCCTAATCACAGGATTTACCAGTGAAGCAGCTTAATCCCACTAAAACCAAACCTCCAGCTTTAACTTTTCTGCTTTTGGATAGCAATGCACAAACACAACCAAGACACAGCATGGCAGAAGGAATACAACCCTTAATCTCTTTGTTTAATAATATCTAAAATATACAGTGCTGTGAAAAAGTATATGCCCCCTTCCTGATTTCTTTTGCATTTTTGCATATTTTTCACACTTAAATGTTTTCAGACCATCAAACAAATTTTAACATTAAACAACGATAACCTGAGTAAATGGAAAATGCAGTTTTTAAATGATGATTTAATTTATTAAGGGAAAAAAGCTATCTAAACTTATCCGGCCCTATGTGAAAAAGTAATTGCCCCCTAAACCTAATAAGTGGTTGTGTCACCCTTGGCGGTAACAACTGCAAACAAGCGTTTGACATAACTGGCAATGAGTTTTTTTTACATCGCTTGGGAGGAATTTTGGGCCACTCTTCTTTACAGAATTGTTTTAATTCAGCAACACTGGAGGGTTTTCAAGAATAATCGGCCTGTTTAAGGTTATGCCACAGCATCTCAATAGGTGGATTTGCTGGTGTGTTTCGGATCATTGTCCTGCCGCAGAACCCAAGTGGGCTTGAGCTTGAGGTCTCAAACTGTTAGCTGGACATTCTCCTTCAGGATTTTCTGGTAGAGAGCAGAATTCATGGTTCTATCAGTTACAGGAAGTCGTCTAGTGCATGAAGCAGCAAAGAAGACCCAGACCATCACACTACCACCACCATGTTTGACTGAGGACTGTATGATGTTTTTATGAAATGCTATGTTACTTATAAACCAGATGTAACAGGACGCACACCCTCCAAAAAGTTCAACCTTTGTCTCATCAGTCCACAGCGCAGAGTTGTCTAATTTTCCAGATATAGTAGAAGATGAAGAAGCTGTACTTCCGCCTGTGTTGTTAACAAACGCTGCGTTGTCTGTCTCGCATCACACTGACATAGCACACGTGCTTTGGAGATAATTTTATCCCAACCAGGAAGACAAGATACGAATGGATGTGTACATGGATGCCGATCAGAAAAACAATTAGCATAAACCACCTCTCTCATTTGGAATGAAATTTATTTCCGATTGGGCCATATTGGATCAATTGACGTGTTTACATGAAGCATTTGTAATCTGACTGGGCCTTTATTCCGATTATTTGCGTCCATGTAAACGTAGCTATTGACTATGTCCACTTTTATTAACAGTTTATGTACAGTATAAAACAGAGAGACACATGGTGCCTTCAAATGGGAGTCATGTTTACCGTGTTCATGAGAAGAGTCCATATCTTGTGGTATTCACAACTTCAAAAGCGGAAAGCTTCTGAAAGCTCAGAGCTCATGATTTGTGACATGTTTGAAATGGTGGAGGCCATCATAGTTCAATTTTCAGGACGTAATAAGTGAATATATTGAAATTTTAGTCATGTTTTTAATTCAAAATTTTAGAACATATTTGAGGAAAATGTTGATATTCCTAACGGCCTCATCTTTTTCCTCTGTCATTATGTGCTTACAATTCTTGAATTCTGTTACCTACTTGCTAGCTTGCTAAATTGTAGCCTCTGTGGGTTCAAGATGCCAACAGTACTGTTAATATTGCTGTTGCTTAGCAGCGGCATTTCCATGACTTGAACACCAAACACATTATTTGCACGACTTCCAGTGTTGTAAACACAAGTACACAAGTTTCATTTGAAGGCACCAGTAGTATACCGCTTTCCCTTCACACTACACACAGCTCAGAGTTTTTCCCAACTCCCTTTATCTAAGGTGGCATACTGGAAGTATGAAAAACAACAGGACTGGCATCCTGGGATCATATCACCTGCGTTTTGTTCCACATTGGCGGAGGAAGAGGAGGAGGAGTACACAAAACCAGGGGAGTGTGTGTTTAGATTGCCGGGCCGAGCTCTCTGAGAGGACGAGGCCTCTCCTTGACCCCCCTTGTGCCTTGCAGTTCAGTAGATTAGCTGGAGCACAACAGAGACCAGTGCTATCGCCGGCTTGCAGCCTCCTCAGCCCCACTGGCCACACAAGATATCACCCACACACACACACAGACACACAGACGTGTGCACACACAAATCTGTGCGCTACTTTTGGCCTCCCACACACACACACACATAATATCTTTGGACCTCATGACACTGTGCCTGAAGGTTCATTAGTGACACTGAGGCCACTTCAATAGGAGCAGCACTTTCAGAGCACCCTGTGCATACACACATTAACCCAGACATGCCTTGCTGATTCTATATATAAGTGCATGCATCTTTATGTCCGTGCCGTATGTCTACGCCTTTGAGTTAACATATGTACAGGGATAAAAGAGTATTTGTCTCTCTGACCCTTCATCAAAAGAGTCCATGTGACTGCAGTGTACGCTTCTGAAGTCGCACCAACCAGCAGGACTTCGCACTGTAAAAAACTGATGTCGGGATCAACAATTCACTATCTAATTACTCCAAGGTCAATTACAGCAGCAGTCCGCTTTGAAGTTTCGCAATGGAACATCAAAGGTGTTTTTTTCCCACCTCAGGATTTCAAAGCAGCGAGATGCAGCGGAGTAATGTAAGAAAAAAGGAGGGATGCAAAAATGAGGGTAGACATTCCGGGTTACATGATTTCAATGCGAGGATACGGAGAGAGGAACATGACAGAGAACGAGAAACATTTGTCATGTTCCTTTTATACTGCATGGGACACGGCGTACACGATGCTTAAGATGAAAAAGCGGGTTAATGTGAGGCGAACAGCACGGCAATAGTCCAAAAAAAAAAAAAAAAAAAAAACAGGAGAATATTCAGGATGAAGTTCAAGGATCATGAAATAATCCTGCTGTGATCAAATGTAACACGTGTTCTGTAATTACATTTTCTTTTGGTCTTTTGGCTTTTCCTGTCATTTTCTAATGATGCCTTGCAGTTGACATTCAAAGGTTCATGCTGAACCTCACAATTTAGAATAATTTTGAATCAAAACTCATTACAATACTGTGTAAATTACTATAATTTGGAATAAGAAATCATTACCGAAGAACTATTAGGAGAGTGGGTTTGTTCAAGGCTTTGACTGTGGACATTTCTTCTCTTATTAAGATTGTAATGTGATTTGTCAAATTATTCGTCTAAGTGGCCATGCTGAGACTGTTCCTGCAGTCTCCAATGATGGCTTGTGGATCAACCTTCTGCTGGGCATAATTATAATACCCTTAAAGGAGCCTCCCCTGTGCTGTGAGTTTTGATAAAGACTGGGAAATTAGACAAATCACACAGCATCTGAAAACAGAGGTCACTATCCTAGCTGAATTCCAATGTGCAATATTCAATTCTCCCGTGTGCGCAGGACACATCCCTGACATCTGTGCGCTTGTGACATTTCACATCTCGTTTCGAAAGGGGCTCGTCTGCCAAGATTCATGAAAAATGCCCGCTTCATGTGAGCTAAATTACTAGTGGTGTCTAACAGTGTAACATTCAAAAATGAAGAGGGAGGATTCAGCTTCTCCCATGAGGCACCCAGTGTGCTGCACAAAAATACACCTAACATACACACCAGCGGTAATTGGGTGGTTTTATGAATATGAAAACAATTCATTCACCGTGTTGTAATATGAGTCTATGAGAGGAGAGTATATATTCATTCATATGGAAGAATCAGTAATCAGACTGTAAAGATGGAGGGTAAAGATTACCTGATACACATTAGCAAAGCTAAACTAAAATAACTGTTCCAAGGCACTTCAGTATGTACCTGTACACTATCTGCAATAGTGGGCACCCTCCTGTTTGGGAAAGTGAAGCTAATGCAGAAGAGCCTTAAAATTACATTCTTCCTAATAACCAGCAGGGGGCGCCTCCTCCGGTTGCAAAAAGAACTATTTTGAACTCGAGAGTCATACTGAGATTAAAACCTATTTTAAAAGTGAGGGTTAGGGTTAGGGTTAGGGTTAGGGTTATCCACGACAGGGTCAAATAGCAGCATCCAACACATAATAAGACAAAAACACTGAATCGCAGCGGCACCAACTGGTGCGACATTTTGGTCATGTGTTTATTAGATAATTGAAGCAACTGCAGCTAGCAGTGGCCTTTTGCTGCGTGTCATCCCCATTTCACCGCTATCACTAAAATCAATAAAAATGAAAAAAACCCTCTCCAAAATATAATCTTTGATATAATTATAAATAAAGAGATGAGGGTCTCAAGTGAGGGCTGCACCTTGGTTAGCGCTGTCGCCTCCTAGCAAAAGAGTTGCAGGTTCAAATTAGGCTTGGGGCCCTTCTGCATGGCGTTTGTATGTTTACCCCATGTTAGCGTGAGTTTTCTCCGGGCTCTCCAGCTTCCTCCCACAGTCCAAAGCAGGTTAATTGATGATAAGTTGCCTGTTGGTGTGAATACAAGCACAAATGGATGTCTGTCTTTATGTGTCAGCTCTGTGATGGACTGGTGACCTGTCCAGGGTGTATCCCGCCTTCGCCCAATGCCAGCTGGGATTGGCTCCAGCCCCCACTGCGAGCCCTAACGGGATACGCGGTTGCAGACGGCCATTTGTGTAACCCAAGATTACAACTGTTCCTTCCTATAGAAGTTTATGAGAAAATGAGTCTACTTCTCACTTGATTTATTACCTAAGTAAACATTGTAAATATGAGTTTATGATCTCAATCACTAATTTCAAGTCTTTTTCAATACAGCATGATGTTTATTTAGTAAATTATGGTCCCATTTAGAGTCAAATAGACCATAAAGCAGAGGTTTTGGGCATGGCTACCTTGTGATTGACAGCATTGTCTGGTCCGGGAGTTTTCTCTGTTTAATAAGCCACTGAAAAATGGCTTATTCAGTGTTGGTTGTACTTAGCCCTATGCTGTCATGTCACCTCTGGTATATAAAAAGCAAGACGGCGACAGCCAAAAAACAATTTGGCGATGGTATTAAAGCAACAATCCACAAACCAATAGGTGACGTCACAATGCAACCCACCTTTCTCCTGTTTGCTTGTTAAAGTTCCCCAATCATAAACCTACTCTGGGCCATGCACTTGCAATAAAAAAATGTCCACACAAAGAAATGTCCAACTGTACTGTGTGTAGTGCTGCCTGCAGTAAACAATGGTCTAATAATGAAATGTGCCTGAGGCATCACAAATTGCATAACCTGTTGAAAATACATAATATTAAAGGATGACACTGTGCTAGGAGCCCAGGTAAACAACAGTGTTGTAGTAAAAAAAATATATATATATTCATAATTTTTCATCCTTTGACTAGCCAAAAAATTCCCAGCGTGTCAAATCTGAGCTGTAAACACTATTATGCTCAATCACCTTTAAATCACTTAGCAGTGTATTGCATTTTTACAAAGTTATTGTTTGTGTGTCAGAGGTGGCCCATGTATCTAGACATGTATTAAACTGTCTGAGACGCCCCTAATGTCTTCAGAAGATGTATGACAGAGGAGCGTATGTTGTCCATCACATCAGTCATTGAGAGTTCAGTAGTGTCAATGAACAGCTCGTCCTGCATGCCAAGCCTGTCTCCATCTTATAATTTCCAAACATCTAGAATCCAATAATCATATTGTTGTTTACCTCCTCATTGAGCAGATGCCACTGGGGGGGGTGGTTAGGAAAAGCAAGTGATGTAGTGTGTATGATGAATCCATCTCCCTGCACCTCCCTGCATTAGCATTGCTAATGTGAGTAAGTGGTTTAGGAGCGGTGCCATGAGGAATACCAAGTCAATCTGGCCACCAGTGAATGTGTAGGGGTTGTCTGTAGTTAGATGGCTTCACACACACACACACACACACACACACACACACACACACACACACACACACCACACACACACACACATACACACAATCACACACACACACACTTTCCTGAATGTCAATGAAGAACTGCCAACAACTCTGTTACCCCTTCATCAGGGGTCACACATGGAGACAACTGCAGGCTATGTGTGTGTGTCTGTGCTGAGTCTGTCAATGTGTGTGTGTGTGTATGCAAGTAGGTAGGTGTATGCATGTGTCTGCATCTGCTTGTGTGTGGATAACAATGTGTCCCGGTGTTGTTTTTGGAATGTGGCTGCTGAGTCGACCTGGTTGGGCGTTGCATCCTTTATTAGGAAGGGTACAGAGGAGACCTGAGAGAGGCCAGCAGCATCCCCATCTCGCCCTTCACGTACCCTCACAGCATGTTCCCTCTGCTCTTGCCATCACACCTGGCGGTGCACTGTGCCTCGGTCCCACAAAGCCCAGATTGTCACCTCTCTTTTCTAACAGCCCCCAGGTTTGTCAGCATCCATCGCCCCTGACCCCCTCCAACTGGTGCCGCAAAGCATCTTCTCACAACGTGGCAGAGCAAGATGAATGAGCCAATACCGTCACACCACAGGGTGGCTGACACTCCCACATGCCACCACTGTGGATCCATGATCTGAAGACCTGGATACAGTGCCACCGCTCAGCTTTGCGTCCATTTTTTCCCTGTAGCCACTTACAGTGTTGCAGCAAAAAAATCCCCATGGTCCAAAAAACATTTTCCCCACAGGCGTGCTATTCTCATTGGAAAGTATAGGCACCATCTTGGAGTCTGGTATCCATCCATCCAAGAAGCTTCTGGACCGCTGTGGCTATGTCTAGGGTGATATTGTGTTTTCTGCTTATTGCCAGTTAGCCATGTAGATTTCATGCTGGGCGATTTTTTTCAGAAGAATGAAGTTTTCTATTTTCAAAAAAGTCGTCTTTTGAGGAATCAAGGATTTCATAGGGTGTGCAATCTGCACATGTATTATTAAAGCACTCTGATAGGCTACTTTCACAATTTTTTTACCTTCTACAATGATTCTTGTACAAAGGATTCCCACAGGGATCAAGTTCCATACTCTTCAGTCAGGTGTGATCTACATATACAGCATGTTTCAAGATCCTTTCAAAATGAAATGGAAGTGTGACCTATGTTCAGCAACATGATTATGGTAATATGGAGGATAAAAAAAACGTTAAAGCAGTGGTGGGTTGTTCAGGTCTGACAGCTTCTTTGTGGTGCAAGCTATCCATGTTTTAATCACTACTTTTTATACCGTTCCCCAAGGACAGAGAGATGTGGAGAAAGAGAAAGGCAGAAAAAATGTATGTGATTGAAGGACAGGGATTAGAGACTGGCTGAACCTTGACTTCTTTTGTTAGCTGACAGCTAATGTTGAAAATGTAAAAGATGCTAAGATAACATACTGATCAGCACACCTACACTATAGTCAAAGCACTGTTTTTCTCTGGAGCTGTCTGAATAAGACCTTTTCAGTAAAGGGCCTGCATCTCTTATACAGCCTACTGTATATCCTCAGCGATGCCGTATATCTACACATTTACATGTCTGCTGCCACATACATTGACCTTCACTCACCATGCGGAGTGTAAGTACAAGTGATTGGTAGATACGGCGGCGTGGCTGTCAGGAGGAGTCACAGAGGTCACCAGTCTGTATGCATTATTTAACAGAGAGGGGCAGAGAGGCGGACAGCAGGTCAGGACCTGGCGAGGGAAGACCTGAGGCTCCGTGGGACTGGGCTCGGTGCCAGCCGTCGCCCCCCTCTGGCTCAAATCAGAAGGAAGCAATCTACTGTGGATATAAATCCATATTCAGTCGTTCTCTTATATAAGAAAAACATATGATTAAAATTAAACTTTGGATTATTTGGATTTTTCAGTGTGTTGCAAATACAGCACTTTAGTCTGCAGAAGCCATATTCAGCCTGAATGCAAGGTTATCTTAGAGAAACTATCTACGTATTATCACAGAAAAATGGGACTCAAAAATGTGTCTTTTTTAAAATTGTATTTGACATTGGTCCTATTGCTATGAAAAATGAATTTATTTGACTGTGAATGTACATATGCAAGTACATACATTTCTCCCAAACACTTTTAGCCATTTTTAAAAAATGTTTTAAAAAGTTTTAATGCCTCTAATATATGTCTATTGCGGTGATGCCCAATATTTTTTATATATTTTTAAAAAGAAAACATTAACTACAGACTACCTTGCGATGGTATCACGACAATGGCCCTTTCCCTGTTTCCTACCGCGGGGCGGCAGTAGCTCAGTCTGTAGGGAGTTGGCTTGGGAACCGGAACCGGTTCAAGTCCCGACATGGACCAAGAGTGTGAACTGGTAGCTGGAGAGGTGCCAGTTTACCTCTCTCTGGCTACCCTGCCGATGTGCCCCTGAGCAAGGCACCAAACCCCCAACTGCTCGGGGCGCTTGTCAGGAGCAGCCCCCTCACTCTGACATCTCTCCATTACTGCATGTGCATGTGTGTGTTTCGGGTCTGCATGTACTGTGTATAAGTTAATAGAGTGTAAAAATTGAATTTCCCCGAGTGGGACTAATAAAGGTTGATCTTCTTCTTCTTCTGTTGTAGTTCCTGATACAGATGGTGTCCTTCGGACTACATTGTGCCATGAGGACACACCGGCTTTCATCCCATATACACCTCTGCACTGCAGAGCTCACGTATGTAGGTGGGTGAAATGATGCACCATTAATAAGAAAAATATTAATTACATTCTCTTATTTTAAGGGAAGAGATTTTGAGACATCTGAGACATTTTTGGAGCTTATTAAATACCCGCAGTGACCCAAATGCAGCAGAACAGATCAGTAAATCTCCCCATTAAGAGAGACCGTGTGCATGTACGCACAAGGCGCAGCAGTGTAACTTCCTGAATTATTTAAATCTTGCAAAAATGACATGTAAGGGAGCTTTATTCATTTAATTTTCATGACACAGCTATCGCTGCATCCTGTCACTGCAATGTAGTGACTACATCCCAAAATAAAGGAGTTTGAGCGAACATCCCTTACACGCTTCAGTTACCACCGACTCTCTGAAGACGCTAATAATTTCACTGTAACTGTGTGGGGGCATTAGTAATGATCTTTATGCACTGTACTGTTTTCGCAATGAGGCTCATTTGCATAGGTGCTAAACGCCTGCATATTACCTAATTTGAATACGGGCAAATAGCACAGGAACACCAAGACGATGTAGTAGTAGTAGTAAAGTGGATTCCGTGTTTGGCTACTCCTTAATAAATGACATTATTGCATTGTCAGTGCTTACAAAGTATGTGTGCATGTAATATCCTGTTTGTTTTGACACTCTCCATAGAAGAGATGATGGCAGCTGATCAACAAGAGAAGCAGGGGGCTAAAACCACACTCACGTAAAGTGATTAATTAGATCCGTAAGTTATCACAATGAATACGCTGTGGGACTCTACAGCATCTGCACTTGTTGAAATTACCAAAATGTGCTTTAGATGAGATAAATGAGGTCTGGATATTGCCTCCACATGAAGCGGACCATGTATCAAGTGAGAAAATGAGCAATATTCTGAAATTGGAGTTCTGAGGTATCCAGCACAACTACTCAAATGGGAGGGAAAGCAGGATCTGTGTGCCCATAAATGATACATTGCCATGTGACAATAGAGGAAGAAGATGAGACTGCAAAACAAGACCGGGATAGACAGCAAATAAAGGAGGACGGAGATGAGGGATAAGAGAGAGAGAGGGTAGAATCACAAATTAGGAGGAAAAGGCAAGAGCAGAGGTGCACAGTGGCAAGAGAGGGCGAGCTGAGAGAAAGTAAGAGGGGAAAAGTAATGGGTGAGACAAAAAGAGGGGGAAGAGACAAAGGGTGGGTTCGAGGTAGGGTTGGAGGGCCTCGGGGTTTGTTAGCTTTAATTGGGCCTCAGGCTCCGGGACATGCAGCGACAACATCAAAGGTCAGATATACATCAAGCGCTGCTGGGAAATGTCGACCCACGTGGGGAAGGGCCGCAGGGCAGAGCGAGGAAGAGAGACAGAGAAAGGCCATTTTAGAGGAAAAAGAAGGAACTTTTCTAGACTTTCGAACAGATATGTGCTGCAGAGGGAGAGGTGGCAACCATGTTTGAATTTGAAGGATAAGGCTCACTACAAAAGACCAAACTAATAAAGAATTTATCTGCAAGTAGCCAAAGCCTGATATTGCCAATGGAGGGATGCTGTCATTCCATCAAATTCATGCAAAACTAGTAGGTGTCATCGTAACACCAAAAAATATTTTTTGATATAATACATTTCTGCCTTTTGGTCTCAGATGTTTTTCTCAAAGGAGAACACAGAATGAGTGTTTTACTCTTGTGACTGTGTCTTACAGAGCGGATATGTAGTATGCTGTAGCAGGTCTTTAGTGACAGTGATATGAGACTTGTGAGCTCATGTTTACAGCATGGGAAGTCATGAACACAATATGCTTGCTCTTCAAGTGGTTAACCTTGAGAACACTGCTGCTAAGCAACGGCAATATTAACGTGACCACAGAGCCACAGAGGCTAACGGTTTAGCAAGCTAGTAAGTAACGCATAATGACAGAGGAGAAAGATGAGGCCTTTGAAAACATCAACATTTTCTTTTCCAGGAAAAACAATGTACGACTAACATTGTAATATTTTCACTTAGCATTCAGCATTCAACTCATTGCTATTCCCCAAACTGTTTATGTTTTATAAGGTTCTGGTGTCAAAATGTCAGAAAATTATAAAAAATAATAGGGTCCATAGAGATTGGGGGCTTACAACTACAGTGCCAACCTAAATTGTCTTTTTAAAATGTGAAACTTTATATGTGTGACCAGTTTTGAAAGATTTACAGCTTCAGTAGGAATAAATAAGGTTGGGGCTGATTGCAACAGACGTGGCAGGGAAGTCTGAAACTTCTGAGACAAACTAAAGGTGCCAGTATACTCCGGCCGAACAACTTCTGAAGCCACTCCTCACACCTTTCCCACGTCTTGGTCAATGTCTGAACTATTTCACTTTTTGAATGTATGAATAAATGTGTGCACTGTTTTCCCCTCTGAACATTTATCATAGCCTGAATTTCACTCCTCCTTCAGCACAGGAATTACATTTAATATTTTAGAAATCAAGAATTGATCCACACTTTAACAGGAGATCACATGCCACTGAAAGCACACATTACCAGTGTAATATGTTATTTTAGCAGCTGACATTAATGCTGTGCTTTCTAATTTTCTAAATCTCCTGACACTGGGCGCATATTGTGCTTTAGTACAATGCTGTGTATCACTGAGAGCCACTTAAAGACCTTGGAGACCCATTTCCAGAGAGAACAAAATAAACGTAGCACGGCACTGGAATGGTGAGTAACTCTGTTGCAGTTGTAATGATGGAAGCAGTGACAGGTTAGCCGCTCTCAGGGAGATAGTGAAATAGTGTTAATTGATGATGGCCTCTTCAATTACTTTCATGTCAAAATTATGAGTGTGTGTGTGTGTGTGTGTGTGTGTGTGTGTGTGTGTGTGTGTGTGTGTGTGTGTGTGTGTGTGTGTGTGTGTGTGTGTGTGTGTGTGGTTGTGTCCATAAAGCTGACGCATTCATACTTTTACAGACAGGATAACATCAGGATTAACCCAAACTGACACCCTCTGATAGACTTCATGTCAGTCTCATCCTCTGCTTCATTACTCCCACTGACATGCACAGAGAAATACACAAACACACACACAAACTCTCCCCGCCGCTCTCGACTATGTGTGTTCATAGGATTGGCAGAGCGAGCACAGCAGGACGGGTTGCAAGGGTTGAGAGGAACAGAGAGACAAGGCTGATTCGAGCCTTTTATTCACCGCGATGAAATCAATCATTGTTCCCAGATGGGTCTGTGATTTATGATTAGCGGGGGTTTTGGATTGTATATATGACAGAGGTACATGAACGACACAATCATGTGGTGCATTTGTGACAATGACACATAGTCGGTGGTGTAACATGACATCAATGGGCTCAGGTGCAAATTGTTTTTTTTGTTTTTTTGGGGGTGGGCACCTCACCACATCATATGATTTTTGCCACTTTGTCAAATATGAATTTGTAGGCATGTCGGTCACAAAGTACATAACTGCAAATATGTCACTGTGTTCCCAGAGAAGAGGCAAAGAAAACACTACTATACTAAACTATTTATAAAAGTGAGATATGATTTGTAAATAACGATCAAAATTGCATTCTCACACAAGTCGATTTAAATAAATGTCCAGTTGGTTTACAAATAAATACAACCCAACTTAAATAAAATATTCCATATCATACATACTATGTTTTTAACTTTATCACAAAGTACAGTGTGTAGGATTTGGCAGCATCAGCCGAGCGCCCCTCGGCTCACACCTCGCTTTCCAAGACTGCAGTAAAGAGAGCTGCCAAGTGCAAAACCGTAGTAACGCTGTTTGCCTCGCTCAGAGCCCATCCATACCATAATAACACTACTTTAGGAGCAGCGGAAATCAGACAGCGGCCGGCAGCACCATGGTTTTGCACTCTGTGTCTCATGTTATTTTCACAAACTATGGTGACCTTCAGGTAATGCAGACACGCTAAAGGCTCTCTCTAGAGTCAGTGTTTGTCTGCTCAGGGCTACTGTAGACTCCATGAAGAGGACCTACTCCCTATGTAGATACGAGGAGCTGATTCCAAGCTACCAAAAACATGATTCTTAGTTTCGGATGATTATATACTAATGAAAACATAGTTAAGAATATTATATTCACTTTCTGCCAGTAGATAAATTAAATTTCCCCACTGTGGGACTAATAAAGGAATATCTTATCTTTCTTATCTTATCTTAGATCCCCCTGAATGCTACACACTGTTCCTTTAACGTAATGACATTTACTTTTAAAATGTAAATGTATTTACACATTGTCAAATCTTTACACATTGTCAAAAAAACCGTCTGGGTCAGTCCTTTCTTTTGGTGGCCATCAGGCTCCATAACCAAGGTCTGACCCCCATGTGACTCTGATCATCTGCTCCATATTTATTCCAAATGTATATATTACATATAATTATATCATTACATATACATATGCTGTGCATATACAATACCCACCACCTGCTGCACTTTACTTATTACTGTTACTGTTACTTATTTATTTTACTGTCAATTTTCTTCATTGCACCTTATTTCATTTACTGCACCTTCTCTTTTACTTTTTACTGTACTGTATTTATCTGTACTGTTGCTGCTGCTAAGACACCCGAATTTCCCTCCGGGGATTAATAAAGGTTCATCTTATCTTATCTTATCTTATCTTATCTTATCTTATCTGCACTCACAAGTCAGCAGACACAACTGGGTTTAGAGTTTTCAGACTCTTCCTCTGGTCCTCAAATGTATGCTGCGTTTAGGTACTAATGGAAAACTTGGACGTCTGACTTTTTCGGGCGTTCTACTAATCATGACTGACACGAAACTAATCAGCACCCTCCTCAGTGGAAGGTACAGGTGTGGCCTGTGGTGCCGTGCACCTACCGGTGAGGACTGTTGCAGAAGATGAGGTTGCAGAGGTCCTCCGGTGGGGCTCCAGGGTTGAAAATGACAAACACTACAGCATCTTCCATCCTTCACACACAGAGGAAAGAAAAAAAAAAAGTCAACATAAACGGTTTTTAAATGTTTCATGAACATGAGCTCTTGTAGAAGAATGACTGAGGTATGTAATTATGCTCTCAATTGCCATCATTATATTGAATATTTTCCACTAAATATTTTATTACTTCCATATGACATTGGTAGCTGGAGTAGTTTTGTATGACTAGTTTTGCAATTTGGAAAAAAGGTGTTTGCACAAGTCCATATTTTTGGTCTGATATTGTCGCACGTTTAAATAAATACAACCATAATCATGTTGTGTCAGTTGCGTTTACACACCAACTCTGAACATGTGCAACCAATAGGAATTCAGCTGGCTCAGCCGGAGGAAGTCTCTAATATGCATGCTCTCAACCAGCTCGGCTGGAGATGGACTCCAGGATGCAAGTCATCTAAATCAGGTTTACGGGCCATGTTATTAACATATTAATACAGTATTACAGGCTTGGAATATAGGGCAGCAGCCCTAACATACTCTGCAGCTCTGTGGTCCAGCTCACCCCATACACACCATGTGGCTACTGAGCTCAACACAACTATGGAAATCATAACCAGGGATATATATTTAGTACCACTCCCTTGGCTTCCTGACCTATCTAACATAACCCCAACACACATCCGACGAGTCACATTTATTTAAAAGATAATCCAAAAGGTAAAGATTCCAGATATCTGCACCTCACCTACTGCTCATCTAGATCAGAGGTTCTCAACCTCTTTTGTGTGCCTCCATCTGAAAAGATTTTGGTTGTTTTACTCGAGTTTTATAGCTGTCAACTACAGCTGAGGAGAAAACCAGGGATTCCAAGGAAGTCCCAAACAGTCACCTGGTGTTAAACACTCAACAGGCCCCTGGTACCAACGGACCACACGAGACAGTCACCATCCCTCAACAGATTCAGGACCAGCTGGTCTCTATACTTGGGGCGGCAGCTGCAGCCCACTGTGTGCCTGTGGAGAGGAGCAAACAATGGAAGACCTCATTGAGACTTGCCCTCTACAAAGACTAAAAGGGGGATTAGTCACCGTCCATACAGCAGACCAAGAGGCAACTGCTTGGCTGAAGGACTTTGGATGTAGGAGTAGTGAGAAAGTATCACACTGCTCCAAAGATGTTGCACAAATAAATACATGAAGAAGTGGAATAAGATAAGATAAGATAAGATAAGATATTCCTTTATTAGTCCCACAGTGGGGAAATTTACCAGGACAGGAGGTATTTTTGTACATTTTACTTTCTCTTATCAACCGCATACTGCTCAGTAAAAAACAGACACAGGTTTCTTAAGTCATGTAGACTCTGGCAAAGTTTAACATCTCTAAGGTATAAAGGAGTAAAGTGTCGCACCCTGAGTGACTGACCTAAATTTTGTTTTGACACATCGAAGCACTGTGATGATACATGTAGCACCAGGGGAAAAAAACAGCCTGTTTATGCAGGATAGTTTTTGAAAAATTTTCTCTGCATCTACGTAAGAGATACTGCAGTACCGCTATAGTTTTATTTCACCTTAAAATCCTGGCATTGGGTATGAGCAACAAGATTTGCCGACCAAAGTCAAACTGCACATTTTTACATTAAGCCTCTGATTATATATGGTGTAATGACTCATGAGCGCTGCATTTCACACGCTGATTATGCCCCTAATACAGCTCACATTATGACGATGTGAGGAGCTAAAAAGACTGTGGCGACTGTGAGAGAAACAGATGTGGGATGTGACAAATGAGTTAACGGAACATTTGACCGTGTTAACTCCTGAGCAGCCTCCTGCGTCAACCCAAGAGAGCAACAGCAGCATCCTGAGTAACACCTGTGTACTATGAATGTGTGTAGAAATCATGTCTCTATGTGCCTGAGCTTACAATGAGACTTCTTAATGAGCTGCTTAATGCAGATCATTATGTTCATTGACATAGCATAAACAAACAGACATGAGGAAGACTGACTTCATCAGTAAATCAGTAAATAAAGTCAATAGTGTGGATGCTGACGCAGCAGGTGCACTAGATGTCCAACTTTTATTAATAGTATGTAAATAATTAACATGGATGTTCCCCTATTACACAAAGCAGTGTGCGCTTCTCAGGGTGTTCGTTTTCTGGGTGCATGGCAGTATTCATGACTTGTCTGTGAAATGAAGAAATGACAGACAGGGCATGAAGCCATCCATCAATATGTGTTCTGTTCCACCTGTTGATCTCAATAGAGGAGGAGATAGAAATAACACGTTGTAAAAAAAATCTCAAACAATCCATCCCGGTCCCACTCCCAACTCGTCAAATACAACCAATTGGGCAGCGCCCCTCGGCGCTGTAAACCAATACACAGAGGTGCCCTGTGAAGCGTTCAAGCAATGTAAACTCACCTGCAGCATTATTTGACGGTCAGAGCCAGTGACGGAGTATTAATAGTGTGAGAGTCCGCTACGGGTGGGAATTGTGGTGGATGGGTCAAATAAACACTTTTGTGCCCCGTGTAAAGCTAAAAGTAACGTTGACTTATTTTATAACAAGTTGTTAGTCATAGTGTTGACTCATTATCGTCAGTTCTGTGAGTAGCATGAGTCATTAGTCAGTGAAGTTAACGTCAACTACGACCATTTACTAACCCTAACTAAGTGGTAGTGGTGCCTAAACTTAAATTCCTGTGAAAACAGAAGATCATTTTCAATATCTAACAAGCGTATATTGCCTATACTTTCAAAAGTAACACAAGATGGCTACTCCGTGTGTTGGTCTCCAATGCCAAAAGGCACTGATCACGTGGCGTATTTGATGAGTTGGAACACGTTTTGAACAATCAGTACTTTCCTCATACTTCATCACGGAGGTGGATTCACCCCAGAAGGCAACATACGGTCCATATGATATATTACAAAAAGTTATTCTTCATTTTTTGGGCCTTCTCCTACGAATGCCCAGCAACATGTGATGCACATGTCACTTTCCGCTCCAGTCTTTTCAAAATAAATGTCAGTTTTCACAGGAAACGAGTTACATTCAGGCAACAGACCTGCTAAAGATCATGGTTTGGTTTAAAATAACACGGCAGGTGGGGTAACTTCAGTGTGGAAGTTATGTGACAAACAAATCGATGCTGACTTCTGGTTTCACACGATACAAACACTGATCTCCTGGTTCCATTAGCTGATGCTACATTTGCAGACCAGTAAAAGAAGTGAAATAGAAAAATAACCACCAGGGATGACATCTGTCCTTGGAGCATAGAATATGATCAGACTACATGAGAGCATTGAAACATGACCTCACTGCTTTACTCGGTCACAGTACAAGCAGCTGAAGTTTGCATCACAAACAATAACAACCAGTTTAAGAAGTGAGCTGTTGCAGTAAATATGAATTGTTTGGTGGCAGAAATATGAGCATTTGTGAGAGCAAAGCACACAGTCTATGTATTTCAGTGAAATGTGTTCATATATGGATGTCAAAGACTGACTGTAGACTAAAACCATCCACCGATGGACTTCATTCTCCAACATAATTTAAACCGGCTGCTTCTAAAGGTTGAGACCAACAATAATTGGATCTAACTGTTTACAATATAGTATGTGCTGTGAATGTGACAATAGCCAAATGTCCCATGAGATTGCTGCTATTGTGTATTATATTGTCTAGTGCCAGAGATAAGCAGTGAGCTAGAGTCATTAGCACTTGATAATTTAATGCAAGCACTGATGTGGTAATCAATTTCAGAGGCATTGTCGATACTGACCAACAGTGAATTACACATTTCAAATTGATAACGGCTTCACTTAAGCAATTAAATTTATTTTTTGTCGAGATTAAATCTGCTGAAGAGCAACATCACTCATGACAAATGCATGCTGAGGAAGGAGGAATGTGATGTGCTTAACTCTTAAAATATGAATTTTTATATTTTTGGATTGATGCACACTTGGTCCTCTAAATATTTTCATTAGTAATTCCACATACCGTTACAACAAAAAGTTTTATTCTAGTATTCTAGTGTTATATAGACTCTAGCTGTTCAGTATTTCAATACTTTCCACAGATCAGTCATTAAGTCATTCAGACCATCTTTTGCCCGATGACGTCGATCTCCACGTCTGCCATTAAAGCAAAATGGAGATAAATCATACAAGGAATTATTAAAAACTTCATAAGTCATTATTTAAAAACTTTTTTGTTTTGGTGACGCTGTGGAGGTTTGCGTAAAACAATAATGTTTTGACCTCGGCAGCGATCGTCCCACATCCCTGTTAGTATGCAGGTCTACTTGTCTCTCAGCATCTCCATCCCGACACCCTGCTGGGTGTCAGCAGCCACTTCGCAGCTGGAGACTCGAGCCAGCGTGTCGAGCACCAGCTGGTTTGTGACACTCTCTGTGTTTCCAGAGGCACCTGTTGGTCATCTGGGGACACAATAACCAATGCGAAGGAGAGTAAAGAGTGCAGTGTCCACAGAGGACATAAACAAAGAAGGTGAGCTGTGTTCCAGTCCTTAGCCAGGCTGCAGTGATCAGAGGAAAAGAAAGGGAAAACATGCTTTTCAAACAACGGATGGGAGCTCCTGTGAGTTATTGAGTGACGCTGTGGCAACACTACAAATAAAGCTGCACCAATGACACACCTTCAAACACCCCTGACAGTCACTCGATCCACAGATGGTTTCATGACGTCATCTATTACACCATTCACTGGACTTTATCTCTATTTATTACTCCCTGACTTCCAATATGCCAGAGATTGGCTGTATACAGCAGCAGCCGAGAGGCTTTATGTGTTTACTGTGTATAGAAATAAGATGTGAGCTCATATTCATTGTAGAAAACAAGTTTGATTGTTGCAGGTAATCTGTGGATTCCCACTGATTTTATCCAACCCGAATAACCAGAATGACTCAAACAAACCACAACAAGGGAATAACTTGAGCCTGTTGGATAATCTGATTTAATGATCGGTGGGTGAACACTGGGCTACAGCCAATAAATTTTAGGGATTGGGTTTTTTACAAATTAGTTTCTCTTCTTTTGGGGGAACTTTACTGCTTGTTAAAAACTGTATCATCTTTGAACTGAAGGGTGGAACTATTTTAATGAATTGAAATTTCAAGTTGACTAGTTGAATTAACTGTAAGGCAACATCTGTCAGTCTGTACGTCCATCACATATCTCAAGAACCCTTTCGACTGACTTCACACTTGGTGGGTGTGTTGCTGGGGATCCAAGAGAGAGTTATAGGCGTTAGAGGCGCTATAACAATGAACTTTCTGGCTTGGCACCATTTAGTCAATAGGTAGCACCATAGCAGCATCATCTAACCATAAATGAAGGAATCTGTCGGTCTATCTGTATGAATGCCTTTATATAAGAAAGAAAGAAAGAAAGATATTCCTTTATTAGTCCCACAGTGGGGGAATTCAGTATAGTGGGGAAATTCAGTTACATATTTTCGAACCATTCATTCAATCAACGTTATGCTTCAGTGTAAGGAGCTGAACTTCTGGGGAACAAGGAATTGGCTGATTATGGACAGGCATCCGCTCACAATGGGCACTGCACTAGTTATTTTTTGATGAACTAAACATTATGACCAATTTTATTGGTCTTTAAAGTTGTAAATGTGGACTCAAAAGATGAGAAATAAAATAGATTACAAGTTGTTTTTTTGGTGCTGAATTTTGTAATTAAAGGATCTCTTGTTGCTATTTACACAGATCACTATTTGATTTGTGAAATTAGAAATTCCTTTTTCTTTTGTCTGATATTGAGGTTTTATTACTTTTTTATGGTTACAGTCATGCATTTTGTGGGTTTTTCACTGGTTATTTAGTGATGAGAGGTGCTTGACTTGTACCATAAAAACCTCTGAGAATAAGCAGAAAGAAAGCAGAAAGCACAGCAACACATTTTACTGTGCTTAATTAAAAGATTCAAGGTTTTACATAACAGCTTTTATGTTGGATTCTTCACTTTTTGCTGTACTACATTCAGACAAAAAGTAAAGGCTGTTGGTATTTTGCTGAAGAAAGATTTTTAATGCATACATGATAAGCTCATAAAATACAATGCAATGCTGAAATTGAAACACATGCAGGATAGGTAGACCACTAACAACACTAAAATGCATTTTGCAGGTTAGTATCATTAATCTAACACTGCAAGCTCTAATTCCTCAGAATCAGCGCATTTGCTTTTGTACATTTTAACCACAATTTGCATGATTTAAAAAAGGGCAAGATGATATTGTGGTAGTGATATAGGATTTGAATTTTCTGCCACTGAACCCATGGGTGAACAGAGCGTTTATATCATCATGTGCTCCAACATATCTGAAGGCGGCTGTAACAAATAAAAATAATACTTATGTTCGAGTGAAAGGAATAAAAGACACAAAAAACAGGACCCTATGATGTAGAGGGCAGAGGAAGAGCAAAGAAGCCGAGCATGAACTGAACTGGAGAGAAAAGAAAAAAAAAATGTCTGAGTTTGAGAAGGAAATGAAGAAGAAAAAGAAGCTATAAATGAGAAGAATCTCTCTCATGCTTTCAATGCAGTTTGACAGCCAGATACACCTGGGTCACGCAACCAAATATTTGAAATATTTTTATCATTTGACAAAAGTCTTTTCCGTCAAAGTCGTCGGTAACAGTGAGATATGATTTTTTTTCAACAAACTATTAACTCTTTCAATTATCGGAAACTTTAGAAAAGGCTTTCTTGTGCAGACATCTTTATATAATATGAGTTCTTGAATAAGGAGATGTTGGAATTTGTCTGATGTACGATACAGGTACATACAGTATAAAGACATAATAAACACCCAACCTTGGACGTTGGTAGTTTATAGGAAACACGGTCAGCAGCTCTGGGAGCACATGGCCTGTATACTGTAAGGATAGAGTGGTAGTAGGTCAAGTAAGACGGTCAAAGCTCAAACATGCACTCTCCTCCTCACAGTTTCTTTTAAGGTCAGATTTGAGAAAGATTTAGAGGAATTCCAGAGAGGGCGCCGAGAGATCTGACTGTCCTCGGGGTTTGTTTGAAAAACGCTCTTTTCTGGGGACTGGCACTGGTTTGTTTTGCTTCATTTTACCCTCCCCCCTCCTCCTACTCTCCTCTGGCTTCTTCACTGGTTTGGATTCCTTCTCCTTGCTGTTACTGACCGACTCTATTCTTGAGAATAAGTCTACATGATCTCGCTTTGTCCTTTTCCATTGGCTTGCTATACACGATCACTTGGCTTGAGCTATCATTTTTACACATGCAAATTGCAACGAAGAATACGTTTTTGTAAGATATCATATGAATAATGTTGTATAAGGATATGTTGCCTTCTGGTGTGAATCCAGAAATTGCTGATTGTTCAACTTCTGTTCCAAATTGTCAAATACCGACCGGCACACATAGTATCCATCTTGCATTACTTTTGGAAGTGCCAGGGAGGGCGTGGCAATATACGCTTGTTAGATGTACAAAATAATCTTATGTTTACATGGGAAGTTAGGTTTAGGCAACACAACCACTTAGTTAGGGTTAGTAAATGGTCGTAGTTGACTGTCAGCCTACCGGGTGGCTGCTTGGATGGATTGCCCTAACATTGGGTACAGATATCCATGGTGCCTAGAGAATAGATCCTAATATCTCTGGTGATCCCCCGACTTTCTCTCCATCACCACCATGAGGTGTAATTTTGTTTTTATGAGTGAAATGTCTAAACTATTGGTCGGATTTCAATGAAATTTGGTATAACCATTCATGTTCACTTCGGGATGAACTGTGATAACTCTGATGATCTTCTAACATTTCACCAAGCACCGTCAGCTCAAATTTTAAGTAGTCCAATACTTTGGTTTGACCAAATACTTGCAAAATCAACAATACTACTATATGCCTCCGCTGTACTGTAAAGTACTAATTTGTAAATGATAGCATGCTTCATACTGAAGTTAGCATTTAGCTCAATGCACCATGATCACTGTGTCTCAGTCAAGCCTCATAGTGCTACTAGCATGGCTATAGACTTTGTAGAGGGTTTTAATCAATACTTAATAATTATTATCTAGTGACCCATCAGCTGTCAGTGTGATGACGGGTAAGCCTCTGGGGGCAAAGGGCTACATTTTTGGGGTTTGTGTGCCAGTCAGCAAATATCCTGACCAAGATTTCCTTTTCCGTGCGCTGCTCATTGTTTACAGTCTGATTAGCAATTTGAGGTGCAAGACTCGAGTTCAACTGGAGTTCAACCTGCATTCAACCAAAGCCTGAAAAATGCAAACCAGAACTTCTGATACCAAAATCTTGTCCCATTGCCTACGAGTCTACATGCGAGTACAGAATCTGTTAGAGATGCCTTTCATACAATGTGACAATACGAAAGGGGTTGTCCCCTGAATTTACAGCTGCCCTCAGCTTCATGTAGCTTTATAGCCGTTTCCAGTAAAAACCTCTAAAAGCCACTGTACAGTTCCTTCTCAGCACCAACAAGCTGGTGAAGATACTATTTAGCAGCTAAAGAGCAGGATTTTTTTTCTCTCAGGCGATCAGCAACACCAAAAACTAATAGAGACTGAAGATTGGACTTATATTTGCCAGGTGTCCAGAAGCACAACTCCAAATAAATGATAATGTAGCTTGGGATATGCTTGATGTATAAATAAGCAATAGTTTGCTAACATGTTTGTGGAGTATTTTACCAAGTCTAAACTATTTCAACTTTAACCCCTCAGCTGAATAAAAAGTTTAAAACACAGACGTGTCTCTAAGTTTTCAGAGATAAAACAGGAGTCTAAATAAAAATGAAGTGTGTATTGGTGTTTCTACAGCACAAATTTAACTTTCGAAATTGTTATAAATTACATGATGACTCATAAGTGTTAAGCTGAGCTCTCGGCAGACTCTAACCCAGCAGCGGGAGCAGCTCAGCCTGCTTATCATGTGTAGACAGCCTCACCTGTCATCTTTTCAACTTATGATCCCTCTCCCCTTCTTCTGCTTTCTGCATATTACCCCGCTTTCCTCCCTTTTCCTGTTGTTTCTTCCACGGCACCGCGGTACTGATCCTCTTTCCCATTTCGTTCATCACTCTTCATTGTTCACGTGTCTGCGGAAGGTCAATTGATCTGGTTTGGGACTGTGGGAAATGTTTCCACTGATTGTTCATGACACACACGCACACGGCGCGGGCACACACACTGACAATGGGCCCTTCACTTTATCAAGGGCAGAAGATAAACAACTCTGGATAGGGTGAGAGACAAGGTGGGGATGTTAAATGTGCTGCTCTAAATGTCTTCACACATCGCCTGTTAACAGATGCTGAATAAGGGCATCTGTCCTCGTGAAGATCCTGGAGTGTGTGTGTGAGCGAGAGTTTGTGCGTGTGCTTGTACGGGTGCATATGTGACCTTTGAAGACTTGCTGTGTTTGCACTTCTTTTCTTTGCAACACAATCAACCAATTAATCAAGAGGTCAATTATGCAAGTTATTACAGTAGAGCATGTTTGATCTCAGTTAGAACAACATTGAAAAAAAAACAGAAATTAAACGCAGCACTGTACAGAACTACAAATTTGCAGTTGCTAATATATAGTTTTCTTTATTAACTACACACAAAGAGCGCCAACACTACTGTATATCTGTAGTAGATACATACTACAGATACATATATATATATATATAAGCAGCTATTAGGGCATTCCCTCTTCACCCAAGATTAAATAAAGGTGAACTGAGAGGACAATGTGTTATTTTAAAGGGCATATGTCCACTGAAGGTGTCCCACACCCATACACACAACTGGTAGTAGTAGGAATAACTAACGTTCAGTCTGCCTCATCGATATGTGAATACGCCATGAGTGATTGCAGTGTAGTCTCTGACCTTGTGACTCCCTGGGGCATACGTTTAAGCCCGCAAACAGGGCAGTGACAGTGACAATAACAAATTTCTTCCCCAAGACTAGAATCGAAGCCGAAAGGTGGAAACGGAGGTGGAGGTGATTTAAATACAAAGCGATCGGGAGCAGTGACGAATGCAGAGATCCTTACAGTGACCGGTGAGGAAGAGGCCACAGAAACAGCGTTGCCAGATTTGACTGGCAGTTTCCAGCCCAATCACAACTTAAAACCCGGCCAATTCAATAAAAATTCATAACCTTGCAAGAAACCTGGGTAAAACCATAAAACCGTTGCATCCACAATACAAAACACATCATAAGCATTCAAAGCTTCATATCTGCATAAAACCAAAAATAAAATGTGGATAAATAGGTTATCGCGAGTCAAAGAATGATGGCGTCAAGGTAAGTAGGTCCTCCATTATCCCAAACAACAAAGGAATACAACTCAAATCATGTCAAATTAAATAAATCAATATGAGTCACACAACAAATATAATTATATTGTTATATGATTTCAGAATATTCTCAAAACCCCACCAAACATGGACAAAAGCTGCCCAAATTTCACCTACCTGTCCAAAGCTAAAACAGTCACTATATCCTGATAGTCATGTATGAGACAGGTAATCTGAAAAAAAAAGAAATCATGTGCCTCTGCGTCCTCCGGTGCTCTTAATGGCATCTGCAAAATTTCACAGACCAGAGGAAAACAACCAATCAGAGGTGATCTGGAGTCTGCCGTCCAGCTGCAGTCTATCAGAGCCAGCTGTCAATCACTCACAAACTCAGACCAAACAGTCAAACTAGGCAGCGCTGATCATATGTGAATCAATATTCTGTTACTGCAATGCATATTTCTCGCCTCAAATGTTTTCAGAGACATCTTGTCGTTACTGTTTAGCTGTAAAATGGGAAAGTTTGTCACCCTGCAGCCATGTCGGGAAAATGCAAAGCACCGCTCACATGACCAGAGCACTGCCAGTAGGAACGCTCTTTCAAAAATGACCTGTAAAAGTCTGACGTACAGAAGTCTAGGTTTCACTCAGAACACTTGAATTACAACATGCTGAATTAAGGATTTTTTGCCCAATGATGCCATGATTTTGCAAAGGGTGTCACAGATGTGTGTTGCAGTAATAAATGTATGTCACTCGTGAGGGTGACTCAAGTTGTCTGCCTGAACTTGTAGGTTTTGCACCATTGATACAAAGAATCTTTGGTAGTGTTGCTGCAGTATTAGTAGGAGTAACACAACACAGCAGCTGCAGTCAGTCGTTGTCTATGAGGTGGGTGTAAGAAAGAAAGAAAGATATTCCTTTATTAGTCCCACGAGGGGAAATTCAATTTTTTCACTCTGTTGTTAACTTATACACGGTACATGCAGACCCGAACACACACATGCACAAACATGCAACAATGGAGAGGTGTCAGAGTGATGGGGCTGCTCCTGACAAGCGCCCCGAGCAGTTGGGGGTTTGGTGCCTTGCTCAGGGGCACCTCGGCAGTGCCCAAGAGGTAAACTGGCACCTCTCCAGCTACCAGTTCACACTCAGTTCTTGGTCCATGTCGGGACTTGAACCGGTGACCCTCCGGTTCCCAAGCCAACTCCCTACAGATTGAGCTACTACCGCCCCCAACTACGACTAGGTATGACTAGGTAAACCGGTAGTAGGTTACCAAGGTGTCTCATATGTGCCTCAGTGTGTCCTGACTGCTTTCTTGTTACTTCTGCTGCTTCACATTTAACAGCTGAACCACTGGGCGGCTTTAATCGTGAAGCACCTGTTCGGATGTGCAATGTGTTACCAAGTGTAGCAGAGCTGTGGTTTAATAATAGCAGGTCTACTACATGACAAGATATGTTAGTACTCATAGTTGTTGTAGTAGTAGTAAAAGCAGCACTAGTCATAGTTTGTGCTCTGAGGGGGATTCCCAGTGCTCTCTGTACGACATTGTCCATTTGGCTCTGAGGCAGAGAGATGAGCAAGGAGGAGGTTAAAGTGAAAAAAAAAAGTGACAGAGGGGGTCAGAGACAGGAAGAGAGGAAAGGATGTCTGAGGATACGGAGAGAGGAAGGGTTAGGGATGGACAAGGACAGAACGAGACTTGTGTGCTCGCGCATCTATCTCCTCTGCTGTACATTTAAAAAGTGTCTAGCTTCAAGGTGACCCCTGTCACCCATTTAGAGAGAGAGAGGGAATGGACATAGATGGATGGTTTCATGGCCTTTGCTGTACATTTGCCTGCAGGTCGGGCCAAGTTTTTTTTTTTTTTTCCTGGCGTTACAGAAAGATGGGAGCGAGGACAGGAACAATGGCCTGCTTCGGGGGGAAACGGGGTCATGTAAAGAGAGCAAAATCAAATCCACCCGCCATCATTGGCTCCCCAAGTGATACTTTGGTACCTTAAGTGCACTCATATATTCATCTGAATGGCATTACAGCCATATATAGACTAATCTACTAGCTGATTTGTGTGTTGCACTCTCTAGTTTTACAGTGCAACTGAATGCTTCACTAACTGTGCCGGCTTTGGGAGACAATATAGCAGTAATGTACCATTTTGTTTGACCTCAAATGGAAAGATGTTAACGTGCAGTAGCATTAGGCACTCACTAGCTCATCATTATAAATCAAGACATTTCCAATCCATAATTTACACATCTGCATTATGATAAAATGTGTAATTTAATACCATTATATACAATTATATATCAGTAGTATATACAGAGACATTGATTTCGGATGGAACGTAGGGATTTAAAGTGACAAGACTATGAATACATGTCCACAACGTCCGTCCTTTCCATGCTTCTCATTCATTGTCTATATAAGCAACTGTGCAATGCATTCTGGTAGCATAGCGGCGTGATTCGAGAGATGGGGTCTCCCTTTGGCCGCTCCTCATTTCCATAAATTTTAGGTGTAGGCTACTTGATGCAAATCACAAACCCCCCCACACGACTCCACACTTCTGGAAACTCTCGAGAAACTTTTAAACTAACCTATAGCTATATAACTTTACCAACTGTAGTTACCATGATCTGAATGGAAAACAGCAGGAGACAAATTTGTGTAGAAACCTACCTGAGTTGTTTTCATTAATTTAATCAATGCTATTATTATTAGGTAGTGTGCAGTTCGTGGTTTGTGTTAAGCTAACAGTAAAAAAAAAAAAAAAAAGATGCAGCATAATGC
The DNA here is from genome assembly GCA_947000775.1 of Pterois miles. Lineage (NCBI taxonomy): Eukaryota > Metazoa > Chordata > Actinopteri > Perciformes > Scorpaenidae > Pterois > Pterois miles. Next base: position 18,729,118 of record CAMQGK010000638.1, read on the forward strand.
TCTGTCCGATCAGGGCCTAAGCGCCTACAGCTACGCTAGCAGCTCTGTGAAGCAGGTATCATTTTAATGTAAAGGTTGATGGGAATGTCATTACATTTGCAGGCATTCAGTCATAAACATACAAAATGTTGGACAAATGAAAGTTAAGGGATCACCAAAGTGATTACAATCCATCCTGAGGGGGGAATGGATGTCTGTGCCACATTTCATGGCAGTACTTCCTGTTGTTGTTGACACATTTCACTCAAAACAACAACTGTGAACAAAGGCAAAGTGAAAATGCCTCACATAGACAGACACCACAACAGCGATGGATTCTATAGAGACTGCTGACTGCGAAATGCGCAGCTCTGAAGCTCCGTCCAGCCATATTGTAATATTAACTTTAAATCTAATGATTGCCTGCGTTGTAAAAGGTTTGCTAGAACAGTTGAGTTGAGTGAAGCTCACAGTCTGCAGATCTATGTGGTTTTCTGTCAGTTTCAGGTCATTGGTCCATTTGTTATTTTAAGTACTTCATTGCTGCTACGAGTTTGTTTTGTCCCCTTGTACTTTTTGCTACTTAATGAAACTTTATGTGTAAAACAAAACAAATGAAAAAAACACAAGTTCTGCATTGCTCAGGAGTTGCCAAGGCCAAGTAATCTCTGGGGAGCTGACATTTCTCCCTTTCTGCATCTCTCTCTCTCTCTCCCTCCCCTGCATCCTTTGACAGTCTGCAAATAACAATTCATAAATTCGGCACTCTCCAGATTTCAATTCTCCACTATTTTACTATTGTCCAGTATTATTTCTTCACATGCCTCCACATTTCCCGCTCTCTATTTGCTTATTTTGTCCATTCTGTCACAATTCCTAGAAGTCATAGCATCAGCCAGACCTGCTAACAACTAGCTAGCTATACATCTAGATAACTAGACACACAGATGGGTAGATCGCTGGATGGATAGGAAAAGGAGGCAAGCAAACCAAAATTACAATTTAGAAGAAAAACGACAGGTAAAGACAGCAGGGGATGAGTGTAATACAGCTGTGTGTTGTGTGTGTTCTCACTATCCGTCAGCTTATGGTTTACACAGGCTTTTCTAATGCATCAGTGCCCTCAGCCTGTCATAGCTTAGCAATGTGCCTGCCCTTAAATATATGAAAATCTGCTCCCTTCGAGCGTGCAAATCAGCATTTTTGGAACACGCACAGGCAGACACAGACGCATCACACACACACACACACACACACACACACACACACACACACACACACACACACACACACACACACACACACACACACACACACACACACACACACCATAACATTTCATCCATTCAGAGATGCACATTCACATGCTCACTAGCATTACACAAACACACCACGCCACGCACGCACACACACACTCTGAAAGTCACATTGCGATGGCTTGAAATGCCTTTTATGCAGATTGAGGACAAGCCCTCAGCTGATCAGAATCTAGCCTTGAATTTGATATGCAACTGAAAGGAGCAATGTCATTCCAGCTGGGTAAGAGTGCCTGTTAACCCACACAGCTGCCAGCGCAGACAGCGCTAAGCAAATCAGTTGGCTTTCATTCTGTCTGAGAATGTCACTTACTCCACATGTGCATCATTGTATTTCTACATTTCTAGTCTATCTTGTGCTTGATTCACAAGGCTTGAGACATTTAACCAATTCTGATTCATTTTTGGTCAGGTGGAAGCTTCAGGGTTAGGTAGAGGGATGAAGGGTTTGAAGGTTCAATATATTTAATGATCCAGTGCAAAAATATGTGTACAGGTATAAGCTAACACACAAACACAAACATTCCAGGTCTTTTCTATCTAGTAAGAAATGAAATTCGCTCACAACCTGACCTCTAAGTTTTGTCCCCATGGCAACAGATGTTGGACACATGTGTGACGAAGCACAAAACCCTCACACACATGGTCCTGACAGAGTGATGACAAAGCCTACGCAGCGATATGCAGCTCAACTGTGTGCAAGATCCTCTTTGATATTCTGTGCATGACTGCTGGCTGAGGTTAGCAAGCGGATCACATCTATTACCTTGCTAATTCTACAGCTTGGCCTTTGCATAATAAGATGCATTTTCTCAGAGAGGGAGATGAAGAGAGAGGGAGGGAATGCAGGAGAGAGAGAGAGAGAGATAAGGAGAGAAAAGAGACAGGGTAAGTAATCAAAATATGTTGGTAATGACTTAATGAGTGAACCTCGCTATTGTAATGTTGGTCTTAGATGGTAATTGGGTTAATGAAAGTGTTTTTCACCGCTTTGGCTCCTGCCTGATGACAAATGTGATGTTTCCACTCATTTGCACCATTCTCCACTGATACATTAACCCCTGCTGCATGTGCCAAACATGATTACACCCAAGAGCCAAGTTTCTTGTTAATTACCATGTTAATTATGGGTGACTTTTATCCACCACTGATTTTCTTGAAAATCACTTTTCAGTGAGTGGTGTTCTGAGCTGTGTGAACCCATTTAAAATGGGGTTGGAAAATTGCATGTGACTCATCATTTGTTCCCAACATTTGCCAAAACAGGAGACCGTTTAACTTATAACACCCGTAAATTCTAAAGTCACCATTACTACTCGAGACTGAAGTTGTAAAATTGATTGTTTATATCTAATATGAATCATCCTATTTTTTGCCAGATAAATGTCTTTTTAGCATCTCAAAAAGGCAAAAATATTTGCAAAAAGATGTATGTGTACCATGTCAGAATATTGTAGACTTAAATGACGAACACCAAACAACTCATGTCAGTGACGGTGATCGTTTCTAGGCATTCTTCATTACTTAGCTCTACTTACTTTATACAACTCATCCGTTTTTTGGCAGTTATTCTGATCATGGCCAAGGTGACCTTGGGGATACCAGGCAACCTCAGGCCAGTTACAAGATATAGTCCCTTCAGCAATAAGGTGTGCTCTTGGGTCTCCTCGGCTGTGCCGTCTAGATTATATCCAAAGGATGGTAAGTACACTTGGAGGCATTTCTACTAGCGCTCAAACTACCCTAACTGAATCTTCTAAATGTGAAAGATGACCAGCTCTATGCTTATGTTGCACAGCAGGTGGATCATTGTAATGTCACAAGGTAACGTAAGAATCAAAGGAAAGCAAATCACACGAAAAACCATCTAATCAGGTTTGTAATGTGTCCGGCTAGCCAGTGCACGGGCCAATCGGTGTCCTGTGAGGATCTACTGGCAGCTACAGGCGTGGCGTAGGTGTGACATGACACCAAGAGGCGACTGTTCGTTTTAAACAACACAAGTATGTCTTCAATGAAAGAAGAGCAAAGAACGGCACTACAGGATTTTCTTGATGGAAAAGATGATTTCATTTAGACTGACAGATGGTTCATCCAATCACCTGCCAAGTGTCTGCCCTTTTCCAAGCAGTTTCCAATGACAGCTTCTCAGACACTTCTGTGTAACAAACCATCTGGAAGGACGGTTTAGCTCTATGCAGAGACTCTCTCGAATCACTGTCTCTAGATTAGTGAGAATGAGGACAGCAACCTCACAATAAAGCTTCATCTAAGCTGCTTCAAATCCAGTCTTCTGATCACTTACCTAAGTTCACGAGCATCGATGAGGGTTGGAAGAACAATGTCACTGCTGTATTGCTCAACTCTTTCTTTACACCCATGGCACAGTATGATCAGAGGGCCATCCTTGTTGCCATCTCTAGCTAAAAATACCTGAACCACTTCATTTGTATCACAAGAATTAGGAAAACAGTGGTTGACAGCCTTCATGAAGACAGGACTAACATTCCCATGACACCTTGTTTTTCTGTGAGATGATATAAAGCTCAGAGTCACTCTTCTTTTAAGACCTTGCAACCTGATATCAAACTAAAGTGTGTAATAGACTCGCCTGTTCACTGAGAAAGTGTAGTCCATGTCACCCTTTGCCTTGCTGAAAGGGTGTATATTACAAGTGTGTATGATAGTGTAGTACCAAGAGGAGGCAACAAAACTATTCATTTAGGTTTAGACAACAAAACCACCATGTTAGGTTTAGAACAAATGTCATGGTTGGGCTTAAATTAGGTACTTAAACTAAGTAAAATATGTATGGAAACCACGCTACAAATGTCAACAAAAAACACGTCACAAACTTCACTAATGCAACTTAAACAAAAAACTGGTCTCAAACACCGGTCTCCTGTCTTTGTTGGACCCATCTACCTCCCCTCCCACCCGCCATGAGCAGGGTTTCTCACTTTTTATTCTACGTCATTAGAGTGTAGCATATTCACATGGATGCATTTTCATTGCAGTTAGTACAGACTACATGGTGCACAAATAGCATACCTAAAGCAAGAATGGCGTGCGACCGGGCTGGACCTTGACAGCTTTTCCCAAGGAAGTGCTGCAGTGCGAGTAGCTGGAACACCTTCCACTTCCTGTTTTGGAAAATGAGGACCAACAACCCAGACAATCAAAGGACACTGTTGCCCAGAGTCATGCAACACTGAGGCAACTTGTCAAGCATGATAGCCCAACAATATCCTAAACCTTTATCTGGTCAGGGTGACATGGTTACTTTGGTATCTTTCAGATCACTAATATATTAAACATGAGTACCACGTATTGTGTATTATCAACTGACAGTGACACTCTTTGGCAGGCGTACTTGTAGGTAGGCTGCAATATGAGGAGCTTCACTACCCGCCCTTCCTTCTTCTTAATACATGTATTATGTTACTGTTGCTTAGATGCATGCACACTTGCATATGCACACATAGCAACATAGAGCTCTATATCCTCATTAGCATTCTGCGGTGTCCTTCAGCAGGGTGTTTGCTTTAGAAAAAGTTCAGCCTCAGATTACAGCTGATTACAGTGTAATTATCACCACAGATACTATAACCCATATTTTCCAGGTAGCTAACAGAGTAGTCATTGCCAAGGCCAACACCTCCACGCATCATCATAAGATCAAAGAAATATGGAGAAAAGACGTATGAATGAAAGAATTGGTGATCTTTTCACCTTGGCGAGCCCGATGCCTCAGTGGCTCCAGAGTTTGGTAGAGTGGGTCAAGACTGATGTCCTCTAAACAGCACGATCAAGAACACATGGATTAATATTTAATTTACTTCAATGTACAAACACTGTAGTTAGTATACTAATAATACATCATTAGTGCTACTAAATATTTGCTGAAATACATTCCAGCAAGCTTGACTGAACTACTGCTTGAGACACCATTTAAATGCACTTACAGTAAATACTGTACTCTTTTTGCCAATGCTGTACTTTTTTTTTTTGTTATCACAAGGACACAAAAGGATGTTTTCCTTTATTATATAGTTCGACAGTGATGGACTTGATAAAGTCAGAGGAATGATGCATGTGCAACTACATTGAGTTTTCAAAATAAAGTGTTCACAAGGACACATACAATATACTGAAATAAGGTTAAATGGATTGTATTTTCAAGCAGTATAAAACATGTTTCCTGTGTCCTACAAATTAAAAATACCACAAAATTGCAAGGGAAATGTCTCTATTCTTTGATTTTTGGTAGTAATTTTGGACAATGATATATTTGTGAAGACATCTCTGACTACATATAGACACAAAATCCTCCCTCCAGCTTCACCAAGTCTATCACTGTCATCCATGAATGTAAACGTCCACGCTGTCAGCTCAGTCTGGGCTGTTTGAATGCATTTACTGTCAGCTGATTTGATCCAAACGTTATAAGTAATAAACGAAAAACATCCTTTTGTTTTCTCGTAATAATGAGTTAATCATATTGTTGTCTTGAGTGAATGGCCTCATAAAAAGAAAAAAGGACAGAAGATCAGAACATGTTTTATGACTAATTTCTGCAGAAATCAAGTAATCCCACAGTGTTCACATACTTTTTCTAGCAACTGTTTACTTAAAATACGTCGACTTCAGTGTACTTGTGGAGAGGCAGAAAATGGCACAGTAAAAGCAGGGATAAAGAGTGCCTCCTCGACGGTGAAAGGAAAAAGTTACCAGATGAAGTGTGAACATTTGTTATGAACAGATCATAAACAAAGGGGGAGAGGAATAATGGCTACAAAGAAGAAACCTCCATGAAGAAGAGGAATGAGGTCCAAATGGGCTGATGACTGATATGGTGCATTCATTTCTATCATAGATATGCTACATAGCGGGCCTTGTATAAGGACTGTAGTCCGGACCACCATCCTGAAAGGACTTTGTCGGTGGATGTTGCTGTTATTGTGATGTGAAGCCTCGTCATCCGCTGGTCCACCTTGGATTGTGAGTACGACATTCTGCATGATGAAGCCTTGGCCAAAAAAAAATAACTTCAGTAGAAAATGAAAATTTCAAGGCCCAGTGAGTCCATAGCTCTTCCATTTCAAGTCCCCACCCTCAAAAAAATAATCATGTTCTTGGAGAGGAAAAGCTTTGGTAAAAAATGTCCTCACCGTCTTTCTCTTCGCCGATTCTTCTTTCTCTCCCTCGCTTTCTGCGTCTACACACACACAGTCTAACTATGATCTTAACAATCTCATGCATAAATGAAATGAAACACGTCCCCTATTTTTCTCTCCCAAAGTTTGTGCCTTCACTGTCCAATTATGCATCTCTCAAGCACTCAAAATGTCTTATAAACAGTTTAAAAATGGATGCTTATTTGTTTTGGATCTAAAAGCTCTGTGTGAGAGCAATTTTGATGCCATTCCGTGCTCCAAACAAGAACGTTGAGGGTTCAGCAAACGCCACTCGCGTCTTTCTTCTTTTAAATCAACAATTAGTTGTTTAAAGTCATGGTTCGACATCGGACTGGAACGCAGAAAGCATACAAAATAAATAGCTGGCTGTCTGAGTGAGTTAGCAGCTGGACACAGAAAACAAAGGAGAAAGAGGGGGACAGACGGACATGGACACTGCAAAGAAAGACTGAATGAAATAAAGTTTAAGAGAAGAGATTTAGCAGAGGTCAAATGCGTATTGAATACGTGCTGTCTTGCAAATTGTGGGATAGATTATTGTGTGCTCCACTGTATCACAATCTTCGCATGAGCAGCCATTTTCCCACCATGCAAGAACTTCAATATTGGCCATTTTTTCTGACTAATTAACGCAGCGTTTTTTTTTTTTAATTCATGCTTTCAACCATATCTGTGCAAGACAACTATAAAGCATGTTTAAGATTCTGGACAGGCTGCATTTATGGGGAATAAAATATGGATAGGGTGTTGAAAAGTTGAAGTTGAAGGAAAAATTTTTGTTTATAAAAATGCAAGTAATGCACATCTGTGACAGGAGGCTAAATGCCCACCCACCACCTTCTGTCTCGCTGTAGTGGTATATCCAGTAAGTAGTGATCAGCCCTTATGGTCACTTACATTCATTTTAGTCTGGGCTTTGCAGTTTTAACAAATTTTAAACAGCTTAACAGATTGTTGCAGATCTCAATAATCCTCACTTTATATAATTAATTTTAATCTCAATTCCACTAAGTTTTATTTTAGCTCCAGTTTTCTATATCATTCATCTGCATTAGTGTTTTTTTTTTTTTTGTTTTTTTTTAATTGTGGTACTTTCAAACTAGTTTGTATACTAGTTTTTATACTCATTACGTACAAATACTGTAGCACTGTATATAAAGTTTGATTGACTTTTTTTTTTTTTTTTTTTTTTTTTTTTTTTTGGTTCCATCTAAATATGTAAATACCCTCAAACACACCCACAGCTGAATGCCTGCACTATCGCACTGCCCAAAACAGGCTAACATTTCTAAGGAAATTCAACGTATGCTCATACAACAGTTTTTATGATAGCTTATGAAAAGTTAGTCTTAATTTTTGTATGTTTTCCTACATGAAATGAATGATGAATTTCCATTTCAGCGTTTTGAAATTACTTCCATCTTCATAGGAAACAACTTTGCTAAATTTAGGCAAAAAAAAAAAAAAAAAAAAATACTTAGTTATGTTTAGGAAAACATTGTAGTTTGGGTTAACTCAATAACTGGGAGTGGCATCATGGTTATAATGGTTTCATGCTAAAGTCCAGATGTTTTTTGACCCACCCCATCCTGACCTCCTCCCTACACAGTTTGTTGCTCTCTATTAGAGTTCGACGGATATTTTATTTATTTATTTATGTATTTTTTTAATAGCTAATGCCGATGTCAGTTTATTAGAGAATCAGGATAGCCCCTGGCCGTTATATGATGCCAATTTTTGGGGGGCCGATATGTTTAGGTGATTTTCTTTTCTTTCCTCCATCTGATAAAATATAACAGCTTAATAATAACAAATGATACACAAAATTTCTCAACTTCAGTAAACACTTATTGAACAACACCTATGGTCTGTCTCTCCAATCTACATTTTGTGTCTACACTGCAGTGCACTTATATATTTTAAATAAAAATAATATATAAACTAAATATTGAATACATGAAACAGGTGATCAAAAAAACTAAACTGTCAAATAAACTTTGGATGAAAAAATAAAGTTTTAGTGCACTTAACAGCATTTATGCACTTGTTTGATAATCGGCTTAATATGCTTAGACATCGGCCGATGCCGATTATGAAAAAAAAAATGTGAAATAGTCGAACTCTACTCTTTATACTTCCTGGTTCACAATTACATGACAACAAAAAATGATTTTGTGGGATACATAGGAATTGTAAAGCATTATTTTTCACAGGTACAGCTACAAATGGTGTATGACAACCAAAATCAGCCAAGCAGTTTTAGAGGCGCAGGTGTGTTTGACTGTGTAAATGTGTACCTGTATATGTAGTTTTGTAGTAGTAGTATGTATATTTGAGTCTTACTGTATGCATTCACACATACTTTATAGTCAAAGGTCTGAATGCAGCCAAATGGAAGGCTTAGCAATCTACAAGGTCTGAAATGGGCTTTGCTAGCACTTGTGGAGGACAATATAGGCTGAGCAAGCGTAAAAACAGGACTAAGAAGAGAGGACAAAGGAGATATGTCAAATATGTGAACCAAGGCAAACAGGCTAGTGCTTAATCCTATCAAGACCTTGCAAATGAAGGAGCAAAAAAAAAAAAAAAAAGAAATCACACAAGCTGTTGCTTTGAATGCCTGCCTTCATATTTTACTGAAGCATACTCTGGCTTCAGTATATCTTTAACGATCCCTTTTCCACAGTGGAATCCGGTTAGCTGCAGTGAAGTCATGCATTTGTCCTTGACTTATCAAGTGAGGCTGACTGATTCCAAGCAATCATTGGCTCCTATTGATCACATTGATCCGATGCTCACCTCACTTACATTCTGTGACCTGTTAAGAGTTTTAGTCTGAGCTTCGTGTCTGGTTCTATAACTGCTTCTCTGCAAGAGACGCTGCGAACCATCCACAGCCTTGAACACTTGGGACTACTGAAGTAGCCCTGGGACACCCGCAGTTGAACTGTGCAAGCCCTCGTCGTTTACGTCCTATTCCTCCATTTAAAAAGGGACAATGCTAACAGGGAGACATGAAGAGAGGACTACTGAATACACAAGAGACAACAAAAGAAGATGAGACACGACAAGAGAAGAGATGAGTAGAAGAGAAACTGAGAGAAAGAGACAGTTCGCAAGACCCTATCAATTCAGATCTCTTCGTCGTCACTTTAAAGCCAGCTAAAGTTCTACAGCGAGGCAAGCGAGGAGCATCAGGGAGACAGATACAGTGATCCACTCAGCCTGGAAATGGCCAGGCCTGACAGAACCAGTGAAACAAAATAGTAAAGAGTCAATATGGGGCCAAATGTACGCGAGACTGACATTTAGGCGGGAGAGAAAGTGAATGAAGATGGACAGAATGAGGAATCTCTAGTCTCAACATCCTACTTTGTCTGCATGCTTCTTACTTTGACCAACCAGGCCTGTAACATCCTTCCTTATCTGTACGAACAGCTGTGTGTTTATACAGTAGATACTTGCTACAGTTTCAGACAAGTAGCTGAGATGTTTTACTTACCAGATTTGTCAAGTTTGTTTCCTAAAAGGAACATGTAGGCCTATTAAAAAATAATAGAATTAACAAGGACTTGGGCAATTATTATAATTTATTAACATACAAACCGTACAGTTAATATGCTCTTCTAATCCACGAGACTCCATTGATAGAAATAGTCATTTTTACCTTGCTGATCAATGTGAAACACACTTCACTCACACTCAACAAAAACAAAATAAAACTCATCAAAACTGTCTTTGTTAATCTTTCCACTCTTCCAACAGATGTTTGGTATTGACAGTTTTAATTATGTATTATGAGCTGCTTCGAGTTATTGTTAGGAAGTTAAACAGACCATAATTCATTCTGTTATCTATTTTATATTGCTATCAAAAAACATCTCAACAACTGCATCTATTCAAGTCTCTCACCAAAACTGTTGCCGACTCGCTGTTAACAGCTAACGCTAACTAGCTCTCCTAACTTGCTCCCCTCTTGCTGATTTTAAAGCGGATTTGTTGTTCACAATGGAGCATTATCGAGAATCAGCGACCTGAAAGCAATAATGCCAATCTCCTGATCGCATATTTTAACTGAATATCAGCAATAACGAACGGCTGCTGATCAATCGAGGCATCCTTAAGGAAAATCACATTTATTTTTCATTTGCCCAACTGGATGAGAGTTGACTTACCCTGGGCAAATGTTAATGTTGAGCCCTAAACATCACTAATTGCTCTATAGTAAACAGTAACTATTTATATTGTTTATTACATTACTTTCGTTGCTTTCATTTTATCAGCCAACTTGATGTAAACAAAAAAATAATAATAATAATAATAAAAATGTGACAGGGAAGGTCAGATGATGTCAGTTTGTATAATAATCAGCCATGTGCTTCTGCTTGGGATAATGGTTTGTCGGATCATTTTTCAGACCACTGGGGTTTTGGAATAATGGCCCGGCGATGGCGTGGTGCCCCTTCAAACTAGAGACAAAAATGAACAAAATAACACATCTCTCATCCAAAAAGAAGGTTACTTAATTACACTGAACAGCAAAACATAACATTGTGCCCTGGCCATTTTTCCAGATCAGTAAAATCCTTTTCTGTGAATATTATAAACTGTTATTCAGTGTTTTGGCATCAGACAAACCTTCAAACTCATGAGTCTATCACTCAAACTGGACTTTCTGGAGTGTCCTCTACAGACGTCAAGGAGTGGATTATGCTGCAGTGTTTGAAAAGTTTCTACAGCTGCCACCCTCCATTCATGAAAGAACAAACCACAGAGTTTTTACAGCCACCTTTCAAGTCTACAGGGGGTGAGTTTTTGATACTGCCAAGATTGTTGCTTTAAGATTTTAAGTTTCCTGTAGCTATAAATTTTGATTAGTTGTTTTGGTGGCACATAGTATGAGAAACAGGCACCTTGGCGTGCCTACGGGTTTAGCTATGCAATACCCCTCTGTGAAACTGTTTAACAGGGAGAAATCAGCTTGGGAAATGTGGATAGATGGAGGGAAGCCGGGCATTTCTACAAAGGCAACCAACCACTGTATCATTACGGTATGAAAGCGAGAGCCTTGTTAAAGGTTGCCGTCTGCCACATGCCCCAGTAGTCCTTGTGCTCCTTTAATCCCCCATGCTGGGCTAGTAAATTCCCCCTTAATTAGAATGCAAATACCACTAATAAGGTTAATATACCAAGACTTGTTTTCCTGTGACCAAGGCCTGGAATGGGAAGGAAATTAAATGATCCCAAGAAATTGAGCGGAGGCTCACAAATGTCACGTACAAGGCAGAAACAGATGTGTGTGTTCTCTTTATAGCCTTTGTCTACAATCTTCTCTATTGTGTTCTTATTAGAGATTAACGTGAGAGTATCAAAGATGGAGAGCAAGAAAGCTTAATAGGAGAGAGAGAGAAAGAGAGAGACAATGAGGGGAAAACATAAAGAGACTAAGAAGCCAACAGGAAGCGAAGGGAGACATTTGAGCATCACTCATGATTAGAGGCAATAAAACCAACAGTGGCCCATCAGCAGTAAAATACAGCCCACAGGAAGGTTATGCTCATTTTCTTTTGTCCGTATGTCTGCATACATGCGTTTGTGTGTGTGTGTGTGTGGTTGCCGTTCTGCCACGCCTTCTAATATTGTTGGTTTTCTCTCTCTCCTGAAAATAAAGCCTCGTCAGGCCTCTGAAGTGTGATGGGGTGTCATATTAGGATATTTTGGTGCAGATGGAGGAGGCCTAGAAGAAGATGTGATGGGAGGAGAGAAAGTTTTAAGCGACGCTTTAAGACCAATTATGGACTGTTTGATAAAGGAAATGTGGACAGAGCAAGTATGAGCAGAACGCCACCTGTGACATTAGAGCAGTGACGGGGTAAACACTGACTCAGGGCTCATGTAACGTTCATAGAGTAACAATAGCACACAAATCGCTTAAGCAGAGTGCATTAGGTTGCGCCACAAGGTTACCTTCACCTTCATGAAAATTTAAGGAGGCATCAATATTTAAAATATGAGTTTCACGCCAAGCAATTACGGCTAAATAAATGCAAAGCATTGTCAGCCAAATGTTGCGATAATCAGAGCTAATGTCGTCAACTTGCTAGAGTGTTTTGCCCTCCTAACTCTCTTGTCTGCTTGACACTCTTCCCAGATTGATGTGTGTGTTGCAAGGTACTATCTTTTAATCGTGGGTCGGATATATAACCTAGCCAATCTTTTTTTTTTTTCTTCTTTTTTTTTTTATTTGATATCCTTGTCATGATTGATAGATATCATCAAAATTAAAGGCTCAACTTTGAGGTCAGGAAGAGTGATTTGCTGTCAGCGCTTCTTTAATAGTGAGAGGAAAGCCGGCGAGTCGTTTCTCTTTGGGGACAGTGAGAGAAAGACAAAGAGGAGGAGGGAGAGGTGGCGGAGGATGAGAAAGGTGGAGGAGAGCATCTTATGAGGTTATTAGGTTTTAATCAATATGGTATATGGCCAGAAGATGATTGGAAAACAAACCTAATCTGGGAAGCAATACGTCTCTCATTCATCTCCCAGGCTGTCTCTCCGGTGGATCTGCCTGGCTCCTATTGCCACCTTTTTCCATTCAATACACATCACAGCGAACGTCGGGTTCCTGTACATAACAACCACTTAAACAAAGCAAACAAACAAACAAGCCTCTGTGACATCTGACAAACCTTGAAGTTGATGCGAACTTGTGTTTTGCCTAGATTTATTTTTCAATCTACATAAATAAATTTAAATCCTTCTTCTTCTTCGAAACATTCAGGGACAAATTCACTGAGGCTTTTGCATGTTTTTTTAGCAGAAGTGTACAGAAAGTGTAAAACAAAGCTGAAGTCACATTAAACGCCAACGGGTATAATTGACCTACCGGCCCACCAGAGGAAAAAGTGTCAGTGTCACGTTTTGCCTCGCTGAGGCGTGAATATTAAATGTATGACGGTTCAGTAGCCTACCAGTAGGTTTAGGCAACAAAACCACTTCGTTAAGTTTAGGAAAACATTTACCTTAAAAGAATAGAAAGTATAAAAGTATGTATGGAACCAACATAAGTATGGAAAACACGTCAAAAAAACGTTGCTTATGTCACTAACGTAAAACAAAACACCAGTGTCGATCTCCGGTCTCCTGTTCGAGTCCCGTGTTTTTCAGGCCCATCCACCTTAAAAGGTCTCTCACTTACAATTCTACATCACTAGCTGGGATATATTCACACGGATGCGTTTACACTGCAGTAAGTACAGACGATATGACTTACAAATGACGTGCCAAAACCCGGACAAGCCCTCCCCCTTTTTTTGTGGCGGCAGTAGCTCAGTCCGTAGGGACTTGGGTTAGGACGCAGAGGACGCCGGTTCAAGTCCCCCATGGACCAAGACCAACTGGTTGCTGGAGAGGTGCCAGTTTACCTCTTGGGCACTGCCGAGGTGCCCCTGAGCAAGGCACCGAACCCCCAACTGCTCTGGGCGCTTGTCAGGAGCAGCCCCCTCACTCTGACATCTCTCCATTGACATGTATATGTACTGTGTGAACAACAGAGTGTAAAACTGAATTTCCCCACTGTGGGACTAATAAAGGAATATCTTCTTCTTCTTCTTCTTCTTCTTCTTCAAAAGCAAGAAAAGTGTTAGTCTTATTATACGCTTTTGCCTGACGGCGTCATTCACGTGCCTTTCTGTGCGACCGGGCTGCTCTCGCAAATGATAGGTGGAGACAAGCTCACAGCATCTGATGCATTCCACTTCATTTATGCAATTTACGGTGGTGAGTTTTGTGAGGAAAATTCTCCTACAACTAAGCAATATTTGCATTCATGCTTCACAAGGGCATGAATAAACCCTCGTCGATGCAACATTTATAGATATTCATTGATATCAAGGTGCTGCCGGGGCTTGAAGAGCTTGACATCTGGTGACGTTGAGGTTGTTTTGTGAATAATGACCGATTTGTGAAAATTTATGAGAATGACCATTAGGTAGTTACACAGGCTGCATGTATGTATGGCAGAATATTTTGCAGTAGCATAGTATTAGGGCTGGGTGATATGACGATATATATTGTCAAAATGTTATAAAAAGTCTTTTGTAATGGAGTTTGCTATCTTTCCTACTGTGATGTCGAGAAACCAATGGCTGAACAGTGTCGCAGCAATATTTGGAAGATGCTTCAATCCTGACGTGTTCGAGCGAAGCTGGAGCGAACAATCAAAACAAGAGGAACTCGTAACTAATCAAGGGCTACTTCTGTCATTTGGACGTGGTTTGGCTATAAAGAGTCAGACACGGACTACAGAATGTTCTGCAAAGTTTTCTTCTACGCCTTAAACAGACTACTGTACAGAGAAAAGTGATAACGCAATGTTTTGTTTGTGGCCGCTCATGTAGGAGCAGTATCAGTGCTGTACGACATACAACGGTTAACGGATAAATAAAATAGTCCATGGAGACGTCGTACACACCCCCAGATGACACAGATAGTAATTAAATGTGGAGAATGTTTCTGATGGCATCACAGTACATGTCCAGTACTTGCACATTAATATGATGTACTGTATATAGGCTATATACACCTTACATGCAGCTGATTCAGACCAAGCTATGCATGTATAAATTATGGACCTTAATATATGTCACCTGTCCTGAAAAATGCATTTTAGCTGTTTTTTGATTCATACGCTGTCACTTTTATCTAAAGAGGCCTGCATTTATTTATTTTTTTCTCAATAATTTAATTTCGCACTAAAGGTCTTAATAACATGAGAAAATGCTCATTTTTTTCATTCACACAGACAAAAACAGAAACTATTTATTGAATCAAAATTAAGAATGTGCTATATCATAATATCTTTATCTAGATATGAAATTACTTATATCAGAATAGAAAACTTTGGTCAGATCGCCCAGCTCTACACTGTATTAATCAATGGTTCCCATATGATCACCAGTTCTGATTGGTGACAAAGAACAATGTGGTGGATACAAAATGAAGAGTGTCTGCATAATGGCTGGACTGGTGATGAGGACTACCGCAGTGAGAGAAGAAGAAGCTTTGCTGGTACGTATACCCCCGGGGTAAACACCCCAGGGTAGATCCAGGACATGCTAGAGGGACTACATCTCCTATCTGGCCTCGGAGTACCCCAGTAGAAGCTGGAGGTAATTGCTCAGAAAAATAATGTCTGGGCTGTTCTGCTCCCTTTTTTTTTCCAACCTTGGCCCTTAATGAATATTCAAAAATGCATAATCAAATGGAAGCAGGAAACACTAACTACAGCTTGCAGGATCTGTAATTATACCTTCAAAAATAATAATTTTTATATGTACACACACAGCGACTCACACGCACACTTGTTGCTAATTACCAATAATAAGCAAATTGCAAAGCTGTGTCTGTGTACAGTACTTGCACTGCATTTAACGCTGGTGTGTGACTATATGGGAAAACATATATCTTTATTTATATGATGAGGATCTGAAAGAGATTTGACAGCTTGGAATGATTGGGTTCTCTTTGTGAAAGTGTTCTGAAAACAAACACGACGTTGAGTTTAAATGACAGCGTCATGATTGGGTCGCAGATCTGTTTTATAGTCATACCCGTGCACACACACATACACACACACACACATGCCTGAGTGGATAGAGTCACTCATGCATAAACACTGCAGGCACCGCTGCATGTACATTAAATCAGTTTTGCTCCTGTCATTGTTTCATCAAGAGGCCTGTAGATCACACAAGATGTATTTTTACTCAGCATGAAGTGGTATCACATTTTACATGACATTGGGGGGGGGTCTTTGAATGCATAATGCCCAGCTGGCTGCAAGACATCTGGTGTATGTGTTTTTTTCTTTTTTTGGGTAACATACAAGCTCTTCAACCAGCCATTAACACTCTGCTTTAAATGCATGCAGTCATACCCATTCCCACCTGGTGTAATACTAACACTCACACTGGAGCAGCTGGGGGTACGGTGCCTTGCCTAAGGGTACAACAGTGGGGGTTAAGTTAAGGGAGAGTAACTTTAACCCTGCTATTTTTCCCCATGTTCACCAGTGGGTTGTTACATCAGCATGTTATTGTGCACAGCTGTGGATGTGACAGTGCCCTTTCCCGTACAAACTGCCACCGCATCACCCCTTGGTCTTTCCACACTGTAACACAGCCCAGAAGAGGGGCGCTGCAACAGAGCATGACTAAATATTTCAGCAGAGCAGATGGCCAGGACTTTGTCAAAACTCATGACAAAATGGAGGAAAATCCACATGCTGGATTCTGAGCTCCCAGGAGGTTTATTGTAACATTTTGACCAACAGGATGCTGGTGTGTAGCTGTTACAGAGAGAGTTGACAAAGTTTGTTTTTTCAGTCTTTTTTAACAATCCGATGTCAACTCTAAACGAAAATGATCAGTGATTTAAATAGTGTTTCATTTTGTGATTTTTGCCTCTTTTTGTACCTGATCCTGACCAGGAAGGGAGGCACACCCACCTACTTGTATTTTGCAGCACTTTTTCATGCTTTTCTGACGGCTTCTCCATTTAACTGAAAAATGAAATATTCATTAAACAAACACATTGCCTCTCTTACTTTTCTCAAAGCCCTGGATAATGAGTATGTGAAGAGGGAATGACTATGTCAGGGAGCCGAAGCAGTGATTTACCATCAAGCTGAAAGCTTTTTTAGCATCCTCAGTCTTTGAGGAGAAAAACAGCAGACCACAAAACTGGTTGTTTGTACCTTGTTGTGGTCGAGATGACACTGAATTATTTAATGATGTCCCTCTACCCTCCTGTTTGGAGGTGCTAATGCAATAATACCAGGGCTGGATGTTCAATTAGACTGAAGCCAGATCAGTGAATCTTACATCTCATCCTGAGCGTCATTAAATCCTGTCGGGATGCTCTTTGATCTGATTAGTTCAAGAGTCAGTGTTGGTGTCCAACCCTTTGATAATGCGTATATGCAATGGGTGGAAAAGAAAAATATAATTTCCTGCCACATCCAAAATGATGGATGTCATCAGGGACTCAGGTATTAAACTGTCTGTTGATCTGCATGAGCGCTTTCTCTCTTTGTTTCTCAGACACACATATTCACAAGTGGACGTCCCAAGTGACAGAGCTTTCTGTATTTGGAGGAGGCCCAACTCATTAGGGTGATTGTCTGAGAAGCGCCTTTGACCACAGATCATGAAGTACATAATTGGCCCTAGATTTGCAGTGAAGAGGGAGAATAATATGTGTATGTGTGCTGCCTGTTTGTGTGTCTGTCTGTCAGTTAGAGGGAGTATTTGGCTAAAAGCTGCAGTGGGCAGAATTGGAGAAAATATGATTCAAAAAAGTTATTTTTATAAAATGGTCACTATATCCTGACAGTAGTGCATGAGACAGGTAATTTGAAAAAATGGGCCTCTGTGTCCTCCGGTACTCCTAATGGCATCTGCAAGATTTCACATATTGGAGGAAAACAACCAATCAGAGCTGAGCTGGAGCCTGCCGTCACTGAGCAGCTGTCAATCACTTGCAAACTCTGGTCAAATGTGAATCAATATATAACATGAGAAAGTTTGTGACCTGGCAGCCATGTTGAGATAAGTCGAGGAAATACCAAGCACCACCCACCAAATGTCCTCATTTTATAGCTAAACAGTACCTACAAGATGTTTCTGAAAACATCCGAGATGAGAAATAGGCATTATAGTACCAGAATACTGATACATATTTGTTCAGCGTTGCCAAGTTTGACCGTTTGATCGGAGGGTACGAGTGTTTGACAGCTCCCTCAGTTCAATGAGCAGCCAATAGGAATGCTCTCTCTCTCTCCAAAAACACCTGTGATTGGTCCAAGTCTTCTATCACGGGCTAGATTTTTTTTTTTTCCATGAGGAGGAGCAGAAGTCTAGTTTTCTCTCAGAACACTTGAATTACAATACAATTACAATACAATTGTACAATACAATACAATATTTTTACACAATAACGCCAAAAACATTCTGCCTACTGCGGGTTTGAAGCAAGTTTAGGATGTAATTTTTGCCATAACGCAAAATTATGCTCCCATATTCGTACAGATGATGGATCTTACTTCATAATTTTCAGGTTATTGCAGATTTGAAATGTGCTGGGTCAGTGATCTTTAATCTGCATTTAAAGCCTGAGAAGTTTCATACCAAATTTGTCAACATTTGAACTTGTGGGGAATATATTATTGAGTATTTTTTGAGTAAGTTACCTATTGAATACCAAACTCCATCTGAAGGAGGATGGCATTTTAATGATGTGCCGTAAATTGCAGTGTTGGCTTTAGTGGACAAAATGACTGATGGTTCTGAACGTTACAAGGACAAAAGAAACTTGCAGCAAATTGTGAACACTTGTGTGTGATGCCAAAATTATTAATGCGGTTGCTTCATTGGCAGAGATAGATATATAATGCATTTGAGCAAGGCGGGGGGAGGTCAATGAATCATAAATAAGACTTTGAAGATCAGCATCAGCAAGGAATCTGTTTGCCATTGTCTCTTTCTCTTACACTTTTTAAAGGAGGACTGGATAGTAGCGATGGAAGAGGATGGAGGAGGAAGAAGAGCAACAGTTAATGAGGCAGGATAGAAAGAGATACAGGGAGAAAATAGATGGGTAAGCACAGGAAAAAAAAAAGAGGCAGGAAGAGAGATGGAGAGGAGGAGTTAATAAAACTGCAACACTTCCTTAATGCTGCTTTACACCCGAATGGGCATCTCTGCACCTTGATACATTTATGTTCCAATTATCTGCATCATTGAGGTTGATTGATTGGCCTAATATGATACGCATGGCACCAATTTAGCAAAGAAACCAATCTGTGACAGCTTTTGTTGGCACTCACATCCTCCCCCACAACATAAGAACCTCCGCTTATGTTCAAAGTCAGTTCGACTCCAGCCAACTTGTGCTGTTTACGACTGCTGATGAATGAACATAATCAATCACATAAGTATCTTGGAAGCACTTGTTCTTTTTTTCAGGATGAACAATGATAAGATTTGTAACAGTAATTAATGGCAACAAGGCTATTTATTAGAGGGAGAGGACTCGCGATGCTCAGCCGGGTATGAAGTGATCTCCCATTCGCTGTCTTCATTGTGGGGTTGACAAACAACAGGCAACGGAAATCAAATGGCAGATGTTTGTGATTAAATGGGCCAGTTGGAAATTGTATTTCCATCCCGGCAAGAATATTCTCTCTGGAAAATTCAGGAATGCAATTTTAGCATTGAGGATAATCTATCAATTAACTATAAGGTGAAATATCACAAATAATTAGGGCTGTCAACCAATTAAAATAATCACGATTCATCACATAATCACATTTTTATCTGTTCAAATTGTACCATAAAGGGGGGTTTGTCAAGTATTTAATACTCAAATATCTCAAATATGCTGCTTTATGAAAATGTATATATATACATTTACCTCCACCAAGGCAGTTATGTCTTCACCAGCGTTGGTTTGTTCGTTTGTCTGTCTGTCTGTTAGCAGGTTTGCTGCAAAAATTCATGATGTATTTGAATGATTTTTTTTTTTTTTAAGGATTCCGATCATAACATGGCAAATTGCAGCCCAACAGGCAACAACCGCTGTCAGTGTGTCACTGTGCTGACTTACTATGACTTGACCGAAACTGCATGTGATTATCATAAAGTGGGCATGTCTGTAAAGGGGAAACTGGTGGTACCCAGAGAACCCATTTTCATCACATATCTTGAGGTCAGAGGTCAAGAGACCCCTTTGAAATGCCATGACAGTTTTTCCTCGCCAAAATTTTGTTTAACTTTGCAGCGTATCTGTAGCGTATTTAGTCTCCGTCGCAACAAGCTAGTATGACGTCAGTATCTTCACTCTAGCTTTAACTAACTGCTGCAGCCTCAGAAAAATTGATTGTGTTAATGCATCTAAGAAATTTGTGGCTTTATTTTGCATTAATGTTGAGAGCCTTACACATAATGCAAAATGAAAACAAACCTGATTTAACAAAGAAAATTTCTGTTCAAAAGACTGTGTGAATGTGATGTTATACACGTGGCGATTGCTCTAGGAAAACAAAAGCCCAAGACAGCAATTTATTTTCATACAACGGTTTCTACATGGACGTATCATCTTGACTATGGCGTGCAGGAGAATATACATTTTGCATTGCCACCAATATCCTCTCACCCTCTACAAACTCCCTCCAGAAACTCATCACATGGCAGCACATTACAGGAAGGTTGCATACAGCATACTGCGGGCCTCAACAGGATATCATTAGCATTAGATGCACCACATACCTGAGTTCAAGCCAAAGTGACCTTGGCCTGAGGAAATTAATGGGGAGTATGTTTAAATTCATGGAAACAAACACATAACCGAGCACGCACACACACGCATGCTAGTGCACGCACGTACGTACACACATGGCTGCACACACATCGCACTACTGTGAAGCAGCAGCTCCACCTGACCGAGCACCAGTCACCTGTGGAGAATGAACCGTTTTGCAGGTGATCAGCGCAGTCATAAAACATGACGGGCACGTGTACAGTAACATCCAACCTTTACTGTGATCGTATAAGAGACACAGCATTGAGGGCAGCGTTGCGAAGGGCAAAAGGGTCACAGATTACCTCTAGTGACCAATGATATGCGGCACAGAGCTCGACGCCTGTGTAGTCTCTCCATCGGAAACAGCGGCATTGCCGACTTCAATCCCCCTGCTCAGCCAAGATTGACGATGAACATGAAAATATATTTGATGTGATTTTGTAGGCAGTAAAAATGCTTGGTGAAAATAAAGCAAAATGCTTGTACAGCAGTTCTCTGGTTGCCGGATAGAGAGACGTTGAAGGGAGTGGACATGTAGTCATGCATGGAGGAGGGCCAATCTTGAGAGACTTTGCCGCTGGAGAGTAAATCATTTAGCCAGCACAAGCACACATACTGAAACGTGTTGATGAACAGAGGGTTAGAGAGGGAATGGGAGTCTGAGAGGAAGCTTAAAACAGTGAGCAGTGTTTGGGGAGAAAGAAAATAAAATCTGAAAGGCATACACATTCAAACTCAATATTGTAGGGAGACACTTTTTTTCATCCATGCATACTTCAACATATGAATTTGTGCAGACAGTGGTGTACATGCTGCATGTGCACATGGACAAGTGTTCGAACGTTGATGCTCTGAGACTCAAAACTGTTCAAATCAAGGCCTGAAGATGATAAATGGAGTATTGGATACTAACTTCATGTATTTAAACATCAATATATCACTCATCCAAAAGGTTTCCTTGAAAAGTGGAGTGAGCAAAATCAGAGAACTGCATTATTGAACATTGTCTTTGAGCTGAGTGGGCTGGATAGCATTTCAAACCAACACAAGAGCTCACTAAAAGCTACGCAATAAGATTTATTGTTCAGTTACAAACTTGGATTCTACACTTTAAAAAACCCAGCGGATACCATTCAGCTTACTGCAGTTTGGTTGGAAAACAGTCATAAGACCGACCTCTCGTAAGTTCAGAAAATATTTGTGAGCAACACAGTAATGTGGTTGCTTCTTTCACAATGCGTGCACGTGTCCCCACATGAATAGAATTCCCCATGATGCATCTGCAACAATCTCCCACTCTGCTCAAAATTCATGACGAGGCATGGCTAAGATACAATCAGATGTGCCAGATCAATGGCCCACCCCGGTTGTCTGTTACTGTGTAATTGTGCGCGGAGTACTCAGAGCAATTTGACATTAGCAGCACAAAAGCACATCTTGTGGTAAACACATTAGACCCCACTCAGATGCATTCAGGTCCGCACCAAGTCACTTAGTTGTCATGTGGCGGCTGTGAGTTCACAAGTGCACCTGATACATGTAATGGAGTGCATTAAGATACTTTTACATGTGCTTTGGGAAGGGAGGAAATAGAAACAACACAGTGAATAATGTTAGCATGCACACAACTGCACATAAATATCTTAACCCATGTTGTCATACAACACAGACATGCAGGTGGTGGACAAAAGCTGAGAATAAGACTAAAGGCTGCGTTCCAATAACCATAGCACATTTAAATAAATTAGGGCTGTCATAGTTAATGTGTGTTGTTAACACAACTTGCAATCTTTAGGCTGTAGCAGGCTCAGTGTTAAAGCTAGAGTGAAGATACTGGCAACATATGAAACCGGAACACTTCAGCAATCCATTGGTACCAACGGTTGTCCTGAAGGACGTTAAGTAATGCGCCAAACATATGCGTATTTTGGCAATGAAAAACTGGAATGGGACTGCCTTTACCTCTGACCTCAAGATATGTGAATGAAAATTCCTTTTACAGATATGCCCACTATAAGAATCACATCCAGTCTGCGGCAAGTCATAGTGAAGTCAGCACACTGACAGCTGTTGTTGCCTGTTGGGCTGCAGTTTGCCATGTTATGATTTGAGCATACTTTCTATGCCAAATGCAGTACCTGTGAGGGATGGTGGACAATATTTGTCATTGTTTTGTATTGTTAATTGATTTCCAATAATAAATATATACATACATTTGCATAAAGCAGGATATTTGGCTACTCCCAAGACAAATCTCTCTTTAAGGTACATTTTGAACAGATACAAAATGTTCACTTGATGTGGGATTAATCATGATTAACTTTGGACAATAATACGATTCAACACAATTAGATATTTTAATCTAATGATAGCCCTAAAATTAACACAAATATGGCAGACGCTAGCGAAAAGAGGAGAACAACTTCTATATTTGACTACACAAAGACGTGTATTTTGTTCATTTATTTTAAACACTAAAAAGCAACTGTTGAGACGACATTACTCTGAACACACTGCATTACCGTAGTTACACACTGATGCTTTTTCCCTTTACTCTGTGACAGTATGAAGGGAAAACAACACAGAAAAGGAACAAACCTGCTTATGCTGAACCAAGTATGGTGAATTATGTCATTTGCATTCAACTGCTTAATAGGTCTTGATCACATGGGCTCAATTTACTTTTTTTGAACTTGCACTTGATGTCGTTTGTCGATTTACTAAATGATGTTTATAATGATGTTTTTTTTGATGCTCATGCTTTATGTTACAGTATATCATGTGCTGTCATATATGTGCTGTCACATATTCGTTTATCCTCTTTATTGCCCCAAGCACAATTTGCTTTGCATGAAGGATTCATTCAATAGAGTTTGCTGGGGAGAGGGATGAAAGACACAGCCCCAGATAAGCAGATGAGAATGAATGAATGGATGGATGGATGGATGGATGGATGGATGGTTGGATGGATGGTTGGATGGATGGATGGATGGATGGATGGATGGTTGGATGGATGGATGGATGGATGGTTGGATGGATGGTTGGATGGATGGATGGTTGGATGGATGGTTGGATGGATGGATGGATGGTTGGATGGATGGTTGGATGGATGGATGGATGGATGGTTGGATGGATGGTTGGATGGATGGTTGGATGGATGGATGGATGGATGGCCTTACAGTCCACTACAATATAATGTATTTTGCACTCAGTGGCACACATTACTACAGTGTTTAGCTGGACATCTGTGGTGTAATGAGGCTGATCCAGTCTTGCAAAGTGAAGTGATGTTGTTCCTTAACAAGGGCTTTTTCTTCTCAGGATTTTGTGAGTTAAATCTCAGCGAATTTCTAAGCTGTTTTTTGCAACTTTAAGATTTTAGAATCTTAGAAAATATTCAGTTTCTTTTTCAGGTAAATTTGTGATTTTTTTCTCAGAATGTTACCCAACTCCCCCAGCTCCATAATATATATGTTTTTCTGTTTTTTTACACCTAGAATAGCCCCTATTACATGTACATACAACATAATATTAACAAGTCAAAAACGATGCCCCATGTACAAAGGCTGAGTCCTCATCGCAGCGACCCGGGTGTGAATCAGACCTGTGGCCATTTGCTGCAGGTCATCCCCTCTCTCTCCCCCATCATTACTATCACTACCCAACAAAAGCAAAAAGCCAAAGCTTAAAACTTGTAATCATGAGCATGTGAGAACATTTGCTTGTCTTTAGTTTAGCTTTTTGCTCTGCTTGTTTGTCTTTAGTTTAGCAGGTATTTGCTTCTTACCAAAGTATTAATCAAACAACACATTTTGACCAGATGGTGCTAGATGAAAGGTCAAGGGATCACCAAAGTCATTACAATTCATCCTGTAGGTACCATAGATATCAGTGCCAAATTGTATGGTAAAGATATTGAATTTAAAAAAAAAGGCCACCAAAGTCATTAGACGACATCAACTATGAACCATAGATGTCTGTACAAAGATTGATGCCAATCCATCAAGTAGACTTTAAGATGTTTGCTGAACCCAAAACCCTTACAGCTCGAATGCTGCAGCACAGCTCAACTCAACCTTCCCTAAATTCTCCAATTTTACCACCCTTCTATCTGGAAGCAGTCAGTGGCTCCCAGTTGGTGCTCCAAGTCTATTCAAAACACTGAGGTCAGCCTAAGAAACAACCAAGGGCACAATAGTTCGATAACACCAGATCATGATTCAAACCTGCACTCAAGCCCAGTCCCTGTGCTCACTCCACACACACACACACACACACACACACACACACACACACACACACACACACACACACACACACACACACACACACACACACACACACACACACACACACACAGCTACAAAGCTACTATCCATTGCTGTACTTGGTCCCATCACCCCTTCTCAATGGTGGGATGATTATCTGGCCTCAGAATAGCAGTCTTTTCTTTTTCTGTTTTGCTTCTACGTTGCTCTCTGACATGCAGTCCCTCAACCAGCCCTGATTTCTGTGCTGAACCTTAGTTTACCCGGGCCAGGACTCAACCAACCATGCGACACTCAAATATCTGTTATAAATGAACTTTTAAACAGCAGTTTTCTTCTTCATGTTTCTCAATTCATGTTGCACTTTTTGTAGCACGGTGAAAGATCCTTGTTGATACTTGAGGGAAATTTATGTATTGCACTTACTGGGCGATGCCATTTTTAAGAAACATGAGGCAATAACAATTACAATAAGGACAAATAGTCAACCAGTGAAAGGAGAGCAGTCTGCATAATTATCAGAGATCTAACATCAGTCTGAATCTAAATAAAATGGCTAGATGGAGCCATTCCAGGATAGTTGCTAAACACTATAGAATTGAATAAGCAGTCATTACTTGTGAGACAAAATGAACCACAAATGTGCATCATAAGCATCATAAGGCTGGCATTTATGGCAGAGCGGCCATTCACAGAATGCATGCATCCCAAAATAACTCATAAAGATGCATAAGGAACACAAGTGTGAGTAACATGAACATCCCTGCTGAGATGTTCATGAAAGATACTGCTCGGCTCGATTCCAGAGCTATAAAGACAAAAACCCAAGTTACAAACTGGTGTTTTACAAGACTGACATCTGAGCTTATGCTGCAATACATTGCACGTCGGAAGTTGATGATTCCGAGACGGTATCGCCCATTCCCGAGTCCTAGTCCATCCGCTTAGGAAAACATGGACACCCATAGCAAAGTTTGTATGGCAAGTCTCTAAGCTTCCCACCGCAACTACCTCAACCACCACAGCATCATCAGCCAAGAGAAACCATTTTTAAATTAATAACCACAAAATTCTGTAGGGAAATATTCTGTAAAACTAATTTAAGGCATTTTAAGGATCCGCAGGAACCTTGTTAAAAGAGTCGGGAGGATAGTATGGCATGCACGCAAAAACTTCTGTCAAGCACAACTGACAGGAAATGGCAGCTACAGTGTGGTTACAGCAAGTTAAACAACACAAACATTGCGTAAAACACTACGTTAAAGGATCAGTATGAAACAATTAGGGGGAGATGTTGGCAAAAATATACTATAATATTAATAAGTATGTTTCCTTCAGTGTATAATCACCTGAAACTAAGAATCGTTGTGTTTTATTTTTACCTTACAATGAGCTGTTTATGTCTATATAGGGAGCGGGTCCCTTCTCCACAGAGTCTGCATCGCCATATTTCTATTTCCCAAGTACAAACACACTCTAAGTACTCTGCTCTTACGACAACTAGATAGCACCAGATCCAGAGTTAAGTGTGTTTCTATTGGTGAACTGAGACAGATAAATCTTGCCTGAGTTTCTGATTTTTCTGTGTCGGAGGTTGTTTTTTCTCAGGAACGCAGCATTAGGCAGCCACATCAAGACAATAACTAAATCAGTATTTTATCAGGGTCTATTGTAACGGTTTCTTACCAGGTCTTCCCAAAAAGACAGTTTAGTCATGCAGAACGCTGCTGCCAGAGTTCTGATAAAACCAAGAAAACTGAGCATGTTACTCCTGTTCTTTAATCTTCACACTGGCTTCCAGTGAATTATTATTAATCTTAGAATAGATTTAAAGCTCATTTATAAATCACTCAATAATATTGGGATGAAATACATTTATGATGTCCTTGAAGAATATAAAACGTGCAGGGCCCTTAAATCTTTAGGGAGCAGTGAACTGGTTGTACTTTCAGTCAGGAACAAACTGCTTTTAACTGCTTTGCTAAGTACAAAAAGTGAAGCCGATGCTGAAGTGCCTTAAACTTGCATTCTCTCTGACAGCCAGCAGGGGGCAACTCCTCTGGTTGCAAAAAGAAGTCTGATTATATAAGATAAGATAAGATAAGATGAACCTTTATTAATCCCGGAGGGAAATTCGGGTGTCTTAGCAGCAGCAACAGTACAGATAAATACAGTACAGTAAAAAGTAAAAGAGAAGGGCGGTGAATGAAATAAGGTGCAATGAAGAAAATTGACAGTAAAATAAATAACAGTAACAGTAATAAGTAAAGTGCAGCAGGTGGTGAGTATTGTATATGCACAGCATATGTATATGTAATGATATAATTATATGTAATATATACATTTGGAATAAATATGGAGCAGATGATCAGAGTCACATGGGGGTCAGACCTTGGTTATGGAGCCTGATGGCCACCAACAGAAAGGACTGACCCAGACGGTTTGTAGTGTGCCGAGGGGGGATCAGTCTCTGGCTGAATGTACTCCTCATCTGGACCAGTTGGTCATAGAGGGGGTGGGAGGGGTTCTTCAGAATAGACTCCAGCTTCCTCCTGGTCCTCCCCTCTGCCACCACCTCCAGACTGTCCAGCTCACATCCAACCACAGACCCAGCCCTCCTCACCAGTTTGTTCAGTTTGGTGGCATCTCTGGTGCTGATGCCACCCCCACAACATACCACGGCGAAGAACAGAAAGCTGGCTACTACAGACTGGTAGAACATCTGAAGTAGCCTGTTGCACACGTTGAAGGTCCTCAGCCTTCTCAGGAAGAATAGTTTGCTCTGTCCCTTCCTGTAGAGGGCCTCGGAGTTGTTGGACCAGTCCAGTTTATTGTTTAAGTGAACTCCCAGGAACTTGTAGTTGTCCACTACCTCCACCTCCTCCCCACGGATGGTGATGGGAGTAGGGGAGCTCTTCCTCCTCTTCCGGAAGTCCACCACTAGCTCTTTGGTCTTACCAATATTGAGCTGTAGGTGGTTGATGTCGCACCACCTTACAAAGTTCTCCACAAGTGTCCTGTACTCCTCCTCGTTGTCATCTGTGATGCAGCCGACGATGGAGGAGTCATCGGAGAACTTCTGCAGGTGGCATGTTCCGGAGTTGGAGCAGAAGAATATAGAAGTCTATGAGAAAATGATCCTACTTCTCACTTGATTTATTACCTCAGTAAACATAAATGTCTTAATCACTAGTTTCAAGTCTTCTTCAATACAGCATGATGTTCATTTAGTTAATTACGGTCCAAGTTCGAGTCAAATAGACCATAAAGCAGGATATATTTTAGGGCGTGGCTACCTTGTGATTGACAGGTCGCTGCCACGGCGTTGTCCAGTCTTCTGTTTTTGTCTTATAACTTTAACCCTTTCACAGTGTGTTTTCAGTTCACGAATGAACTGTGTCATAAATTATGACATTTTGCTCACCGAAAAAATGTCTTATTCCACATTCAGCTTTACTTAGTTCCACTCTCTGGTGTCACTTCTGGTTGCAGAAAAACCAGCATGGCAACAGCCAAAATGCTGAACTCGAGTGACTTCTCCACTTCTTACATACAGTCTATGTGCTGCACTCAGATGGAACCAACATCCTGGTGGTCTCCAGTGTGCCACATCTCTTAAAGCCACTTTCAAATGGAAATTAAAAAGTCTGCTGTTCTCCTGTGCCTTGTTTGATTAGTTTCTCTAATGAACTTTTATTTCCTTAGATGCTTTTGGGGAAACTTCCAACTTATTACTGCACTCTAACTGTATTTCTGGTCTATTCTACCAGTATTTTTATTTAATTTTGTGTATTTTACTCCATTTCACCTTTGTTTTGAATCTCGTTGTATTCTATCTTAATAGATTTTATTCTTGTTTTTATTGCTTATTGTTTTAAAAAAAAAAAGTATCCTAATGCTTTTGTTTGCCTATGTAAAGCACTTTGAATTGCTTGTTTGAAACGTGCTACATAAATAAAACTGCCTTTCCTCGCCATGTCCTTCCCTTTATTTTTTTATGCTTAAAGAAAGCCAAAGGAAACTTTCACTCCAGTTTCTGTGAGCCAAAGAGACACGGCGGTGGATATGTGATGGAGTCAGTAGGCTCAGTGTTGATTGGATGACAGCCAGTTTTAAATTTTTTTACAAACCAGGTTCAACTGTGAGAATGTCAAATTTCAGCACAGTATTTCCACGTTCAGAGATGATAATGCTTGTCTAAACTGAAAATTATTAGAGGGACTTCATAATGGGGGGGAGTGCTGCTGTAGGGGTTGGCTTGGGAACCGGAGGGTCACGGTTAAGTCCCGCTTGGACAAGATGAGTGTGATGGTGCTGGAGAGGTGCCAGTTTCCTCTTGGGACTGCCGAGGTGCCCCTGAGCAAGGCACCAAACCCCCAACTGCTCGGGGCGTTGTCAGGAGCAGCCCCCTCACTCTGACATCTCTCCATTGTTGCATGTTTGTGATGTGTGTGTTAGGTTGATGTCGGTATAAGTTAACAACAGAGTGAAAAAAAAAAAATTGATTTCCCCTCGTGGGACTAATAAAGGACTATCTTCTTCTTCTTCTTCTTAATACCAGGAAGAAATGAAACGCCTGTCTAGGCCTCCCCAACCACCACAATTAATCCTCACTGAAAGACTCACATATCTTCCCAAACACACTTCTAACTGTATGACACAAATTCAAGAAATACTGAGGATAAACTGTTGAGAAACAATATCGTAGCCTACTCAGGAGATTGCCATTTTCTTGTCTGCCCCCTTGCATGTATTAGTACTTGTATTCATCTTTTGCAACTGATGGCAGTATGTACTCTCACCCGGGATTTGATGGTGAACAGGAAGACAGAAAGAGACAGTAAAGTGCAAGGAGGTGTAGAAACCAACATAGTGCAGAAGAAGCACAAACTGCATATCTATAGAAGATGCTGAGACCTGCGAGAATGAATATTTAATAATATCTTCATCCTTTAGAGCTGATCCCAGTATGCTCTACACCGTGCGAATACAACTTACCTTCATGTTAGCAGATATCTTTTATTACAGTAAAATATCCATATGGAAAATGCAAAAAAAAAAAAAAAATGAATAGAGAGCTAAAACGCTTTCTTGACTAGACAAACTGTATGAGTGTGTAATTATGTAGCTGGGCAAAATATCCCAAAAGTGGTTTACAATAATTGCATGAAATTATGTGATGGATTGCTTGAGCGTAGACAGTTTGCCT
This sequence comes from Pterois miles, assembly GCA_947000775.1. Taxonomy (NCBI): domain Eukaryota; kingdom Metazoa; phylum Chordata; class Actinopteri; order Perciformes; family Scorpaenidae; genus Pterois; species Pterois miles. Next base: position 18,759,446 of record CAMQGK010000638.1, read on the forward strand.
TTTCATTTGCAGACTACAAAGATTTGTGACATTTGGTAACAGCAGACAAATCATTATTAACGGCAAAAAAAAAAAAAAAAAAAAAAAAAACCTGATAAGCAGTTTCAGTAAATAAACCTCAACCACAGATTTACAGCCATCAAACCTGAGTCAACTCTAAGGAACAGCTAACAGTGCGGACAAAGTTGGTAGCGGTCAGAAGCTGCTTGTGAGAATTATTTGATGCTTCTCAGACACAAATCTTACAGATAGCTATTTTGCCCCTTGTTGCATCCACACAAAGCCTCAGTTTCCTTTTATCCGTCTGTAAGGCATGTTGGTGGACAGGGAGAGATTACAGATTTACAGTTTAGAAATGGATAGATATCTGACCTCTCACTGTACCTGTAAATTGAAGTTGGAAATTGGCCTCCTGCTGTACCACAAATGTACCGAACTGAACCGAAAACCATGACCCCAAACCGCAAACTGAACTGAACCGTGAATTTTATGAACCGTCCCACCCCTACCCAAAGGTCTTTATGTGGACACATACCTGTCCAGGGTTTACCCCGCCTTCGTCCAATGCAAGCTGGGATCGGCTCCAGCCCCCCCGCGACCCCCAACGGGATAAGCGGTTGACGATGGATGAATGAGTGGAATAGTGATGCTATAAAAGTCAAAGGAACAATAGGGGTTTTCTTCACTTCCCCTTCATGTACTGGTTGTGTACTGTGTACTGCACACGGTGGCCTTCCAACTGCTTCTCTAGTGCAAACCTAGTGAAAACATGGCTTATAATTTCTACTGGATATTTCTATCCTTAGACCTTCAGTTTGGATGAGCAAATACGCCACTGGTTTACCAACTTGTGTCGTAAAGCAGAGACTTCTACCTCCAACAGAAAAAAAGAGTTCAGAGAGGAGTGAGATGGCCATGACGGCAGACGAGGGAAGCATGTAAAACCCTCCTGCATACAGCACTTCCACACATCCCAACCAGCTGATCTCAGAAGCTGAACTGCTTCTTTATCACATTTTGAAATGCATTTTAAAATGTAACTTTTAAAATCAGCGTCTAGTCGAATTATATTTATTGTTTATTAAATTTGATTTGTAGTATTTCATAAACTGTTAGAGTAGTTACACATATTACAAGTTCTATACTGCATTTCGTTGTTTATCATTTTGTGCTGCACAGCATGTCAATTAATTATTGACGGATTATGTTGCAGATTAGCACACGTTCGCATGAGGAGGTAAACCGTCAACAAGAGATCTTGTTCAACTAATTACACAAAAAGCACAACATAAGTAATACATTTAGCAACAACAACTGCTTCCCAGATCTACAGTATAGCAGCTTATACAGCTTTTCCGATGAGATTCCTCAGCTATTGTCTTTCTAATCAGACACAACAAACAGAAAGTGAATGACAAATCACTCATGCCTTCATCTTCCTCCTAATTGGAAAGTAAAGCCTGCCGATGAAAAAATATTGATTGACGTCACATCTCTATTAGTCGATCTATTGGACCTGTGATGAAGGTTCGAATAGATAACATGAAGGGATTATGATGACAGGTGATAACATTTTATTAACAATTAATCTTTGCCTGTGTCGCTAATTTTATTAATAACTTTACAACGAGAGGCGTGAAAGCAACAGGAAAGGCAAAGCATTTCACAGTGAGACAAACGGAGAAAGATCTGGAGTGTTGGAACATATAGGACTATAGGAAGCCTCGGTGTATAACATTCATGACATGAGCACTGGGAGTATTTCCTTTTGTTGCCAGTGCCCTCCCTCCATTCAGCTTGTTAAAGGCAGCCCCGTGTAAGCACCCCGCCAGCCTGTTAGGGGAGGGATAATGAAGTAATCCATAGTCATTACTCAACCATCACCCTTGGTGTGCACAGGCCGCTGTGGACCACTTAGCTGAAGGTGTGTCAGTGTGTGTGTATGTGTGTGTGTGTGTGTGTGTGGAGGAAGGCAGCCAGCGAAGGCATTAGTAGCGCAGAGGAGGTCGGTGTGGGACGCAGGGACGGCATGGTGCGCTGAGGAAAGGGTGAGGGACATGGAGCCTGGCAGAGTGTACTGAGGCTGTTGTGGTATACTTTAATTACAGTTGACGGATAATTTGAGCAGTTATTGATCCTGCATCTATGGCTGGGGAGGAGGATTTCTCTCTGTTGTTATGACCTGCTGGCCCTTTGGGGGGGACACATTGGTGAGGAAGGTGGGAGGAGAAGGGAGGAAAGTTCAGTACAATAGAAAGAGGTGGTTGCAGGCATGCGAGGAGGCTTTATGTCGCCATAAAGTTCAATATTATCACCCTGACCACCCGTCTGGGGACTAAACCTGTAAATAAACAAGGCAGCACATGCTACATTTACTAAGGATGCTGATTTAAGACTATTTGTTTTGCCAGGCTATTTATTTTTGTATGATGGCAAGCTGGGAAAGGCCTGCAGGCCCGATACAACATCAAACACAACAGCATGACTCACAGCCATACCCAAAGCCAATTCCCAGGTATTAGAGTGCTTTAAGTTTTATGATCCCCTATCACTAAACCTAATATAATTAGCCTGCAAGGGCGCTCTGTCTTTCAGCTATCGGGGGCGAAATGGGATGCTTGAAGAAAAGAGGGTGGATGCAGCGGTGGTGGGCGGATGAGTGGCTACTTGGGAGCGAAAGAGCATATGACGAGAACAGACACACATCATTTGGGGGTTTCAGTATGCATACCCGAACCCCTCACCAACACACAAGCAACACACACACACACACACACACACACACACACACACCCTGAGCCTCTCAGATGGTGTTAAGTGGTAGTCCACCATCATATGGGCAGTGACCTTAGCCGTGTTTTTATTAATTGCCTTATTATTTTAATTAAGGAGTAACACCCTGTGTGAAGTGGAATCGGCAGGGTCGCTTAAGAGTCTGTGTAATTAATAGAGTTCGTTCTGAAGGTCAGTCCTTAGTGTCTCTGTGAGTATGAAGACTGAGTGTGTGTGTGTCTCCCCATCTCCTTTATCATCCTGCATGTTGTTGTATGAGACTAGTATGATTAGCTCCCGTCCCACTGACCCATAAGTCATCCCCTCCCTGACGCCTCAATCTCTGCTCGCTCTGCAGAAATGCGAAATGTGTCACTGTGGTCACAAGTGATATACGCAGGCATTATGAATGAAATAACCATTGTTAGGATGTCGTATACTGCATTATCTCCGTCCCTGTCTCTCTAGACTGCAGCTCAGTAGCCACAAGGTCAAGCTCAGAGCTCAGAGTTTACGTTTTGTTACGTGTTCATCCTCCAGAGGTCAACCAGCAGTTGCACGATTATCCTCTGGAAAACTGGAGCGTCCCTCATCTCTCCATCACCTTGTGTTCTTCGTGGATTTTGAGCCGGGTTTGTCTACCTTGCAGCTCGAGGCTGACATGTGAGGGACACATAAAAAATTCATGCCGAGGTAGAGCCGCTGAGATAGACGAGAACGAGGGAGACAGGAGAGCAGAGAGTGGCAGAGAGAGAGAGAGAGACGATGAGAGGAGGTTAAACCGGCAGCTAAAAGAGAGTAAGACATGAAAAAGTCAGGGTGAAAAGTGTGCATCACACATGAAGGATGAGGAACGAGAATACGCAGCAGAGGTGAACGCTACGGCAGCAGTGTAAACAGTTATCGGCTGGCCAGGATTCTTCTTTTTAAAAGGTTAATTACGTCTAATCTGTGCACAGGAAGCTGTGTCAGAGAAGGAGACATTAATAAGGCATGACAAGGCAGAAACAGGTAGGGCAGCAGTCTGGGGATTGGAGGGACGGTGCCATCCACTCTGGCTATACCATGCCAACTACCAGGACTAGATAAAGAGACTAATCAGTCATCAGAGGAGGAGAGATGGAGATTTGAGAAAAGTGGGATGAAAAATCTGTCGGTTACACAATAGCTGCTCTTGCTGCATTAAAACACCATTTCTAATTTTGAGCATATCTGCATTATGATCTCAAAGAGAATTTTCGGTAACAAAGACGTTTTTGTTTTTTTTTTTTTGTCTTTGAAACGTCTAACTCAATTCCCTGCACCTTCTTTGAAAAGACAGCCATCTGATAATGTTGCATCCCTTCGGGGTAAAATATTGCTGGAAAGTGAAATCCAAGAAAAGAACGCTGAAAATAATCTCTCCGGAAATCAAAGCAACATAAAGGGAACAAAAGTACCCTACTGTGCATCAACACAGGAAGAAACTTATGTGCATTTTGCACATGTAAGAAGTGTTGTTTCAATGCAAAATGCTGCAAATGCATACAAGTAGAGCGTGACATATTTGCAAATGTATACATCCAAACGAAAAAAAAAACAAAACAACAAAAAGCACAGCAAGACCTGGTTCTGTCAGTGTCACTGAGTCAAGTCTTATATCAAAGAAAACAAGATCTGAGTCATCTGTTCCACGGTGAAGCTTTGTTTTAACTTCAGACGGAGAGTGGAAATGATGGGTGTGAGACAACGGCAGAGAGACCGCGCTCTGCAGAGACACTAATCCTAGTGATGGCATTATCATCCACACATCAGCCCACTATACAGTAGGCAGGCGAGTGTAGGATGCGCTGCTCGCTGTGACAGCTGGGGTCTTTATGCTTGGGAGGGAGGAACAGCTCATTACTAGAGATGTTTTTCACTGTTTTGATGGGTAAATAGAAAAACTGCTATCAAAAGCCAGCACTGACAGCCACTGCATCGCCTCCCACTTAATCTCGATACGCATGGATGAGAGAAAGGATAATATCATCAGCATACTGTCATATCTTTTACAATGAAGTGAAACTATCACCTGCCCCTTTTTCAATCAGTGATTTGTATATCAATGGACAGCTGTCAATGCAGGCACTTTGAAGTGGCAGTTGGGAGATAAGGATTATAATTAGCCCCTTAGTGTGAGTAGGTGAATGGAGCTGAAGCAAGGAGAGGCCGACGGTGTCTCGTGCCTCTCCCCCTCACACTCCTTCGCCGCCCACTCCAAAGACTGAGATGAGAAATCAGTGGGTGTAAAAGTCAATTGCCTCCAACAAAACTTGTGGCGGATGGTTGCAATCCGACTGCGGCGCGGTGATTGCGTTTTATCGTCCAAGTGCTTCAGTCTTAATGCGTCGCTGTGTCATCAGCTGGCAACTCACCCTTGTACCCCCTCGCAGATGCTCCAGGCAAATTCATTGCTCATCAATCCATCACACAGGTTTTTAGTTGGCTTTTTATTTCAAGAAAGATTCAGGAGAGGGGGAAGGAAGTGTGTTATTGTTGTTCCTCCTTCAAGGGACTAAGAGGGAAGGACTGCATCCCATTCTAACCAGACATCAGGATAAGAGGCTGAGGACTGTGGGTGCTTTTCTTAATACAGAGTGTATTAATGTGTTCTTGATCAACAGAAACATAATGTATCACTGAGGTATGATGTTGTGCATATTTAAAGTATTTGCGTTTATTTAATTGCTGTTTTTTCTTAAATTTATTTGTTCTTGCGTCTTTGGTTGTCAGCTACTGACAAATTACTACCACAGCTACTACAGTTTGTCAAGAAAATACTTCACGTCATATCAGAAGAAGAAGATGAAGAAGATAGTCCTTTATTAGTCCCACGAGGGGAAATTCATTTTTTACACTCTGTTGTTAACTTATACAAGGTACATGCAGACCTGAACACACACATGCACAAACATGCAACAATGGAGAGATGTCAGAGTGAGGGGGCTGCTCCTGACAAGCGCCCCGAGCAGTTTGGTGTTTGGTGCCTTGCTCAGGGGCACCTCGGCAGTGCCCAAGAGGTAAACTGGCACCTCTCCAGCTACCAGTTCACACTCAGTTCTTGGTCCATGGCGGGACTTGAACCGGTGACCCTCCGGTTCCCAAGCCAACTCCCTACAGACTGAGCTACTGCCGCCCCCAAACATAACAGTGGTTTTAGAACACCTTGGGCTCATCCGGGAATTGAACCCGGGACCTCTCGCACCCAAAGCGAGAATCATACTCCTAGACCAATGAGCCACAAGCCTGAAATAATGGTTCAAGCACAAGCTCCTTTTATGAAAAAATAAAACTGTATTTCTATTATCTGATGTGAATCAACAAAACAAAAGGGACAAAACCCTAAATATTCAGAACATTCAGCAAATGAATCACTCGACTCGTCATCTCTGACTGAACTGCAGAGTTAAGGAAAACTGTACAAGGAGCAAAGTCATGGCTGTTATTTTGTAAAAGCCCAGAGATGCCAAACCGACATCAGAGAGCTAGTGGCAATGTAGGCGACCTGTTGTTTCACCCATCGCCGTTGTCTTGACCAGAAAGTTGCACTTGAACATGCCGCGAAAACTAAAGCCGATGTCTGGCTACCACGTACGTTCTGCGCCCGTGTGAGAGGAAATAACTCAACACGAGCAAGTTGCGGCAGTCCGTATTCATCATTAAAAAGGGGAAAGCGGAAGACCAAGGATATCAGATATACTGTACAAGCTGTTGTTATGATATATACATGAAACGAAGCAGCGTTTGCCGTCCATTTTCACACCACCACTCACCACTTCGCTTCATTCCAGATGGCTGTGTTGTTGTGAAAATATCTGTGTGTATTGGAACGATCAGACGAGATGAAGATGAAAAATGAAAAGAGCCTTCTGTGTGGGCCCTCCTGACTGACTCGTTGGCTTGCTTTCCATACTTCTGTTTCTCTTCTTGTGCATTGATTTGCGTAAGCTGAGCAGCCAGAGTGACTTCTCTCACCAACAAGCTCCGGCTCCGATTCAACATGCTGAATCAGTCAAAAAACCTCCAACTCAGGCAGACTGGAGCCGATGGTGCGGGACATACCGCAAAAAACTAGGCCGACAGATGCTCACTGATGGCCCCAAATTGGCTGACCGCCGACTGTTGGCTTGGCATGTCAGGGCCTTTAGGGGCATCCTTCAGAGGCTCGATTAGGTTAATCCTGATTGACTGAATAGATGAATTTTGATTTGGAGATACAAGTCTCAGAAGGCCAGACATCCCCATCTATTCCACATGTAATAGAGCACTGCCAGATTGCACTTTGCTGATATATTCTCTTCCATTTTTCTTAAACCTGTGTGTGTTTAAGGTCAAATAACTTCTGGTATCAGCAGCAGACAAAAGAGGAGAACTTAAATTGGTCTGGGTTTGAATGACTTTCTCTACTGATAGAATCATGATCCTGATATCTGGGTATGTCCATGCGTGCATGTTTGTGTGTGCTTTGCACCACATTTGTGTGAGTTTTTTACTTGGCAACCGAGTTTAGGTCAGATCAGGCTTTGCACCATGCACTTTGTTCTTGGCTCAATGACAGAGGCCCCATTTGCTGGATGCAAATTAGGAGCATTGTCAGCGCTCCTAATTCAACACAGCTCCTCTTCCTCTAAAAAGTGTGGCTTTTCACAAAAATGTTAATAGGTAGGTAGCTCTCCATAGATGAGGTGATCCTATTGCACATAAGAATGAGTAATGTTGCCAAGAGTAAGTTCCACTCAGCGGGTGCACATGAACTTGAACTCACACGCCATAGTGTCGACTCATGAAGTTGTAACTCATTTTGAAAAAGCTAGTTGCCAGTGAACGGCCTTAAACTACTTCATACAACCAATTTGCTTTCTGGCAAAAAGGAAACACACAACAAAGAAAAGAAAACACACAAGCCCCGGTGTCTTTCTGTTGAGTAATCAAATAACTGACTAAAAGTAGGAATAAAGCACAGTATAATGTGTCCTTTTTTGCAAATGCAACAAATCCTGAGAGTGGGAGGTATAACCTAACTTAGAAAATAGTTAACCACAGCAGAATTCCACACATCTCAAGTGATTTGTTGCAAAAATAAATCTTCGAGACAGCACATCAGTAAGAAATAACCCATATCCATTTGCAAGGCAAATTTCTTCTCTAGAGAAATAGCCTAATGTACAATACAGAAACTTGATGTTTTTTTTTTGTTCAGAGAGAAAACTGACACACCTTAAGGCTGCTGAAGGCTTCAAACAAAGTGTTGCCTGAAATGTTGCATGGCCACAAATTTGAAGTGAGCCAAAAAAGGGTTTGGGGATTTTTTTTTTTTTTTAGCATATATTATTGTCATCCTTGATTAAACATTTTTCTTGCTGTAGTCATCCCTTTTGTAGTTTCATTTTAAATTTACACACCAAAAGTTGCCTAAATGCAACCCTCTCTCCTACAAAATTATGTTCATATAACTAAACAGGATTCTCAATTGTGTTTCAAGGGAAACATTTTGTTGCATATTACAGTCACAGTTTTAAACAAGTGGTTCATTTTGTAAATTAAAATAAAATAGGCAACAACACTATTTAGTTAGTTTTAGGCAACAAAACTACTGGGTTAAGTAAAAATAAATTAGATTAAATAAATAAATAAATATTTAATCCTGATTAATCAACCTGATGGTTGTTCATCGTTAATTATAATTAATTGCAAATTAATCGCATTTTTATCCGTTTAAAATATACCTTAAAGGGAGATTTGTCAAATATTACATATTCTTATCAGCATTGGAGTGGGCAAATATGCTTCCATTATGCAAATGCATATATATATTTGTTGCTGGAAATCAATTAAAACAATGACAAATGACAACAATAGCTGCCAGTGTGCTGATTTGACTGTGACTTAATTCCTCAGGTTTTCTAGGTTTAATTCTTACCAGTGCCTTCAGTCTAACTTTGAAACTGAGCTCGCTACAACCTAAAAACTTGTTACCAAAATCAGTGGTGTTTAAACAAGTCTGTGTTATTATTGCGTTAACTTTAACTACTAACAACTAACTAACTTTGACAGCCCTAGTAAAAAAAAAAAAAAAAACATCATGGTTTAGCATAAATTATGGCTGCACAAATAATCAAAGTTTTGTTTAAATCGCAGTATGGGCTGCTGAAATTTTCAAATCACAGCATGAGGAGGAAATGGTGAGATTTGCTAAAGGCAATGTGTCATGTGATGTGCTGCAGAGATATCCAGGCCTACACATATTTTACAGACTTAAGAAAACATATTTGAAACAGGTCACCACAGAAATGAGACCATAATCACTTTAATGTGGTTTCAATGAAAATGAGAATAACGATGTAAAAATTATTAAACCCTCTAACATCATATCAAATCATATCGCAGTTGCAATATCAGTCAAAATAATCGCAATTAAACATTTTTTCAAAATAGTGCAGCCCTACTTCAAATGGAATTAATACAAAACAAAAATGCAACAAAACTACCTGGTTAGGTTTGTTTATTTATTTATATTAAATTGACTATGGAAGTGGTGAAGGTTGATTTTTACTTTCACACGGGACATGAACGGCGGCCTCCTGGGGGAATGTCTGGTGTTAGTTTGATAATAACATCAGGGTTATTACAGTATTTTGAAGCTGCCTAAGAAATGCAAATCATCATGGCTCGACATGGCATGGCTACAGCGAGCCATATGTGGCCGGTGAAAATGGGAAATTGAGCATGACTATCATCCATTCCTACTGGTGTTAAGTTTGATTACTGGGGAAATTGGGCTGCTAGAAACCATATAAATGCTTTAATCTCAGCATTACTTTAATCTGGTTATCCAGAGTAGCCAGGTTATGGTGCGTGTGAAAATGTTATGACTGACTTATTCCAACCAATTTCCTTCCTGTCAAGTTCGCGAGGCGCTTCTTAATCAAACCTTTAATGTTATGACTGGACTCACGGCAGAGGAACAGGCTTAATGACGACTGGCCCTGTCTGCTATTACAGCCACAACCTCCTGGGAACAAGCATTTGGCAGGTAGCACAATGACTGCGACAGATTGTTTTTTTCTTTCATGTCCGTCTCCACCACATTAACAGAACCATACTTGTTGTGGATGTGACAGGTGTGATGTATTGTTTACGGATTACATGACAGAGCGATGCTGTTAATCAGACAGTCCATTCACTGTGTACGATGTGGCTGCTTCTGTCGTGATGGATAGCTTCCCGGACACATATCTCTTCCACTATATGAAACATGCTACTGTTGTTTCAGTAGAACAGGTGAGTTCAGTTCGTGAAGACTTTTGCTCGACAAGGGAATTTAAAGATAAATAAACAAACAAACAAAAAAACACATAGGCTATTTCTTTACTGTAGTCCTGCTTCATGATTTAAGATGCTCAGACAAGTGTATTTCCTAGGGCTGTCAATGTATAAACGCCAATTTGTTTAAACGCCACTAATTTCTTTAATGCATTAACGTGAATTTTAGGTTGTACGGGGCTCCGTTTTAAAGCTATTTCCAAATCACGTTGACCTGAAAGTGGGTTCTGTGGGTACCCACAACACACTGACAGCTGTTGTTGCCATTGCCATGTTATTATTTGTGCATATTTTTTTTTCTGGATAATATTTGTCATTCTTTTGTGTTGTTAACTGATTTCCAATAATACATGTAGGCTATACATACAGTATATTTGCATAAAGCAAGCATATTTACATTATTCAATACACTGAACTGAACATCATACATTGTAATTTCTACTCATGCCTTTCCAAATGAATATATTTGTTTACCACTAACATGTACATTCAGCCTCATGAACAAAACAAATTATCTTGATTGACTGTTTCATCCTCTCTGAATGATTAGATTGTTTACCACGCGGCATGACTCTTTTCTAATGCAGGCTTTCTTGGCAAATAGCATTCTTAAGTGCCTAGAGTTTCCCCCATGTTGCTCAGACAGATGTGTATTGTGGGAATCAATTTTCATTTGGATATAATTGGCCACGTCAAAAATATCAAATGAATGCAGATGTGCAAACTCCTTTTTGTTGGGTTTAATTTTGGATTATTTCATACTAACTGCATCTAAACGCATACATTGAAGCTGTCTTGCTGCACATTCATTTGCATTTTGATGAATGTACGCTATGGATGTCACAGATCATGTGTCATGTTTCACCAGGGCTACCGACTGGTGGTGAGACTGGCTTGTTTCCTTTTAGTATGCACAAATAAGTGTGAGTCTCACTGAGCGTCAGCCAGCCAGTTCCTCTCTGTTATTTCTCACTTTAGGGAGAGAGATAGGGTGACATGACTAAAACCCTGCCTCGCTCCCCGAAGGCAGGCACATGTCAGCCATCTTCTGGGGCCTTGTCAGCAGCCAAAAGGTTTTAATGGAACTGTGTTTTGGGATTTGCACATGTCGTCCGTGTTGTTGGAGACGGAGAGTGTCGGGGGGAAAGAGAGGAGAGACCTCTTTGAGTGTCAAGTTGCTGAAAGGAGGAGACTTGGCATCCGTCGAGAGAATAGCTGCTCCAGTCCCCTTATCCTTCCCCGCCGACACACACAGATGCAAACTTGCAACGTTCGCTTCTCTCCCAGAGATGTTAGCTAGAGACAGGCCTGGGTGTTCGGTGATTTAACTGCCGGTGGTCGATTCTGCACTTTCGCATCTTCATTTAGTGAGACCGAACACCTGCTGCGACTCAGTTTTTCATGCTGGGCTCTGTGCTTCTACTTGCCTGTATGCCAAAGTTTGACTAGGAGTTTTTGTATTTCACATATGGTCCTGAAATCTGGTATTCATATTCAAAACATTTACATTTAAAAACATTACTTTAAAATGACAAGATTAGATAGTTTCAAATTAAGTTTTGCATGAAAATGCAGCCGGTTTTCCATCTGTTTATATTGTCTTAATAGCATTTACTAATGGCTGTCCCTCCTGTCCCGCTGACATTTGTGTCATTAAATCTGAATTACAAAATTTATGCAAACTCCCTACTGAAAAACAGCTGTGTGTCACATTTGGTACATTTGGTTATGAAGTCTGATTTTAAATTACATTTATGATTTAAGCAGAGCACACATACTGAGTGTTATCTGAGCAATAGGCAATGTATCAAATCAAATACCATATTTGTCCTGTAGGCTTTAATTATGAAATCTCCCATTGCATTCATGTTTAAGATTTTGAAGCATTTATTAAAGTTATGAACCTTAATAGATGAAGGCTTTCTGACCAACCCTGCATGAATATTATGAAGGAAAAATGAATGGAAAAAAAAACCTAAGAAACCGCTGACAGATGATGAAAGTTACTGTCAAGAAATCCTCATGACAGATTTGCTCATTAACTCCTGAAAGAATTGTGCAACACATGAAAAAAAAAGAAGTGAATCGACTATATTACCCACTGAGATGTTCGCCTATTTTTTTTTTTCCCTCCCCCAGCTCATTTTGTGCTTCTACATGCTGTTCATGAAACGTAAATCCAGCTTGGGCCCCCCATTTTGCCTGCATGACCCCATATTGGTTATCTCAAAGCATTACATCGCGTTGGGTGCTAATTGCAAAGCTATTACACACCAGGAGAGTCCCGTGTTGGCCGCCATGTCTGCCCAGAATGACTGCTGCTGCAGAGAATGCCTGTGGGTTGCGTTGTAAACAGAAAGCAAGTTAATGGCAATTAACTCGGCATGATTACCACTGAATTATGCTGAAACTCTCAGGGGACATGCTTCCATTGGTCTGTCATCCTATGGTGGAGAGTGATACCTTATGTGGTAACACAGTACTCATCACTAGGATTTTTATTTCAGGTTTTGTATTTAGGGCTACACCTAATTATTTTTAGCATTTGATTGATAGCTGTTGATTTTGAGCAAGAAAACCTCACATTTGAGACAACCGATTAGACTGTTGTCATCTATTGACGCGGGAGAGCACTTAAAAGAAGGTATAAAAGAATACAACAACAATAGTAATTATGACAGGAGCAGAAGTGGAAGTCAGGCGCTGTAGTATACAGTCTGAAAATCGATAGGGGGCGGAGGCTGGGGGTGATGGATGGGACACAAAATACAGTGTTTCACACAGGAGGCTGGGGTTCACATCCTGTGTGAAACCAGCAGCATATTCCCAGGCTTTACTTACACTTTCAGTTTTGAAACACAGTTAAGGTTAAGGAAAAACGTCATGCCTTGCCATAAAATAATTAAGTGATTTTGTCGGCTAAATCTAAAGGGTTTTTTTTTTTTTTTCCTGTTCAAAATGTAACATTTCATTCAGTGTTAGAACATGTTGCTTTCAGGTTTTCGCTTTCCCTTTTATAATGTCTATTATAATGGCCCGATGACAGTCATATTGGTTACGTCACAATATTGTCATTGTTTGCTTGAGTAAACAACAACAAAGATACAAAGTTATATAAATCATTGATGATTCCTTGTCTTCTCACTACTTGTCTTAGCACTATTTGTGATTTAAAATCATTTTTAAAAAATCTGAGGACAGTATTGCTTGATACACTTCAAATTAACAAAGAACCAATGATGCTGCAATGTAAATAATGACTATATTAGAGGCAAATGCAGAGGTAGCGTGGCATTGTTCATATCAGGGGACAGTGACAGGATATTTAAAGTCAAAAGTTGAGAAAAGTTCAACTTCGTGCACATGTCCTGTGATGCAATGCAGGAGCTCACCAGGCGAGAACCAATGAGGATTGTTTTGATTCCAACATAAACCAACTCGATAATTTCCACCAGAGGAGAGCGTGTCATTGTCATGTTTGTATGAATGTGCAGTTCCAGCCGGGGCCAACTAAACCACTTAGTTAGGTTTAGGAAAAATGTCACAGATAAGTACATATACTAAGTAAAATACATCCTAAAACAATGTAATATCAGTACATGTCACAAACATTATTACAAAACACGTGACTCACGTAACTTACAAAACACCGGTTTCAAACACTGGTCTGCTAACTAAAAGTCCTGTGTTTGTTGGACCCATACACCTCCCTTCCCCTCCTGCCATAAGCAGTCTTTCTCACTTTTTATTTGACATCACTGAGTGTAGCATATTCATGTGGGTCAATACAGACTAAATGGTGTACAAATGTCACACCTAAAGCAAGAACAACGTTCTGACGATTTTGCCTCGTGCATTATCATCATGTGCCTTTTCGTGCGACCAGGCTGCAGAAACACAGACTGGTTTACTTCTTGCTTCCAGTGCAGATATAGGACCGAAATGCCTGTCAGTCTCACCAGCTCAATCGTCATTGTTATATTAAAACAGTTTCAGATGTGCATTCTGCTAGGTAAAAAAAAAAGACAAAACTTCCTTGTGTGTGGTACAGCAGGGAGGAGCTGGCAGGGCATAAAATGCTCTTATGAATTGTTTTTGTAACATATGGGTCATAGTTGAATGATGTAAAAGAGCAATGTTGTCCTGATGGTAGAGGTGCTCACAGGGGTCATTATGTGTGATTTGTCATTATTTTGGTTTTAACCTGTTCTCTACTACTACCATTAGGTCAAGGTTTCCTTGCGAGTTAGATTCAGATATATCACAACCAAACCAATGCATTTCTATGAGTTTCGCCGTAGGCATGCATTATCCCCAGAGGATGAATCCTAATGTTTCTGGTGACCTCTTGACATTCCCTCTAACACAACCATCAGAGCAAAAATCCCACTTGCACAGAAGACATACAGTATCAAAATCAAAGTGTTGTAATGCATCCTCTTGGGGCCTTATGTAGCTAGGGTCAAAGATGAACCCCTCTGCTCAATATTAAATCAAAAGGTCACCATCACATCAACCCAGTAAATATTGCTCGATCCCTGCTGTGAATCAGAAGGGGTGTACGGACCTAATGCTGCAGCACCAAACCTCCCTTACAATCAGAGACGCTTACCCAACCTAATGTCATAATCCTTTCCACTTCATCAGAGCTGCAGAACTACCACCATGACGGCTCAGCTCGCTTACCCCGTGGAGGGAACACTCAACCATCCACCCTCATCAAGTCTATTTATCAGAATGATCTCTTTAAAGTCAGCTCTCCCCATCCCGTCGCCCTACTTAAAGCCATGTCGCGTTAGCGCACAGAGATCGTCTCCCTCATTCACATCGCCACATCACTGTGCTTATTCTCTCATTATAGAGCGCGGGGCATCAACCCCGTCTTTGCCGGGATTAATGGAACTGGATACTTTGTCAACATGTATGAACGTCTCCATTGGAGAAACTTCACTGTCGTTACATAACCCTCATTTATCAAGCAGCAGTACTTTTCTGCTACTGAAAAAAAAAATGTTTCTGCTTTTTTCAGTCCATTTCTCGCAAAACACTTTCTTAAAAGCACTCTTGCATAATTTAGGCTCATTTAATGATGGTTGATTGTCACTCTAGCAGTCTGACTAAATGTTTCTGGGGTGGATGAGTGTGTGACTTTCAATTCATTTGCAGCCATCTGACTTGCTCTGTTGTCCCTTAATACTCACTGCCAGGCATTCCTAAATATATTCCCACAATCCTATTTTACCCAATCCGCGTAATTACTCTCCCAGAGGTTTCCAGTCCTTGGTCGAAGCATGGTTTTCTCCTCTCGCTTGTTAAACATGCTTTTCCCACGTGGGGAAAAAACAACAACCTAGTACTTTGGGAAGATTCAGAAAAGAGAACATCAGTGATCCTGCATAGTCAGATGCTGAAAACAAGGCGCCATAAATGTGCTCTTCTGCTGTTCGCTGAATCTCTGCCTTACTTATGGTGGAATATTGATTCACAATAAAATGTATCTAAGGCCATTTGTTATTCTATTTGTTTTCTATCAAGAAACATACGGAGAGGAACACAGTTCACTGTACTATTTACACACTAATGCCCCTTATTACTCTTTAGGAAGCCTTAGAGAGGCATAAAGTATTGTACAATTGGATTATGGTATTTTATTTCTCCCTTCAAATAAGGGAGCCTGGAGGAAAGTTTCATTTTTATTTCCATTTTCATGTATACAACTAGTAAACAGTTGTCTTTAGGCTACTGAAAACACTAATTCTAAAAAGGTCATTGAATATCAAGGTCAAAGGTAACCATATACAAGCAGGAGAAAGCTTTATGGAGATGATAGTGCTATGCTCAATGGCTGTTTGTAACTCCAGGCCAAATTGTAGGCCATTATGTAATATACTCATCACAAAGCACGCTATTATCAGCTAATGGAAATATCAAGGTAATTTTCTAAATAGCGATGGGATAATGATATGTCAGAAGAAAGCCTCTCAAGTTAAAAGAATCCTTTTCGTTTGTATCCGGAGAAAAAAGTTAAACGTCCATTTGACACTTCAGCTTTGAGCATGCATGCAGTATTTTTTTTTTTTCCCTAAATCAGTTCTTTTTTCCACAAGTTGTGGACCAGCCCTAGTACAGCTGGATTTGCACTTGAATGGCATGAATTACTGAAATCCTTCCAATCAGGCAGATTTACAGAGTTTGAACTGACACGGGTGCTGAAAAGCCTCCCCTCAGCAGGTTTGCCTCATTTAAATTAAAGCTGCTGCTGCTGCTGTCCAGTCAGGTCCCACTACTATGTTTTCTGCTATTGCATATAGAGTATTTGTTAATAAATACATGAAATTTTTCTGTTAATACGAGTACAAAATCTGTTTTTATAGTGGATTTTTGTGAGGTTTCTCAATGAATCAGAATAACTTGCGTTAGAGGGACAATCCAGTTATTTAGTACTGCACTTCCCATAAAGGTGGGGGCTTGAGACAAAATTGAAGCTGCAGAGGCTGAAATATCTTGACTTTAGTCCCTTTAGGGTCATGCCCCAAAAACCTCTATACTTTATTCCCCATAATGCAACTGGATGGTGTGGCAGTAGGCCCTCCCTGTTACATCTGTGACAATTCCCATCGGTTTGTAGACTGCCGTTTTGAAGCCTCGAGTCTGGCATCTTGGCCATCGCCATCTTTGTTTTTGGCCTTCAACATATTGTGGAGTATTGTGGGTGGAGCTAAGTTCAACCGAACACTGAATAAGGCTTTTTTTAAGCTCACGAAAAGGTTAGAATAAACTTTCACACACTGAAAACACACTGTGAAAGGGTTAAAGTTGTATGAGGAAATACGGACAACTGCCAACAGTTTACAACGCAGGCTTTCTATTATGAATTTGAAGTCTCAAGCAGAAACAAGACAAGTGAAATAATATCACTGTGACACCATCAGGGATTTTCAGATTTTCAGCCACGGAAGACATTTAAAAACTGCTGTCCCAACCCGAGCAATCCTTCATGACCTTTATGTGTAAAATCAGTGGAGAGCCACTTAAATGGCTTTCTTCTTAAAACTAATTTTCCATTTTGAATTCTTAAAAACATTCATCTGTCATTTATATTTAATAAAGTTTGCTCGATTAGCAGACAAAGCTGCAGGTCAACTGTTTTTATCCCAGATTCATGAAATGGTATTTAGCTGTCAACTAAATAGCATAAGTACTTGATGTCCGACCTTTCTAGCAGCATAGGTACATACAATTATTCCTCCAATTAAGTTCACTATGAGGGTTAAGTTGTATGTGCTAAGTTTGTATAAACTGAGGTCCATCAAATCGCATCACAACAATAAAAGCACTCCTGTTACCTTGAGCTACATTTACAATAGTTACAGATCCACAAAGTCGATATAAAAACTTACTGAATGAGAGTCTTTTTTTTTTTTTGTTTAAACCTAATGTCAACCACATAACATTTTGACTCTGGTAAGAAATTTCCTAAATACCGCTCATTTATTAAACGTTGCTGCCTTTTCTCTGTGCCTGTTGCTACGGACACGGGGTCACCGTTCCCTGCACCTGCTCAGGCTAATCACCCACTGTGAGACTGAGGGGTGAGAGGGCTGAGGGCAGAGAGCACACACACACTTGTGCCAGCCCGAACTCCCACTTCACCTTTCCACCCCCCTCTTTTTCTCACCCCTCCCACAGCACTCTCTCACCCTCGCCCCCCTTCGCTGCTGATCTGCTGCCGGTTTTCTGCTGAAGACCAGCTTTGCTGCTGCAGCTGCCCCGGAGTGCCAAAGCCATCATCAGAAATTCAGATGACTCTGCCCCATCATGCACCACACTGAGTTTCTCTGTTGCAGTGCCTCGACTGTGACTAACTTTCTGGTCTCTTTTTACTTTCAATGTATGTAACATTTTGTGACTGAAGTTTAGTTTCACCCGCATTCCCTTTTGTCTCCTGACTCATTTTCTTTGCGCATACAGTAAGATGATACACGCAAATGATGATGGGGAAGAAGTATTCCTATCCTTTACTTAAGTAAAAGTACCAATACAATGATGTAAAAATACTCCACTGCAAGTAAAAGTCCTGCATTCCTAATTAAAGGGACAGTGTGGAGGATTTTGTGGCCTCTAGTGGTGTGGTTGCAAATTGCAACCAACTGAATATCCCTCTGCTGACTACCATGGTACAACCTCACCATAATAGCACTACTTTAGGAGCAACGGAAGTCAGGCAGTGGCTGGTGGTACTACGGTTTAGCATTCTGCGGCTCACGTTACAGCAGTTTCACAAGCGTGTCGGAGAACTAAGGTAGTCTTTGGTTAACGTAAACACACCACCGGCTCTCTCTAGAGCCAGCTTTTGGTTTGTCTATTCTGGGCTACTGTAGAAACATGGCGGAGCAACATCCTCCGAAAGAAGGATAGCTATGAATATTATATTCCATTTCTGCTAATACACCTCCTGGAATGTTACACACTGTTCCTTTTGTTAATACTGACACAATATGCTAAAACTAGTTTTAACTACAGTACCTTATACACAGTTAGCTTGTAATCCTGCAGTCCCCATCATAGAGGTCAGGCCCCTTTGGATAATAAGATAAATGTGATTAGTTGTGAGATGATTATTGGGGTTTTGACTTTCCTATAATCTATAATGCTGTTTTTGTGAAATATGGGATTTTGTTTGCCCACAATGGACCTCAAACAGTTATTCAAATAAAGCCATCAGAGATTTAGGAGAGTGACTCTTGAGTGTTACTGCTGGTAAATCAGACATCTTAAAGTGTTTCTCTAAGTTGATTAAACTGCTTTTTTGTAAGGTAACAAGCTAGAAAGTTTTAGAACAACTCTTTCATGCACTGCATAAGCTTATCATGTGTTTTTAATGTAACATAGTATGAAAACAAACTTGTAATGGTCAGATAAATGTGGTGGAGTACAAAGTAAAATAGTTCTAAAGTTGCATGAATGGAAATAGTCACTCAAATAACAAGTGCCTCAAATTTGTAAGTGCATTATTTGAGTAAATGTATTTAATTACTTTCTAAGGCTGGATTTAACTCATCCCCTTTCTGTTGCAGCTTCCTCTACAACTATATAAATGAGATCTTTATAGGCATAAAACTTTAGAGGGTGCATGAACTTGCTGCTTGATTAACCAGGTTGAAGATATTGGAAAGCTGTCATGGGAAGCTGCCCTCTTTCCTGAGCTTTCACTACCTTTCTTCAATACTAAAGCACTAACATGAATTATGTAGATAAGCAGCAGAGGGAGATAATAGAGGACAAATCTACGATGTGCATGTGGGTGTGCCTTGTAAAGACTGACAGATTATGCTTTGTCTGTCTGGGTAAGGAACTTTAGACTTTTCCCTAATTCCACTTAACAAAAGACTATACTGCTATAACTCTTGTAAAACAATGGCAGACAAAGACTGCAGATTCATAGTGAACGTACCTGTGTCTACCCAAGTAGACAAAAGGGTTTCTTCAGCTGTTTTTTCTTTACAATTTTCTCAAGTAAAATACTTTTAACTTATCCAAATTATATCAAATTTGTGACAGTAGACAGCTTAGATCTCAATATAATAAGCAGTGTAGTGGGTGTGAAGCAAATAATGATTCTAGATAGAGAAGATAGCGTTATTGAAGTATTTCCCCTTCTCCATCTGCAACATAACCTCCAGTAATTGTCCGGGGAGATGTCTGAACATTTCCAAAGGTTCTAATTATTGATATGTGTTAAATATCGACTCCAGATTGACACTGGGATAACAAATGACTACATGAGTGCGTGGTTTGCACTTTTATATTGATCCCTGCACGTGAACAAATGGCGTGAAAACAAACCACCCATTTGTTCAAATTAGACGTGCTTTGATCTGTGCATTTTGTAGACTTTGAATGAAACCTGGTAGCTGGTGCTGCTGGTGCGTCCTGACAGCGCTACTGATCATCAAATGGGCATTATGAGGACAGTAAGCTAAGCAGTGCTTTTGAAAGACTTTTCTGATTCTGACAAGCACACAACACAAGCCAAGAAACTTTGAAATGAAATGTATCTCATTATTTTACCCTGCACCAAAAATATCCATCTGAAAAGCCCACACTGAAAACATGTTTGGTTTTCACCCAATGTTCCCATTGAACAAAAACACATTGCTCATGAAAGGCAGCCAGGGAAGTGCACAAGTCTTTTTTTTTTCCTTCTACCTGCTCTCGCTTTTTTGTTTTTTTATCACGCACTTTGCTGTGGGGAAGTTCATGGATCATAAATATGGAGCGTCTTAATGCACCCTATATAGCCGCCTTCATGCTCTGAGAGACTGCCTTGGAGCCATTCATGGCTGGTTGGAGCAGGTCTTGAGAACAGTAGCAGGACTTCAATACAGTAACACCATCATGCACACTCGAGATGTAGTGGTGATGCAGTAGCAGGCAGCTGATGGAAGATATCTCCACGCCACAAATAGAGTGGCAGTGAATTATTAAAAGGGAAACAGTCATTTTGTGAATGAAAAGTGTAATAAAAAAAAGCACCATACCTTTCACAACAGAGACCTGGGCTTTAAAAGCTAATATCCTGCAGGGAGAGACAGGTTCACAGTGAAATAAAGGGGCTGTTAAACCAGCCTACAAATTCTTGCCCACCAGGCAACATTAGTGTTATATCCCATGGAAAAGAAATGTAGCTCTGTTCACAAAGCGAGCAAAAAGGGATGAAACAGGGAATGATGAGCAAAATACATGGCACGCAGTATTTGTGCCCAATGCCACTGAATGAGAGAATTAATTATAATTTAATTACAGCTCAGAGGTGGTACCGGTTTATAAAAGTTCTGGAGGTCATTTGGTGCCATTGCTTTCATTTGCTATACGTAGGCGGCGCATGTTGAACTGGTCGAATAACGACACAACACTTCCCCCTTGTGGATACTACACCAATAGAGTGCAATTCCATGAGGTTTTTCGCCCCAAAAAAGTTTTTATAAGCAGTGTTCAGGGCTGGCCAGGTCACCAGAATAACAGCTATGTCTCATATTTAAAGACGGTTATACTACAGTATGCTGCTAGAAACCAAACTCTTAGACCAGCGCAAGACAGACAAAAGCATTCGCCAGAAATCAATAAAGAATTAAAACATCGGTCTCCTGGGTGAAAGCCCTGTGTTTGCTTGACCTATGCACAGATACTGGCCGATACGGACTCAAATAGCTGGATCGGGTATCAGTGGCAATGGGGCCGATTTGTTCAACTCAGTTCTATATTTAATTTAATTCCTGTTGGTTTTTAAGATTTTTTTTTTTACCAAGTTGCTGGTATACAATGTTATTTTAAAAATAAATAACAATTTAGCAAAGTCTACAAAGTTAGAAGAGCATTGTTTAAGTCAAGCCTGATGCCTTACACATAAAAGAAGAATTCCAGTCACTTCCACACAGCAAAGCACACAGCTGTTTAATAAAATACTGGTATCAGATCGGCCGATAAACAAAGCCCAGTTATCAGGGTGTCTGGACTGCAAAAGATTGACTGATGCATCTCTAACCACCACGACCTCCTCCTTATGTGGACTCCTGTACACTGTCATTACAAACATATTTTTTATAGGGCAAAACAAACGTAATCCAAAACTTAATTCACAAAGCAGTTTCGTGGGAATGTAATTCTTCAATGAGCAGGACTGGCTGTGTTACAAATAAAAGCTTGAATTTTAGTACTATAAATCCCACCATCCGCTGGGCAGCATTCAAGAAGTCTAAGTCTTGGGGTTCCAAAAGGAGTCCGAGGCTGAAACATAAAAACTTAACTTACCAGGAGTACAAACTTCTCCTGATAGCTCTCAATTGCGCGACTCTTCTGGGTTGGTGGAGCAATTCCCCGGCTCTTTTCAGGGATCTCAGTATGCTAATTTGCGCTGCTGCCCAGTGAAGTCAGTGTCCAACTTCTTATTATTATCACTGTTGTGACCCTACATCACAACTACTCACATAATTCATTTTAATTTCATTTTTCAAAAGTTTTAGCAAGTGCTAAAACTGGCGATGCCATTAAGAACTGGCATTCTTAATGGTCTTACGACGACACTCGTAAAAAGTCCATCAATCATGAAACATGGTGGATGACAGTTTTACTTGGGTTGAGGATAAAAAGGAATAAAGGAAAAAGCGGTGAAAATAAGAGATTGAAAGACACTGACCATCCCTAATCACTGACCAGAGCTCAGTATTTCTTCATGTCTCTGAGGGAAGCATAAAGTAATAGGTTTAACTACACTGATTTGTTAGTACATATAAAATCAATGCAAACACTCAGAAGCTGCATGCAACACTGAATAAAGGAGTGTTTATTGAATGCTTGCTGTAATCAAAATATCCCAATCAGTGACACAACATCCCCCATGTTTTGAAATCCCTAATGACAACATAAGTTCAGCATTTATCTGTGGGGGGTTTTTCTTCGCTATAACAAAAATTGGCTTTCTGAATGTCATAGCAAAATGCCACCAAGTCAATGAAAGTGCATACAACACTGATATTGGTCCATAGATAACTATTAATTCATAGCATGTGGCCTGAATGTGAGACAGGTAATATTTTCATTTGACTTCTTTAAATGATTTTTTGATTTGGTGGAAAATATAGACTGAGGGAAAATGTCAGACTATTCTGATATCTGACCGAGGAAGTGCCCTTGTAGCATTACCACAGTATATCCTCAAATGACTCTGAGATGCTGCAGATTATTACAAGGGCACAGAGGCACAAATTGAGTCATGATGGGAATTATTGCTGTAATATTACACAGTATAGGAGGGATCCCTGAACTCTGCGATGGGCCATGAGGGTTTGACATTTAAAAACCGTCTCGAGGGAAGGCCCATTGCCTCTCACAGTGGGGGGCCTTGGAGACATCCTTGGCTGCTTTAACGATCCTTATTCATCTTTACCTACTCACCCCTCATGCCACAGACACATACACAACACACAGGTACACATTTTATCAGTGATGCAATCTAATTAAGGCTGTAAGACAAAATCAGATCAGATCAGCAGATTTTTGACAATCACGCGATTAAGGATTGTTAAAGCAGCTAAGGATGTGTCCAAGGTCAGAAATTTTTATCTGCTGAAAATATGTATAGAACAGTTCAGGTAAAAATCTGAACCATTCGGCTCACTAGTCGCAGTTCGGGGTGGTTATATTGTTCGGTTCATTTGAAATAGGTTATTTGGCCGATTGTGCATTTTTTTTCACGTAGAGTTTGGTTCTCTATTTATTGTCACACTAGAAATAAAGGCCTGTGGAAAGAGACTGAGGTATAACACATGCACAACGTGACTGAAGCTGAGGTTGTGCGTCGCGTTGAGTGCAGTGGACAGTCAGTTTTGGAAATGGAGAATGGACACAGTATAGATTTGGTGTTACTCATGACAATGAAAAAGAGTTGTTGTGGTTTATGCTAGTGGCAGTACTTCTGCTAAGATGAACAACGTATAAAGACATCACTCCGGTGTGTCCGTTGATAGCACAAGGAGAGAGTCAGGTAGGAAAAAGCAACTCCTTCTCCCCATTGCATTTAAACTCGGAGCAAAAAACACAACTAAAGCATTGGGGAGGATTATAGTGAAAGATATGCAGCCCTGCGCCGTCGCTGGAATTCAGCATATGATTAACATAATGTTACTTGAGCCACGCTATAATATTCCCTCTCGCCGACACTTAAGCAACACAGTCATTTCTGAACAGACATGACAAGGAATTGTCAAAGAATT